>LT669788.1:22089389-22689389 GCA_900128785.1 Arabis alpina | reverse complement strand
ATTTCAGTTTCGCCTCATGCTTTTTGTGATATTGATAAAAGGTTATGGATGGAGAGGTCGATGAACAAAACCTTGAAAAAGATGCATTGAGTTGTTTATTTGTAAATATTTAATTACATAAATCAGTGCAATCTACAGCTTCAACCTTGAACTCCTATATTTTCATTTGTTTGAGGATTTAAAGATGAATCAATAATGGCAAAGAGGAACGTTAGAGATGTTCACCAAAAAAAACGCCAACAAAACAGAGAGAAAGCCGGATGTAATTGAAGTTGGTCGCATATGAGAGGCGAAAACGCCAAATTAGGTTTGTCGCATTTGCTCAGCAAAATGCGACGTATCCTAAAGATGCAAAGAAGTATCGAGTGATGTGGAAGAGGATGTACCCAAATATGTCTGAATAGGTTCACTGTATTCTAATCTTCTAACTCACATTTTCTCTATTTTTTCTTGCACTTAGGTTTTTCGGTTTAATACCCTTGCAAATTGTTCGTTCTTGCTGGCTAATGTTCTATACAATTAGAATTACGTTAGAATTGAACTTACAACCAGAAACTAGGTGGATTTTGAAGACATATTTACGTTCTCACATGTTGTAAATTAGTAATATGATTCAAATGCTTTAGGAAATTGGTGATGTGATTCTACAGAGAACAAAGAGATGATAATCAAGCCTATTAATGTTCAATTCAACCTTAGGCATCGAGAGTATTGAACCTTTGGAAAAAGAAAGGTTTGCTTACTTTTCCAAACACGTTTTCTCTTATTCTATCACAATTGAGTCTCTCTATTTTTGTTTGTATAATCTTCTCAGAATTTTGGGATGTGCTACAAAAGCAAACCTAAAGGTAAACAAAAAACATGTAAGGCATAAGTGAGAAAGACAAAGAAATGTTCAACAAAACATTCTCATATTATAGAAAAAATTATGGAGGGGCTAGACCTCTACCTGGGCCATCACAACATTATCACCATACAAAGCAAGAAACTATAGAAAGACAAGTTGAAGACAATTAGTCGTTCTTTGCTTTATTCGCCAAATATACAATCATCAAAATTACTAGACTATATTGGTCTTTCATTGAGAGTTTAATTCGTATATAATTATTGCTACCGTACAACAATCATGAAATATGATTGCAACTTTGATGTTTCCAAAGGTACTTACTTGAGAAAAGAAATAAGAAATATTTACGTGTAGACATACTTTTTCACAAACTTATTACAAGTAAAGATACTTTAAACGGATGCTATACTTTTTCTCTGGTTTTTTACTCTATTATCCTTGAACTATAATTTACTTAGTTATCTCTTTAGAAACACATAAATCAACTTTATCTCTCAATTATTTTATTTCTCTTTTTTATTGTTTGTCTTCACCGCTAAAATTGAATCAAAGATTACCGACGGTATATGTAGCAATCTGAATCAAAAAGCGAAGGAAGAAGTTTATCTGCTCGCCGCCGCCGACCAAGCCATTGTCAGCTCAAACGGAAACTACGAGACAAAGTAGAAGGGAAACCATCGACAACTTCTCTTGGTCACCGCATCTCCGTCAACCACCACTTTGTCCATCTTTATCCTCTTTGATTTTCGATAACATCAACTCAATTCGATCCTTCTTCTCAATAACTCTCTCATCTCCAAGCTCTTTTGTAAACGCGGCTTGTCTTAGTGTAGTGACGCAATGGCCGCTACTATCGGGATCTTCGTCGTACCTGGAAACTACTTCAATGGCGGAAGAAAGTAAATTTCTACTACTCCGGCTCAATTCGATCCCAATCGAAGTAATTCTCTATTTTTCTTGTCTTTTGCAACAACAATTTATTTATAGGGTTGAAATTTACTAAGCTTTATTTGTCTTCTTTAGCTAAATTTGATAGTTAATTCTTAGAGATTCATTGTTACATGATCTATTTTATCTCTTATTGTTACAGAGAAATTTCATCTTGAACAAGCTATAAAAGAGAGAGATGTATTAGTTTTGAAAAGTTTAACATTTAAGAAAAAAAATTTAACTTACACTCATCACGATACGATTCATCTCATTGTGTGGTAAGTCTTCCACGTTTGACCCGACTTGAGATAGTTGAGTCAATTGAGCCTGCCGTTCTTCCTCAATCGCAGCGAGTGTCTCCTCAGCCACCTTATCTTGAACAAGCTTTGTCTTTTTATTAGTGTGCATGTCCCTCAGCACCATCCCATAATGCGGTTCGACACCATCATTAGCGATTGTCTAAAAAAAACATATGTTAGTACCTATTCAAAGTATTTAAATTATAAGATGACATCAACACACATGAACTATTAAATTTTACCATTTCTCGCGCTCGGGTTTCAGTCGTTTTTGGTCCATCATTTTGAGTTGAGTATCCCTTCCCATTTCGGTTGCTCATCCGGTTGTTTGAGTTTGTCTCTGAATATTTCTTTGTTTTGGGCATCTCCCAATGCTTTTGCAAGCCCTCCCAAACGTGTGGTCGCAGATCTATTGGCATGTCTTATTAGTTTTTTTCCACTTTGTCCTCCACGAACACTTGTGGTCTTTGTATGACGCTCGAACCTGCGCCACAGAACCTGCTCGAACTTGGGTGGTCAAGCACTCCTCCCACGTGAAATATTGCTGAAAATATAAGAACAAACAAAAGTATGCAACCATTTCATAAAAGAAGACAGACATATAAATCCAAAAACTTGAAATAATAAAACTCACAGCAAAAGTTTGCAACCATTTCTCAATCATGGTCATTGGGATCTTTCCAGCCGACTTGTATGGGTAATCAAGCTGAGTCTTAAAAATATCAAGAATGGCCTTAGTGATTTTTCCTTTAGGATCACATCTGAACCTAGAACATAAAAAATGAAACTATCTAAACAAAACCAAATTACGATATTTGGTAAACAAAGTAATAAAATTTAAGCTTATTATAGCTTTACCAAACGTAGCGTCCGTCTATTCTGTTAAGATCCAGCGGAATGCAATGGCCACGTCTAGGTTGTCGGAGAAGCTCCTCGAGTGACAATTGAAGCCGAGTAGCGGAATCTTGTGAATCTGGCACCTCTGTAGAAGATCCGCTTCTATTGGAAGCACCAACCGGACTCGAATGAGACCTACAAGAAACAGATTTTGTTACAATAGCACTGTTAAAATCTTACTAATCTATGAATTTAATCGTTTTAACTCATATAAACCAAGAAATTTCAATCACATATCAATTATATACCTAAAAACAATCTAATCCACGATCATGAGAGAGAAGGAGAGACTTACATGTTGATTAAAGAAAGTAGCAGGGACTTAATCGGGAGAGAAAGCGCGAATCAGGAACTATAGTTGTTGAAAGCTGTAATCTTTGAAAGAAGGAGAATTGAATTGAGAGGAAGGAGAATCGAGTACAGTTATAGGACTAGGAGAAAACTTTGTGATGAACTGCGTATTTTGGCGAATCAAAGTCCACGGAGAATGCGTCGAAAGTGAGATGCGAGAGAGACACCCAAAACAAAATCCAAGATCGTCATTTTCTGCTCAAGTAAAATTGTTAACTTTGATTTGGTAGTGGGGAAGAGAAAATCTAGGATCTTCAGAGGAATTTAGTATGGAAAGCTTTGAGATATCAGAGAAATTGAAAAAAGAGTAGAGTTATGAAAAAGCCCTAAAACGAAAAGTGAAAATAGAAGAAAAGATCTGAGCTTTGTATTTAGGATATCTATCACTAAACCGTCGGTAAACCGTCCGTAAATTGTCGGATCTAAAATAATTATTTCGTGGGTTCTCTAAATTAGCCGCGTATCGAAAACATTTGGATATTTCGAGGGGAAAATTGACGCGTGGCGAGTATCCCAATCCGTCGAAAACTCGTCGATATAACCGACATATTTCCGATAGAATAAATTATACTTTAGAGTTTAGGGTATCAAGTTTAGGTAATGATTTCAATCCGTCGAAAATTCATCGATATAACCGACAGATTTCCGATAGAATAAATTACACTTTAGAGTTTAGGGTATCAAGTTTAAGTAATGATATGTTACATTAGCTTCCAAGTCATTTATGGTCTTATACATTCAGTTCATTTTCAATTTTACACACTTTCAAACTTTTTTTGCTATTATACAATATAATTTTCGTAAATATGTATTGAACTTATCTAAAACACTAATCAAAATGAAATCCTTCTAGTATAAACTAAGACAAATCTGTCTCTATGCAGGATAAGAGCTCTAATGACTTTATAAGCATTAAAGCATATCATTTAAACTAAGGAAACACTTTCCACAAGCTATCATTATCGTAAAACGACATATTTATAAACCCTAAACCCAAATTTGTTAAATATCCGTCGAAAAGCCGTGGAAATAAGCGATGGATTGCTGACGGATATGATATTGTTAAATATTTGTTAATTCTATTTTTTTAAAACTAACTCCTTCATAATATGGTAAGACTTTTTTATCCTAATTTGATCATTAAAATTATGTGGTTGTAGATTAAAATTTAAAAACAACAAATAAATAAATAAATTATTATTTGAGATAATATTTCGAAATTTATGTATATAAATCTCTCAAAAGTAAAAACATTATTTTCTCACACAATTAAACGTAATCATGTTATCAAAAGTGCTAGAATAAAAAGAGCTTTATATTAAACCTTTACGAGATGTTCTTCAATCTTTATAACTGGTTAGTAGATTAATAATTTTTCTCCTATCAATTTTCTATGAAATGGCCACCAAATGTTGCCATTCTTAGAACTGAAATCTTTCGTCGAGAGAAAGTGACGTAGACTGTAGACATTACAAGGATATCGCCAAGATACCATCTGAAACCATTATTTTCATAATAACTTGTTCAATATGTTTTTTCATACTTAGAGTAGAGACTGAGATAACAAGTATAGTTTTTGTTATCAAATTAAGTTTATATCAAACAATTTCAAAATAAAGAACATTCTTCAAAAACTCAAGATTGTGTACACTTATTGAATTAGGGTAGATTATTCCCATTCCATAATTTCATAGTGCATATCTGACAATCATAAATTCTTTATATATTGGATGGTTTTAAACTACTTTATTTTCAATTTTGTAGTATATATGCCAACAAATCTAAATATCTTTGATGAAACTCTAAATCCAAAATGAAGCAATCTCAAACTTGGAGAAATATGTGTCAAGAGCCTAAAGTTGTGGTATGGTATTGGATGGAGGATGATTCTAATAGTAGTCGTTCAAATTTTTAACGAATCGAATAGAAAAAAGACACAAAATTAGTAAACAATATTAATATTAATAAATTATATATTGAGAATCCTAAATGTTTGGATGAGGACCTTTCATTATTACAGCAACACATAAACTAGTTACTCCATAAAAGCTTTTGAAGGATGAAATAAATGACAATGTGCGTAAATATTTTACTAATTCTACTTGTATTTGTTATTATCCACCATTGATTGAGATGAGGAAGCTTGTTTCTCGAGAGCGTTGAGTAGTCTTTTTGTCAAATCCTACTTTTCACAAAAATATAACTAACATACTCTAAATAACCGAAATATATATATAAAGTTAGTCAACCAAAAGCTAATTACCTTTCTATATTCTTCGGTTGCTTTGGATGCTTCTTTAACACGATTGATTTCAGCCTTACGTTCGTCTGAAATCTCACCATTTTCCTTCGTAGTAGGATCGTATGATTTGAGCAGACGATTGAGTAGTTTTATTTGCAAATCCTTTTTTTTTACAAATAATCTATTTAAATTTTGTATTCACACGCGAAAATAAATAAACAAAATATATATTAAGTTGTTACACAATACGAGTATTAAAATGAACATTTACCTTCTCATTCTTTTCATTTATTGCTGATACTCTTTGAACAAGATCTATTTCAGCACCAAGCTCAAGAATCTCAGCATCTGTAAGAACCATTTCTTGACTTGATCCTAATATTTCTTTGCTCTTCCCTTTGGTTCTTGTTAATGATTAGTCCTGAATTTATATAAAGATTTGTGGGTCAAATAAGTGAATTGCAATACCTTACGTATTTACGTGTTGATGTTGTTCTTCCACACGAGTAATTAATATATTACCTTTTAGATTTGTCATTTTGAATACACCACAACTTTTTAGTTTAGGAAACTCATTTACAATGTTTACTACTAAATTTGAATGTAAGAGCATGTTTATTGGTGAATTGCCATGAGTATCATTAGCATTATTTTAGTATTAATTGTGTTACTTGAGACTTAATATGATATTTATACTTTTTTGTGTTTATTGGTGATACTCAATAAGTTCATAAAAATTTAAAAGTAATTCATGTTTATAAAAAATCAAATCCAATTGACACACCTGAAGATCATAGAATAACAACTCTTACTCAAAGTCTAGACGTTTAGTAAGGTAATATGGTGGAATGAAGGAACAACTTATGGATATGCGTTTACTCACACTGCCAAAGTAACAGTCAAGAATCTCAACGTAGTTATGAATTATCTCCATGACCTCTAACTCGTTATCTGCCTCATCAATGCACATGCAGAAGTACAAGCTTGCATATCTGCAAAAATACATAACCATCATCTTCATATAACCAGCGATGTTAAGTAGCGCAAGAATAAGCTGAGTATCTTATATAATACTTTAAGGTTCCATTAAGTTAAAGCTTTGACAAGTTGCCATGGGTCACTTTTGGTGTTGACAATTAATGTCCATTTTCATATTTAGAACATAATTGTCACTTAATTATGACATTTTCCCTTCTAAAATTTAGAATTTTTGTCTTAACCATCAACTAAGGCTCTGCAGATTCAAAGCTAGCTAATGGGTCAATTCGAGCAATAGGAGTGCATTGTTGTTGTACACGAACCTTACTCTTAAACGTGCCTTGTTGTTGAACACGAACTGAACTAACGCAAGATATGGGATGCATGCAAACTCAGAGAAACTCTCTATGTTTGTTTATGAAGCTACTTATTTACTAACTTTGTAAGAAATTTCTAAGCAATCAAGAGTCAAAAATCAAAAATTCACATTCGAAGTAAAACAATAAACAATTCTAAGTTTTAACGCATATAGCTTATAATATAGAGACCAAACTCTGAAATAACAGAGAGTATATGCAGTTGAATTAGATGTGAAAACTAAATCATATGATTTGGTTTGGCGATCATGCATCACCAGGGGATCTCCAAATTCACGATCGTTAAACAGTAACTTGTTATTCCCCAAAACTGCTAGTGGCCTGAGGGTACATCTTGGAATCCCAAACCAAGTAAAAGTCGTAATCAGATCTATCGAAAACATTTCCTCCCAAGTCTCCTTCTCTGCATTGAAAGACCATATCACTTGCCAAATCCCCTTTCTATTAAAAGACAAAGTGAAAAGTGATGACTATACAAAAAAAATGATGACATGTAAAGATGATATAGATTGTTAAAAATATGACATGGCTTAATAATCTTCCTTCATTGGATAATTCAATAATTTGGATAATGAATTAGTTAAAATATTTTCATGATCACAAATTCTGAATAATTATATAGATAAAAATTATTCAATTAACAAATTATAATTAAATTTTATTATTGAATAAATATAGTAAATCTTTGCATATCAAAAAGGTAATTTGCCTATTATTATTATCCTTGAAATACGGTATTTTTAATATAAATCTTATAAAAACAATTATACTAATATCCTTAAAATATGGTATGTCTATCATTATTATATATGAAAATCCTAATATTTAAGATTTTGTTGAAGATCTTTCTTTCACTGTACGCTTCCTTGATATATTTACTTGCCCATATATGTAAATAATCATCATTAAGCTTTTACACACCAACGCATTTTGGAATTTATAGATGTTTATTGCCTTTTTTTATATGGCTGTAATATGAAAATTTTTGTTCTTTTTGAAATTATTCTTATATTCTTCAACTAATTTTTTTTTTGGCTTTGATATTAGAGAAACACGTTTGAGCAGAGAATGAATGCAAGGAAAAACGAAGCTTCTTCTTGAGTCAAACATCATTTGCATATACAATCGGTAAATCCTATCTATCTAAATATATAAAAATCTCTTCTTTCTAATATTTATCTAGATCACATAATTTTATTCATGATAGTTATGAACCGAGTATGAAGATTCCTTCTTTGGGTCTCTTGGAGCATGTATAACAAATTAGCGTGAAAAGATTCAATATGCAAAAAAAAAAGAGTTATCTCTGTTTGTTTCTCACATTCCGATGAGTTAAAATTTTCGTTCACACGACTATTTTCTGCGCCCCTATCTATATTGCAATATTATTTTCAAAACAGTTTGCAATTTTCTATCTTTCTCGGTTATATCTCTATCACATAGTTTTTCTATCATGATCATGTCACTTTATAAATAACATTGTTATTTAATGTTCTCAATTATATGTACATTTTCATCCTCTTTTTAACTTTACATTTAACTAATTTAATCGTTTTAATCATTTTTCAGAACACCGAATCAAGTCCCGTGCAATGAAATTCTTTGGTATTTTCCTTATTCAGAATCTCTCGCCAATCAAAGTTCAATTCGGTTTTGGTATTGTATTAAGACTAATGAATCTGTAATCTCTATAGATCTGATAATATTTTGAACTTTTTTGTTATTTTTATTATTTAGGGAACGAAGGATGTAATTTTTAGTTGTTGTATCATTATTCATATTATTACAATTACAATTAAATATGTGTTAAAGAAAGTTTGTTGCTCCTATGATTCTCACGAGATTTGGCGTTCAATGGTGAAAGACTGAAAAATACAAAATGTTAAAAAGAAATCTCCGGGATCCGATCCTATCCAATCTCTAAAAATCTTTGAATTATCTCCTAATAATTTTGTATACTGTTTTTTCACTTATCTAAATAACTGTAATGATGTGTAGTGTCTCCCTGATAATTTTCCAGGAAACCTAAAGTAGCATTTGGTTCCTATGATGTTCATTATTCTTAATACAATCTCCTTTATATATAAAAGGGGAAGAATTCATGCCCTCTAAGGCTACCCACATCAGCAAAATTCTGAATTTTCTTAACCAATAAAAATGCCATGTCATTTCTCTCTCAATTAAATACATATAAACAATTTCGAATATTTTGGACCATTCAATTTGATATGTCAGCAAACAATTTCGAGCCTTATTCCAGGGCCATAAAAACACTATAATTTGCATAGCCCATCAAATCTAAATAAGCCCATTAAAAAGAGCTCGAATTCTGAGCCATTGACTCCTAGCTTCCGTCTTCCTCACCTACATCTGAACGATTTCCATTCCCAAATCCAGAAGCCGTTGCAAAAAAACTAATCTCCATAGGCCACGATTCCTCTTCCGAAACTGCTTTCATCTGTTGCAACTCAATGACTTCAATGGCTTATATCCACAAGTGGTAACGTCTCCGTAATCCCCTTCAAACCACTCTCCAAGTAATTATTACCCCATATTATTGCTATTCATACCACTACCTTCAAGCTTTCCTATATAAATATGCACAAATACGAGGTTAGATTCTCATTCACCTATTTCCATCAAACGTGGCCTCTCCAACGTGTCCTCGCTAGGCTGCTTCGCTTTTGGGACGCCTGTAACATCAACAAAGGAGGAGAGCTGATGAGGTAACCTTCTCTTCCAACCACCAGCCTCTTCCATCATGATTCACTTCCAATCTTTGTGTTTAGGCATATCTCGAATCGTTTTACGGTAAAAGTGATTTACACTTGATAGATTTGGGATTCAAAGACAATCACTAATCACAGCATGTTTCATTCAAGAGAAGCTGTCACGGTATCTTGATGTGGTGGAGCGCATCTTGTGAAGGAGATCTCAGTAAGGTTTGAATGTGAAAATTGTTGAGGGTTGTAGTAGGATCTGCGAGTTAAAAGAGACTGTTTGGCTCCTAGGTAGAAATTTGGTAGATGCAACTCGACAGATTCAAGAGCTAAGCTCAAATTGGTAAAAAGAATTTCTCACTGATTCGCCTATAGTGTCAAGTTAGCTACCTTTGTGTTTTTCTCTGTTTTCTTGGATGGAGGTTTGATTCTTTATTGTTGAGCTTGTTATGTCTGCAGATTGTGTTGAGGCTTCGGATAATTTGGTTAGAAGATTATTGCCAATTCCCTATGAATTTCATTTCGGGATACGCTATCTAAATGGGTAAGTGTTTCCTTATGTTATTTATGTCACTTAGTTTGATTGGCAAACATTATAGACTGACAGCGTTATGCTTGTTATTCCATTATCCTTTAATATCTTTCAAAATGTTTGCTTGAAAATTTAACAAGTTTGCCTTATCTTTTCTGTGATTGTGGCCAAAAACAGAAAAATCCTGAAACTGCATAGCCCTTAAAAGAATGATGCTCCATTTCAGTTCAGTTTCATTAGGCGCATCTAGATAGATATTTAGGTATGTGACTCTTTTAATTTTGTAGAAAGAAAGCAAGATGTCATTCTAATAAACTCATAATTCATAACATAAAGAAATGATATTTTTGGTTTGTCGATTCTTCACTTGCCTATTACCATTCTGGTACTTAAGTATTATAATCCAAGATAGTTATGTGGTTTTCATTTCTCTGCAGTAAGTTCCAAAGTAAAAATTTCATACAACGTCAAAGTCTGTAGTTGTTGTTGGATAAGATTTATAAATTTATATTGCTGGTTATTTTGTAGAAAGGAATAATCTGTAGATGTTGTTGAGTTATTTGAGCGGGCTTCACAAAGTATGAAGGTCAATCGTTATATTGATGCCCGATGATTTCAATGGAACCATAGAAGAAGACCCCTGTAGTTTCAAAATGTTATTTTAAGCATGCGTCTTTACTTTGTCGTTTTAGGTATAGAGATGAAAAATTTCATCTTGGTTTGGATTCGTTTTCATTGAAAAACTTAAGTGAAAAGGTCCACAAGTTGAGTTTTCTTCTCTTTTTTTTTTGTGTTGTAGATACGATGACTCTGAAAATAGCTACCAGATATATCTAAATTATAAAGCATGAGTTTCAAATGTTGAGCAAGAGCTCCATCAAGCTAAGTGTGCTTTGGAGATTGCATTGGGAAGGCTCTTGAATTTGTTGATGAAGCTGATATTTTGTATCCCCAACTTGGTCCACGGTTCTCTTCTTGATGGCTATTCCCAATATATTGTTGTACTCTTTGATCACGTATTGTTTACATTGTCTTCCACTTCAGGCAAAGCTTCTCAAAGTCAACCTCCTTATGGTATTTAAAGACTACTCAGCTGCACTTTACGAGATTGGTTATATTCTCAAGTAAGATGAAAATAATCTTAAAGTTTTACTCCTTTGGCAATATCATTATTTAGTAGGATGATGATATTGCCCAAAGGTTTAGTATACCAAAATTGTCATATGGAGTTCGTATACCAAAATTGTCATACTTTAGGTAAACTCTCCGTTTCAGATATTACCAAATAAGGCCATATTTCTGTGTATCGTAGAGCTTACTACCAAATCACAGAGTTTTTACCGGAAAGTAACAAGTATGTAGTATATATAAAACAAACAAAATAACTTAATGAGCTATAATTTAGTGTCATTTTGATTTTATGGTATGCAATTGATATAGATGCTTGTACTTTTGATTGCTTATCTGATTTATTGGAAAATGCTAGAGTATAAAGATGATTATATAATTTGAAATGGCATAAGAATTTAGATGTGCAACTCATTGTTTCTTTGTAACTTTCTGCTCGGTTCAGTGCTGCCACCTGTAGGACCAATTGCTGTTGCCGATAAGGATCGATGCATACATGAGAGACAAGATGTGAGGTTCTCCATTCTAGATATTCGTTCTTTCTTTTACTGTATACTCGATATATCATTAGAAATCAAAAAGCTAAGTTATTATGCATTTTGTCAAATACATTAAAATATTACAATAATCAAATTATATTTCAGTTTTAAGATTTTGTTCAAATCTTTTAAGTCGACGTTGATGTGTAGTTTCTTCGATGTGTAGTTTCTTGAAACTCTTTTGGATTAGCTTGTTAAAAGTCATTTTCTTGAGAGTACTCTCAATTTATATTGAAAAGTTCTCTTTTACGTTACATGTTTAGTGTTATAATCTTCAGATTTCTAGAAATATAAAATATGGCCTTGCATTGTCTATCTATTGAGTTTTTCCTTCTTCGGATCTTCAATCTATCTACCCATGTACTCTGGATTCCATAGTGCTATCTTCATTAATTTTCTAAGTTATGAGTTAATACGTATTTTCTTTTTTATGTTTCGATAATTGTTGAACAATCACTCATTATTGTATCATTTGTAATAAAAATTGCTGAAAAACCAAAGATCTTTATCATATAGTAATATATTTTGCTAAATTGTATTTAAAAATAATTTGATATGTTTCTCTCTTTAAGTGCCATTTATTAATAAATGATGATGGAAGATGTCCTCTGCTAAAACACTTTTGAAAATAAGACCAAAGGGGTAACTAAGTAATTAATAGATACATGGTGCACACACTTAAAAAAATGCATTGTTTTTTTTTATGGTCCGAGTTGATTATTATGATTTAAAAGAAACATATTCTAATCAAGAAAAGTATAATAAATTTTACACTATTAAATCGGATTTTGAAATGAAGTTTTTTTTAGTTACATATTTGTTGTTCATTAGTTTGCATTGATGACAATATATGTTATATATATATATATATATTTTCTAATAAATGATTTAATAAAATATACAAATTAAAGATACAAATGGTAAAAAAAAACAACATAAAAATGATAAAAACATATGATAAAAACACTACATCACATATTTTCCAAATATAAACCCCAAAAATATAATACTTGAAAAACTAAATGATACTAATACAATCTTAAGTAAACACTTAACCGAGTTCCAGGAGTTCACCAAAATAACATTTATAAAACTAAATATTCTTAATTTTAAGGCAGATTGTTTGGCCCAGTCTGCACGTTTTAGATTTTTGAAATTTTCTTTTTTAAACAATTTGTTTTGCCAAATTAGATTACCAATTATTGTGTCATATTTTAATTAACGTTTAGTTCACAAAAGAAAATCACATATTTTAATTATTTGAAAATCACAAAGAAGCCAAAAAAATATATTCAACAAGATTACAAAGAAAGATTAATAATCAATAAAACCAACTAAATTTGACTATTAGTACTATAAGAAAACAACTAAAAACTTAAAAATACATATAAAAGTTTCACAATTCATTACTAAATCCGGGCGTAGCCCGGAGAAGCCTCTAGTAACAAAATAATAAAGAGGGCATGTGATTTATTTATACGTTCTTCATTTTGATTATGACTTCATTTTTTTGCCCCGACGGGTTTCTTTGGAACCATACACAAAAATAAGAAGATATTTCAGTAAGTTGTGGAAAAATGATCATGGTATTATCAAATAAAGAATTTTTTAATGTCATTTCCAAAATATATGACCCAACAAAGACCTAAAACAAAAAGCGTGGTAACAAAATATAGTGTGTTCGACCCATTTAGTTTATTAATTACATATTTATAGAAATATTTGTTTATATAAATGAAACTACTTTAGTATCTTAACAAATCTATAATATATTAAATTCAGATAAACTATAAAACGAAAAGATATTGAAAGATACAGTTAAGAAAATTCCCATTGAAGGAATGTGTTTAAGCCTTGGACAAAGATAAATGATATACAATTTTACAACAAACGATCATTTTACTTTTTTAATTATTAATTAAAATTATATTGTTTACCTCATTATTCTAAAAGTGTGAAAATAAATATACAATTGGATTTGAGGTAAGAATATACATGGAAAACCTTATTTTGTTAATATATATGATGTAAAATATATGTTTTCAAATTTTGTTTTCAGTTTCATTATTAAGTTATTTTGTGAGTTTTCACTATGTTGACACAAACTATTGATATTGGTGAAGTTCTTTTTCACTATCATTGATCATATCAAATCCTTTATTCTTCATGATTTATACGCTACTCAACCATCTCTAGACTTTCATACATGTCAAGAGAGACGGGGCAATAATAAGAAAACAGGAAGTTTGTAGGAACTCGAGTGACTTGAAGAATACCTATAAACTTTGCATGGTTAGAGCTTGATGAATATTTAGAATAGGCTATTGCAAAATAAATTTATTATACTTAGTTCGATCTCTTAAATTAAAGTTTGTGTTTGAATACTTAAACTTATTTGATTTAGACGTCTCTTAAATTATAGCTTGTGTACGAATATTTTAGCAAAAGCAGATAAACATACTATATATGATTTACATATTACCAATTTATATTGAGCATCCATGCACTATTTCTTTATTTTCTTTGTAAAATTCAAATTTGATGTTGTTTGATCGATGGAATTATAGCAACAACAAAAAGAAAGAAAAAACAATCTTTTGGAGATTTTAAGCATGCAATGGGAAGTAAACTTTTATATACTTACAAAATATTAAAACCCGTTTTTTATTGGGTAAATCAAGCTCGGCATGTTTTTGTAGGTTTTTTTTTTTAGGAACATGGATCGGAAACTGTTTACGATATTTTCTTTGTAATCAATTATGTTTCTGGTTTGATAGCTTTCCTCAAAAATAAATAAAAAGTTTGATATCTATGCATTTTTTGAAATTGAAAATTGGTATTCCTATCATGTGTCTTCGTAAGTGATCTTGAATGAATCTCATGTAATGGGACTAGGCTTATTGTTAATTAACTAGCACTTTATGTGATTGTGTTTACACTCCAAACCTCTGATGATAAATCAGACGATAAATTTTTTAATTGGTAGGATCTTTGTTACCCGACCAAAAATGAAATTATTTGAGGATACGGTTACAGATAATTTCAAGTGTCTTTCACTTTCACAATCACTATATGTAAATCTTAGTGACGATTACTGAAAAATATTGGTTTGTTTCTACCTATATATGTATTCTCTCATGAACAACTATATGTCGTTCTATAGTTAAATCTAGGATGGGTTGAAAATCCTAATCACCGTAAAAAGGTAAAGTGCAGAAGAAAACAATGAATGCAGTCTATAAGAAGATATTTCAAAACTTTCATTAGTTTTTATATCTGACTTTTGTTTTGTTTATTTTATAAAATCATACTTATGTTCTTCGTTTTCTTTCATCATATCGTTGAGTAAATCAATATTTTTAGTCTATTTGTACATGCTATGATATTTTATCTTTTTATAATTCATAATATAAATATCTTCAGTATTAAAATTGACCAAATTACCAAATAATATTTACACCCGCACACGGTGCGAGTAAGTCACCTAGTGGTCAATTAACCTTTATGATCGTGTTGTAGCGCATAAAAAATTCGCTTTCTAGAATTTCATTTTTGAATTGATTCGTATCCATCATACATAGCTTTCGTCATTCATCGTCAAATCTCTACGCAAAATTCTCTCCTTCCATATATAATTTTATCATCTATTTTGAAAATTTAAAAATATTCTGTTTGTAAAATATTCATCTGCACACAGTCTTTGATTTTGATTTTTTTAAAATTTGTAGGAAAAGTCTAATTAAATAATAGTTTAAGTTTTGAAATACGTCTAAAGGGATTATGTTTTTTGAAATTGCATATATGATTCATCTAAAATTTCTAAGATCTATTACATATTCTTAAAAAAAAATGAATTCCTGGTAATCTTATTTTTATTCACGTTTTTCATATATATATATATATATATATTGTTTTCTAGCTTTATTTATTTTATTTTATGTGTTTTGTTATTTATTGTTGTTTTCATTTAATGATTAATAATAATACAAAAATGAATGAATGAATTAAGTTATTAATTTTAGTTTTAATGTTCTTAAGATGATGGGGACAATTTTAGATGGAGAGAGAACTCCCTAATTATATATATGACTAGGGTTGGACTCGCGCGTTGCGCGAGTTTAGCTTCTTTTGATATTTTTGTGTTATTTTCCTATGTTTTCTATCAGTATCATGTATAACATGAATTAGTAAGTATTTTATGTTAGTATATATATTTTACATTTATTTACACATTATAATATAATATTTTCAATTATTAATTTGTTTTTAATTCTTTTTTTGAAATTCTTTCGATTTGGTATTTGATTTTAAATAAATATCTGTTTAGTTTTTGAGAACTTATTATTTTATCTATTATTGCATAATAAATTCATCCAATCTTCAAACAAATTTTAAATATAACCAATACATTTACTTTTGTCATTTTTTCACAAAACACTAATATAATTATAGAAAGTTAATTGATACATAATGTTTTTTTACGTTGTCTTAAACATTTCGAAAATAGTTTTTCTTTCTCTAGATTTTTAAAATCATTGATTCAGATATTGAATTACAGAAGCTCGTCCGAGAATGCGTTTTTGTAGAACTACGTACATTTTTACATAAAGATCACAAATTATTCTCGGTATACTTTGCTGTACAATTTATAAATAATGTGACCATCATTTTATACGTTATATATATATCAAATTTAAGATTTATTTATTTATTTTAAATTACGATATTACAACGTTTTCAATTTTTTTATTTTCTACTTCCAAAAATTGAAGATAACATTTTGAATAAAATATTATATTCTAAAGTTTCACCTTATTTTCATATTTTAGTGTAATCATTTAATATCCTTTAGTGAAATCATACATCCTCTTTTCTTTAAAGCATCCAGTCTCTTAACAATCGGCTAAAACTCAATTACGATACTTCAATAATTAACATCATTGAATCTATTTTTTTTTTGATTATTTTTTATTAACATTTCTATTCAGCGCTTTTATATATAAATTCGTAATATTTTGATTATTTTCTAATGACCATATAAATAAAAGTAATTCATTATTGTAATTTTTAATTCGAAAATAAATACTCAAATAATCCTAAAATATGGTTCGTATGATGCATTTATTAAAATTAACGACAAAAATTTGATTTAACTATTTACAATTTTATGTTACTTTGTTTACTTATTTTTTGTCTTACACCAATTTATACCTTATATCTTTAAAATAAAATTATTATAACACTTTCATATTTTTCTTTCATACTTCCATAAAATTATAAATAAAATTGTATATTCTAAATTTTCATCTTATTATCTTATCCTTAATTAGATGGTTCAATATCCTTTTAGTGAAATAATATATATTCTTTATCTTTAGATCAACAACCTCTTATATTAACACGTGCATCCCTCATTGTTCAAATATGCTCATGTATTTCTTTAACGAATAGGTGTAAGTGCATTCATCACAAAAAAAAAACCAATAGCCTCTTAACAATTTTCTGACACTCAAGATTCTTTTTCTTTGATTCTTTGATGTCGCTAATATCTTTATTCACTTTTTCTTATATGTATATTCATTTTACATATTTCCAATTTTTGAAATTGAATATATAAACATAAATTCGTAGTAAATACTCAAATATTAATTTCTACTTTTAGTAATTTATTGACTTATTTTCGTTTTGTAATTTAATTAAAAAATTAATAGCTATAAGTAACAATAAATATACATAAACATGAACTAAATGAACTTAAAACTAAAATTAATTGGTAAATTTTTTTTTTGCCTATGTGGACACCTTAGATGGAGAGAGGACTCCCTAATTATATATATGATTCCTTTTAAATTCACTAAATTCTTTAATTGTTAAAATCATCAAAACTCTTTCTAAATATACAATTCAATAATACCTCTTTAAAATATATAAAAATCCCTTATTGAATAACATCCACTTAGTTACATTTAATTTTATCCATCTGTATTTTTTAATTTCCGTATAAAGAATCAAAATGTTAAATTCAAAGATATGAAATTGACTTCTAATTCATCACCAAATTTGAAGAAGATAGAGATAGAGATAAGATATGAAATTTGAAACAAATCTATGAAATCTTAACAAGTCTCTCAAAATGAAGTAAATATGTGGCTAAAGGGAAACAAATCTGTATCTTATAGCCACATCCATATGTATTTTTTGATTTCCATATAGTGAATCAAATGTTGAATTTAAATATCTGAAATTGAATTCTAATTAATTACGTTGACCAAAAACAAAGAAATCTAATTCATTACCAAAATTTGAAGTAGATAGAGATGACGTAACGCCGTAAGGAAGTGTATCTAATAAGCGTGCAAAGTAATATATATAGGCATACTCAGAATAGAGGAAATCATATACCAAAATCTGAATCCTAATCAGGGAAATGGCTTCTTCTTCTTCTTACGGGGTTTTCCTCATTTCTCTAGCACTTGTGTTACAATTTCTTTTAGGCTCTTCTTCCACAGCTTTTATCGACGCCGTTTGCGGACAAGAGACCGGATATGTCATCGACAAAGCTTTTTGCATCAAAACTTTGATCGGATATCCTCCGGCTGCATCTGCCACCAGCACGGTACTAGTTGTTACCATATATTTTTTTCTCAAAACCATTGGACAAAGATATGTTACTTTCTAACAGTTTTATGAATAGGACCAGTCTTGAAGACAGGCCGACGAAACCCATGTCAATGATTTTTATATTTATTTTTAATAATATCGGTTCTAAAATTCAAAAAATATCTTTAATCTAGTGGTTAAAACCCAAATTTTTGTTGTTGTTGTTGTTGTTGTTGTTGTTGAAATGTTATACTCCCTCCGTTCTTTAAAGATTGATGTTCTAGAAAAAAAATTTGTTTTAAAAAGATTGATATTTTTACATTTTCTATGCAATAATAATTATTAATTGTCGATTTCAAGACATATTAATTGATTTTATTGGATTATTATTGGGTCAAACTTATGGAAAATTGTTTAGTACAAAAACCAATACATTTCTAGTCAAACATTAATTTGTTTTCTTAATATGTGTGAAAACTCTAGAAAATCAATCTTTAAAGAACGGAGGGAGTATTTATTATCAACCAAAGAAGCAGATACAAAAGGTCAACTCAGGGCAAAACACTTAATATAGCAACATTTTCATCAATTCAAAACTTGGAGCCATCTTCTTTCGGCTCCCTCTTCATCTTCCATGTCCAACTTTTTGCGTGTCGAAACAAGTCGATGGTGGATCTCCTTGTGAATTCTTTGCACTAATGACAAATTTTTTTTTTTGAACTGGCCTATTTTTTTTTTTTTTACATTGTTGCCCATTATAACTAAGGACCGGGCCTTGCTATTATGTCCCATTCTCAACAATAGCTATTTGAATTTTGTAGATTCAAGTGACTTCGGCCGTGCTCGGCCTCGGTATGTCCTACTCCGATAAATCTGCGGATTTCAGTGCAAAAGCAGCGATGGAGAATCCGAACTTGAAGAAGCAGTTCGAGGGGTGTCAAGACGCCTTCAAAAATATTATAAACAATCTCAAGAGCGCTTCCGGCGAACTCAAGGAAGATCCACACACTGCATTATATGACGTCATGTTATGTATGGACGAGACCACGAGAGTGAAGAATTTGATCGGGAAAAATAGCGACAAGGATTCAAAGAATGTTATAATGATGACATCGATGATGCTAAAGTATATTAATATCGCTGTTGGGGCAGTCAAAGCTGCTGGTGGGTGAAGACGACGATGACATATATATATACCATGGTTAGATTTACCGTTTTTGGTTTATTCTAGTCAATTGGTATGATGCTATAATTCTTGTCGATGTAATGCTTCGTTTCTTAATATAATAACTAGTGCGGTCCGTAACCAAATCATTTTGAACCATAACCGTATAAAATTGTTCAGAACCGTAACCATAAACCGTAAAAATATATTAGTTATACTTAAAGAGAATTGTTAACCATCATCATTTAACCATAATAATATGAAAGTTATCGGTTAACTGTCAGTTAACCGTAAGGTTAAAATTTTAACCGTAACTGTCGGTTTAAAATCAAAATTAATTAATTTTGTATGATAAATAAGACATAATAAAATTAGGGGTTTTCTTGAAACATACCCTATTTGAGTTTACAATTTTGTAAAATACTCTAATTCTAAAGATTTTGGAAAACTACCTCTTCTAATGTGATAAGATAATTGAATTTTCATTTGAATTTAAAAATGACATATTTGAAAAATTAAACTTCATTAATTTGAATTTAAAATTTACAAGCTTAATATTATCCTAACTTATGTGTTTCGTTTTGTTACCAAAACCATTTCATCTTATAATTCTTTTAATTACAACTTAATCGTGAATGTCATATCACTTTTTCGAATTAATTTGTTGTGTCTTAAACAAATGAGACGTAAAATTTCATTTTGATTATCGAATAATTTTTTTTAAAGATTATATAAGATTTTGTACACTTATTAAGTTAGGCTAAAGTACTCTCATTTCATCATTTCATAATGTATTGATTATTAGACGATAGATGTTTTCAAAATTAAATTTATGTATAATATGAGTTTTTCAAAATTCTTTAAAAAAGTACCATTTAGTTTGTTATTAGTTGATTGGTTCAATTTTTTGAATATATAGAAAATTTATATCTTTTATTTTGTAAGAATAACTGGATAATTTATTTAAAGAACTATTTAAGGAAATATTTTAGTATTTGTTAAAAACATTTGGGGGAATTGTTAAAAATGACTCAAAAATTCATTTGAAATGCAACAGTAGACCCCTTATCTCATGTTTGACAAAAGTAACTCAAAAAGGTAGTGAAATTACAACTACAACCTTTATGAACAAACAAAAAAACAGAAACCATAATTACCATTTTAGCTTTCGAGAAGTCTACCATTGTATAAGAAGTCTACCTTGTAGATTCCATCTGAAGTTTACGATGCATTATAGTAGATTTCATATGAAGTATACTTACCGAATTATATATAAATTTAAATGTATTAGTTATATAAAAAAATTGATTAAAAATTTATGTTCATAACCAAACTATAAACAATTATGATGTATAAAAAATAAAAGTTCACAAAACTTCACAAATTAAACGAATAAAGACAAATTAGATTAGTAATGAAATACATAATATAATAAACAAATATATGAGATACCAAATAAGATACTTCATAACAATTTATTTAGATTTTGATGTGGTCACATGTTGGTAGTTATTATTGTTTGATATTTGTAAGTTTAATGAGTTTATTTATGGTTGTAATGATTTAGTTTTAGAAATCGGATTCTTATTTATGGTTTTTGGTTTAGGGATTGGATGGTTTAGGGTTATAGTTTTAGAAATTGTGGTGTAGGGTTTGACTTCTAAAGTTAAATTAACTGTAAGGTGATGTTAGATTTTGAGTTAGCGTATGTGTCCGATCTTATAAATAACAAATATTCACTTTATTCTCTCAAATGTCATTTTTTAGAAGCTCATATCAAATCATCGATTTTTGGATGACAACTCACGTGAGACACAATCTTATATAAATCGAATAGTATTTGTTAGCTTTTGGATTTTCACTTAATGGAGTTGTTCATGGTACTGCAGAATCCCAATTACAAGAGGAAAACTAACATGATGGTAGGTAATCAAATTTCACCATGCTCCTATACATCACTCTACACTCGTATGCTTTTCATTTTGTTGCCCGTTTATGGTGCGTGCTCCTTTTTTGGATTGATTGAAAATGGATCTTAATTCTTAAAATACTTCGATCAAACATATAAAATGGATCTTAATTCTTACAATACTTCGATCAAACGTATATATCTCATTGATCTCGCTTGCATATAGTGAATCTTATTATACGGTAAGTTGTTAATGAGCTTTGGTTTCTTATGTTGATTTGAGCTTCATATTGTTCTGAGATTATGCTGATTTATTTGGATTGGTGATTGACCAATGGTGGGATCACTTTATCTTTTTAGGAAGCTTTAAAGTTTGCTTTTGGGTTCGTGTTACTTGAGTTTTTGTTTCTAATGTTCTTCTTCAATGTATTATGAGTCATCTGGAATGTTCTTTTCATTTGTTTTGCTGAAATACATTATCTTGAAGCTATTTGCTTTAGTTAATTCATATCTTGAAGTTATTTGCTAGGGTTTTACGATTAGGGGTTTTTAGATTTCAGATCTCTAATGAGGAGAATCTATTTACAGGTTGTGTTGATGTGCAAGGATGTGTTTCAAGACTCAACACAGATGCTCAACAATTCAACCAGAAGCTTAATGCAGCTGCTTCAAACTATACATAAAGAAATATGAAGAAAGCATGTCAGAAAATGTTTTACGTGATTTGTATGACTCCGAATCTATTTAAAGATTGTATGACTCCAAATAAAATAGCTCAGAAATATACAAAATAGTTGTTTGTACTACCCATTAATTAGAACCAGAAATGAACGAATATCTTGTAAATGTATACAAAGTTAATGTTGTGAAAAAATTATTCGACGAGTTATTGAATGTAAGACCGATGCTCATGATTTTTCCCTTCATCAATTAAAACAATTTGTGCTTGTGAAATGTCGCAAATTCTAAGAAACAAGGTTAAGGCGAGAGTCAGCCTTTCATCATGATATCTTTAGTCAGGTGAGTAAAGAACTTAACAATTACTATAGCAAACGTAATCAAACACTGTCTTTGGTTATAACTCTAGATGAACCAAACCCAACTTGGAGCTAAAATGCATACTAAGAAAAAACTTCTATCAAAAAACCAAACTAAGAAAAAATTAGTTTGTTCGAATTTTAGAAATTAGGTGAGTAGAATTATAGAAATTAGGTGTTAGAATTTTAAACATGTAATAGTCTACGCGTAAACTTGAATTGCAGTCTACTAAAATGAGCTATATCCTAATCGAACAAGAAAAATTATTATAAATAATTATATTGCAATGGAAGATGTCAAATTCAAACATATATATGCACAAACAAATAAATAACACATATTTGAGATCAATAATATCTGAAAAATCAATATACAATATTTTAAAATGCATTTTAATTTAAAACTGATGAGTAGACTTCACGTGTTGTCTAATAGTAGACTTCTTACTGAAATCTACCAATATAAGCTAAGTAGTACTTAAACAAGAAAATTCATATTTTCCATAAATATTGCCCCTAAATATATCCAATTCATACAGAATGAAAAACAATAAATAACACACAAGTGAGAACAAGAAAATCTCAAAAATTCATTATATATAAGTTATAAATGCATTTATAAACAATTAAAAAAGTAGACTTCTCATTTAGTCTACGGACGCAGACTTCATATGCGATCTACCAATAGACTGCAGATGAAGTCTATGAAATGGGTTACTTTTGTAATTACGACAATCGCAAGTAGACTTACAAGGAAGTCTACTTGAGTTACTTTTGCATTTGACCAGATTTTGACTTTTAAGAGTAGACTACAATTAGAAGTCTACTCAATAAAATGGTTAGTTTTGCAATTGACCAAAGTTTGACTTTTTAAATAGACTTCTCATGCAGTCTACTCCAGGACGCGGAAAACTGTCAAAGTATAGTAGACTTCATAATGCAGTCTACTATGGTAGTAGACTGCATGATGAAGTTTACTCTAATGAAGTAGGTTAGTTTTGCAATTGACCAAAATGTTGACTTTAGAGTACACTTCATTATGCAGTCTACTCAGGCAGTAGACTGCTCAATGAAGTCTACTCTAAAAAGAGGTTACTTTTGTAGTTGACCAAAATATCGAATTAATTAAATGGTAGACTTCTCCTGCAGTCTACCTCTCAAGAAGACTGCATGAGAAGTCTATTGATTCATGTTTTTCTTGGTCAATATTTTATATTTTGGTCAAACACAAAACTAACCCCTCCATACAGAGTAGACTTCCGATAATGTCTACTCTAAAAGTCAACTTTTTGGTCAATTGCAAAACTAACCCAAGCGTAGACTTGATCTGCAGTCTACACTCGAAGTATGCACACGAAGTATGCTCTATAAAGTCAAAGTTGTGGTCAATTGCAAAACTAACCTAACTTTTTAGTAGACTGCACATGAAGTCTTCGCATATTTTTTTGTTTAAAGGAGAACCGCAGACTTCATATGAAGTCTACTTCATATTTTTTTTAAAAAAAGTTGATTGCAAATCTAACATATTGTTGACCAGTGAAGTCTACTTTCG
Organism: Arabis alpina; assembly: GCA_900128785.1. NCBI lineage: Eukaryota > Viridiplantae > Streptophyta > Magnoliopsida > Brassicales > Brassicaceae > Arabis > Arabis alpina. The sequence continues at coordinate 22,665,286 of LT669788.1, read as the reverse complement.
CGTACCAGATTTGAAATTACCTTTATTCGTCGTTCGAGCTCGTTTTGAGGTTCGTCAAGCTCTTAAAACTTCAATTCCCACCGGTAAAGAAGTAGCCCAGCTTTAGTATAAGAAAGAACCACAAGAAAACAAGATATTATGAGAGAACAAAGATTAACACCAAAATTAGAGAAGTTTTTGGATGAAATTGGAGAAGAAACAAGATATGAGGAGGTTATAGGAGGATATATTGACCAATTAGAGCTTCAAATATGGTGAATAAGCATTTAAAACTCAAATTTTGGTTGTTAATGGTGATTGAAAAATTGGAGAAGATGGCGTTTTTCGTAAATAACTTGATATTTTTGGGCTTTTTGAATATTTTTAAAGGTCTGGTTTTTTAAAAGAAAAATAAATAATTTGAAAATAATGGCATTTCCGTAAATAAGTTTAATGTTATGGTTTGTTTGATAAAAATTTGGGAGAGAGAAAGTGGGGGTTAGATTTGCAATTGACCACAAATTATGAGTTCTTTTTGAAAGAAGCCCAAAACATTTGTCAATTTAAAAAACGTTTTCTATTTTAAATACAATTTTTCTCTATCTAGAAAACATTTTTAAAAAAATTATTTCAAAAGTTTAGTTTTTTTTTAAAAAGAGAATATTTTTCAAAAATTTTAATTCAAAAAAGGTATTTTTTCAAATTTTCTTTAAATTAAAAAACTAATACATATGTCTATTGTTTTATTAATTTAAAATTATTGAAATAGTGTCAAATAACATCAATTTATTCAACTTATATAAAATGAATAAATAACTACATCAATTTTAAGTTTTCAACAATAGGATCTAAATTATTGACGTAATACAAATTTATTATCATCTGTTTTTATTGATTTAACTTTTTTTTTTAATTATCAGGAGGTTCAGGGACCAACCCCGTAATCTTTCAGGCCCGAAACCACTTCATGTAATATTAGTTTCATCCCAAGCGCCACTCGAACCAGCGACCTCTAGATTTTGTCTGAGATCTTTAACAGTTGAAATATCGGCTCTTGGTAAAAATTAACATTAAAATTTATTATCATCTTTTTTTATTGATTTAACTTTTGTATTCTTAAAAGTAAACTTAACAAAAATTGATGAAAAAATCGATTATTTAATTAACTTATATTTATATATGTCTTCTCTATATTAAAGGACACGTATATTGAGATGATGTGTCAAGTTCTTAATTTTTTGATTTAGTTATTAAATATAACTAACTCCTACTATACTGATATTCAAACACTCCAAAAATAACTTAATCTATGTACCCAAACAAACTATAACTATTATTAGCTACTACTGTATTCCTATCAAAACACTTCAAATACTTTAATCCCTATATTCAAACAAAAATTAAATAAGCTTACTTATCTAATTACCATAATTAATATTATTAAATTTATACGTATATAATTTTATTACCTAAATACTATTTCCACACGCAATGCTAACTTGACTGTTATAATGCATATGACCAAACAATATCGAAACACGAATTATTTACTAAATAAGTATTAAAATAATAATTAATTTACAAGATCGAAAATTGGTGATACGTTTTTTGGTTATATACGCGATCTTCTATCTTATATCTTTGAGTTATATATTGTATTTTTAAAAAAATTGTGATGTTGGTTTAGTTATTTCACGGGTGGAACATATTTTATATAAAAAATTACAAATTTAATATGTAAATCTGATCTTAAAATTCGTATAATAAATCTATCAAGAATTACAATTGATTATTTAAATAAAACTATATGATTTTTACTTGATAAATATTTTATCTCACGTAAAACGCGGAACTATTCTAGTTTAATTTAACGCTACGGATTTTTTATGATATATAATGAGTTGTTTGCTCATTAATATGGGATTATTTGCTCAATAATAAAGAAAAAATTATACTAAAAACTAGCAAAAAAACTAAATTTAATGATCATGATTTTGCCACATATACATGTCTAAGAAAATTACAATCTCTTAAGACATATGGAAACTCTCAAAGTTGGTGAAGATGATTTCTCCTCCGGACAGGAACGTCAAGCACATAGCCAATCCGACACCGACATGCCTCCAATCACCGGCGGCAGAGACTTCCTCATGCAGTTTGTGACGGAGTCAAAGAAGCTATGGTGGCTTGCGGGTCCTGCGATATTCACATCTTTTTGTCAGTACTCTCTTGGCGCCGTCACGCAGGTCCTCGCCGGACACGTCAACACGCTGGCTCTAGCTGCCGTCACCATACAGAACTCCGTCATCGCCGGCTTCTCTGTCGGCATTATGGTAAATCGTTAATTAATTAAGCTTCTTTACGTAAATAAAATGTATATATGAACATTAAATCAAATTATATTCTCATTAATCAACATACGTGTTTGGATATTAATCCAAATTCCACATTGAATATTTAGAAATGTCTAATAAATATAGAAATAATGTCCAACTTTAACTAATATGCGACATTTTGGGAAGGAATATAAAAACAAGTATGTGAGGCGTTGCAACTTGGACCAGAAGCGTACAATATCTAATAAAAGAGTTGAATATGAGCATGAAAAGCTTTAATAATATGAATAATCATAGATTCGTTATCATATTAAAGTTTTTTGAAATAAAAATTTGAATTGATATAAGCTTGGGATGGGAAGTGCACTAGCAACGCTATGTGGGCAAGCATACGGAGCAGGTCAACTAGAGATGATGGGAATATATCTGCAAAGGTCTTGGATCATCCTTAACTCTTGTGCTCTTCTTCTTTGCCTTTTTTACGTTTTTGCCACTCCACTTTTGAGTCTCCTCGGACAATCGCCGGAGATCTCTAAAGCCGCCGGAAAATGCTCCCTCTTGATGATCCCTCAGCTCTTTGCTTATGCCGTCAACTTCGCCACCGCCAAGTTCTTGCAGGTAATATAATCAAAAGCAATTTACCTTGTAGATTAAACTCATTTAGGGATAATTGTCACAAAACTTACTCAATAGGCACAAAGCAAGGTGATTGCAATGGCGGTTATAGCAGCGACCGTTCTGTTACAGCATGCTATATTGAGTTGGTTGCTGATGCTGAAACTTGGTTGGGGAATGGCTGGAGGAGCCGTAGTACTGAATGTGTCGTGGTGGTTGATCGATGGAGCTCAAATAGTTTACATATGTGGAGGTTCTTGTGGCAGAGCTTGGTCAGGGCTCTCTTGGAAGGCTTTCAAGAATCTCAGAGGCTTTGCAAGATTGTCTCTTGCCTCTGCAGTCATGGTTTGGTGAGATATCTAAACCTGTTCGAATCAGATTGATACACAACACAATGGCTTATCGAATGATTGGGGTACTAAATGACTTGATGCTGTTGGTTTCAGCCTAGAGGTTTGGTACTTCATGGCGTTGATTCTGTTCGCGGGTTACCTAGTGGCTATGATAACTTCTCTTGCAGTTACAGCTTCCGCTCTCTACCAGTTGGTATCTCGATGACTCTCATCCAGCGATGTTCAGATGATGAAGAAGTGAGAGGACTGGTAAAGCAGCTGACTCCCTTGCTGGCTCTCACAATTGTCATCAACAACATTCAGCCTGTTCTTTCTGGTAATATTCTTGCAACATTATATATAACCCTAGACTGCATCAACTTTAAGGTGATTATGTTCAAGCTAATGTGGTTTCGGAATGGTACAAAAGGTGTAGCTGTTGGAGCTGGGTGGCAAGGGATCGTCGCATATGTGAACGTTGGGTGTTACTATCTATGTGGTATACCTATTGGTCTTGTGCTAGGATACAAGATGGAACTTGGAGTAAAGGTATGTATAATCTTGAATTCTAATCCTAATAATAAAAAACTTGTAATCATTATAAGTTGTATTTAGTTGCGAGTACACATAATTACAGGGGATATGGACAGGAATGCTAACAGGAACGGTTGGTCAGACATGTGTACTACTCTTGATGATCTATAAGACCAACTGGGAGAAAGAGGTAAGAAGCATTTCTTTGGTTTTCTGTTTCACTGAGTTTTGTGTTAAAGAAAGAAGAACTGTGAATATGTTCAGGCTTCGTTAGCAGAAGCTAGAATAAAGAAATGGGGAGGCGAATCAGGTCATGGAGGAGAGATTTAAGAGATCAAATGTTAACGAATATCAAACCCATTCAAAGCAAATAGATAGTCACTGAACTAATTGATGTAAATCAAAATAAACGATCAAATTAAAATGGTATACTATGTATAAAGAGTTATGTATAAATAATCAAATATTTTGCGTAGAATTTTCCATAAGTTTATGGTAAAGACTGAGAAAAAATTTATAAAAGTTTTTGATGTAATACGTAAACTTAAAGATTAGGTCTAATGATATTTTCATTTTTAAATAAAAAAAAAATCATTAAAACCATGTTTAGTACATTATCATATATATATATATTCATATACATAATTATATATGATTATTAATTGATACTATTATTGGGACCATATTTTTACATAAGAGTTTCAAAAAAAATATTATCTTATCATTTTATCGAATTTCGCTAATTTTTACATTGGCCCGAGTCGGGACCGGAAGATTTTATTAATTTATGGTGATTATTAATTCATCGAGTATTAATTTATGGAAGTTCTACTGTATTGAACATTTTTTGCCTAGGTGGCACGTCTGAAAGGACTGCAATTCTTCTCCTTTTATATAAAGAAGATAATTCCTTTTAAATTCAATAAATTCTTTAATTGTTAAAATCATTAAAACTCTTTCTAAATATACAAACCACAAACACCTCTTTAAAATATATAAAAATCCCTTATTGGATGTTATTTAGAGATAATTACTAGAAAGACCTTCATAGATGTATGGTTTACTCAAACAACCTTATAATTTTTGAGCTCTTATTTTTTTAGCTAAAAAAGGTTACAAAAATTTTTAAAATATGGCAAAATAAAAAAAAACTGAACATATAAAAAGAAGAAAAAAACCTAAACACAAAAACCGTTCGTCTTCTTCACCTTTTCCGTAACCTCTCCGGCGATTTGGCGATTGTTTAACCGACGTTGATTTGACGGTAAGTTTCGATTTCTTTTATGAGTTTTCTTCTTCTCTATTTATGACGAGTATTCGGTAAGGAGTTTTTACGGATTTGAAGTAAATTTTCGTCCGTCGGTTTTAGGTTTTCGAAATTCCAGCAAAGCAAATTTCGGTCGAGTGGTGGGTTTTCGATTTCGTGCATGGAAGAGAGGTATTCTCTTTATTCTAACCGTTTTTGTTTTGGTTTGTTGAAGTCTTGTATGAATGACGAAAACCCTAATCTGAATTTTTTTTTTTTTTTTCAGTTTCAGTGGTGTAAACCCAGATTCCGGCGGCGATATTCGCAGATAAAGTAAGAGAAAAGATTTGTATGGTAGATTTGTTAATCTAAGTGGTGGTAGATTTATTTAAAGTAGTGGTAGACTAATTGAAGTGTTTTTTGATTTATGTAACGTTCTGTTGTATTGTAGATTATTTATGTGATGATAGACTTATTTTGTGTTTGATGGTAGCCTTATTTTATGTGATGGTAGACTTATTGTTTATGTGATGGTAGACTTATTTTGTGTTTGATGGTAGACTTATTTTATGTTTGATGGTGGACTTATTTTTGTTTGATGGTAGACTTATTTTTGTTTGATGGTAGACTTATTTTCTGTGATGGTAGATTTATTTTATGTTATGGTAGATGTATTGTAGATTTTTTTATGTGATGGTAGACTTATTTTGTGTTTGATGGTAGACTTATTTTATGTGATGGTAGACTTATTGTTTATGTGATGGTAGACTTATTTTGTGTTTGATGGTAGACTTATTTTATGTGATGGTAGACTTATTTTCTGTTTAGTGGTAGACTTATTTTCATTTGATGGTAGACTTATTTTCTGTGATGGTAGATTTATTTTATGTTATGGTAGATTTATTTTATGTTGAAGAATTGTTTTAGTTTTCATTTGATGGTAGATTTATTTTGTTGTGATGGTAGACTTATAATTACTGATTTGTGCAGGTATGACTTCCTCGATTGTGCGAAAGATATATCCATCCAGAAGGTTTCCGCCTGGATTAGCACCATCGGGGCAGAGAAGTATGCATCACAATTGCATGTTACACGACTTTGAGAAAATGGCAGAAGCGGTTGGTGATGACGTGTACAATGATATCATGAATAATTCCTCAGTTGGAATAATTCTGAAGCTTGCTACACGGAAATTCAATTTCTCAGGTGCGACGGTTACTCATTTCCTAACCAATCAATTGAAAACTGCAAAGTTCTATGAGATGTGGTCCTTGTTTGGTGGTCAGCCAGTGAGATTTTCGTTGAATGAGTTTGAAGAGGTAACCGAGATGAACTGTGGTGAGGTTGATGCAAATGATGGTTGGCACATTGATCACACAGAGTTTTGGGAAGAAATTGGTGTCCCACTTGGTGAGGGACCAAAGTGGTCGGAGCTGTTGGTTATGTTTGACAAAATGAGGACATGGAGTGAGGAGAAGAAGAGAATGATAGCATTGTTGTTTATTCTGCATGTTGGAGTGTATGGTTACGCTCGTGATAGTAGAATCCCTTTGAAAGCTGCAAAAAGAGTGATTGATCCACATGCTTTCGAGAGGTATCCTTGGGGACGAGTGTCCTTTCAATCTCTGATTTCGTCCATGCAAGTTACGGATATGAATAAGATCACACTCCATGGGTGTGTTCATGCGTTGCTTGTGTGGGTGTATGAGGCAGTTCCCATTTTAGGGGAAAGATTTGGGAGGAGAAGAGAAGGAGGTGTTCCTCTGCTACGTTGGGGTGGAAGTCGGGGAATGTACAACTTGGAACAGGTTATGGAGGAGGATAAGAAATCCAGCAAAACAACAAGGTATTTTCTGTTTGATGGTAGGCTTATTTTCATTTGATGGTAGACTTATTTTCTGTTTGATGGTAGACTTATTTTCATTTGATGGTAGACTTATTTTCTGTTTGATGGTAAACTTATTTTCATTTGATGGTAGACTTATGTTCATTTGATGGTAGACTTATTTTCTGTTTGATGGTAGAGTTATTTTCATTTGATGGTAGACTTATGTTCTGTTTGATGGTAGACTTATGTTCATTTGATGGTAGACTTATTTTCGCCTTCGATGGTAGACTTTTTCAGTAGGTCCTTCGATGGTAGACTTTTTAACTCTTCGATGGTAGACTGTTTTGCTCTTTGATGGTAGACTTTTGGTACTGTTGAAGAGATTTTTATTAATCATCTCTTTCTTTATTTTTGCAAAAATGTTCTTTATAGGTTCGTATCAGACACTTAGTGGTGAAGTCTTTCGAATTCATTTACCCTACATGGATTGATGCAGAAGATTTCAAACTTAATAACATGATCCGCGACATTCTTGGTGGATGCATGGATGAAGAATTTTGGGAGTTAGATGCTCCGGTTTCGAAGAAAAAGAAGAGCAGGATTAAGGATGACTCTCCGGGTTCTAAGAAAAAGAAGACCAAGGGTAAGGTGGTTGAGGAAAGTGAGGATGAGGATGAGGATGACCCTCCGGTTGAAAAGAAAAAGAAGATAAAGAAGAGCAAGAAGATCAAGGCTAAGGTTGTTGTTGAGGAAGGTGAGGATGAGGATGACTCTCCGGCTGAAAAGAAAGAGAAAAAGAAGGAGAAGGTGAAGCATGGGAAGAGGAAGATGAGATATGACACTTCGGGTGACGAGGATAGTGAAGAGGAATGCGATTTGGATATCCCAATAAAAAACATTCCAAAGCTAAAGAAAAAGAAGGAGACCGAAGCCGGAGATATTGGTGAAGTGCTTAAGCTCCTTCAGGGAATGGTGGGCACAATTGCGAACTTTGATACTAGGCTTACATCTCTAGAGGGAAAAGGGAATGCCTCGAAACATGTGGTAGATGAACAGTCAAACACGGGAGTTGGCGGAGATGCATCTATGGAGGAGGATGATCTGGTACGTAAGACTCTTTTCTAAGCCGATGGCAGATATAGGGGAACCATGTTTTAGACTTATTTAGATGTTTTCCTGATGGTAGACTTATATGAACATCAGTTGTGTTGTTATTTCATTGTACACTTAGTTGAACATATATTGTACAATTTTATTGTTCACTTATCTCTCTGTTTCAACATCTTTCCTCTACTTTTCTTAACAGTCTTGGATGGAACAACAACCAACATCGAAAACAAATTTCCCAGTTAACCGTGTAGTTAGAAAGCCGGATGTCAAGGCTACACCAACTGAGCAGCGGAAAGGGAAAAGCAAATCTGCGGCACCTGTGCAGAAAAGCAAACCTGCGGCACCAGTGGAGAAGGTTGAAGCTAAAAAGAAGGTGGGAAGTCATTGTCCTTGGTAGTTTGATTTGCAACAAATTTTCTTATTTCCATTTGACTCATTCCTTATACATTATTTGGGTTTGGAGTTGTAGAGTAAAAGGATAACGTTTAAAGAGAAGGAACCTGCTGCGGCTAAAATGAAGGAAGGAGCTGAGTGTGTTGAAATCCACGATCTGGTACGTATAGAGATGGGTTATGGGATGGTAGACTTATTTTCTGTTTTATGGTAGACTTATTTTTGTTTGATGGTAGACTTATTTTCATTTGATGGTAGACTTTTTTTTGTTTGATGGTAGACTTATTGGTACTTTGTAGTAGACTTATTTTTGTTTGATGGTAGACTTATTGGTACTTTGTGGTAGACTTATTTTTGTTTGATGGTAGACTTATTGGTACTTTGTGGTAGACTTATTTTCTATTTGACGGTAGAGTTATTTTTGTTTGATGGTATACTTATTTTCTGTTTGATGGTAGACTTATTTTCTGTTTGATAGTAGACTTATTTGTGTTTGATGGTAGACTTATTGGTACGTTGTGGTAGACATATTGAGACATTTTTATTTGTTGTGAGGCATTGCTATGGATTTATTACAGTTGTTATCTTACTTCCATTTGACTCAATCCTTAACATGTAGACAAAAGATGCTATTGCTGATGCTGGGAAACAGAAGGAAAGATCTGATTCTGATATTGTTACACCTCCTCGTCGGCGCAAAATGATGCATTACGCGTACTCATCATTATCTGATGATGATGATGATTTAAAGGCGAAGCAGATAAATGATGCACTGGACAATGCTTTAGGTGCTATTGCAATGTTGTCAGAGAAGGATGATTTGGTGGTCCCCCCCATAGGTCGCAATAAAAATCTTGCTCCGTCTCAGAGGTCCCCATTCATAAGACACTTCGGGACCATACGAATCATGGCTGGTACAGAGGCTTCTTCCGTTGTCTACAATTCTTTTGAGCCGGTGGACCAGCATAGAGAGGAAAAGTTGCTTGAGTTCGTAAATCAACATTTGTAAGTCATTTGTCCTTTTAATAGAAACGTCTTATTCAATGCACCAAAATTTTTATCCTTCTAACCATAGACATATGGTTCTATGTCAGAGACAACCCATTTGAAAATAGCCTGCCTGCCACACCCTCGATATGGATGGTTGAATAGTGAGGTAAATAAATCTACCACTGCCTTATTTGTGACAGGTTTGTTTACTTTTGGTTTAATTTGCGAACTTTGTTTGTTTAATTATTTTGCAGCAAATGGGGGCTGCATTGAACATGTTGCGAAAAAGGTCTATGCAAAGTCCAACCCCTTTTGCCAGTGAAAGGATAGCCTTTCTAGATCCGATATTTGGGTCCCTTTGGTGTCAGGAGTACAAATGGAACTTCAAAGGTAAGGAGAAGACCTTTTTATTCGGCGACGGGTATTTCAACATGTACAATGGACTAACTCCAACGTTTGCTCCAACCCACAAGAAATAGGTGACGGATGTTGATACATTGTACATTGCTCATAATATCAACGACTTGCATTGAGTGGGTGTTGTGGTAGACTTAGTTAACAGGAATGTCAAAGTTTACGATAACATCATCTCGGGTTACCCGGACGACGTGATGGCCGAATCATGCAGACCATACACGAAGATGATTCATGTGTTGCTTAAAGCTGCTGCACCACCTGAAAAGAGTGAGGCTGTGTTTCCCATCTACAGGAAAAAATCAAACGTACCCCAAAAACATCCAATCAGGCGACTGTGGTGTCTACACTGTGAAATTCTTAGAGTGTCTAGCTCTAGGACATACAATGGATGGGCTTTGCGATGCAACTGTGGGTGGTATTCGTCTAAAACTTGCCGCTGATATCCTGGAGGAGGCACCATTTGTTGACTTGGTCCAGCAGGGCTCCGACCCAAACCCGCGCACTAATCTAGACGATAAGGTTCCGTTACAGACAGATTCAGGATAGTCAGATTTAACGTGATGGTAGACTTTTGTGTATGTAGTGGTAGACTTTTGTGTATGTGGTGGTAGACTTTTGTGAATGTAGTGGTAGACTTATTTTCTACTCGATGGTAGACTTATTGATTATTTTGCATACTTTCATAGGACCATGTTTTAGAATCACCATTGGACTTGATTTGGTGGTCATTCGAAAGTGTGGTAGACTTCTATAATGATAACGTATTGACAACATTAATGTACGGTTAATCGAAAACTTATTTTCAGACTTATTTTCATTTGATGGTAAACCTTCGATCAGACCAATACCTTTCATGGTAGACTTATTTTTGTTTGATGGTAGACTTATTTTCTGTTTGATGGTAGACTTATTTTTGTTTGATGGTAGACTTATTTTTGTTTCATGGTAGACTTATTTTCTATTCGATGGTAGACTTATTTTCAGTTTGATGGTAGACTTATTCTTGTTTGATGGTAGACTTATTCTTATTTGATGGTAGACTTATTTTCTGTTTCCTAAGTATTTCGTAACTATTAAAGTACCTTAAAAAAGAGAAAGTAAACATGATAATCAAATTACATAACATACATGTTTAAGCGTTGCAAGTCGCACGATTGTGACCATGATGAAGACAGTTTGAGCACTTGGGTTCTTTCCTAGTTCGTTTCCGAGCCATGGCGATTTCCAAAGCATTTTTAATCCGGGAAAGTCTTGGCCTACCTGGTGATTCACGCACAACCGGAGGTTTACAGACTTTTGATGCCACAATTTCCGGCGCTGGAAGCGCAATATCTCGTGGCATAATACTTTTTGAGTAACCCTTGAACAAGTTCTTTGTATGGAAGTAGGGATGTGCAAGGCCGATCCGTGACTTCTTCAATGTTTCCGCTGCTGCAATGGCATGATTACAAGGAATTATATCCTTGTCAAACCTTTTGCAAGTACAACTTTTTGATGTCAAATTCACCACATGCAATGATGACCCCAATGTTACTTCTATTTCGTTGTCATTTATCTCTTGCACAGTCCAAAGCTTAGCGTTCTCAACCCTATCATGTGTACAAAAAGGCAAACAAGTGTTAATCTACCATCAGTTGTCTATAAATCTACCATAACATGCCTTTTAAATCTACCATAACCACATGCAAATTAAATCTACCACAACATGCTTATTAAATCTACCATAACATGCTTAATAAATCTACCATAACAAATTTTTTACCTGAAGCTGTTTCTCCACCGCAGTTGTCAAGGTTGTGGTCATTAAACTTGCTTTTTTCCTTCTTGTAGCAAACCACCTTGTCAACATCGACCTAATAGTATCCACAAGTTCCACTATTGGATACCCGCGCGCAGGAGATAGGACCTTATTAATAGATTCCGGTATGTTGCTTGTCAGGAAGTTGTATCTATGACCGGGAAAATGCACACGAGTCCATAAGGCTCCCTCTAAATAAGTATGAAGAGCAGGATACAAAGCCTCAATCTGCCCAAATAACTCATTAAACTCTTGAAGTCTATATGCATTCGCTGCCTTCTTGACTAGTCCGAATGATTCTCCACCTTTGAATTTCAGCAAAATGTTTTTATGCAGATGATATGTGCAAATACCACGAGAAGCACGCGGGTATACCTTCCCAATCGCCTTCGATATTGATCTATGCCTATCTGAGATAATCACAAGACCTTCATCATTTGGGATTACTCGGCTTAATTGTCTAAAGAACCACTCCCAAGACTCATCATTCTCAGTATCAACAACACCGAAAGCAATAGGAAATATGTTAAAATCTCCATCTTGTGTCGTGGCAATCAGTAAAGTACCTTTGTACTTACCTTTCAAATATGTCCCATCCACCACAACTACCTTGTTGATATACTTGAAACCATGTAAGCTTGCGCCAAATGCAAGGAAAAGAAACTTGAACCTATTTTCACCATCGACTTCCAGCTTTATAAGTGTCCCTGGATTAGCTCTCCTAATCATGTATAAGTACGTGGGAAGTTCTTCGTACCCATTCTCAGAGCTTCCTCTAACCAATTGTCTTGCATACTTTAATGCTCGAAGGGCTTTCCAATACTCTACCTGTGACAATTGAATGAATCTTCGGTAAAATAAATCTACCATCAAACAAAAATAAGTCTACCATCAAACAGAAAATAAGTCTACCATCAAACAGAAAATAAGTCTACCATCGAACAGAAAATAAGTCTACCATCAAACAAAAATAAGTCTACCATCAAACAGAAATAAGTCTAAAAAATTAAATCTACCATCAAACAGAAAATTAGTCTACCATCAAACAAAAATAAGTCTACCATCAAATAGAAATAAGTCTAAAAAATTAAATCTACCATGTCTAACTACCATCGTTTAAAGTACCTTTATTCTGAAACGTTTCGTTATAGCATCGGCAAGATGAGTTGGCAAGACTGTTGGTCCAACACCACCAATGAAATCTTTGTAGAGACGACCTAACAACTGATACGTTGCTTTACGAGCACGGGTTGAACGCTCAGTCACAGAAAAAGAGTGGTTTCCAATATAAGTTTTGATATGAAAATTGAGACTGTCTCCAATAGTTGAAGCACGAACCCTCCACGTACATCCTTCCACCCAACAACTAAACGTCAACAACGTTGGAGTTGTGCGTCCGACGTTAAAGTCAAACTTACGTGCAACAGAAATAATCTCCAATCTCCTCTCCAAGTCCTCCTTTGTGGCATAACTTTGCCAACCGCTAAGTCTATCGACCTCATTTCTAACTTCACGCCATCTGGAATCGATGATAGACCCCTTTTCTTCGGTGGTAGAGTTTCCATGGCGTCGTCGTCGTCATCATCTGAAAGTCTACCACGCCTCCCGTATTCATCGTCGTCTGAGCTTGCACCGTCTGGATCGTCTCAATAGTTAAATCTACAATCATGATCTTCATCATCTTCATCTATAGTTTCTCCCTTCTTGCATCCACTTCTCTCTCTTTTACACTGTTTTTTTTCTTTTTCACTAATCTCGACGCATAGACGAATCATTTCGTTCTTATATTGTTGTACAAAACTCTTGAACTGTCTTGAATTTGCAGCAAAAATCGGTGGTGTATCTAGAGCTAAGCTTGGCAACATGTAACTCAATTTTACCTCGAAAATTTGTTCATAGACGCCGAAATCTTCATACACCATTCGAAGGAAATTGTTGAACGAGGTTGCATGATCTAACCCAAGAACTCTACCACTTTTTGAGTTGTCAACCCCGAACACCCATCCATTCTTCGAAAAACTCCATCTACCACATACAAGAACAATTTGTTCCATTCACTCGTTCGAAAAGCACTTTAGAAAACAAAGAAAGTTCAAAAAATCACTTTGCAAAGATCCGAGCTATGCAGCTGTAAACTCTAGTTCTTCACCATTGTTGCAGGTTTTTCGTGCAAATTTGTCTATTTTTTAAGGGTAAAATCGATATTTCGTGTTCTCTGCAACTAACTCTACCACCTACCAAATAAGTCTACCACCACTATAGTTTCTTAAACAGGAAACAAGTCTACCACCAAATACAATAAGTCTACCGCTATCACAATAAGTCTACCAAATGTCTAATGTGAAAAAAAGTCTACCGTCACTAAGTTGGATAAAAAGTCTACCATCACTAGACCTAGGTAAAAATAAATCTACCGCTGCTAACGCTAAAAATGCATAAGTCTACCACCATTGATCCTAAAAAAATAAGTCTACCGGTCAACGGTTGGTTTTGTTGACCGAAAATACAAAATAAGTCTACCGCTAACTATAAGTCTACCACAACTATAAACAAAACAAATCTACCACCACGATAAAAAAGTCTACCGCAAACTATAAGTCTACCGCTGCTAAAATAAGTCTACCGTCACTATAAATCTACCGCTGCTATGACTAAAAATCTACCAGCAAAGGAAACAAATCTACCAGTCAAAATAAAATTTACCATCGAAGAAAAATAAATCTACCGCTCAAAATAAGTCTACGGAAATAAATCTACCATTCGAAGAATAAGTCTACCGCAAAAAATAAGTCTACCGCTACGGAAAAATAAGTTTACCGCTAAAAAAATAAGTCTACCGTTCGGAAATAAGTCTACCACCAAAAGAGACACAATAAGTCTACCGCTTAAAAATAAGTCTACCGCTCCTCAAATAAGTCTACGGACAAAAAAATAAGTCTACCAGAACTCAAATAAGTCTACCATCACATAGCGGTAGACTTATTTTTTTTAGGCGGGAAATTTTCGCACCTACGCGGTCCGTTTCATTAATGGCATTTTCGTAAATACGTTTTTTGTTATCAAAGGAAAAAGGGTAAAACGGACTCGAAAATAGCCTCAGTAATTAAAATCTAAGAAGGTTGTTTGAGTCAACCCAAAATTTAAGAAGGTTGTTTTAGTCAACCTCCCTTAATTTTATCCATCTATATTTTTTAATTTCCGTATAAAGAATCAAAATGTTAAATTCAAAGATATGAAATTGAATTCTAATTCATCACCAAATTTGAAGAAGATAGAGATAGAGATAAGATATGAAATTTGAAACAAATCTATGAAATCTTAATATGTCTCTCAAAATAAAGTAAATCTGTATTTTAGAGCCACATCCATATGTATTTTTTGATTTCCATATAGTGAATCAAATGTTGAATTCAAATATCTGAAATTGAATTCTAATTCATTACGTTGACCAAAAACAAAGAAATCTAATTCATTACCAAATTTGAAGTAGATAGAGATGACGTAACGCCGTAAGGGAGTGTATCTAATAAGCGTGCAAAGTAATATATATAGGCATACTCAGAATAGAGGAAATCATATACCAAAATTTGAATTCTAATCAGGGAAATGACTTCTTCTTCTTCTTACGGGGTTTTCCTCATTTCTCTAGCACTTGTGTTACAATTTCTTTTAGCCTCTTCTTCCACAGCTTTTATCGACGCCGTTTGCGGACAAGACACCGGATTTGTCATCGACAAAGCTTTTTGCATCAAAACTTTGATCGGATATCCTCCGGCTGCATCTGCCACCAGCACGGTACTAGTTGTTACCATATTTTTTTTTTCAAAACCATTGGATAGAGATATATTACTTTCTAACAGTTTTATGAATAGGACCAGTCTTGAAGAAAGCGGACGAAACCCATGTCAATTGTTTTTATATTTATTTTTAATAATATAGGTTCTAAAATTCAAAAAATATATTTAATCTAGTGGTTAATACCCTTTTTTTTTTTTGAACTGGCCTATTTTTTTGTTTTTACCTTGTTGCCCATTATAACTAAGAGCACCCACAACCATAAGATTGGTGTGGGTCTCATCCAATTATAGTGAATAAAAATATGGGTTTTTATTGATTTTGGGCTTTAGACGTCTCAAAAAACAGAGCTGGATGAGACCACTCATCCGTCACACATGTCATAGTGTGATTCGACCCTCTCTTTCTCGTTTGGCCAAAAGACGAAATCTGAAACCATTTGCGACCAAGCCGAAAAATCTCGCTAGCTTCTTCTTCTCCCATGCTATTCATATCGAATCGTCGGTGTTCTTCGTCGTGATCTTTGCCGGCGATTTGAGACGATTCTATTCTCTTTTTCTCCTCTTCTCTCGCTCTCTCTCAACGTTTATGAAATTTTCAGAGACATCTCTTGTATAACCTTCGATTGAATCAGTCTCGATTTGGGTTTCTTGGTTCGTCTCAGATTTGTAGGTACATCGTAGCTCTTTCAAGGTTCTTCGTTTGACGGTTCGTCTTCCTCATACACAGATTGGGAATAGACTTAGGGCTTTTCAAATTCAGATATTTTTGAGGATAGATTGACAAATCTTTGATTGAAGATGAGAATCAGTGATTATGATCCGAATTGGTGTGATTTTTGTTTTACTTTAGCATAATCAAGAAGATATCTAGTAATTGTTGGTTTGTCTTTATGAGATGGTGTTGATTCTGTAAAGATATCTACCTGTTGTGCAGTCACTCATGAATATTTCTGTCGACATTGCTATTGAATCTTTCTTTTGGTTTTGAGTGCAACAGAGAAAGATTCATAATCACTTCAGCTTCTAATGGCTCTGCATTGAAACCATGTGCCATGTTGTGCTGCTGCGGTGACTGAGAAGGAAGCTGAAGAGACAAAATCTCAGGGAGAAACTTCCGATCAATTAGACTCGTCGGAGATTGGAGTGAATCAATCAGAAAATTATCAAGGAGACAAGCTCGCTGAGGTAATTTAGAAAATTTGGATACTTTTTAAGTAAATTTTGTTCTTTCAGGGTTACTGCAAAATTCGTTAAAAATTGTTACTTTATACTTAGGATTGTGTTAGCATCACTATTGCTTACTAAGGGATGTGTTCTTTCTAGGATTGCATAAAAGCTAATTTTGGTCTAGCTGCTTATATTTTTCGTATAGATATAGAACTTCTTGATTGCTTTAAGTGTGTGTGCAAAAGGAAGTGATATTTGTAAAAAGGAAAATTTTGGTTAGGAATTTTTTCTTAGCTCAAAGAAAGCTAGTGATATTCTTGAAATGGTATACTCATTGTGAACTTGTTTTTCTAGGAAGGAAAATACGAGGAGGCTCTTAGTAAATGGGAAGCTGCTCTTAATCTTGTGCCCGAAAATGCATTCCTGCATGAACAGAAAGCACAAGTGTTACTTGAGCTTGGTGATGCATGGAAAGCACTCAAGGCTGCAACACGTAATGCTCTAACCCTTTATATGTTGTTAGTTTTATTTACATACAACTTAAGGTTTGATGATTATTCGCCAAGAACCCTTGTAACAGTAACCATTTTCCAGAGAGAGCCATACCCATCATCTCGTATATCTTCCCACCGAGCTCTGCTGGATTCTCCGGCTATACATATCAAGAAACAACAACTAATTTCACTCATTTGAGTCATTTCATTGTAGTAAAAAACAGATGGAATGTGTTATAATATAGAATGCAAGTAGGGGCTTACCTTGAAACTTTTGTAGATAGCTTTATAAGGTTGAAACCTTTGTGGATTTGTTGGATCATCTTCAAAGCATATAGATGTTGAGTTACCAAAATTATTCACTCAACAAGAGAGGTGACAATTGAGTATCATGATTACACATGTAAAAACTATCTAAATTTTAGTGAGTCTCAACCATTAAACTAATACTAAAATTAAGGACCGGGCCTTGCTATTATGTCTCATTCTCAATAATAGCTATTTGAATTTTGTAGATTCAAGTGGCTTCGGCCGTGCTCCGCCTCGGTATGTCCTATGCCGATAAATCTGCGGATTTCAGTGCAAAAGCGGCGATGGAGAATCCGAACTTGAAGAAGCAGTTCGAGGGGTGTCAAGATGCCTTCAAGAATATTATAAACAAACTCAAGAGCGCTTCCGGCGAACTCAAGGAAGATCCACAAACTGCATCATATGACGTCATGTTATGTATGGACGAGACCACGAGAGTGAAGAATTTGATCGGGAAAAATAGCGACAAGGATTCAAAGAATGTTATAATGATGACATCGATGATGCTAAAGTATATTAATATCGCTGTTGGGGCAGTCAAAGCTGCTGGTGGGTGAAGACGACAATGACATATATATATAGCATCGTTAGATTTACCGTTTTTGGTTTATTCTAGTCAATTGGTATGGTGATATAATTCTTGTCGATGTAATGCTTCGTTTCTTAATATAACTAGTGCGGTCCGTAACCAAACCATTTTGAACCATAACCGTATAAAATTGTTAAGAACCGTAACCATTAACCGTAAAAATATATTAGTTATACTTAAAGGGAATTGTTAACCATCATCATTAATTAACCGTAATCATATGAAATTTGTCGGTTAACCGTAACCGTTTTAAAATCAAAATTAAATTGTGTATATAATTAATTTTGTATGATAAATAAGACATAGTAAAATTAGGGGTTTTCTTGAAACATACCCTATTTGAGTTTACAATTTTGTAAAGTACTCTAATTCTAAAGCTTTTTGAAAACTACCTCTTCTAATGTGATAAGATCATTGAATTCCCATTTGAATTTAAAAATGACATATTTAAAAAATTAAATTTCACTAATTTGAATTTAAAATTTACAAGCTTAATATTATCCTAACTTATGTGTTTCCTTTTGTTACCAAAACCATTTCATCTTATAAATTTTTTAATTACAATTTAATCGTGAATGTCATATCACTTTTTCGAATTAATTTGTTGTGTCTTAAACAAATGAGACGTAAAATTTCATTTTGATTATCAAATTAATTTTTTTAAGATTATATAAGATTTTGCACACTTTTTAAGTTGATTGGTTCAGTTACTCTCATTTCATAATTTCATAATGCATTGATCATTAGACGATAGATATTTTCAAAATTACGTTTATGTAAAATATGAGTTTTTCAAAATTCTTTAAGAAAAGTACCATTTAGTTTGTTATTAGTTGATTGGTTCAATTTTTTAATTTATAGAAAATTTATATTTTTCAAATTATAAAAATAATTGGATAATTTATTTTAAAAGAATTATTTAAGGAAATATTTTAGTATTTGTTAAAAAACATTTGTCAATTTAAAAAAATGTTTTCTATTTTAAATACAATTTTTCTCTATCTAGTAAACCTTTTAAAAAAAAATTATTTCAAAAGTTTAGTTTCAAAAAAAAAGGAGAATATTTTTCAAAATTTTAAACTCAAAAGGGGTATTTTTCCAAATTTTCTCTAAATTAAAAAACTAATACATATGTCTATTGTTTTATAGATTTAAAATTGTTTAAATAGTGTCAAATAACATCAATTTTATTCAACTTATATAAAATGAGTAAATAACTACATCAATTTTAAGTTTTTAACAATAGGATCTAAATTGTTGGCGTAATACAAAATTTATTATCATTTGTTTTTATTGATTTAACTTTTATATTCCTTTTAAAGTAAACTAGATGATTGACTCGCACCATGTGCGGTATGAAGTTTAAAAAAATATAATTATTAATTTTATTATAGAATAACTTGATTTTATTATATTTAAACCTTAAATATGCATGATTGTTAATCTTTTAAATTATACGTATGTAGAAAATTAATATCCATAAGATACAATGTTTAATTTTGAAAGTTACCTTGAAAATAAGGAGTTTTTGTTTTTTAACTTTTGAATTTGTATTGCAATAAAAGAAAATTAGATATAGTGAAAAAATATAAGGAATACACCGTTCCAGTATATAAAAAAAATACGAAATCAAACAAAATGATTCCTTCCTTTTTTTCTTAGGTGATTTACTGGCATTATACGCATACATGAAAAATTTGTGAAGTCTCTTAATGAGAATAACTAATTACGTTTCATTATTATTCATTGATATTTTATTTTTAATTCAGCTTTATTTCTATTTCCTTTTATGCCTCATCTTTGCTTTTTGTCTTATCATTTTCCAGATTTATAAGACTTCTTATTCTTTGCCTTTTCCTTTATATGCGTGCTATTCTTTGAGCATAGAAGTATTAAAGATATTATAAATTATGAGTTATGTAAAGTAAAATATCATATAACATGGAGAAAAGAAAGAAAATGGTTTACATTGCTTATGTCAATGAAATATTGAATAATAAAAAAAATTAATAACAGAAGTTTTTTTTATTAAATTTTAATAAAACAAAAGATAATTTTGAAAAAGCTACTGAAAGTTTTGAAAACGTTTTCTTATAGAGGACATTCATAGTTTTTTTGGGCATTTTTCCTTCTTTGTTAGTAATTAAGATTTTCAACTCACTCCTAGATTTGACTCTTGATAGGGCAACATATAGCTGTTCATGAGAGAATACATGTCTCGGTAGAAATAAACCAACATTTTTCAGTGTTTGGCTTTGACTTTTATATATGGTAGGATTACAAAAGCGAAAATCACTGAAAATTGTATGTGCCGTATTCTGAAAGAAAACTTTGTTTCTGGTGGGTGACAAACATCCTAAGCATTAAAAAAATTTCGCCTGATTTATTATTTCCTGTTATGATTCTACCCTCGGTCATACGACGTACCCACTGAGTAACTATAAGTCTTGTCCAATTGCATAACTCTCTTTTAGGGTTAATGGTACGAAGACACATGATATGAGCACCAACCTTTAGTCTAAGCATTCAACACAATTTGAAGGTTTCAAAAACTCTACCGCGTACACCAAATCATCATCTGGATCAATATCTGAATGAGACTATTAGAGTTTAGATAAACTTTCTCTTCACTTGAGTTAATGCAAAAAAAGAACCTCAGTGCTAAACATTTTGAAATTATAATTTTTTTATATAAAATAGCTTAAAATCAACATAGTCATAAAATTATATATCTTATAGTCTTGAAAGCATATAATTATTTATCTGATAACATCATTATTTGTAGGACTCAGTAAAAATCAGTATCACCTGGATTTCCAAATGACTTTCCATAAATTTTTCTCAGTATAGTTTGTTCATTGTTCTTCATATTCTTTGAAGGATTATTGTAATTTCCAAATGACTTTTCATAAACTTCCATAGTTACTCCATTAAGTCTCTATATATATATTTTTTTCTACGTTTTTTTTAAGTTCTTTATCTCAGGTTGTGTTCGTGTTCATTTTCTTTTCATTCTTCTGTCAATATATATTATTCTCTTTCTTTTCCTTTTTCTTCTTAACCGTCTTCCTCTAGTCGGAGTTCTTCTCCATTTTAATCTACTTTAATTTTTTATTCTTCGTTCAGGTTTTCTTCGTCTTCTTTTTCAAAAAATTTGGTCTCTTTCTTCTAGTTTATCTTCTTTCCGTTATTTTTTTCATCATCTTTATTTTATTTAGTTACTTTTTCCTTTCTTTGTCTTATTCTTTTAGTATTTTTTTCTTTCCGTCTTTGTATTCTCATTCTTCTTTAGCTTCTTTATCTTCTAGTATTTCTTTTTCATTTCTCTATTTTTTTCTTTATGTTTCGTCGACTATTTTTGTTTTGTTCAAAATATAGTTTTAAACTTAAGAATATTGCTCTAATATTACAAAAAGTTTTAAAAATAAATAATTATAGAGATCAATTATTGTGATTTAAAGATGTTTTTTCTTCACTTAAAACTCTTAATTAAAAATATGTTAAATATTTTAATTTGTTTACATGGTCATCACATAATTTGCCATGTAATTTTCAATATGCAACCTTACTTTCTGAAAATTGACCTTATTGCATAAGAAAGTCTTTAAAGATGTACCATGACTATTTTAATAAGATTTGTCAAAGTTTTGTTGTATAAAATCACAGTTTAAAACCACAATAATTCAATCAATTAATTCGTGTGATACACTTAACCAACTATAATATCTTCTTTTTTTGA
Organism: Arabis alpina; assembly: GCA_900128785.1. Classification (NCBI taxonomy): domain Eukaryota; kingdom Viridiplantae; phylum Streptophyta; class Magnoliopsida; order Brassicales; family Brassicaceae; genus Arabis; species Arabis alpina. The sequence goes on along the minus strand of LT669788.1, from coordinate 22,643,613 downwards.
ATTACCAACTACAATATCTTCTTTTTTATTAGTGTGAGCTCTTTAAATATATTAGATTTATTTTATTTAATAGTTTTTTAGCTATCCAATGATTTTAGAGGAATTAGCCATGTCACAATTAATCCAAAGACATGTCATCATTTTTCAATCCATGTCATCATTTTAAACCAATCAAATTATAATAATTAATTAGGCTAACTAAAGTGACTTATCTTTTGATAGGAAGGGGATTTAACAAAAATTGATAAACAAATCGATTATTTAATTAACTTATATTTATATATATCTTCTATATATTAAAGGACAAACATTTTGAAATGATGTGTCAAGCTCTCAATTTTTTGATTTAGTTATTAAAAATTACTAATTCCTACTATACTGATATTCAAACACTCCAAAAGTAACTTAATCTATATACCCAAACAAATTATAACTATTATTAGCTACTACTGGATTTTTATCAAAACATTTCAAATACCTTAATCCCTATATTCAAACAAAAATTAAATAAGCTTACTTATCTAATTACCATAATTAATATTATTTAATTTCTACATATATAATTTTATTACCTAAATACTATTTCCGCACGCAATGCTAACTTGGCTGTTATAATTCATATTACCAAACAATTTTGAAACACAAATTATTTAATAAATAAGCGCTAAAATAATAATTAATTTATAAGATCAAAAATTGGTGATACGTTTTTTGGTTATATACGCGATCTTTTATTTTATATCTTTGAGTTATATATCATATTTTTGAATATTTTGGGATGTTGGTTTAGTTATTTCACGGGTGGAACATATTTTATATAAAAATCACAAATTTAAATATGTAAATCTGATCTTAAAATTCGTATAATAAATCTATCAAGAATAACAATTGATTATTTAACTAAAACTATATTAGTTTTACTTGATAAATATTTTATCCCATATAAAACGCGGCTACTGTTCTACTTTAATTTAATGCTACGAATTTTGTATGATATATAATGAGTTTTTTTGGTTGATTACTATCGGTTAGTTACTAATATCTTGTCACTATGTTGAAACAATGTGAGACTCGTAATTCTGTCATAAATTTGTAATTAATTTGTGACGAAAATTAGTAATAATATCGTCACGATTGTTACGAGTGCTACCAGCGTCATAACTTTGTCATCAAATATGACATATTTTGGCTACAATTGATTTAGTCACAATATAGTGACGAGTTAGGTATACATTTGCTACAAAAAAAAAATAACTGGACGCAAAATCATATCGATTCCATCTCAAAATTTGTGATGAATGCTTATTGTATCAAATTTTCGTCACAGTAACTTTTGTTTGTAGTGACTGAGGATTAGAGAGAGGAAGGTTTCATGGTTTGTTACGGATTGTTTGGAATTTGTAACCCATATATGGGATTATTTAATGGTCATGATTTTGCCACATATATATATCCATTTTGGCTAGTTTTTTAGTTATAATTTTTTTTTGTTATTGAGTAAATTAACCCTAAATTTTTTCAAAAAAAGAAGTTAATTGTTGAATGATGGATACCAAATGACTTGAGTGAGTCAACTAACTCAGAAAGTAAAAGTGGGTATAAAGTCACTTTAATCACTAAAAGTTTGGAGAATACATAACAATAGTTAAACATTTTGTCAACATGATACTGTCGACTCCCATCTCTATAAGACTAAAATTATGGAACAATACTAAAATTTTGAAAATCTTTATAAAAAAAAATCATAGAACCTAACATTCATTTTATATCAATAAAAATTATATTTTCTATACAATATAACAAAAAGATATATATATATATATATATATGCATGCATGCATACATGTCTAAGAAAATTACAATCTCTTTAGCTCGTAAGACATATGGAAACTCTCAAAGTTGGTGAAGATGATTTCTCCTCCGGACAGGAACGTCAAGCACATAGCCAATCCGACACCGACATGCCTCCAATCACCGGCGGCAGAGACTTCCTCATGCAGTTTGTGACGGAGTCAAAGAAGCTATGGTGGCTTGCGGGTCCTGCGATATTCACATCTTTTTGTCAGTACTCTCTTGGCGCCGTCACGCAGGTCCTCGCCGGACACGTCAACACGCTGGCTCTAGCTGCCGTCACCATACAGAACTCCGTCATCGCCGGCTTCTCTGTCGGCATTATGGTAAATCGTTAATTAATTAAGCTTCTTTACGTAAATAAAATGTATATACGAACATTAAATCAAATTATATTCTTATTAATCAACATACGTGTTGGGATATTAATCCAAATTTCACATTGAAAATTTAGAAATGTCTAATAATGCCCAACTCTAATTAATATGCGACATTTTGAGAAGGAATCCAAAAACAAGTATGTGAGACGTTACAACGTGAACCAAAAGCGTACAATATCTAATAAAAGAGTTGAATATGAGCATGAAAAGCTTTAATAATATGAATAATCATAGATTCGTTATCATACTAATTTTTTTTGAAATAAAAATTTGAACTGATATAAGCTTGGGATGGGAAGTGCACTAGCAACGCTATGTGGGCAAGCATACGGAGCAGGTCAACTAGAGATGATGGGAATATATCTGCAAAGGTCTTGGATCATCCTTAACTCTTTTGCTCTTCTTCTTTGCCTTTTTTACGTTTTTGCCACTCCACTTTTGAGTCTCCTCGGCCAATCGCCGGAGATCTCTAAAGCCGCCAGAAAATGCTCCCTCTTCATGATCCCTCAGCTCTTTGCTTATGCCGTCAACTTCGCCACCGCCAAGTTCTTGCAGGTAACATAAACAAAAGCAATTTACCTTGTAGATTAAACTCATTTAGGGTTAATTGTCACAAAACTTACTCAATAGGCACAAAGCAAGGTGATTGCAATGGCGGTTATAGCAGCGACCGTTCTGTTTCAGCATGCTATATTGAGTTGGTTGCTGATGCTGAAACTTGGTTGGGGAATGGCTGGAGGAGCCGTAGTACTGAATGTGTCGTGGTGGTTGATCGATGGAGCTCAAATAGTTTACATATGTGGAGGTTCTTGTGGCAGAGCTTGGTCAGGGCTCTCTTGGAAGGCTTTCAAGAATCTCAGAGGCTTTGCAAGATTGTCTCTTGCCTCTGCAGTCATGGTTTGGTGAGATATCGAAACCCGTTCGAATCAGATTGATACACAATGGCTTATCGAATGATTGGGGTACTAAATGACTTGATGCTGTTGGTTTCAGCCTAGAGGTTTGGTACTTCATGGCGTTGATTCTGTTCGCGGGTTACCTAAAGAATCCTCAAGTCTTTGTGGCTGCTCTTTCGATTTGGTTAGTTCTAAGTCCATATGAAGCTTGTGTTTCGGATAAAAACAGAACTGACACGGTTTGATTACAGCATGAACATATTGGCATGGCCTATCATGGTGGCCTTCGGCTTCAATGCGGCTGTGAGGTACATTACATTCCAAAACATCAATCTACGATAAGACTTTTTGAGAGAAAAGTTTAATGATAGCCATAAGATGAAGCAAATATGTGTTGTATGTGCAGTGTAAGAGTGTCAAATGAGCTTGGAGCTGAACATCCAAGAAGGGCAAAATTCTTATTAATAGTGGCTATGATAACTTCTCTATCGATTGGAGTTGGTATCTCGATGACTCTCATCTTGTTACGAGACAAGTATCCAGCGATGTTCTCTGATGATGAAGAAGTGAGAGGACTCGTGAAGCAGCTGACTCCGTTGCTGGCTCTCACAATCGTCATCAACAACATTCAGCCTGTTCTCTCTGGTATTTCTCTTGCAACATTATATCTAACCCAAGACTGCATCAACTTTAAGGTGATTATGTTCAAGCTAATGTGGTTTTGGAATGGTACAAAAGGTGTAGCTGTTGGAGCTGGGTGGCAAGGGATCGTCGCATATGTTAACATTGGCAGTTACTATCTATGTGGTATACCTATTGGTCTTGTGCTAGGATACAAGATGGAACTTGGAGTAAAGGTATGTATAATCTTGAATTCTAATCCTAATAATAAAAAACTTGTAATCATTATAAGTTGTAATTAGTTGCGAGTACACATAATTACAGGGAATATGGACAGGAATGCTGACAGGAACGGTTGTTCAGACATGTGTACTACTCTTGATGATCTATAAGACCAACTGGGACAAAGAGGTAAGAAGCATTTCTTTGGTTTTCTGTTTCACTGTAGTTTTGTGTTCAAGAAAGAAGAACTGTGAATGTGTTCAGGCTTCGTTAGCAGGAGCTAGAATAAAGAAATGGGGAGGTGAATCAGGTCATGGAGGAGAGATTTAAGAGATCAAATGTTAACGAATATCAAAACCATTCAAAGCAGATAGATAGTCACTGAACTAATTGATGAAAATTAAAATGCAAAATGTCAAACAAGCTAGACAAAAAATCATAGAGTAAAACTGCTTCTCAGCTTGATTAAACAAAACAAGAACCTAAACACTGAGATTTGACACATTTCGTACACATTGCAACTGAAGAATCTTAAGATTGAGATTTTGTGAATAGAATTGGATTATGAACCAATCAAACAACAAAAGCAGGGTAAATCATGAAGTATAACAGAAGAAACTTTCAACAACAAGACTGACCAAAGATCGCTGAAAACTAACAACTAACTAGTGCCATTTCATAAGAAAAACAAGACTGACTAAAGATCGCTTAAAACTAAAGACTAACTAGTGCCATTTCACAAGTTTCTTGGCTTCCATGAGTAAGCAAGAACAGTGAAATGCAATGCAATAAACCCTTACGAACATTATTAGACACAATTGTAGATATAGAAATGAATCAAACGCACATAAACAATAAGCAACATTAATAAAAACGAAATATAAACTCCAAAATACCAAATAGCATTGATTAAATAAAAGATGTCTGATTCCAAAATCCAAAACGATAAAGATTAAGTTCAACAAACGATTCCAACAAAAACGATAAACGAAAATTCCGACCTAAACCTAGGCAGTGAGTACAACAGCACCACCAGCTTCTTTGATCTTCTTTTCAGCAGTCTTAGAAATAAGCTTAGCTTTCACAACAAAAGGCTTATTCTCAGGTAAATGACCTTTACCTAAAACCTTGAAAAAACCATGTTGCGTAACATCAATCAAAGGAACATTATCCTTGTTCGATTTCGCTTTCACATCTTCAGGTACAAGAGACCAAAGCTTGTCGAGGTTCACGATTGGGCAGAAAAACTTGTTACGAAGTTTATGGAAGTACCTCATACCAACCTTACCAAAGTAACCTGGATGGTACTTGTCGAAGAGGATACGGTGGTGATGCATACCTCCAGCGTTACCACGACCTCCAGGATGCTTGCGATGCTTTCCGATACGACCATGACCGGCGCTGACGTGGCCTCTCTTCTTCCTGTTCTTCTTCAACGCCGTCGCCATTTCTTCAGATCTAGGTTTCTCTTTTTCAGAGAAGTGAAGAGGAAAGGTTTTTATATAGAGGAGCGGCTAGGGTTTTATTAGAGAAGTAGAGAAAGGGTTTTTATAAAGTTGTTTTGGGCTTTTTACTGTTGGGCCTTGTAGAGTTTTTAGGCTGATTTTATTATATGAACAAACCCAACACTATTTTGATCTTTTTAGTTAGACTTCCAGATTTTGATTTTCAGTCGGAAGAGGTTTTCTTAATCTCATTTTGAATATTTTGTTTGGTTAAAATTAAAAGGTAAATATTTCATTGCAAATGAAAACAATGTGAACTATAATTCTGCAATATAATTCCATGGTAAAAATATAAAAATATGGAAACATTAAGAAAACATCAATGTGAACTATGTTTTTGTTTTGTTTTTAAGGGTGTGTAATTGGTAAATGTATTTGTATTGATTTTTTAGAATTTCAAAATTTGAATCATTGGAGAATGGATTCTTGAATTTTAACTAAAATCTATGGGTATTAGTTTAAGGATTTTTAAATTCCATTTTAAAATCTTTTGTTATTGGAAAAATTTGGGTTTATTATAATTCTGCAATTATAATAAAATCTTACTGTTATTGTGACATCAATTCTTCACAATTGTACTTATTAAACGTAAGTTCACAATCTTAAACATATACATGCGATTCTGAATTTTTTTTAAATACAATTCTTTGATAGATTATTGAATACACAAAACTCTTTTTAAAATTAACAAATCTCTCAAAGTTTCAAATAAGCAAGATCTAAAAGCTTATTAAGCCTTATATATAAAGAAACATGATGCATTGACGTGTTCTAGTAGATTTCAAGAAAGAAACTAGTTATGATTTTCCAAGGTCTAATTTATCACAATGACATAACAAAAGCTTAAAACAATAATATGTTCAAACTTACATTAACAAAAAAAACAAAAAAAATCAAATTTAGACTAGTTAAAGTTTCAAGACAGATTGTATTGAACCCAAATTTCACATGTGAAAGTCGTTATACAAATTGGATGTTTTGAAAATATAAATAGATCCAATTACAAAAACTAGTTTTTTAGTTGGGATAAAAATCAAAAAGGTCCATTTGGTTAATAAAAAACAAAAAAAACCATAGTATAAAAAAACCAATTGGCTAGAAAAAATATAGAAATTGGTTATTTTGTGAATTGTAATTTTTGTTTTTTAGTCATTGTTATTAATTCTCCAAAACAAATTGACAAAAGCTAGAAAACAAACTAATTAAAATAAAGCCTTACGCATCCTAAGATCTTTAAATTGTTTCTCTAATACACATAATCTTGCTTTTTTTTTCTTTTTTTTTTGAATTACCAGGAGGTTCGGGGCCGAATCCCGTAATCCCCCCAGGCCCGAAACCACAACATGTAATATTAGTTTCGTCCCAAGCGCCACTCGAACTAGCGACCTCTAAGCTTTGCCTGAAATCTTTACCAGATGAGTTATCGGCTCTTGGTCACATAATCTTGCTTTTCCTCACATTTAACCAAATATGTGAGAAAATATTTATATTTGTGTGAACAATGCATTCGCAAAAACAACACCATACAAGTAATTAATACTTGAACCATAAACTCCAAAAAACAAGAAAAGATATGCGAAATCGTTCCAAATTCTACATGTTTTTAGAAATTTCACCATCGAATTTGCGATAACATTTGTTCAATGCACGTTTAATCATAAGAACAACAAATACGAAGTGATTTTCTAGAAATTTCACCACCAAATTCACGATAATTTGTCTTTAATGCAACATTTCATTATAGGAACTAAACAAAAATCACGAAGAGTTATGCGAAATCGTCCCACATTCTATAAGTTTTTTTAATTAGGGAAATTAGGTGGAATAATATGTTTTGACATATAAATTAATAAAGTAACATGTGCAATTGGAAAATTGGATAACTAACAAAGAGAAATTAAATTTGACTAATTTACCAAAAATAAATTTAATTAATGTTGTCAATTTTGACCACATTTAATGATAATGTTGTCAAATTTCATCACATTCAATGTCAATTTATTTGTAATAAGTTAAAAATAATAATTTCATCTAGAAATAAATTTAAAATTGACATATATAAAAAGATTTCATTGAAATAACATTTCTTTTTCTTTTTTCTACATTATACGTTTACTTAAAATAGCCATAATTTTTTTACCTTTCAAAATAATTAATTATTGTTGGTATAAATAAATTATGTAGTGAACTATATCACAAATTGAAAACTATTGATATAAATAGTGAACTAACTACTTGATTGATATAATGATTTTCACACCAAAATTGCGTAATAATGAACTATTTATGACTATGTTTAACTATATATAATAATGAACTATTATTGAATATAACAAGTATAGTTGATTGTTTGTGAATAAAGTTAACTATATAAATGATTAATATTTATTTGTAGCTAACCAGTACACATGGATATAGTTATATATATACACTATATAATAGTGAACTATCTTATGAAATATAATTTTTGAAAAAATTAACTATATACATAATATATTCATAATTTCTAATTTGTGATATAGTTCACTATATAATTCATTCTTTGAGTAAACCTATAATGTAGAAAAGAGAAAAAATAAATGTTTTCTTTATGTTAATTGTAAATGTAAAAAATAATTTATTTTTATATATGACAACTTCAAATTTATTTATTAAAAGTTAAATGTGATTATTACTACAAGGCAAATTTACATTAAATTTGCATTAAATGTGATAATTTTGATTGAATGTATAGAAGGATATAATCATTTAATTTTATTTCTCTTTGTTACTTACTAAATTTTTATATTACACATGCTACTTTATTAATTAACATGGTCAAACCTATTATTCCACTAATTAACCCTTTTAATTAAGTAGATGTTTTGATATACACCTTTATTATTCTAAAGTATTGTGATGAGAACAAATGGAAAACACAATAAGTTAATTAAGGAAAATTAGACACTAGAGATGAGAAAAACTAAATCAAAATCAATTAATAGTCAATTAAAATTTGTACTCGGTTTAAGAGAACTTAATAATATTAGAGGTGAAATCACTATTTTCTTGTTGGAATGATCTAATCCACTTTATAAGAACCGTATTCGATTTCAATATGTAAAACCGAGTTAGAACAATAATAGTGCGATTTCAACTTGTTTTTTTTAAGATCTTATCAGTTTTATTGTGAAATCAAATCTTTACATAAATATATATCTTAATATTGAATTACACTTGATTTTAACTAGTTAGAAAAACTGGTCGTTTAACCAAAAACATAAAATTTTCGGTGTACACATGATTTTGATTTTATTTATTTCAAATAAGATCTAAAAGCTTATTAAGCCATATAAATAAAGAAACATAATACATTGATGTAATCTAGTAGTTTTCGAGAAAGATACATGTTATGGATCATAATCGTTTGTCACTTGGATAAAGTGATTTGCTGTCAAAATTACCAGAGGTCGACATAAAAAAAAATTCTTCATCCACGGTTGAGAAAGTGTGATTATGCAAGATGAATGGTGATCTTAATAGAGTAAATACAATTTGCAAGACAAATAAAAAAACTAAAATTTGCGCAAAGATTCATATTTGATTTTAATACGTAAAATTGAATTGGTATAACAAAAACGGTTCAATTTCAATTGTTTTTGAAAAGATTCTAATGTAAAAAATCAAATTCTTATATAAAATTACCTTTGAATAACACTTGATTTTAAGTTTTTAACCAATTAGAAAAAAACTAATATTTTAACAAAATAACACATGATTTTGATAAAGAACACACAACATGATTTTTATTGTAGTATTCATTTTCAGATTAGTGTTCAAATACATAAAGCAACAATAACTTCGACTAAAATTTATTTGGGCTTTGCTTTAAAGCCCACAAGGTTAACACCTAAGGCCCCTAACATATTAGATTTTGTAATACGACAGTCTCCTTCTCCCATGAACCTTGGCAAAATCTTAATCGTCGGATTTGAGCTTCGCCGTGAAAGATGCAACACGATGAGGTTAGATGGGCTGGGGAGGGTTTAGGGTCTCTAGAGTAAACCTTAGTTACTGGTTCTTATATTTTGGTTTTGTGGTGTGACTGAGAAAACCTTAGTTATTGGTTCTTATAGTTTGGTTCTGTCACATGGTCTTGTCATTGTCGATTTAGTTTGCATCCTCTCGGTGGGAATTATGACTTTGATCTAATATCGAGTTCTATGTTTCCATGTGTCTTTTAGAATCTTCAAGACAAAGAAATGGAAGCGAGAAGCCAACTGAAGCAGAAACGTTCCGAGATTTTCAAACAGTTTATGACAGGGTAGGTTTTACAGATATGTGCTTTCAAGTTTGCTCAATATGAATCTTGGTTACTGCGATGATTATATATAGGATCACAAAGCTTGAAGAACTAGGAAATGCTGCAAACAACTTTCTTCTACGGTTTCACCAAGGATTCAGTATGTATTATCTTGCAATCCCTCTACTCTATGTCAACTTTATGAGTGACTTTTGTTTCTTCATCTCAAGCATTCTTCAACGTCCTCCGAATTCGTCCAAGTTGATCGACAACATTATCAAGCAAAATGAAACAAGACGGCTTCAATCATATGTAGATGCAGGATGTATTAACATCCATGACGTTGCACAATGCACAAGAGCTTGTAAGTTACTGATTTAAGTCTCAAAGTTTCATGTTTCTGCCATTTTTGCTTCTGCTTACACATTGCTCTTGTTCTCCCGGAATAACAAGTGCATACATCTCTATCAGGACTTAATGACCACCTAGTCAAGGGTAATGTATCACTCACTATTTATCGCCATATTCTATTACTATTAATTACTTCCACACAATTATATTTTTGTTCGTAAGCAATTTGTAATCTTTAAGATGTGGTTTTTACAGCTCAAAGCTTGTTACTTGAGCTCGAGCGTTTGACCGATGAAGCAGCCCTTGCAATTGAGACTGACACAGAGCTAGATAAAGAATCAAGTGATGAGGTAAGATGTCAAACAAATGACTAAGTAACTTGTAGTATCAGAGTAATGTTATTTGGATGTGTTTGTTTCAGGAAAACACGACTCTACCTTTCCCTAAAGTTACGGAGTACGCTACACTTATTACAGTAGTTTATAGTATGGTGAAGCAGAACTATGCGATGCAGGTGTGTGCGACCCTTTGATACTCTTTTGTGTTTGATCTTCAAAACCGTAAGAGGAAAATGGATATAGGAAAAGATTGTGAAGTCGCTTAGCTTGAAGTCATCATCTGGTGAACTAGAGACTTATATTCTGATGTGGTCATTGCGTCCTTTTGTAGAAGACGAGATTATGAAGAGAGCATGGAAATGTGTTTTCTAAAAACACTCTTTTCTCATCCAAATTTTGTTCTGATTCGCATTCATTGACCAAAAAAGCAAATGTAAATTTTAAAACCAATTCATTTGTGCTGCCTCATCCTTTTTTACCAAAGGCTAACTCGGCCCTAGAAGCCGAAGGCTTTAGTCTTCTTCATGCTATGCAAATAGTGTGGTCTCGAAATTATCATTCGGATAATTTTCGAAAATAATTCTACACTCTTTGTGGATTTACTCCTCAATAACCAGAAGAACATAGCAATTGAAAATTTACTTCATAACATCAATTATTAGAGTAATCTCTTTGTAGGCGTCCAATTTGTTCATACTCGGCGACAATAAAATAGAATCGCTGATAAACTTACTCTCATAGGACAATCTCAATATTCTTTGTATTGTATTTATAATGCTCTTCCGGATTGTATACAACATGCTCTGCATAAAGAATACACAAACATGATTTAGATTGTATTTATTTTCAAATTAATGTTTGAATACATAAAACAATAATAACTTCGACTAAAATTTATTTGGGCTTTGTTTTAAGGCCCACAAGATTAACACCTAAGGGCCCAAACATTTTAGATTTTGTAACACACCTACGAGTCTCCTTCTCCCATGAACCCTAACAAAAATCTCAGACAACAGTTAATCGCCGGATTTTGAGCTTTGGTCGTGAAAAGATGCAACACGATGAGGTTATATGGCAAGTTATCAGACACAAGCACTGCAGTTACATGGCCAAGTATTGTCTTCTTTCTTACCTTCACTTGTCTCTTTAATTTCGAACTCGATTTTTTTGATTCTTTTGCTTTTGTACTTGGTAGAATCGAAACTGGAATCTTCTGTAGAAACCCTTATAATGTAACTGGTACTTGCAATCGAAGCTCTTGTCCTCTTGCCAATAGTCGCTACGCCACTATCCGAGACCACGATGGTATGTTTCAGCTGATTCTCTGTGTTTGGATTGTTTCGTTTGTTTAGGTGATGTAGTAATTGCAAAAATGTAGAAGACAGTGTTGTGATTCTCTGTGTTGTTGTTGTTGTTACTCAGGAGTGTTTTATTTGTATATGAAGACTATAGAGAGAGCCCACATGCCTAAGAACTTGTGGGAGAGAATTAAGTTGCCTAGGAACTATGAGAAGGCACTTGAACTCATTGACAAACACTTGGTGAGTTCAGATTTTGAGCTCTTGTCTCTTCTTCCTCTTTTAGCTATTAAGATCCGATTCTTTGTTGTGGCAGCTGTACTGGCCTAAGTTGTTGCAGCACAAGGTTAAACAAAGACTGACGAAAATGACTCAAATGCGTATTCGTATGAGGAAACTTGCTCTGAAAACAAGGTCTTGTTCACTTTTTGTTTTTGTTCTTGTTCTTGGAGTTTGATTTACAGATGGTTTATGTTTGTTTCTTTTTCTGATTAATGTTTGAATCACAGGGAGACGATAATGACTACGCCTAGGAGGCAAATGAAGAGAGAGTCGAGAAGAGAGGAAAAGGCTTTAAAAGCAGCCGAATTGGAGAAGGTTACAGTTTTGGGTTTTGATTTTACTTGCCTCACTTTAGCTCTTAGGTTCTCATGATAGTGATGGTTCTTTTTACAGGGCATTGAAAACGAGTTGAAAGAGCGTTTGCATAGAGGCGTTTACCCTGATGAAATATACAATCTCTCAGAGTTTCCATGGCTAAAAGTTCTTGATGATGCAACGAAAGTTGGAGAGGAAGTTGAAGAAGAAGAAGAGGAGGTACTCTTGTATAACCCGCAGGAATTTTTGTCGTCCAATAAACGTGGATGCAGCTTCATTCAACTGATCTTTATTTGTTAAACTTAATATCTCAGGAACCAGAGATTGAATACGTTGAAGGCTTTGATGAACTCGAAGAGGAAGAAGAAGAAGATATGGAAGATTTCTATGGTTTTCCATCTAAGGAGTCTCACCTTGATCCTCAAGGTAAAATTCATGTTCATGAGTTTAACTCAAGAATTGAATTGATGCATTTAAATATTGAGAAACAGTTCATGCCCTGTAACTCTTTTAAATGCATTTGAGCTGTTGATAATCAGTTTTAGGTTTTCACTACCATCACTACATTTATAGCTTTGTTTCTTCATACAAATAATTCGAATGGTGAACTCTCTACAGACTCGGATGATGAGGATGGTGATGATTCTGAGGAGGAAGTTGTGATTCATAAAAAGGGAAGAGCTCTAAAGAAGTCTGGTGATAATGGAAAAGCGAAGAAGAAATCAAGAGTAGTTGTTGAGGTGAGATTTTACAAGCGGGCTTTAATAATTCGCTAGATGTTTGCCATACTTTATGTATGCAATTTCGATGTTTTCTTACATTATGTATGTCTTTCAGGTTGAGCAAGAAGATGGAGACACGAGACAAACCCTGAAAAGCTTGAAACTTTGAGTAGTAAGTGAAAGTTTTGATACTTTGTTGAAGTCTCTGGTTTTTGTAGTTTTTGGTTTCTTGTCTTGTAAAAGCTTACATGTTCTTACATTTAAGATAAAACCATTTCTGTAGTAACAATTTTGATTTTGGGATTGTTCCTAGAAGGAATCAAATTGTAAGAAGAGTTTCAGACTTTCAGTAATGTCTTTAAAAAAACATTTGGTTATAGCTTTTTCTTAATGAGAAATTTGGATAACAACAATATCGAAATTTGGATAACATTGAAATGTGTCAATATTCAGTAAAGACTCAAACTCGTCCGACTTGGCTATTGAGAGGAGAGGTGAATGTGATTCAGAGCTAAGGCTTACCTGAAGCAAGAAGCTGAGTGTGCAGTGCGATATCTAGACAACGTTGGTATTGAATTCGTATCAAAGGAGAGATTTGCAACCCCAAGACAATCTTATTTATATACCTTTCGAGAAAGACAAGCTAATCAATGATGTTGATGTAATTGCGAAGAGTCACTTCCTTCTCTATGTATCTATCTCAGATACTAGTTATTCTCTACAATTGTAAACATTGAGAAACACAGACCTTGTTCTAAACTACTAATCGTTTCTATAAATTGTATGCCTGAGTTAAAAAAAACAGTCTTATGGATGAATAAACAACACTACTACAGTACATTTTTTTTTGGGTTTAGTCGGACTTCAGTCAAAATCATTCTTAAATTATAAGAAAAAAACATAAAATATTGAAATTGATGATACAATATTGTAGACATAAAATATTTAAATTTTGAATAAAAAAATTTGATGATACTATCGTTTGAAAATAATTAAATAAGTCTATTTACAATTCTCCATAGCAAAATAAAGGAACAAATTATACTTTACAGTAAATTACCGATTTATCAAGTTAATCAAAATGGACATTTACCATTTTCCATTTTTGTGCAAAATAAAAAAAGGACAATTAACATATCTAAAGAAAATAACCCTCGTTAAAAAATGTATAAAAAGACACAGTGCAACGACAAAAGCATGAATTAGCCGTTGTGTAGAAGAAGAAGAAGAAGCCGTTTTTCTTGTTTCGTTAACAACAATACAATGTCGGATTTCGGATTTTATTATTCTGGTAAAGACAATTCAGCAGCTGTAGAGGATCTGCTTTCACAAGCTAAAGATCTCTACGTTCTTGAACAAGTCGCTGCCATTAACTGCTCTGCCTTCACCGACTCTTCCTCTCTTCCCACTAATCTCGAAACCCGTTTCCGTCGACTCAAATCTCTTCCGGTTTCTCGACCCGACCAGGTTTCTTCTTCCAACAACAAACTTCTCTCTCACTCCAAAACCATGTCCTCTGCTTTCTCCGGTCATGAAAAAAGAAACCCAAGTGACAAATATGGAGTTTTCTCGTCAACAACAGAGAAGCTTCTTGCTAAAGAGAAATTGAGGATTAGCTCATCTTCGTTTACCTCTATTGATTTATCTTCACCAAAAACCGAACTAAACCAAGAAAAATCTAAACCGAAATCGAAGTTTTCGATATCATGGTTAGGTAAGTTAGCTTCACCATCACAAGCTTTGGGTTGCTTATTTCCTTCTCCGAGCAAAGAGACAAAGAAGAAGAGCAAATCGTCAGAAGAATTATTGACTGCGGAAGAACAAAAGAGAAAGATGAAGATTGCTATGAAAGAATCTAAGAGGAGACAAAGAGAAGTAGATAGAGTCATAAGAAAATCCAGGCAGGCTTTAAGAAGTTATGTTTAATCACACTAGTTGTAGTAGTTTTCCTATGAGAGTTTTTATTAGAGGTAAACATTGGCTTTGATATTATATATATATCCAAAAGACGAATTTGCGTTCTTGTGTTGGATTTTGTTTGATATATAGGGAATCTTCACTTCTCTTGATATGAATGAAAATTGCCTACACATCTTAATCTTATAATGTTGTTGTTGTTTTTTTAACCCTCAGTTCTTTTAAGTTAGATGTTTTAGATTTTTTACACATATTATGAAAACTAATTAATGCTCAACTATAAATGTTTTGTGTTTTGTACTAAACAATTTTCAATAACATTCAACCTATAACAATTCAACAATTTCATTTCATTTGTTTTGAAATTAACAATTTATTATAATTCTTTCATTAAAAACACATTTAAAAAGTAAAAAATCAATCTTTACAAAACAAGAAAAAAATCTAGAACATCTAACAATAAAAAACGGAGGGATTATTACACTAGGTAGTACCCACACATACGCGCGGGTTTTGTCGTAAATGTATTTTGTTTTTTGTTTATATCTTTTACCTAAATAATTTTTGACATATTTTATGTAGTTTATCATATTGTTTATCTGCACTTATAAGAGAAGGTTCATTAATTCACACATAAATTGCATTCTTTGTAAAAAAAGTGTATTATTTTGAAGTAATTCATATAATTGAGGTCATTTTTTGAAAAAACAATTATATAACTATATTTCTAAATCCATGTCTCCAGTGGAGTTCTTCTATTTGAATGAGTTAAAATGTTCATTAATTCATGGATAAATTACATTTTTTTATAAAACAAACGTACTATTTTGAACTAATGAAGACAACTCCGGTTAATTTCTTTGCAAAAACAAACTAATTAGCACAAACTAACAAAACAATATAATCTTTCTAAGTATAAAATAGAGAAAAGAATAAGACGGTGAGTATAAAAAATGGATACTTAAAGACGGGGAAAATGTTTCAACTTCATTTCTCCTTATCTTAATATATATATATATATATATATATCTTCGTCTCTTCTAGCTGGTATGACACTCAATATCTCTTCATAACCAACTTCTTATTTATCCCTCACTAACAAAATTGATGAGAACAACTCCGCGTTCATTGTTTGTTTATCTCTTCACTTCCGTCTTTTTTCCTTCTTCGAAAAAGCAACATAGACTATGTTCGTTAACGTGTCGTAGTTTGCATCATATTTATCTTCTTTAGTTGCATCTATTTCTCATAAATAACTTCCCATTCTTAAAAAAAAATGACAAACGTATAATTTAATTTTTAAATAGATTCAAGTCAAATATATTTTTCAAAAGTCTAAACTTTAAAAAGAGGTTTGATCATAACAACCTTTTAACCCTTAAAAGTAAATTCTAACATAAATGATATTTTGAGTCAATTATATTTCAAAAGTGGTTGAATATTTTTTTTAAATATGATATTTCTATAAAGTGGCATTTCTCTTACTTGGAAGCATACATATTTATATTTTTCTCAGCTTATAGTTATATTTAAAATTTTCATTCCGTTTAAAAATAAAATCACAAACACACAAAGTTTTTTTATTTTTTAAAACTTATATTATATTTTTTGTGTAAATATTTTTAATATGTTACTTAACAAAACAATAATTTCTCTTATTTTTCTTTTTTCTTTTTTGTTATATAATTGCAATTGTTATTTTAAGGATACCTTAACTGTTTATTTTTCTCTATTCTATATAAGACTTAGCCACTAATATTTTTGCTATATGAATTTGACTCTACATAGGCTTATTTGTTAAATTGTTATTCTCTTTTTCAATTTGGCTCTAAATTGTTAAATTGCATCCTCCTTAGGTTATTCTCTTTTTCAAATTCTTTATATTTATATATATATATATATATCTATATATATAATTGCAAATAGTCTTTTAAATATAACTTAATTAGATGTTAATCTTACCTAAATAGTAAATATAGAATATGAATAATAAATTTTCCTATTCTTTTAATTATGTTAAACCAATTTAGAATATGGATTGTAATTTTTCATATTCTTTTTATAATGTTAAAATGAAATGTATAATAATATGTGTTACATTTTAAATTGTAAAAAGTATTGTATAAATAGAAGATATATGAAACGTGAAAATTTGTTAAACATGTTATTATTCTTGTAACTATATATAGATATTTATATTTATTAGCACAATGTTATGACTTTTCATATTTCTTTTATAATGTTATAACCAAATGTATAATTATTAATTAGTATGTGTATTAAGTTTGAAATTATAAAAAATAAATAAAGAATATGAAGTGGTAATGATGTGGATGATGTTGTGTCTTCATGAGAAGAGAGCAAAGCCTTCTTTATATATATAGATAGATAGATTATAAAAGAAACCATATTACATCATAGATGAAGTTTAAGAGATGAAATACAAAGAGAAACCAATGGTATTTTCCGCACCATAAATTAAGTAGAAGAAACGTCTTTGATGACATATTAGTGATATCAAAACGGACTTGTTTCGAGTTTAAGATAGACTATTAGGTGTTCTCAAATCCAAAATAGCAGCCGAATTTTCAATATCTTTTTACAATTACATGACAAAATTCATTTGATTTGGATAAATCTCCTTCTTTGATTGCCTTTGTCAATTTGTTCCGGAATTAACTTTAGTAAATCAACCGTTGAACAACTTTAAAATTGCAAAATTAAATCAGATGGATAGTTATAATTGACTAGAAACAAAATAGTTAAATCAAACAATAGATCTTCTACAAGGAAGATAAACCTATCAAAATTGAACCCAACAAAAGAATCACCATAACTCAAAAACCCATATGGCAAACCGACCCTCTAAAATCCATGTTCAGCATAGAAACTAGTAGATTCAATTCTCTCACGATGCCAGTAAAAAGCACCAGACACCGCAAAGGGAGGAAACACAAATCACTTTTTTTTTCTCCCTCTCTTTAACGGCTTGGGTTTTGAAATACAATCTGATTCGTTATAATGTTGTATGAGATTATATATAACTAGATTAGGATCTGCGTAATATATGGGTATTAAATATTAAAATTGATAATTTGTATAATAATTACATGTATGTATTGCTATATTTCTAAATTAAAACCTCTTTTATTTAATAATCCATATAGTTATATTCTAAATTAAAACTCCGTTTCTTTATCTAAAAAATACATTTTATTAAAGAGAATTGCATCTGATAGCAACACATTATACCGTAATTGGTAAAGTAGCTATGACACTGTGCAATTTTTCATATTTCCATATTAACCCTATTAGTTTCATCCCAAAACATCTTTTCTTTCTCATTTCTGCACAATGTCTCTTTTGTTTCTTTATAAATTTCTCTCTCATCTCTCGAGCATCCCAAAACCGGCGATCTGTGGCCGCTACTTTGTGGTGGGTTAAAATCGTCATAATTATTCTTTCTCACTGCTATTTACTTAAGTTTCTTTTTTCTCACTGCTAGTTTGTTAAATAGGTAAAAATTCATTGTTACTAGCTAATTCACCATTTTATTAATCCTGAATAAAAATATTAGAGTTTAGCTCAAATCTGATTACTTTAATGGTCTTTGAATTTTTTTGGGTTTTTAAGAGCTTCAATTCATTTTGTGTTTGGTGAGACTGTAGTTTTCTGATTGGGTTATTAATAATTATTTGTTTTTGAATGAGTTACGCTTCGTACAAGTAGTGTAGTCTTTGATAATGACAAGTCGAATTGTTTGTTTTTTTCTTTTGTGAATTTTTATAAATTTTCTTCTCCACATTTGATTCACATTATACATATCGAATTCTACATATTGCTGATAAAACATGTTTTGTTTTGAAAAAATAAAAAATTAAATAATTTTTTTATTTGTGTGTCGAATAAACACAAAACAAAAAGAAATGGATGGAGTACTACAAAATACAAATGTGAATCATTGGGCAGGGGAAAGCTCCCTTTATTGAGTAATTCGATATTCTTTTTTTTCTTTCTCTAATGCATAGCGTGGTGGCGCACTACTTGTAGTTAAAATTTTAAATTAGGTTGTAAAACCTAAAGTTCAAAGTAAATGAGAACGGGTAACTAGAAAAAAATGAGAACCACTACAAGAATTTAGTGTATTAGCTGCACAGTGGCGACGACATTTCTGTAGCTAAGATTATTAGCTACGAAAATGGCGAAAGATGGCGACAAAACAAATAATGTAACTATTGTAGCCAAATCTGTAGCGATTCATAGCTATATAGCTAGGGGCAGATTTCGTAGGTGTTCCGTAGCTATTTAGCTACACATTAGCAAGAGAAACGTTGTTGCCATAAATGTTTCTATCTAGCGACGAGTAACTATAGATTTTTCCATTGCTAAATGGTAAACATTGTGGAAGCTCTCTTGGCTCAGGGGTTGACCAAGGGTTTTAAAGCTTCTACACAAGAAGGTATGGGGTTCGAATCCCAGAAGATGCGATTTATTATTAAATTTGTATATTAATAGAGACAAGCTTGTATGAGATCTACAACGTAGGGTAAGGTAAAATCGTCTGGCGTGGATCAAGATGGAAGACATACCCGTTGTAAAATCGTCGATGTAATAATTTTCATAATTTGTAATAGAATTATAGTAATATGCAGTGTTAAAAAAAAATGGTAAACATTAGAGGAATTGATATATGTATAATGCCAAGAACCTTAGATAATTTAATATTCCATAAAAATACTAAAACTCAATAATCATTCCAATTAAAAATCAGACAATACACAAACACTCCACAATCCACATAACAAAGAAGAAAAGAAAAGTAGGGTGTCTTTAAAAGAATCAAATACAAACAAACCCATAAACCACATTTTATAATAAATCAACACATGCATATATTCCAATGAAAAAAGGGAATGTATTTATTAATCATTTTGCCAGTTATTAATCATCTGAAGAAACGAAACATTACATCGACTAGAATTATATCACCATACCAATTGACCAGAATAAACCAAAAACGGCAAATCTAGTGATGGTATATATATATATGTCATCGTCGTCTTCACCCACCAACAGCTATGATTGCTTTAAAAGCGATATTACTAATATACCTGTCTATCATCAATGTCATCATTATAACATTCTTTGAATCCTTGTCGCTATTTTTCCCGACCAAAGTCCTCACTGCCGTGGTATGGTCCGTACATAAAAAGACTTCATAGTGTGCAGTGTCCGGAGCTTCTATGAGTTCAGTGGAAGCGCTCTTGAAATTGTTTGTAATAATCTCGAATTCATCATGACACTCCTGGAACTGCTTCTTCAAGTTCGGATTCTCCAACGCCGCTTTTGCACTGAAACTTGCATATTTATCAGCATAAGACACACCAAGGCGGAGCACGGCCGAAGCCAGTTGAAGCTACAAAATTCAAATAATAATAGCTAATAATATTGAGAATGGGAGATAATAGCATAGCCGGTCTATATATAGTTCTAATGGGTAACACGGTAAAAACCAAAAAATATGTCAGTTCAAAAGGAAATTTTGGGTTTTAAGTTTTAACCACTAGATTGGGGGTGCTATGGAGGATTGGAATTGTGTAAATTTTTAAAAATTTAAAAATCCAAAGATTTGTTAAATTTGTAAAGAATTTTGTATATTTAAAAAATTTAGTTATAAAAATTTTAATAATCCAGTGGTTTTCTAAGGTATTCTCAAAATCTTGTTTAATGAGTTAAATTATAAAAAAAATTCATCTACCAATAACACTAGATTCTAATATATTTATAGAATCATTAAAAAACAAAAAAAATTCAATACCAACGGATTTCACTTGGAATTTAAAAATCCTCAAATCAATAACAATGAGTTTTACTTAGAATTTAATAATTCAACTTCCAATAATGATGGATTTTCAAATACACCCAAATCTAATCTCCAATAACATCCTTTAAAGATATTTTTTGAATTTAGAACCGATATTATTACAAATAAATATAAAAACCGTAGGTATGAATTTAGTCGGCTTGCCCCCTATTCAAAAAATTGTTAGAAAGTAACAAGTAATATATCTCAATCCAATGGTTTTGAAAAAAAAAATTGTATGGTAACAACTAGTACCGTGCTGTTGGCCGAAGTAGCCGGAGGATATCCGATCAAAGTTTTGACGCAAAAATCTGTGTCGGTGATATATCCGATGTCTTTACCGCAAACGTCATCGATCAAAGCTGTAGAAGCAGATGCTAAAAGAAATTGTAACACAAGTGCCAGAGAAACGAGGAAAAAACCGTAAAAAGATGCTATTTCCCCTCGTTAGGATTCAGATTTTGGTATATAATTTCCTCAGTTATGGATATGCCTATATATATTACTTTGCACACGATATACCCCCCTTATCTCTATCTTCTTCAAATTTGGTAATGAATTAGAACTCAATTTCATATCTTTGAATTCAACATTTTGATTTTTTATATGGAAATGAAAAAAATACAGATGCATGTGTTGCCAAGTGGATGTTATTCAATAATGGATTTTTAAAGATTTTAAAGAGATGTTATTGGTTTGTATATTTTAAAATAGTTTTAGTGATTTTAACAATTAAAGAATTTACTGAATTTAAAAGGAATATGTTTAATGAGTTTCTAAGATTATTAGATTCCTTGACTAAAAGATAATTACAAAAAAAGTATTGCATTGTTAATTTTTGTATATTTTGTTATCTATAACCATAACTATAACCAGTGTTGTGCCACTTTTGAGGGAGCCTAAAGAAATTTTATAAAAAATATAGTAATTTATTTTGTAGGGCAATTCTCACAATACCACTAAATGAAATTTTGTTTTCAAAATTACCATGATTTGTTTTTTTGAAAAAGAACGATTTGTTTTATGTTCAAAGATACCATTATTTTCTAAATGTTTCAAAAATACCACAACACTAAAAAGTTAACTTTCAACTTTCAAAACTAAACCTAAACTCAAATCTTACCCTCTAAAAACTATACCATAATGATACAATAATTAATCCAAACCCAAAAATTTAAATTCTATAGCCTTGAAAATCAATTTTGTGTCTGTGGAACATTTGAAAATACTAGAATTTGTGCAACATTTAGAAAATGTTGGTAGTTTTGGAAAAAAAAACTTTAAAGTGTAGTATGATAGTATCCTAGGAAATTTCTCTAATTTATCTAAAAAGTACATAGATTTATACAAACAATATTTAGATGAAAGTATTTGAAACTTTTAAAAAATACATCTAGTAGTTTTATAAAAAAAATAGATTTAGAATTTGCAGTTTAGTGACAAACTATACAATTTATAATATTACATCAAAGTAAAATAATAAACCTTGAGTATTAAACAAGTTTTATTAAAATTATGCCAATTTTCACATAAAACAGCCCAAGTATAACCCAAATATATTTAAAAACAATCATTAATTGGAGTTGAAACTAAGAAAATACACATGTTCACAACGATTTTTTTTTTTGGGATTTTTAATAAACGTTATTTTAAAAAATGTTACATTTTCAAAATGTTTGCAAAAATACTATTTTAAAAATTATTATTTAGTCAAAATATCATTTATATTTGAGTAACCATGTTCGTGGGCGTAAGATGGATATCCTAATATTTTGGAGTACATGTGACCGGGCCGACCCTAACAAGATATTGGAAAAAAATCTACACCAAGAAAAACCGAAATCGAAGTTTTCGATTTCATGGTTTGGTAAGCTATCATCACCATCGAAGCAATATGTTGAGTAAAGTTGACGGAGAGAGGTTTCGGTGATGATGCTATGGAAGAGAAACGGTGACGATTGATGGAACGAGAGGAGAAGGCAGGGGATAAACAGTAAGGAGAAGAAGAAGACTGCAAAATCCGAGCTTCCATGGCTTGACCTAGGTCAAAGTAATTCTGTAACATTTCGTTCTCCGAGCAAAAAGAGAAAGAAGAAGAGCCAGTTGTCGGAAAAGTTCAACAACGGGAAAATATGAAGATTGCAATAAAAGAATCTAAGAAGAGTCAATTAGAAGTAGATAGACTCGTAAGAAGATCCAAGCAGGCTTTAAGAGTTTCTTTAATCAATTTTCCATGAGAGTTTTTATTAGAGCTAAACATTATTTTGATATTTATAATTTCAAAGACGAATTTGCATTTTTTGTGTTGGATACGAAAAAAGCTTCTCATTTTGTTTGATAAATAGGGAATCTTCAATTCACTTGACATGAATGAAAACCAAGCGGGTTATCAACAAAAATGATATGTTGATAGAAGGGACCGTGTCTGTAAACATCATTTAAAGCTTTGAAATTGCCTACAACTTAATGTTAATTCTAATGAATTTGCTCAAAAGAAGAACTTAATGTTATAATGTTGTTTGAGATTATACTCGATGTCGACCAAAAATGATTCCGCTCTGCACCGTACTATCACCACCATTCAAAGCCATAACTAAAAGAAGAAAAACAGGTAATGATGGTTTTAATATTTAATAAATAACGTCGTCATAAATGTTGTAACATTTTTTTACATATAAACATTTGCAACGATTTTATTGTAACTGTTTACCCGTGTTCTAAAATATGCTATACGCTAGATGTACGGTCGACCACCGTATAGCGTATAGATATATACACTGGCGTTTATACGGAGTATATACGGTGAATATTTTTGAAAACAAATATATGTATAATAGTAGAAATATAATAAATATACAATTTATATTGTAAAATATAACTCATTATTAACATATTAAACAAAACTCACATTTATAATTTATTTTTAAAAGTTAGAATCATGAAAATATATTATATTTATAATTAAAACACATATATATATATAAGAAAATTATAACCATTGATCATCTCAAGTAGTTAAAATTAAACCAAAAAAATATCTGTTTTGTCAAAATATTTAATAAAAAAAAAATACATAACGTTTATACGGTGTATATACGGTCGTATAGTCGTATAAACGGCCGTATTATCGCTGTATAAACGGTTGTATAGTTTAATCTGTATTTTTAACCGTATAGCAAAAAACGGTACAGTCCTTCACTGTATAACGTATATACGGCCGTATAAACCGTATTTTAGAACACTGCTGTTTACAAATTATCGTAAAATTGTCATAATATATTTATTGCTACGTAATTTTTTTTATTGTGACTGGAATATATTGTTATATACAATACAATTTTTTTCATGTAGTACCTCTTCTTTTCTTTCTATCATTTGTTTGTAGATGAGTTACTCATCAAGTGGTGCAAATTACATTTTATCCTAAATCGCATGGTCATTTATCTACTACAAAGAGGGATTAGTCTTTGTTTTTGCTAATTAATGAGAAACTAATGAATATAGGAGAATTAAGGGCTGTTATTCTGGAAGTCCCCTCGGTCTGGTGGTTTGACAAAAAATGTTATTAATGCTTTTACACCCGAATATAAATTAATAGAAGTAAAATTTATATAAGATTTCCAGTGTGCTGCAAAAAGAGCCGTTCGGAATGGTTTCGCATAACAAAGATACAATTGTTGGTGGTATAATCGTTCATGTATTGTTCTCATCATTTGTAATAATTTATAAAATCCAGACGATTAAAAAAAAAAAATTCTAGTATGCATGCAAAAGTTGTAGTGATATGAAAATTCCTGTATATTATATAATACTACATAAATAAAAATCCAAAGAAGTAGAAACTGAAAAAAAACAGGATTAATCAGATAGAAACAATAAGAGAATATATTTAATTTCAGATTGACAAATAAGGCAGAGAATTTAAATAGAGAGAACGTGTATGTCAAGAAAGGGCTAATATATAGTGGATTAAAAGGAAAAACTTTTTGAGAGTCCCACACTTTCTTATCCCGATGCATGCCTACATAATATACACGTCTACGCATATCAATACATGTCGATGACACATATATACAAAAACACACACTAACTCATTCTATTGAGATGTATTTGTTATATATTCGTAGCTTCTAATTAGTTCCAATCCTATTTATCTATATAAATCAAAAGAGAGATCCAAAAGAGGCAATTAACAAGAAATACCTTGTGTTAATTTGTGTTATTACATATTTTGCCATTTCTCTTGTCTCAAGCCATGAATCCTTTCTCTGGTTCTTCCAATAACAAAGGGGATGAAAACTCTCGTTCTTCACAACGTAAAGGTAATAATCGTTTTCTTTTGATTTTCTTATCATTTGGGGGAAATTAAGTGATGGGTTTTTCATTAGTAATTCGAAAGAAAGGGTTTTCAATATCGAAACGTAATTCTTGGGTTTATGTTATATATACGTAGGACGAAAATCAGATAAGAAACAATCAGATAAGGAAGAAGGATATACAGCATTGGAGAAACATGTAGCCTTCTTCGACAGGAACGGAGACGGCATCATTTATCCTTGGGAAACCTATCAAGGTAACATATGCAATTAAGTAATGAAATTTCGATGTGTTGTTTAATCTATATGAGTTTATTTTCAAACCAAATTTGATTTGTTAATGTATATATACAAATAAAAGGATTTAGAGCGCTCGGGATAGGTCGTCTCGGGTCTGCTCTTTCTGGTCTCTTCATCAACATGGGACTTAGCCAGATAACTCGTCCGGTACCGATTAATACCACTTCTCTTTCTTTTCTTTATTATTTGGTTTTGCAATGTGGAATTCATTAAGTATACTATAAGTTATCCAATGTTTAAAACTAAAATCGAGTAGACTAATAAAACCATGCAAACTTTTAACTGATAAACTCATATATGTAGAGTTGAAAACCCGTTCTATATTGGTAGGATTTAGGAACATAAAGGTTAAAAGCATTAAGAAACTTTTCCAATGATGTTGAAATGAGAGAACATTTCCATTTTGCCACATTGAAGCATTACTAGGCTACTAGCTGCCTCCACAACTGGATATTGTATTATCGCCTGCTTGAGGCGAATCGACTTGATATAATGCGAGTTTGTTCTTGTCTCGAGCTTGATTTTTCTAGGTTTGATTATGCAATTAAAAAATCTTATATGTTAAACTATTCTGATGGTCTATCGATTAGGGGAAGATTTTTTCGCCGTTGTTTCCAATAGAAGTGAAGAATATTAAGTTTAGCATCCATGGTAGTGACACCAACGCCTACGACAAGGACGGGAGGTTTTTGTTGTCTTCCCTCGTTTCAAATTAAGTGTCGTTCTGATTAACTTGTTCCACTTCACAAAATATAAGTGCTTCTTTCAAAATATTGTAGATTTGTGGAATCAAAATTCGAGGAGATATTCAAGAAGCATGCTCACACACATGACGATGCTCTCACTTACAAGGAAATTAAACAAATGCTTAAGACTAATAGAGAACCTAAGGATATCGTAGGATGGTTCGTTATTTCTACTTTACTGATTTTTTTTGTTTAAACTTTGTTTCGAGACTTTAGTTATAGAGAATTTAAAATTTTCTTTGAAGAATTTTATAGAGTATTAAACAAATATACATATTTACCATCTTTTGCAAATATACATGATATATAAATACAGGATCGCAGCATATGGAGAATGGAAACTAGTACATCAGTTATACAAAGATAAAAAAGGTTTGGTGACGAAAGAGGATGTAAGGGACATTTACGATGGTAGCCTTTTCAAGAAAGTAGAGAAGGAAAGATTGTCTTCTCGTGACAAGAAATAAAATAAAAGCTACGTTACCTTTAGATCATATTCATTATCTTCCTCATGACAAGTGAAATTTTACGTGACTGTTGTGTATTTATGTAAAGGTATATAGTTAGGGAGTGGGGGAATAAATATTTATATATAATTAATATATAGATATTGTAATTTGTAGGGACTTAAACGGTAATGTGTACATTCTATTTAAACCTAATAAACAAAGTTACTACTCCCTCTCCTCCTAAAAGATGAATTTTTTACAAAAAAAATTTGTTCCAAAAAAATAGAGTTTTTACAGTTTTCTATGCACTTTTACAAATTCCAAAACAATTACTGAGATACTATTGGTTAAACTTTATTGAAAACTGTAAATCGTAAAAATCAATGCGTTTTCTTAATAACCGTGCATTACCTTAAACATCTATTAATTAGGAACGGAGGGAGTATTTGCTAACTTATATTTGACTGAACGTTAGCAGTATACACGTTGAGTATAAATTACTGAATACATTATCAGTAGAGGTCATAAATTTTCAAACAACATAAAATATTTATGTGCTTTTAATTTAATGATTTCAAAATGTTTGAGATGAGTTCTAATTAAAATACAAAAAAATCAGACAAACAAAATGTTAATATCGATTATACATACACAATATAAACAACATAAGTTGTGTAACCCATTAGCCAAATTTACCAGAATAAGTCGTAGATGAAATAAATTATCTATGCTTTGATCGCTCTACGACTTTGCCTGCCTCCACCACGGTCCACGGACATACATTATCTGAGTTAAGAAGTGTTGGTCTTTGCGGTATTCTGATGAGCGGACGCATATATCGACGAATTGGGATCGGTTTTGAGGTGAGAGAGAAGGTGTTGGACATCTGGTCGGAGAGAATCTGCTGCTTTTCCGATTAACGCCAAGATGTCTGGTCTCGGCTTGCTGCTAGTTTGGACTGCTCCTCCTTGTCCCTCGTAGTGAACTACATGGTGTCTGCAACAATGTGGAAGACGAGATATAAGCAAAGCCTCTCAAGATCACACACGAGGATCGATCAACAACATACGGTTTACATGATACGTATGTTTGTTGCAAGGTAAACACTTGGGCGGCTTGGGATGGAGAAATAGCTGATATGAGTGTCTAAACAATAAAGACAACAACTCAATGTTCTGCTATGGTGGTTTAGGAACTTACAGGAAATCGATAAGATCTGCAATCTGGGATGCTTCAACAGGCACTGTTGTCTGCGAGTTCTTTCCGAAAACATCGACCAATGTGCTCAAGAGTAGTGTTAGCGTCTGTTGAGAAGAAAAAGAACAGCAAAGACAGATTAGACAAGAAACTCATAGTCGGGTTTTGATGAACATCATCTGG
This sequence comes from Arabis alpina, assembly GCA_900128785.1. Lineage (NCBI taxonomy): Eukaryota > Viridiplantae > Streptophyta > Magnoliopsida > Brassicales > Brassicaceae > Arabis > Arabis alpina. The sequence continues at coordinate 22,615,579 of LT669788.1, read as the reverse complement.
AAATGGAAGATCATTCCAACTATGAGAGAACATGCTTAGAGAAACAGTAAAATGAAACCACGACTCGCCCTTAGTAATCCCTGCTCGAAGACGATAGCTACAGAAATTATATCTAGCCATTGATATAAGAATACCTTGTTAAAGAGCGTATGTGTGTTGGAGAGCCTCGGGAGCAGTGGCCCCATAATACGGAATGCAACTCGGAGCATTGCAACAGATGTCACTGGCCGTAGGTTCTTGATGATGACATGCGTGCCATCAAGCCATTCTTGTGGGAGATTGCTGAAGAAAGCATGGAGCAAAGCAACTATATTTCCTGGAAGAAGACACAGTGTTTCACATGTAAAAACAACATACAAACAAACATTCACCTCTAGATTCAGAAGCTATTGCGTACCTATGGCTGTGGAGGTGTTGTCCTGAGCAGCCCACGTAGGATCCATCAAAGCGTATCCAACAGCTGAGTCCAGTTCACCTTCTGATCTCTTACCGTCATTCAGCCACCATGTCTCCTTTATAACACGTGACGCCTCAATGTAAAGCTGCATGTGGAAATCTGGAGGCAGCTGAGCCAGCAAAAGTCCACAAGCTTGGATCAACAGACACGACAGTTGCTGGCATGTATAACCGCTTCTAGAGACAAAGCTGGCTGTGTTGATACCAGGAATCACAGAAGTGGACCGGCTAGCGCTCATGGAGTCAGTGCTCCCTCCTGAGGGAGACGTAGGCAGTGCCGACCCTTGCCCCACCCCATTTGCAGCGCCGTGGAATCCATTGCCAGATTGAATCAGGGTCGATTGTATGTTGACAATTATCTGGACAAGCGAAGAGACAATCTGAGCAGCAGAGACAGGAAGTGAGAGGATCTCGATCACGGCCGTCTCAAGAACCAATTGAGTGTAAGTTCCCGGGTCCTGGATCTGATAGAATGCTTTCTGGCCCTCAGAGGCATTCGCTGGACCGGGTTGAGATGCTCCTGAAGTTTTTCCATGAGGAGGTCTCGCTGAGCTGTTTAAGATATTTGCCATTGAGCCAGACCTCGAGCTGCAGTTGCCGCTGCTGCTAAGTGGAGGTATAACGTTGTTTACGAGATTAAGAAGAAGAGTGGCGAAGTAATCTAGAGGTGGGCATGCAGCAGGAATGGCAGGAATGGCAGGATTGGGAGGAGTGGCAGAGCTAAGGTGCTGCGGGAATGATTCAGAGAATGGAATCTGCAGAAATGTCAAGAATTGTTAGGTTTTGTTTACACGAATGTGGAAACAGTTACGGCCAAAGGTATCTATATAATATGATGAGAAACAACAAACAATAACCTAGTACATTTTGTTTGTTAGGCATTATTGCCGAATTTATGAAAGAAAATGAAATGAACAATCATTAGAAAATGGAAAATGACATCTGGTTTGAGTGGAAAGATCTGGAGACTCAAATGCATAAAAAGTTTATTAGATCAAGTAATTAAGCAGAATACGAGAAAACAAACTCATGTGTCTCTTTGCTCTAGAAAGAAATGAGATAACAAAAAAGTAGTAGAAACCACTCTGAAAGATGAGTAGAATTTCAGTGATGTGATAATTGTAGTTGATAAGGAACCAAATCAAATGAAGCAATCTTCAACAAAAGCTTTAAAACAGAAGTAGCGGCAGATTTTTTTTAATTACCTTGCTGAGGTCAAGTACTTTGAGTATGCGCACAATAAGTTTCGGGGGAAGATGACCATAGAAATAGGCGAGTATGTCACGTACAAAACTGAATCTGAGAGGATGATAAGCCAGAAAATAAGAGTACACACTCAAAAGTTTATCAGCTGCCTCCACCGCATCGTTCTCGATGAGCCTGTACACCACTAGAGGCATAACTGGGAGCAAACGTGCCGCAATATCATCAAAGAACGTAGGATACCTGGGTTTAACACAGTCAAGAGGTAAAACGTTTTCCCAACTTTAACAGCGACACAAAATTGCCAAGACACATCAAAAAAAATTCACACGTTTCCAGGTGACATGCAAGTTTGCCAGTTTTCATGGAAGGTTCCATCACACATCCATGGGTGAATACCAACAGAACCCTTCAAACTATCAAAGCCATGTAACTCAATGAACTTTTTTTAGAAATCAAGCTTTAGATACATTACCTGTCCTTGCAAGAAAGATGGTTACCAAGGGCCTTCTGGAGTTCATTGCGGTTGAACACCTGAGTGAAAAGCCAGTGCTCAGGAAGTCCACGGTTTGCGCAGTACAGTTTAATCCTCTGCTGAAGGTCTGGTGAGTGAAGTAGGTTTATCTGTAAATAAATCCAAATAGGCTTATCTGTAAATAAATTGAAAATAACATCCTTAAATCTCATATGATCTTAAGCTTCTTTCACGTAAAAGTATGAACATACTGCGATTCTCAAGGCATACGGATCATCATCACGGTCGATGAGGGACAGAAGAAAAATGTCGAGAGGAAGCATTTCGTGTGTAAAGAAGAAAAATGCAAGATTTGCATCTACCTTGGTTAGTGTATCCTGAAAAATATTAGGTGTAAGAAGATGGATGAAGCAACGGAAAGTGAGGTCAATTTTCTTCAGACAAACAGAAGAGGAACCTGTACATTGAGTCCTTGCTGAAGGTCTATATGAATGCGGTGAAGTAAAACATCTACCAAAGTGTATATGTTAGCAGTGACTACTTCAGGTGAAACTTCTCTCAGAACCCGTGCCTGATAATCATTTCGAAAAGAGCAAATCATACCACTATCAATTGACAAACCGTTCACAAATGTGAAGAGGCTAAGCAAAACAAACCAGATTTGCGCTGTTGATGTTATCAGGGTGGCCTTGCATCAGCAGACAAGCACCAGCACATAGATACTGACGGTGTTGGAAAAAACTGTGACTCAGGTATGTCATGACATAAGCGGGTTCCGCAGATGGTGAGAGAAGCTGAGTGCACTGATTTATCACAGTTGTTTCAGCCTGTTGCCACGCCTGAATTGATAGGCCCCTCTTGTCTACCCGTTCAATCAAAGTGTCACGGAGAAGAGATGGGAAATGGCGCAGTGTCTTCTCTGACCACGTATGCTGACTTGTTGCGAGTATTTGTTCCAACATGGTTTGCAGATAGACAAGGTGATCAGCCTCTGCGATACCACGTGTTTTGATTGTGATAGCAAGAGTCATGATGGTTATGCGGTTTAATGTTTCAGTGAATTCGGTTGGCCCCTGGTGATAATAACATAAGAAAAATTATCTACACCTGGATCATTCTGGCACAAGATAAGCAGGGGACAGTGAATTTGAATTCAAAATATCCACTTACTTTACCCTCCCGTTTCACAGAAAAGAAGTCTCTGAGTGATAAAATAAGGTTCATGCATAAGTTTTCAGCTAGTCTGAAGATACGGTGGTCACCACGTTTTCCTTTCAATGCCGAGATTATTTTAGTAACATCATACATTAAAGTTTTGCTCTTGCCTTGGTATCTGCAAAAGGTGCATCAAGAAGATCAGCAATTTTGTTTAGTCGGGTCAAACAGTTAACACGGGGAAAGCCCAAGCAATTTTCATCTAACTAAAATGACCCAGCTGAAAAGTTTAGAAGGATCTACTCCAACATGAGAACCTTTCACTCTTTTTACCTGTATAGAGGAAGCAAACGATAGTTCAGAATCTCAAGAACAAGCAAAGTCACCCCAGGCTTGCTTAGCAGAGAAGCATTTCTCTGGGCCAATTGCTGCAGAAAGTTAGCAATTCTCATAAATTGCTAATAACCAATAAACAACAATAATAAAACATAAGATAACGAGAATAAAGAAACACCAGATAGCTTACACTGAAATGCGAACGGAACATCGAGTGAGGGGAAATGAGCAGCAATCGTGTGTATGTCTCAACCATTGCAATGCTAGGAACAACCTGCACCCAAATGTTTTACTACGACACTAATCTCATTTTGCTCAGAATTTTAAAAGCTGATTTAAAATTTTAAAACAATCAAAATGATAAAGTTGTTTACTGAACCGTGGAGAAATCAGGTCACTAAGTAAAACTTGCCAAAGAAGATGTTCTCCATAGATCAGTGCATCACTTAACATATATATAATCCTTTTGAGATAATGTAAACAAACCTGGCTAACAAACAGAGCTTCTTCCATCTGAAGGGCTAGTTTCAAGCATAAGTTCATTGAGAAGCCAGATAACAATGACATCGGTAATGGGGTCACTTCCTGCATCATCATTACTCTGTCGTTTGGCTGTAATCCCGGCAACTCAGCCATGCCAGCTGAAGATAACCAATTTATAACTGTTTCACACGCCGGTTGTGCCATGGTGTAGGAAACAACCCAAAACATGCCAATTGATTTATCATCCATATTCATATAATCCATCATGCGCTCTCCTGAAAACCCCAAACAAGAAACAGAATGAGAAGATGGATTTCTTAATCTAGAATTCTGTACTTTCTACTCCAAGCCGTGCCATTGAAACCATATGTACCGTTGCTTCTCCACCACTCATCGATCTGTTTGCCCTTCAACAGTTGTTCATTATTTAGGAAATCCCTAGTTGTTGAGCTTAGTGACCAAATCCGTAGATTTTGACAACTGCTTACGAAGTCAAGCAACACACTCTGAGGATTATTGGGATCAGAATTTCTATCTTCCCTGTGAAAGGATAAGATCTTTCTAGTAGTCTCCACCTGAGAGGAAACCCAAACAGTGCCCAAGTTGCGATGTCAAGTTTAAAGAAAAGGAAGTAGAAGGAATTGAATTGCAGCTGCTAACATATAATTGTTATAAAATAACGACCTTTTTGGCATCAGAGTTCAAAGCAGTCATCACAAGCTCCACGCGTATTATTTGTGCAAGCAACCACGTCACATGATTTGTTCGAAGAATATGGTTATCAACACCGTTAAGTCGTAATACCAACTTATCAATGAAATCAACAAAATCAGTACACCCACTTTTGATCAGAAAGAAGAAAATATCTGAGAAAACTAGCCACTCTTGCCAGCAATTAGCATCTGCATCGAGAGGGGAAAAAGCCAGAGAAACCAAATCAATACCCAAAGCAGTCCTAGTATAGTGGTATCTCAATTTACTTTTATGTCTTTCTATCTAAACCTAACGAATGAACTGTGAACCATCACAGAACTTTCAAACTTCAAAGAAAATATGTTATTAAGAGATTGGGACAATTAGCAACACCACTAGCTATTTGAAAATCATTTTCACAGATTTAAAAGGAAGTGACAGATCAAAGGCACGAGAGATAAGGAAAGACAAACATTGCCTGAGTTGGACAGCTTAAGAAGCTCAACAATTCTGTCAATGATTGCCTCACAAATCATCTCAGAAGTGAAAACGGCACCAGGGATAGGCCCTGGTTGGGTAGGAGGTCTATAACAGGGGGCCACAACAAGAACACGTTTCCACCAGTCTGGCGATGGTGTAGTGCGAATAGCATGTCTGATGCAACGCACTGCTCTCTCCCAATCCAGGCTTCCTTTTGGTATAGACATTGCCAAATCCTGCCACAGTGTAGAAAGAACAAAAATAAAAAGAGGATTGAAGTTCATAAATTGCCTGCCTAATGCAAATCATGTACATTACACAATAACACCAACAGTCAACTAAGAATCTCCGTAATTTCATGGGAATCACCTCTCCATTCAAAGGTTCCCCAAGCACACTTGGATATGTAATTGGTGAATAGCGAAGGTGTGCCGCAGCTTCAACTGAAACATTGGCAGTTGTTTGGGACAATATACGATGGGTACCAAACGTTGGACAGTGAAGATGTTGGTCTAACATAAGCATGTGCTTGGCCATCGCATCTCGCCTCCGGTGTATCTCCATAATAAGAGTGAACAAGGCTTCATCATCAGGTATATTCTCTATAAACTGTAAACCACTGCGCAACAACTCATAAAACGGAATTCGAGATTCACCCTCTTCTACCAACAGCCAGATCACATCCAAACAACTCCGTAACCATTCAGCTAAAGTCTTCTCAGATCTCCACGACTTTCCTGCAGTGTCCTCCGTTCTAAGATCTCTCCTGTCCCAGTTCATAAGCCAGTTCATCATGCACTGGAAAATCTCGGCATAAGTGACAGGTTTGAGATTATATTCAATGCCAATCAGAATAATCTTGCAACTGAGCTGGCGCAGACTGTTTACAGCAGCAGCTCTTACGCGTTGACTATTCTCTCTCACAGTTTGTCCTGCCCTTGCAACCTGCATCCCATTCCCGGATACAGAACCTAGTTCATTTCCTGAAGGTGTTGGAGAACCAATACCATGAGCTGAAGGCAACAGTGACGTTTGATTGCTGGAATGATAATTAGACGAGCTAGTGATAGCGTTGGAAGGTATAGGAACTAAAGACTGTGAAGACGTAGCAGACGAACCAGGCGTAACTTGGCTTATCGACGCCTCAGCAGCGGAAACCGCAGAGAGTATAGAAGGTATAAATGTATCCCAGTTAATGTAACTAATTCTACACAATGTACGCAAAGCAAAGAGAAGAAACTCAGCTCTAGGTGCATGGTTACTATTCTGCATAACCAAAGTAATCAAAACTGATTCTGTAATCGTCCTTAATTGCTCTGGATCCTGAATTTTTAACAAGTTTCGAAAATAAGTAAAAAAAGGTTACAACTTTACAATGAAAAATCCACGAGAGAAGCTTACACCGAATTGGGTTTGAAGTTGTTCGAAATCAGAAATGAATTGTTCGTTTCTAGGAGGTAAGTCTCTATTAGGAGCATGAACACGCTTATGAGACTTGTTCCTGTTAAAAAAAAATCGTAACTTTGAGCTTAAATGACCAAAAATCGAAAGAGGTGGGATCGTGAGAAGAAACCTACGGGGGTTCACGGACGGAGTCGTCTGGCTTTTGGCGTGTTTCTCTCTGTGAAAGAGAAAGGGTCAAATCAGAATCGAGAGAGAGAGATAGAGATGAAGTAAGTAAGAAACAAACCCCTAAGTAGAGATTGAAGAGGTCGATGATTGCGGAACGAGCAGGGTGAAACTGATAGGATCGAGAAGAAGAAGAAGGAACTGTGCGCTGCGATTGATCCATTTTCGAAATTGAGGTTTTGGGTTTAAACCATCTCTACGGATTTTGATTTCAAGCTCTGAACGATGAAGAATAACTCTGACTCATCTTGGATTAAAAAGCTTTCCTAATATCTTCAAGTTCTGTGTATACTGCTTTTAGTATTTTTTTAGTGCTAATATATTTGGTGAAATAAATTTTAAGTTTGAAAATCTTTTCACATCTAATAAAATCTCTATAGATTAACGATGTTATGATTTTGATATTTATTATTAATTAACTGATAAAAAATGTAGTCTATTATTAATCTGTAAAAAGTATATTCAAATGATGTTATATTTAAAAACTTTAAATAAATCTATTGATGAAAATAATATGCAAATTTTTTTTAATTATGATTAATAATTTTGGTTACCCCAATAGAAATAAGGAAATATTACGCAATTTTTACCATTATTTCATATTTTTTTCAAAATTTGTAATTTAATTCAAACTTTTACAATCTACCACAATCACTAAATAAAAAGATAATTTTATCCTTTTCCACTTGCAAATCTCCAATGCATGTTTCTCTCTCTCACACGAATTAAACACTTTTTGTTAGATTCAATGGCGGTTTTAACCAAGCTAAATTATGGATAACGGTTCTACTTTATGTTTGAGATGTGGTGTAAAAGAGGAAACAATTAACCATGCATTTTTTTATACCTCAGTATATGGAGATATGAATAAAAAAATTTAAGAAGTTGTTGGAAATAGAACAATAGCTTGAATTGTGAAGTCGAAACAATGCACAAGAGATCAAATCACTCGCAACTACACAATAGAAGTCCCAGCTTTGTTTTATGGGTTTGCATTAGAAAGTTTGTTTTGGCAAGATTAACACAATAAACTCATAAATTAAATACAGAGTGTGAATACTAAACATCAGAGGGGGAGATTTTATGATGCTCTTATTAGATGGATCGACTTTCTCAGTGTTGTCAGTTCGTGTTTACATAACATATTTAGTAATGATTTGTGAGTATATATTTTCTTTTTGTTTTGTTGCATTCAAAAGTAATACGATTTACGTTAATTTAATTTATTATCCTTCTGAACATTTTAAAACGTAAATTCATCCACGTTAAACAAAAATATATATACCAATAAAGACCATTTGATATCAAATATAAAGAAAGTCATTCCGACTAGGGGCGGATGTATGGTACTAGGAGAGGGGGCATATGTATCCATTTAATTTAAAAAAAAAAATTGTTGTATTTTTTAGTTAAATTATTTTGTGCACCCACAATAATTTGAGATTTTGCACCCATTAAAAAAATTAGGCAAAGCCTAAAAGTAGAAAATAACAATTTAACAAAACAAAATCTTTAAGTCTTAAAGATCTTCTCATGAAAATACCTAAGCATACTCATATCATAACACATCATATTTTAAAAGAAATTTCAATCTCAAATTTAATACACATACTCATTATATATTTAGTTTTAACATTATAGAAATTTTTGAAAAGTCATTGTTCATTTAAACTAAACAATGATGTACTTTTACTTCATTGTAACAATTTCTTTTTTTTTAACAATTTCTTGGTTTTTAAATAGTTAGAATAATTACATTTTTAAATAAAACATAAGTGAAATATAAGCAAAATATAAGCAAACAAAAATGCAATGACTCATATTTTGGTTTAATTGATCATGATTAAGTTTTAGACTTAATGTCTATGACATTGTTGTATAAATTTAGGAATCACAAAAAGAAAATGAAGATGCAACTTTGAGGTATTGATTTTCAGTTATTCACATAAAAAGTGTAAAGTATTTTAAAATAATCCTAAAGTATTATAATAAATAAAAAATAGAACAACTATTAGTGCGTTAAAACACCATAAAGGTATGAAAACAACTTTACACAACCAAACTCCGGCTTTAACGTATATCACAAATCGTCTCTTGTTTTCCGGGAAAGTTGGGCTGCTGCATTTACGGCCTCTTGAATCACTACAAAAAAATATAAAAAAAAATGATTATTGGCTTAACAACCTTTGTGTGATATAATTGGTGGTTAATAGTATATTAACTGAAACAAGAGAATAGTTCTAAAAAAACAACATTAAACAACCAAATGAGAGATAATTATTCAAGTGATTACCATATTTGCTTTACTCAAAAAGAGTTACTTAAGGAGATTACCAATGAAATAGTGATCTCAAGTTGTTAAAAAATGTATTTAATGTTTTTCAGTTTTAGTATGATTTATATTCTTATTGGTTAGAATTTCCAGTTATCTTGGTAGAAGTTTTATATCGTTATATGCGTCTCAAAAAATCATTTTTTTATTTTTTTATCTATTGAATCCGCCGGGATATTTGTTAATTTAGTATTTGTGCACCTGCTTAAAAAGTCTTTTGGATCCGCCCCTAAATTTCCGACTACATTTTTCTTCCAAATTAAGACGAACAATTTGTGTTTACAATGGCGTGTGAATGATTAATATTTCTCCTTTTGTTAAGTTTGTTTTTATCGGCTAATTCTTGTGTCTTAAAACTAATCAACTATCAATAAATGGTAGGACGTTCTAGTTATTACTTAGCACACCTCTAAAACTGACTCTAACGAGCAGCCTTCATCATCTTTGTAATGCTTTGACTTTGAGGTGGAAATCAAGAATGGGCTGAGAAGTAACCAAGAAGGCCTAAAAGAGGTGCGTTGATGTAAGTCGTAGGCTCAGTCAGCTGGAAGTAAGGCCTTGAATCAGGAAAATCGTCAGTGACGTTAGGCCCACCAACAACGGCGCCAATTAGCAGGTTCGGATTAGGATTCGGGCTAAAGAAATAGCGAGAACCATCTTTGCACCCTATACGACTAGGATGGTCCACGACTGAAGGAACCGAGCTGCCACGATGGTGAATCCTCTGCGGAAACCTCGAACCATACCCAACCATGTACGACATTTGCATTGGATTATCTCCTAAAATGTAGTCCACCTGTGTTAACGTACATCCCAAATAGTAAAACACAGTTAGGTCAATGTCTCAGTGACAAAACAGAGGTTTAGTTAGTTAAGTTAGTTAGTTACCTGACGTTTGGCGACTTGACGGAGAAGAGCAGGAGAGGCTATAAATTCGCCACATGGCACCACCTTATTGGCGTGGCTAAGATAATTAGAATACGTTAATAACAGAAACGACAAAGATGTTACATGCTGCATGTTACTCCCTCCACTCTTCACTAATAGTCCTCCTGTATAAACATGTGTTTAAATTATCACCCAAATAAAAATCTAACATGATCAAAACAATATAGAACTTTATAGTAGTTATGTTTGAATATTACCTTGTGAGTATTGGACTTGAGGGTGAGAAATTCCAGGCAATAAAGAACATATAAACTCATCAGCATTTTGTTTAAAACTCTGAAAATAATCAGCATTTCCCATTAGTACCATCTTAGAGATTAAGACATTAATCCCAGCATGTTTGTTATCCCAACCAAACTCGTGGATCGCATCTCCAGCTTTAAGAATCACTTCGTTCTTCACAATGAACTCTCTGTACATTCGCTTCCTTGACGCTTTGTGTAGCCATGCCGCTCCCCAAAGCAACTCATCCTGTAGAACACGCACCACCAAATGGTCCAAATCTCAACTTCATTATCACCTAACGTTTAACGCCATTGAATTATAAAATTGAAATGTGGTAAAATCTATAAATACCTCGTAACCGTTGAAATCGCAGTAAAAAGGACACACTGCTTGGTAAAGACTATCACTATACGCTCCTCTGTACTTTTCCGCAAATGCAAACACCTACGTCAAGTAATAAACAAAGTCAAATTTTGTTTCTTTATTAGGTAGATTTTTTTTTATGTGAAAAGTGGTTTTTGGTTGGGTTTACTATGCGGTTCAAGTATGAACAAGAGAAATAACAAAGGGGATTATTTGTTAGATATTCAAAAGTTCGGCGAAATTAGCAAAAAGTGGCGCGATGGTAGATAAATTATGTGCTTTCTTTTTTCATATGATAGTTGTTATCTGATAAAATAATACTATAATGTATGTAAGAAATATGCGAGAAATCGATACTATTATCAATATTCAAAATTTCGTTAGGCGCTAATCAGGAAAAAAATATATGGGAAGAAAAAACATTAAATTATTTAAAAAAACATAGTTAGATTATTCATCAAAACACAAGCAAAGTATAAACCAAACTTCTTTTTTTTGGACAAATCACGATTTCTTTTGTTTGTTTAAAAGACAAATTAAAGAAAAACTTTAAAGTAAAAAAGTGTACATACCCTTGCTGCTCGATCCAGTAATCGTTTCGAATACATAGGATCACGTTTAGCAAACACAATCGACGCAGCAGCTAAAGCAGCAGCAGTCTCACCAGCAACTTCAGAACCAGGATGATCTTTATCTATTCTATAAACCGATCTTAACGTATCCATATCTTCAGGACGTTCCCAACAATTATGATCAGAATAAGCATCTCCAACTTGTACAAACACTACATCAGGAATCTGAGTCGCTTTCATTAGATAATCAGTTCCCCATTTAATCGATTTCAGAGCGTTTTCCAAGTCCCACCCCATTGTTTTACCGAAGTCGATTACGCTCCATGAAAGCATCGTAGTCGTGAAAGCCATTGGAAAACCGAACTTCACGTTGTCTCCTGCGTCGTAGTAGCCTCCGGTTAAGTCTACTCCCGCGGCTGAACCATCGCGTAAAGCGGAGTCACCGCGCCAGTTTAGACGTTGATCTGGTGGGAGTTTGCCGGATCTTTGACCTTCGAAGAAGAGTATGCCTTTGTGTAGAGCGTCTCCGTAATCGTGTCCGGCGTAGATCTCCGGTGAAATGAGGAGGAGCATGGCGAGGATTGTTAAAATTAGGTATATTCCCGCCATTTTTTTATCTATGTGACTCACTTGTTTTCTCTGTTTTGGAGTTTTGGTGGGTAATTTATACTAGTGATGAGTCGTTTGGGATTCTTGAGAGGAGAGCCAATGGATAGCTTCCACGTGGATTTAATTAGTTGGAAGAAGGTCCATGTTGGAGTAGGCAACTAAATGCGGTTGATTGTATGGGATTATGAAGCGTGATTGACGAGTGATTTTTTTTATTTTTTTAGATTCTTGTTCCCATTAATTTAGGCTTTTTGAGACGTACGTAAAGATTTTCTATCCATGACAAGTAAACCAATTTAAGTTTTTAAATGATTATAAATATGTAACTTTACAATACCTAACAAAAATCAATGTGTGTGTAAAATTTTAACTATAGTCTACGTTCAAACATGAACTTTAATCTAATTGGTTTATTTAAACAAGTTTGTATTCCCATTTTGTACATTTAAAGTCTTATCCGAAATTGATATTTACATTTTCGATACAATGTCAGAATGAAACAAACTGAATGCTATATTTAATTTGGTGTCAGTCACTATCTCAATCGGCATACTACATGACTACTCGGGAAAAAGATCATGAATTCAAGTACCAATAACGGAACTAAATTAACCTAATCTGTAATATATCTGTCCCGAATCAATAACTATATATGGACTTAAATCCGAAACTGGCTGGTTCAAAATAAATGGAATGCTAATGGAGTATAAATTAAGGGTAGAAGAGAAGCAACGTTGACAATTTGACATAGAATAATCACGTACGATTTGCGGGGAATACGAGGTTGACTTCAAATGTGAAGGATGTTGCAACTTGCACAAAAGCCGACGACGCATCTAATCTTCCTTGCTCAATGCGCCACACAATCTTTTGAGATTGGTATTTTCTTTTTCTTTTTATGTTTTTTCAAAAGAAATGTAAAGCCAAAATCATAGGGAAGTAAACAAATAAATGGAAACAAAGCCAAACACTTATTTGACCAATACGGCTAGTTACATTCCATAGAATGATAGAAATATATACTTTTTGTTAGTTACAATATAAAAACAGATTTTTATGGAAAAAAATTCACATGTCAGAAAAATGAGTCAGTCTAATAAGCTAAATTAGACAAATTCAACGTTAGGTAACAAATCTTTTAGAGATTTGGTATGCTTTCTTCACTCACTCGAACTTAACTCCTCCGGTGGTTTTAGAGGACATTGTATCTTGGGTCAGAACTTCTTATGAAATAAGAAAATCAAAACAATTGTTAAAATCATCTTTCAAGCTGTGGTGTATTCTATTTTGAAAGAGTGGAACTCAAGGCTACACTCAACATTAATAAAAACAATGCAAGTGGTTATTAAAGATATCCAGCTTCTCCTTAGATTAAAGCTTGCTAGTCTTGATAAAATTATTGTGGAGTATCCGAGTGGTCCTCCTTCCTCTTCTGCTCCTTCTGGTTTCGAATTTTGTCAACATGGTTTCGATTCATCCAATTTTAAAATGCATATCAGTCTTCTTTTCAATCTACGTTATTTCATGAAAATAAAATAAAAAATAATCCGGGTTAGATAGTCTAATAACAAATAATATAATTTTTTTATAGATAATAACAAAAAATGTCGGGATTCTTTTGCATAATTTAGCTTGATTTTTTGTCGTATGGTTAATTATGTCTAAGTCCATTCCTATGGGTCACAATTTATCTTAAAGTACGTCACGGTTTTAGGTCTCATCGCTTGATAAAAGTGAACTAATTGAATTAGTTTTGTACTCGATATTTTTGTTTTTTGCAGACATTTCTATTGTAGATTGTTTTATCAAACGCCCTCGATGTTTTCTATAATTTTCGATAAAGCTCTTAAGTCTTAACTTCGACTTCGTCGAATTAATAAGATGTGAAAGAGTTTGCTCTTTCATTTCTCAGACAAAAGCAAAGATATGATTGTTGATAAGCAAAAGAAAACCCAAAATTGGTTAGCAAAAAAAAAAAAAAAAAAAAACCAAAAGAGCAAGAAATGAAAAAAAATACAAACATACACTCTTCCGGCCCGGCCCGGCCCATTATACGTACAGACTCATGCCAACAATTTCCCAAACCCATCAAAATATTCGGAGGTAAATACGGCAAATCATTATCACAAAAAGAGAGCTGTTTTTGTGTTACCTACTTTCTCGATATAAATATAAACTTGAGGTCACAAATTCCAAACAATCCATAACCCAAAAACAGAAACAAAAATCCAACACACATAGAACAGAAGAAACCATGAAATCACTTCTCTTCTTCTTCGTAGCCACCTTCCTCACTTTAATCCTGACCGTCCATTCCCAACCCTCTTCATCAGACGACTCAGAATTCATCCGTACCAGCTGCGACACTACATTATACCCTGACCTATGCTTCTCCTCTCTCTCCTCCTTCTCAGCCTCCGTTCATAACGACCATGCCCTCCTAGCTCGAGCCGCGATCTCGGTCACTCTCTCCAAGGCTCTCGACTTAGCCTCATACCTCTCCAACTTTACCACTCACCCGGAGAGCCAGGCCAATGAGTCCCACCCAATAACTGCAGCCGCAGTTTTCCATGACTGCTTCGAGAATCTCAAAGACGCAGTAGATGAAATGAGAGGCTCTGTTAAACAGATGAAGGAGCTGGTTTCGACTGGTTCGTTCGAGTCGTTTAGGTTTCAGATGAGTAACGTCCAGACTTGGCTTAGTGCGGCTTTAACCGATGAGGAGACTTGTACGGACGGGTTTAAAGATGTTCAAGATGAGCCAAGAAAAGAGGACGTGGTTTCACGGGTCGTTGAGGTTAAAAAGTTGACAAGTAATGCGTTGGCTCTAGTTAACCGTTGCGTTGATAAGGCGATACATTGATCATTTTCTATCAAATATTCTTCTTCTTTTTTTAGTTGAAAAATAAATTATTGTTTTCGTTTTTGGTTTTACTTTTTCACGCGTGCATGATAGATATCTAGTATATAGAATAGGATAAGCTTGTTTGTTATTGGCTGTAATGAAATAGGAATATTATATATGTAGTTGTTTTTAACGCTTTTCGTTTGTGGAAATTACGAGGGAAAAAAATTGTGTGAGAATAAGTGTAATCTATTATGTTTTATACTTACTTGTCGTTTACGATGTATAAATCGTTTTAGAAAGTTTCAAACAAAGAAGAAAATAACTATTGAGGTGCCGAATATATTGTATGACCTGCCTTAAGCTTAAACCAAAAATAATAATGTATGAGCTGCAATTTTTAGCTTTTTGATCGAAAGAAACAAAAATAAGTTGACTTTATTTGAATTTTAAATTGAGTGGTAGACAAAATAAGTTTATTGTCGTTGTGTAGTTAGGCAATTTCCAAAAATACTACACTTTTAATTTTTTTTCCCAAAAATACCACATTTTTTCAAAAGTTCCAAAAATACCAGTTTTTATCCAAAGTTTTAAAAATACCACAAAATTAAAATTCACTTTTAACATTCAAAACTAAACCCTAAACCCCAAACTCAAACCCTACTCCTTAAAACTATACCCTAATTTTAGAATAGTTAATATAAACCCAATTTTTTTTAATTTATAAACCTTAAAAATCAACTTTTAATTTTGTGGTATTTCTAGAATTGTGGATAAAAAATGGTATTTTTGAAAATTTTAAAAAAATGTTGTATTCTGAAATTAAAATGATAAACGTCATTAGTTATAACATAATTATGGATTGGTATAAAACGAAAATCAGGTTCTTACCAGTTATAACCTAACTTCCACGCTCTATACATTATTTAAGTATGTTTCGCTTTTCCGGTTTAACATAAAAGCCACAAATAAGTAAGGTCGTCGAACATATATTATGAAGTAATTATTAAATCACAAAATAAAAAAAGAATAAATTCCACTATTGATATGTAATGGCTAATGTATGTGCATGCGCTGTAACTCCACCACTCAGTACATGGCCGTTATATGTTAATGCCCGACAATCTATAGAGCTAACTAATTCAATGGATTGCAACATGTATAAGCGCATACACATGCATACACTTGCCTTTTTTGTATCCATTTTCGAATAAATGTAAATGTGTGTGTGATTCAACGGTATATACTTCCAAGTGCGGAAATATAATATAATGTATGGTTCACCAAACGTAGATTCGCATACATATGCTTTTCATAATTTTGATATACATATGTATATATATATCTATGATTATGAAAGATTTTCATTAGCCTAATATTAAAGTTTATGAAATTCATACTCAAAGGCAATTGATTATAAGTGAATTAAATAAGGTCCTTGTACCACAAATAATGATTTGACCCCATCCGGAGTCAAAGCAATGAGCTGACGAAGAGATACAGAAAATAAGAAACGGCAAGACAAGTAAACAAATTTTTCAAACGCCGGCGAAGAAGCGTCGGGCACTGGAAACGGTAGTGGCATGATCTTTTTTGTTTGGCTCTCTACTTTTTATTTTTTAATTGGTTGATTCGGTCGTATTGTACAAAAACCTAAAATGTTTGATCCAATTTTCTTTAAAAAAGTCATTATAGAAAACCCAAGTTATACATAATAGTTATATAGATGGTTTGGAAGTATATGTTGGAAAAATAAGAAAAGAACCCGTGAACCTTTGAAATTGACCACAATCCCATTTGTTTGTCATCACTCACAAAGGACATAATAGAAAAACTCTGTCACACATGCCGACTTACGATACATACTTTTCTAATTTATAAGACAATGATTAATCTATTATACAACCACATAAGTTACGTCCCTTGTAAAGTAATCATTTCTAAATTTAACTAAGAAATTCTATGAGTCGCTGAAAGTATATGTTTCATTTCGCAGAATATTCCGTTAAAATTAAATAGAAAATATGAACTTGCTTTTCCAACAAATGAAGAAAGAGATATGGGGCATGCGTCAACTCGTTCCTTACTTAGTTTCGATTTCTTTTATCACTTTGTTTCTTTGCGCCAATTAGAACGGTAGGATGTTTAGTTCCACTAAAAATTTCGGTAAATTTAATGAACTATTATAAGACTAGATTTATCTGAAGATGAATTAGTCTGATTCTAGTCCAAATAAGTAAGAATTTTTGTGTAGAATATATTGATAGAAAAGTGTTCCATATACATAACGAGATTTCTGTAGAACACAGATAAATTTTGACTGATTTAAAAAAAGTCAGAGTACATGTCGTCCGTAGTAATTTACTAAGGAGGGGAAAAAAGAAAGAGAAAAAGGAGAAACAACAAAAGCAAATGAGTATCAGAAGATTCAGAACTGGGGAAGAGAGGATTCACGAGAAGCTCTAAAACAATAGTCCTTTGGTAGTCACAATCCCAAGGGTCCATCTCTGTTGTATCTACCTGTAATTTATTGTTTATAATCTGATACGTGTTCATCTTCTGGACATATTTCTCTTTTTTGTTTGAGTTGGGAACTCCTACTAAATTTAAAACAAAAACTCACGAAAATAAGAGAAGATAAATATGTGTAGATTACTGAAACTTAGATAAAAAAAATTCGATAAATAAACAAAGATATAAGAAACAATTACAAAGAAAACACTAAATTACAAAATGAAAAAGAAACACAAGATTATCAAATACTTGTGGAAGGCCCTTTGACCCAATGGTTGACCCAATGTTTAATTAGGTTTATACATCCGGAGGTCTGGGGTTCGATTCCCAGATATTATGATTTATTAATAAATCTACAGATTAATGGAGGCAAGCTTATAGGAGTTCTCCAACGTAGCGCAAATAGAACCGTTCGCCATAATTTCACGCAGCAAAGGTAAATGGTGTTCATCACGAACATAGAGCATGAAGAGTCGTCTGTCGTGGATCTATGAGGATCAGAGTGAATTGTCTGTGGTAAAATCGTCTTTGTAACAGTTCTTATAATTTGTAATAAAATAATAAATCAATCAAAACGTTTAAATTTTTTTTTATCAAATACTTTCAACATCAATGCCGGTAATTAAATCTCCGGAAACCGATGGATTAATATCCTGCCTTTTCCAAACATATGGGACAGTTATCGATGCAAATATTGTATTTGAGGTTCAAGCCTTTTTTTATCTCCGGTTATTTCCCTCCCATGTTTAATGTTACTCAAATACAACTTATTTCCAAGATCCTAAATGCGAAGAAAATATAGGCCTATAGTTCTGTGTTGTGTTCTACAAAATTATTGCAAGATTTAAACGAAGAGATTCCAAGCGATTCTTCCTAACAGTATATCGGAGCATCAATCGACCTTTATTCCTAAGAGAGCTATTTTTAATAATTTTTTATCACTCACGAAAGGTTTCACTTTTTAAGGATATCACAAACAACTAAGTGAAATTATATAGTGGTTAAACCGGATATACATATATAAGACATATGATCGAATTGAATGAGATTTTTTTGATTAAAACGTTTTTTGAGAGGATGAGTTTCCATGGTAAATGGATGGGTTGGATCCTTGAATGTATGTATTCCACATCTTCCTTATAAACATGTCCCTCACAAAGATTTGTGGTTCCAAGACGCTTAATACAAGATGATCTACTTTCTCCTTATTCATTCATTCTTTATTTAGAGGTACTTTCGGAGTTTTGCCGTTTAAGTCATTAACGTGGAACTCTCATCAGAATTAAAGTGGCTAAGGGAAGCCCGCATTTAAATCATTTATTTTTGTCGACGTTTCTATGTTTTTTTTCATACCCAACCCGACGTCTAGCAAAACTCTATCCTCCATCTTTTGCAGTATGAAAAGATTTTTGGGCAATGCATCAATTATGACAAGTCGTCCATCATGTTCTCGGCTAAAACACCTCCGGTTGCTTGGCAAAACGTATACTAAAAAACTGAAAAGAAGGAGGTGCGGGAAAGTACTACTTTTAGTTGTATTTGAAGTTTAGTTTTTTTTGAATTTTGAGATGCTACTCACCTTTTTAGCATCTCAAATTTCTAGATAATTGAGATATTATGGATTTTTCATTTAAACGTTGTATCTCGATACAAAATTAAAAGTAACTAAACGAACAATATCTAAATGCATTCATATGTTGCATCCAGCAAAAAAACTAACATGGTCTATAGACTCTATACGGGTCAAATCTGATTATAGTGTTATACATAGAGATGTCAATATGGGCCGTAACCTACGGGCCAGACCCAAGTAAGACCGCAACGAGCCGGGTTTGGACATACATTTAAAAACCGCAACCCGCGACGGGCCAACTTTCGTGGGTTGGAAAAAAATTGGGATCACAACGGGTTGGGCAATTTGGACGCGGGTTAGCCCGTTGGACATTTCTAGCTTTGCGATTTGCACCGTTTGAATTTGAATTTTTTTCAATTTGCCTAAGAGCATCGTGATTTTCTGTCGATGAGAGAGAGAAAAGTCCTTATATTCATCAGTTTCCTCATCCCGTGTCGGGTTCTCCAATCAAAACGAGTGACATAAAAGTGCCCGGTGAACATTGTGATATTTTTTTTCTATTTCATTGAGTATTTATAAGAAACCTAGCTTCTTTTTCCATTTTAGAAAGCATCTTCAGATAGAACATGGATCTTAGCCAAAGTCACATGTATCAAGGTATTGTAATGATCATGAACCCACCACCACTCTAACATGTAAATAACAAATTATTTCTTGATCCTTAAATTACAATGTTTAGTACTGTATAGTTCATTTATCAAATTTATTACAGTATCATTACATAGAAAAGCTAACATTTTTTATTTTCTTTTGAGTTGATGTAGATTTCTTGTTCTTGTATTTGTAAAAAACATGTAGGTTGTACGTTTAGTTAGATTTTTTAAATCAAGTTTTTGGCTAATTAATCAGTGTTATAGTAAACATTATGTTTTCACACATACTCATTTAGTCAATTCGATGCAGGTTGCACAAATTGCAGGACAATAAGGTTGTAAACAAAAAAGATCTAACACCAAAAATTACAAGGATGTAAGCCCAAAAATAGAATCACAGAATCCTAACATGAGATTTTGATGATTTATCGTGTGATTAATTTAACATTGGTTTTGTTTTTTTGTTATTAAACATGATGATCTGATAATCGTAAAGTTTGTCATTGTTAATGTAAAACAAAACAACATAAGCCTACGGGTTGACCCGCTAACCCGGTAGATTTTGCGGCTAGGCTTGGACATATATTTAGAAACCGTAACCCGCGATAGACCAACCCGTGTGGATCGGAAAAAATTAGGACCGCAACGAGTTAGGCTACTTGGACGCAGGCTAACCCGTCTGACATCTCTAGTTGTACATAACAGGCAGGGGACACAGAAAATAAGAACCTATGTTTCTTGACCCATATGTTAGCCAGCCCAATTATGGAAAACCAGGCCTTTCGAAATTTATAACAGTTTATATGCAAGAGATTTATAGTTTCTTACCAGCAAATTCAAGACTTATCTAGAGGTCTAGATTGTGAGGTACATTGTTCGAGATGCAAATGTGAGGAGAAGTCCATAAATCATATTCTAATTTTCTTTTTCAACACAACTTTTTTGCTTCTCAAATTTAACAAATATCTCTACAAATTTAATATATTTCTAAACTTTTAAGATTAGCAAACTATTTTTAAGGTTTCCTTTGGGATGTATAATGCACTTTCATAGCTCTCGTTTCCTTTGAAGTTTTAAATAGAGTCACAAGCTATCCTCAGCTCATGGTTACCCTATGACAAAGCATTTGGCTATCACCGCTTGATCGGAAGACTAATATATCTAGGTGTCACACGCCATGGTCTGTTATTCATGTTCTCTCTTAGTTCATGAGCAATCAACAACCTGTTCATTAGCTTGCCTGTTTACCATAAGTATAGCAACGAATTCAATCTTCCACGCAAGGACGAAACATGTTGCAATGTATTGTTACTTTATCCGGAAATCAAATCATTTGTGACTCAACTTGATGATATTATGACTAATCCTTGGGACGTAGGGAATTTGAGGCATTTCTTTTGAAAAGTGTGATTAGCATTACATTTGCACACTATATATTATAAATGAAATTACACAAATATGTACACAAATTTGATCAGAAAGTAAACATGTAGTAATGCCATTTCCATTCTCAACTTTTTAAAAAATTAAAACAGAAATATATAGATATCAAAATCCTCCAAGCAAACCCATACAGTAGAACCTCTTTAAATTAATAATCACCATAAATTAATAAAATCTTCCGGTACCAGTCGGGGCAATGTAAAAATTAACGAAATTCGATAAAAGAATAAGATAATAATTTTGTTTGAAACTCTTATGTAAAATATGGTCCCAATAATAATATAAATTAATAAACATCAATTATTATGTCAGTCTGTACATAAACTTGTAACTTTACTTATTGAGTCAAAAAATTTAAGGATTGTCATCTCAGTCTGTACATAAACTTGTAAAAATTCTAAACAAAATATTTGATTTTTTATATATAACTCTTTCTAAAGGTGTCCGTCGACATTAAGGATGATAATCATGATTTTTTCTAAATTTTATACATAGTATATCATTGTAATTTGATCAACTATTGTGATATTAATATCCATTCTATTGCGATAATCAAAAATTTTAATCAAAATTTCATATCATTTTTACGAATGGATTCATTAAATTCTATAATATTACATCATTTGGAAAGAAAATAAAAAAAAAATTATTACCAAAATTTCTCTCTATAATTTATTAATTTATTAATATTTCTCTAAATTAATAATTTTTCAAAGTCTCAACATTATTAATTTATAAAGATTTTACTGTATATTGTGATGAATTCCTTATTGCTATTCCAAACGACCCATCCATACATGGAAAATAAAAACTATATATAAACATCACACAACAACAAACTCAAAGACTTGACCGGTACTGCTATCCCCATAATCTATTATTTTTCGTCCAAAAAATTCTCTATAGTGAACTTTCTGGCCCCGTTCGCCTTCTATTAAACATGATATCCTAGCCACTTAACTCTACCGAAGACACTTGCTCCGGCGCCGGTATTACCATACTCGCCGTAATAAAGAGTTATGTGGCAAAATCTCCACTCTAAGGCAAGCATCCCGCCGGATTCACACGCCTTCCGATGTTATATTTTATGAAAACCATCCTCGAATATGGTTTCCATGGCCGTCCTAAGTAAGTCTCCGCTGCCGTGGAACGGTCGAGCTTTGGATGACGATGCCAATGCTTTCTCGCGTGTCATTCCAAGATTGGGCCGTGACTGTGTTTTTCTGGCCGCTCATCGGTTTACGAGTGTAGACAGGGCTGTGGCGATGCAAACAAACGAAACATTGGATTGTGGCGCATAATTTTGAAAAAATATCAAATGCTTATTTTTTAGGGCTAATTTGCTCAATAGCCCAAACAAAATTAGTAATTAGGCAACTAACTAAAATTAGTCTATGTTTAGGTGGTTAGGTTTTGAATTATAGTTTGTTTTTTAGTTATTCACCTCATATTCCCTACTTTTTATTAGATCTAACATTAAAAATAAAATGACAAGGAACATATTTAATCAAAGCATTTTTAAATGAGGTTTGTTTAAGATAACAACTAATTAGAAACTAAAATAAACAAAGTGAAAAAACTATGGTAATACAATGAATCACTTATTTTTTATTTTTAAATTCATCTTTATTTAATCGGAAATAATCATCAATTTTTTCGTTTCTCTATATTTATAAACAAAAATATAATCAATTGGTAATCAATCTAGTTAATAATAAAATATAGATAAAAAGATGCTTGGAATATGGTTTTTTGAAGTATGAAATGAAGCAAATGATTTGAGCAATCATGCTTCCTATTTTTCTCTTAGAACCAAAAACCTTACTAACAAAAAAAATCTAATTTTAACTATATTTCAATTTCAGAGAATAATGATTTATTTATTTTTAATAAAAAATATACTTATTTAGATGTTACTTTCAAAAATATTTAGTCATACAAGCAATAGAAAATAGATAGTATAACATATCTTTTGCTTTATTTTTGCTAAAAATATACATATATTGTGTTTTTTGTTTTTATATTAATTTTAAATCTGGGCAACGCGTGAAAGATCCTCTAATTTATTATATAGATGAATGTGTCAAAAATTTAATAATTAGTAAGCCTCCGGCCTCCATGTCTCAACGCAAAAGTGAAACACAAAACGGTAAGAATCTTTTACCACTAAATTCTCTTTGTACGTACCACGTTAGTGAGAGCGATATACATTTTTAAGCGTAGTGGTAAAAGTTTACAAATCACACGATTTGCTTAACTCAAAAGTACGTAATCTATAATGGAATTAAAAATTTAGAAAAAGCTGATAGTATATCTGTATATAGAGCTTAAAAAAAACAAAAATAGCAAATTTATAACCAAAGTGTACTCTTTTTATCTAAAAAACCATTTCAATTAGCCAGACTAAAATCTTATTATAACCAGATAAAGAAATTTACAAAAATTATATCATTATTGATTTAAAATTATTTCTGCAAAAATGTGTGAACAATTGTTACAAATGAAATAAAAATATTTACTTTTGTAAAACTATGTTGTTTGACATTTCTCAATCACAAATATAGCACAGACGACATTACCAAAAATTGCGGACTTAAACGTCGTCGTGCCATCTTTAACGTTTCTACTTCCGGTGATAATGGTAGAGTCAATGATGTCTCCGATAAGGAAAATGGTCAATTTGAATCTAAACAATTTGCATCATACTTTTTTAAACCTGAGTTTTTATCTATACCTAATTTAAACCTGAATGCCAAATAAATTCAAATCTTGTACTTGAACTAACATATTTATATGCTATATTTTTTCTATTTAGTAGATATCTTGATAATCCGGAGATTCTAATTTGTAAGATATAGTTTTTACAACATCTAGAAACTATACGGGACAATTCTGAATTGTGAGGTTTCTTACAATTAGTTGACGGTGCCTTACGGATGTTTTATTCCCCTTTACAGCTTTCATTGGACTACTTGGTGTTAAAGGTTTCCTTTGGGATGTATAGTGCCCCTTCATAGCTCTCGTTTCCCTTGAAATAGAGTCACAAGCTAGCCTTAGCTCATGGTGACCCTATGACAAAGCATCGGGATATCACCGCTTGATCGGAAGACACTGATATATCTAGGTGTCACAAGACGTGAGCTATTACATTACATTAGTATATCTAGAGTGTGATTGCATTACATTACACTATTTTATAAATGAAATTATACAAATACACAACTTTGATCAGAAAGTTAACACGTAGTAATGACATTTCCATTTTCAACTTTGTAAAAAAATTAAAAAAGAAATATATAGATATCAAAATCCTCCAAGCGAACCCATTACATTGATGATTCCTTATTGTATATTCATAACGACGCGACCCATCCATAAGTGGAAAAGGAAAACTATATATAAACATCACACGATAACAAACTCAAAACTTGACATACAAAATCAAAGTCCAGCGTTGACCGGTACTCCCGCCGCCGTTATCCAATAATTTCCGTCCAAGAAATTCTGGACCGTGAATTTCCCGGCCTCCGTGGCCGTCCTTAAAATATGATATCCTGGCCACTTAACTCTACCGGAGACACTTGCTCCGGCGCCAGTATTACCATACTCACCGTAATAAAGAGTTTTCAGAGCAAAATCTCCACTCCAAGGCAACCATCCCGCCGCATTCACAAGCCCTCCGATACTACATTTTATAAAAACCGTCCTCGAATACTGTTTCCACGGCCGTCCTAAGTACGTCTCAGCGGCCGTGGAAACAGTCGAGCTCTGGATGACGAAGCCAGTGCTTTCGTTCGGGTCGTTCCTGGACTGGGCCGTGACCGTGTTTTTCTGGCCGCTCATCGGTTTACGAGTGTAGATGTTGCAAGTTTGGAGGATAGCGGTTGCGTCTCCGAAGATCATATCGACCGTGCCATAGATGTAGCAGTTTTTCAAGAACTGACGTTTAGAGTGAAGGTAGAGAGTATCTTGATACCCTTTAAAAGAACAGTCGTAGAAGACCGAGAAGTCTGAGCCTGATCGTAGAGCAACCGCTTGGTGTTTTTCAGGTCCGGCCGTGTTCTCGAATGTCATGCCTTGTGCGATAAAACCGACTCCGGAAACAGCTGGTTGTTGAATGATAGTCCAAGAAGTTATTTAGTAATTTATATGTTGACAAAAAAAAATGAAGAAAGTAATTTATTTTAGGTTGACAAAATAAAAATAAAAAATAACATAAGGCTTAGAAGAACGGTCAATCCAATAGTGAAACATAAAGCGGTTAGAATTTTGTACCACGTTATATTTTTGTTTTTCGAGAAAAAGTACCACGTTATATTCTCTTCTCATTATGTTAGAGTTTTATCGATTAGCCATAATACGAGTGATGTACACTTTTTAGCTAGTGGTAAAAGTTTACTAATCACATTATTTGCTTAACCCATAAACTAATGGAATAACCAAAATAGAAAGGAAGAAAAGGTTGATATAGTAAATTTATAGCCAAAGTAATTTTTAGCAAAAAAAAACAATTTTTTTAGCCAAAGTACCTTTATTTTTATAAATTAGCCAGACTAAAAT
Source organism: Arabis alpina (assembly GCA_900128785.1). Classification (NCBI taxonomy): domain Eukaryota; kingdom Viridiplantae; phylum Streptophyta; class Magnoliopsida; order Brassicales; family Brassicaceae; genus Arabis; species Arabis alpina. The sequence goes on along the minus strand of LT669788.1, from coordinate 22,590,032 downwards.
CTTATCATAATAGGATAAGCTTATAAATAGCTATATTAATATTGACTGAAAATAATTTTATGGAAATATGTGTGAACAATTGTTAGAAATTTAATAAAATATTGCTTTTGAATAGTATGTTATTTGACATTTCTCAATCATAAATAAATATAGCACGGACGACGTACCAAAAGTTGCGGACCTAAACGTCGTCGTGCCATCTTTAACGTTCCTATTTCCGGTGACAATAGTAGAGTCGATGCCGTCTCCGATAACCATCAGGTTCTTGATCGATTTCTTGATCTCAACGTTTTCTTTGTAAATGCCTGCTTTAACGTATATCACAAGTCTCTTGTTTTTCCGAGGAAGTTTCGCTGCTGCGTTTACGGCTTGTTGGATACTTGTGTATTGACCCGAACCGTCCTTAGCCACCACAAGATCGGCATTAGCCGTAGTTTTCGAAATTTCCAAAAGTTTCCGGTCAGGAAGAGAGAGCCACGAAGGAAACTTATCGTCAGAAAACATCAATCTCCGACCACCACCACCTCCTTGTTTGCTGAATCTAGTGAACGCCGTCGTAACCGCCTCAGCCTCAGCCGCGGCCTTAGCAACGGCCAAGGAGTTGCTTAGTGACATAGTGAGATTCCGGTGAATGTGCAAAGGGAAATATTTTGAATACGAAGAGGTTAAATTAAAATCTTTAAATCCGTTTCTGCAAGTGACTTGATTAGCCATGGCGGCGCTTAAAGAGGTTTGTCTATCATGCGCCGAATAATTTTGACCGTAGGATCTCCGAGAGTGGTTGAGTTGGTCTATGGTGTCTTCGTAGAGCTCCAAGCAGTCGAACAAAGCTGACGTGGCGTGTTTATGGAGAGAACTACGTCGTTTCATGGTGGACACGAGGCGGTGGAGGTGAACAGCTTGGTTCATGGTGGAGCTAACCACAAGGTCGTGGAAAGTGAGACCATCGCTTTGGTCGTCTAAAGTTTTGAGAGGTGAATTATTGGACACGTGGTGAGCGCATACACTAGGGTATGGAGTTTGTTTGCATGAAGTTATGAAGTGGGCAGTGTTATGAGAGATTGATACGAAGTAAATAATTGTTACAATATATTTGGTGTATAAAAATTTGGGAGGTGTAAGTAGGAGTTTGTGACCCATTTGGGGATTTGGTAATTAAGTATCTAGAGTTATTTATTGGCTGAGGGATTGCTCTCTTAGGGGGAGGTAGGGTTATATATATATATAGGGGGGAGGTAGAGTTATATTTATCTATGCAACTATATACAAATGTATGGATACTCTCTCTGAGTTTCATAAATGATTCTATACACGTATGTAGCCACGTAAGAGATTGTGATTTTTGAGAAAAACATGTACAACTTCAATTTGTATATATCCTAATATTAAGTCGTACACTATTATTTGTATATATTTCTTCTTGTTTACACTTTTTTTTAGCTCATGTATAACATATCCATGCATTGGAAAATGATCATCCCCCACGTTAATTAAACTTTCTGTTTTGTTGAAGTTGAAGTTGATGTGAACAAACCCACAAATGTTCCTACTCGAAGTAAACATTTTAAATTAAGAACATAATATCTTATGGAATCCAAGTTAGCTATGGCCATTGGTTCGAACTTATGACATAAACATTGAACATAACATAAGACCTTTTATGTGAGTGAATCTTATACAACAACGTACGAAAGGGACTTAAGATTCAAAATGTACATATGCTAAATTTATTTCTGATATGCTCAAATTTACCCTGAGCTACTCTCTCAAATTAAGAGGTCAATTGTAGTAGGGGTCGAATCACTGGGAGTCAAATCCAACGATAGGAATATTGACTTCAAATTCGGCTAAGTAAAATAATATAAAATAAATAGCAAAATCAATTGGTAACACGAAAGATGGTTGATTTCAAATTCAATTAAACAAAGTGCTAGGCTTTTGGGTAATTCTCAGGATGAATCAGAATTGCAGGTTAAACAGAATCAGGATTTAATTAATAACCGTTCTAGAACTTGGAACACTAAAATATAATTAACCAACTGTCGTTGCGAAAACTAACTATGTCTAAACCCTAGAAAACCAATTTTCTTTGCGAATTCAATCAATTTAAACAAGCTTTAAATTCAAGTCCAATTTGTTCACAAAATCCCTAAACCAAATTTCTTTGCGAATAAGTAATTTTGCTCACCTAAGATCTAGTTCTGGCTAATCAATTACACTTTCGTGTCAATCTATCAACCTAAGATATCCAAATTCAGGGTTGCGAATCCTAAACCAGAGTTAAAGCAATCTAGGTGAAGAACCTAACAGATAATCCTAACAAGTGAGTTTACCCTAACAGTTCATCATCATTCCTTTCGAATCACCCTAAACCTAACAAGCAAACTACTCAGACATGGCAGCAAAGCAAATCATAGCTGAATAATAATGCATAAAGAAAGAGTAAAAGAAGAATTACAATAGGGTTCGAAGAATCTCAAAGTAATGAAGTAAACTTGTCTCCCTAAAAACCCTAAAAATCTCCCTCTAAACTTTGTGTTATAAAATCTGAAGTTATGATCTAAAAACCTAAAATAAACTATTTATAGAGGTAAAACTCGTGGTGGGCTTCTATGACGGTCTATTGGTGACTTCTGGCCCGAAAAGGAACAATTTTCCTTCTTTAAAACGGATTAGGTCGGTCTCTGCGAGTGCCTGTCGATCGATCGTCTATGTGTCTGTCGATCGACAGGCTTCAATGTAGCTGTCGATCGATCACCACCATGTATGTCGATCGACAAGTTTCTTTATATCAGCTTCTATTCTTGCAAATCCGACTCCAACCTTGCTTACGTTCCAAAATGCACCGTTTTCACCAAATAAGCTCCTCACGTGCAATAACCTGTTAAGATACTAAAAAGACTCGAAATACAACGAAAAGACTCGATAAAAGGACTTATATCATGGTCGAAAACCGGTAAAAACCATGATATATCAATTTCGCAAGTGCACGAGGCCAATGGCTTACCACATGTCACAAAGCCTGAAAGGTTGATTAGTGTGAAATCAAATATAAAATATAAAAAAGTTATCTGAAATAGTAAAATATTAGCAAAATATGAGTTATAGTAAAAATGTTAAATATAATCTTTTTCAAAAAAAAAATGTCTAAAAACTTAACATGCTTTAGAGTTTGATCAGACGTCAATCCAACCAAAACGAAAATTGATTAAACTTAGAATTGATCCACTATCTGATTTGAAATTGACTATGTAATGAGACTTTGTTGAAAAGAATGGTTTGAAAAACCATGAGCGCATATAGATGTGTTAGAAAACACACATCAAAAATGAAAAGGGACCAACAATAACATATAAGAGTTCAGAGCTAATTCATTCATTTTCGATTGATTTGAACTTTAAATTCTATGAAATTTAACATAACAAACAAAGTACAGTAAAAACTCTATAAAGTAATAATATTGGGACCACCAAAATTTATTACTTTATAGAGTTATTATTTTATGAATAATGCTTAAAAAACTTTTAAAAAATAAAATAATTGATAAATTCATTATAAAACACAATTTAACCATAAATAAAACAATTTACTAAATATAAATGGTTAAAAACAATAAAAAATTAAATAATTTTCTATTAAAAGTTGAAAATATAATATATTTTGAACAATTTGTTTCTTTTAAGACATCACTTACTATGAAATAAAAGAAATATATAGCAATTATTACTTTATAATAGAATTGGGACCATATATTTGTATAGAATTTTTGAAAAAATTATTATCTTATCATCTTATTGATTTGTGTTAAATTTTTCACTGGTCCGACTCGGGACCGGCAAAATTTATTACTTTAGCGAGTTTATTACTTTATCGAATATTACTTTATAGAGTTTTTACTGTAAGTAAAAATTGATCAATAATGTGAAGTTTCATGGATGTCTACTTCTCAAACCAATCGACAAAAAGATTCACTCTCTATATCACTTATATATAACACAAAGCCTCATTAGACATCCGATGTGAGAATCCTAGCATGTTCACTCAAAGATCATTGCATTTATCATATACCGGTAACAATGCAAAATTTGTGAATAATGATAAATTTCAAGTTATTACAACTCTGTCTCTCCAACCATAAAACCCTCATATCACCATAAAAAATCTAAAATTTGTTTTGATGTGAAATCTACCAACCAAGCTTTAGGGTGTTTCTGAGAAAGAGTTTTAAGTAAATATCAAAATCAAAGGTCGAAGGCTTTCACATGAGTTTCGTGTGAGCTTGACCAAATTAAAGTATTTGAAAAGTTAAATTCAATCCGTCTTTTGTGGAAATTGTTTGTTTCCTCGCTGAACAAGTTTTCTTACTTTATCCTTTAATTAATGTGTTTAGGTCTTTAAAAACGACATTTTGATCTACAATTTTCTGTCACGTAACTGGGTCATAACAATCAATCATGGGTTTAACCAAAGTAAAAAAAAAGTATTAAAGTCATACGACAAGTTTTTAAATTCTAATATACATTGTTGACAGCAAAAAACAGATCTACATTTTGGTAGCTGAATACTAAAGAAAAAATTGGATTGTAAACCCTAAAACTTGGTGAAGATTGGAAAAGTATATCAAATTTTACAACATTGGAAAACTACTCTTAATATTGAACAAATTATCATATAAATACGTTGACAATTAAAAATTGATTAGTGTAAATTATAAAATTAAGTTCAATTTATTAACAACTCATATTTATATTTTAAAGCAAAAAAACTATATAGTTAATTAATCATAATTTTTGCAACTAAAATTATAATTAAGTAAGGTGATTTATTTTACAGAGTTTATTTATATTTTTCTTCGTTGATTTTTTACTCTATTGATTTATTTAAACTATTGACTTCTTTTTTTATGTTCGTCGACTTAATTTTCAGTTTGGTCTACTTATTTCAACTATGGATTTATATTTGTATTTGTTGATTTTTTCCTTTGTCGACTTATATAACTATTGACTTTTTTTTTTGTTCATCGACTTAAACATCAGATTCGTCGATTTATTTTCAACTATAGATTTATATTTGTATTGGTTGACTTTTTCCTTTGTCGACTTATATAACCATTGATTTATTATTTTTGTATTCGTCAACTTAATTTTCAGATTCGTCGATTTATTTTCAATTGTTGATTTATATTTGTACTGGTTGACTTTTTCCTTTGTCGACTTATATAACCATTGATTTATTATTTTTGTATTCGTCAACTTAATTTTCAGATTCGTCGATTTGTTTTCAATTGTTGATTTATATTTGTACTGGTTGACTTTTTCCTTTGTCGACTTATATAACCATTGACTTATTGTTTTTATGTTCGTCGACTTAATTTCTTGTATTCATCGATTTATTTTACACTATCGATTTATATTATCGTTCGTTAATTTTTTACTTTGTTGACTTTTTAATCCACTGACTTAATTAATATGTTCATGGATTTAACAAATTAATCTCTAAATTAATTAAACTATAAACTATAAATTAATTTTAAATTAAAATATTTAAATTCGTAATTATTTTATAATAAAAAATAAAAAAGATTAAGCTAAAAAAACAAAATGGTTGGATTAAATATTTATTAATTTTAAAAATTATATTAATTTTTATTTAAAACTAAAAAATCAAATTATTTTGTTTAAAAAAAATTAGAATGATTAATGATTAACTAATGGTAAAAATATCATTTCAAATTAAAAATAGGGTAGTTTTCAAATGTTAACAAATTTGGTATAATTTTCAATTTTTTAAACAAATTTAGGGTACTTATCCAAATCTCCCGATACTAAATACTGTACATTTCCGTAAAAACAGCCATAGTCAATTTTGAAGCATTTCTACATTCAAATTCCTATCCATATGCGTCGATATATTCGATTATTCTAGATTTGGTATACAGCGTACGAACATTTAGTGCCAACAAAAAACACTTATAATCCTATGATATTATGTCATATTTTATTTCTAATTATGGATACTACAAACGAAAAAGAAACAGCCACACTAATGGAATGAATCTGTGTCGCTAATAAAAAAAAGGATAGTGATAGATCACACGATAGAACTAACCCGTCATTAATATTTTTTGTTGGCATCGATGAGAAAAATATTACGGACTGAGGACATATTGCAAATTTCTAATGACAATTTCCATGGACATATTTGTATAAACGTTTAAAGGTAAAGAATTATCACCACTCTAGTTGATTCGGTCCATATTTGCAATTTAATGATGATAATACGTGAGATTAAAGACAGTGATGGCTGACAACACTATTCGTTGTGAGTATACAAATCCGAAGAATTCATAATATATGGGACAAATGAAAAAGTTGTATGTAGTGATATATAGTTTTGTGACGACAATTGTTTTTGTCATCATTCATCAATGTGTTACTATATTTTGATACTAATTTTTGGTCGTCCGTCATTATATTTTGTCAAGAAACTTTTACGTACGTAACTTGTGAGTTGTGTGACAGATATTGAGGGATATATCCCAAAAAAAATTCAAATCAGTTTTTTTGTTGTTGTATTTTTTGATAAAAAAATGATTGCCAGCTGTGGAATTTTCGAATCCAATATTACGAAAAAAGAACGTATTGCAAAGGGAAGTGACTGAGCTACATTTTCATAGATATTACCAAAGACTTGTCCCGAATTCAAAATGACTAAAACATTGAGGTTTTAAGAAATTTTTTTTGTATAAACTTTGGACATAATTAATATGAATCAAGAGTACACGTTAAGGAAAAGAGGTAGTAGTAGACAAATGGATGAAATGTAGAGATGATAGATTTGGTAGATACTATTGCGAGTGGGAAGTTTGTCTTCAATCGATTCGAGTTCCTTTGTTACGTAGATATTTGATAACTTATTCTTCTGTGATTTCATTAGAAGAGGTTTTGAGACAATAGGCTTTGTTTTGCTTATTGGGTGTAATGAGAGTGATAGACCGTAGTGCGGGTATGTAGTGGTAGTTCGTTATATCGATGAGTTTGGTGCTTTTGGACATTATCAACAAAACATGCTAATTTTCTCACTAGCTACCCTTTTTTTAATCCACATGCATAGTTTATTTTCGAGAAATATCTATTCATATTTTCGTTTTCGAAACACAGAGTAGCAATATTAGATTATCCAATGTGGTGTCTATTCTCGCTATATATACATGCAAGACCACTCAATTATTCACATGGTATTGGTATAGATGTGAAGATGTCTGGATTTGGATGTGAAATATCTGATAATGTAATGATACACATTTAATACTAAATTAAAAAGAGAAAGATATACTTACACGAAATAAAGCATAGTGGAGTCGAAAGGTGAAGGAAGCTTGTTTCTAAATATAGAAGGTCCGGTGGGAGAATTCGGGTTGTGTACGACTCTACCAGTCTTGGAGATCAAGTGCTTCCAATTTTCTATATTCATTACGAAAGCAACTCAAATATAATGGAGTGATTAAACTTCTTCTTTTTCATTTATTACTCTTTTTCACTTCTTTTACTCCTCGTTTGATTTCAAGATCGACGTTTCTCCCTACTTTTGTTTTCAAAATTGGTTAATTTTTATCTATCGATTATGATATAATTAAAATCATACGCAATATGCAACATCACTACCAATCTAGCTAGATAACCAAATGAAATACCTGATATTAGATTGTGTTGTATGTACTCTTCTTGGTTGGATTAAAAGAAGTGTAAGATTTGGTCAATGCATTATGTAGACATGTACGTAGCACACTTCATTCATTTCTTAAAGCAAAGCAAACCAACCTTAAGTCTTGAGGTCTCAACGAAGGCACTTGTAGAATTGTAGTAACAAATCTCAATCATGTAAAAGATGGAAACAAGCGAGAACAAAACCGGAAAAAAAAAACCAAAATCCGTATAAGCTTCACGAAAAATTCAGGAAAACCGGTCAGGATTGTTCAAGAAATATAAAGTCTCACTGAGACTAATTATTCATATGATGAGAACACATCTCACAGATAGATGCATACAAAAAGTGTATGAAATCAGTCAATTGAACTTGACCGTTCTTATGTTATGACGGTGGGGGCTGATCGGCCAGTGAACTCCTGCATCTTGGACAGCTTCAGAGCTAAGTCAACCTGAGAATCACACATCAACAACAATTCGGCGATTAGATGAGAGCGTATACCCTTTTGGTGTTAGTTAAATAATTTAGCGGTTAGAAATATGACCAGAGGAGACAGAGCTTCCTGGGAGTCTCGGCCGGTTTTGGAAGGATCCTTCTCGTACTGTTCAATGTAAAGCCGGATGGTTGCTCCTTCTGAGCCAGTTCCAGAGAGACGGAAAACCTTCATATGGTTTTACATCAAACAAGAAAGGATAAGTTAGTTTTGCTTTTCCTATATGTTAAGCTATATGCTTTCTTTGACATTTTGACGGTCTTGAATAGTAAACTTTTTTTATTCTACAACTCAACAAAGTACGATGATGCTAGGTCCTTGGGTTATCAAATTGCTCATTTTATTCTGGTTGGAATGCCTGTAAGGTTGAAGTAGAAGAAAAGATGACTTACAAGTCGTGATCCATCCTCAAACAAGTAACGGATTCCCTGGTGCTTCGAGATGGAGCCATCAACTGGATCTTTGTACTCAAACTCATCTGCACTGGAGACATTCGCCACATCCGAACGAATTCCTTTCACAATCCTGAATACAAAGCGAAAGAGAAGGAAGTTACGGAAACAGAGTACCAACATGATGAGTACGTTCAAGCAGAGAAGCAGAAGTGTACATACTTGTTGACTTCAGGAATTGAAGATTGCAATTTGACCAAGTGCTCCATCAGTTCCTTAGCTTTAGCTGCGTCTACATTCTTTGGAGACAAATTTTAAGATATCACAAGTTAAGGATGTTTATTTGTCCCGCCTAATATGGTATAATACATTCACCAAACTTAGCAACTCTTACCTCATAGTCGTAACGAGTGTAATAGTGACGGCCATAGGTAGCCCAGTGCTGGCGGACAATGTCTTCAACCGTCACCAGTTTACTGTTCCCGTCAAGACTTTCCTTGTTCTTGTGAGCAAGTATTGAAAGCCACGCAAGAACTGCCCAGATCCCATCTTTCTCACGGATATGATCCGAGCCTGTGAAAGAGCTTCATATCAGAACCATATAGGTTGTTACCAGATGAGTGAGTGTAGCAATATACACTAACCAGTTCCAAAACTTTCTTCCCCACAGACAGAACACATCCCGGCATCCATCAGATTACCAAAAAACTTCCAGCCTGTTGGAACCTGATATGTGATTTTATTGGAGATGTGAATTATTTTATGGACTTAGGACGAAAAAAAGCTAGATAGAAGTTGCACGGTGACATGTACCTCAAAGAACTTCAAATTTAAGCTCTTTGCAACGACATCAAGAGCAGCTGAGGTCGGCATGCTCCTAAAATAAAGAAAATGGCCTGTGTATTCAGATTTTTTAAAGTATGCTCGTAACAAATATGAAAGAGCCCAAGTGTATAATACCTTGCAACACCTTTCAAACCAGAGCTGAAGTATGGTATGGCCGCAATAGCATTTGCAGCAATTATGGCGACTGAATCTGAAGGAGTTACAAAGAACCTAGGAAGAAGAGGTAATTTAAGTTAAAGTACTTGATATACCATTCCACATATGTATCCCACTTAAAAGAACATTAGTAAGCTACCTTTTACCGAGGATCATGTTACGGTCTGCATCACCATCAGCGGCAGCACCAAACTCTGGAGGTTCACCTCCAGTGTCGGATTTACCCAATCCCATCCGTGCCACAAGCTCCTTAGCATAGGTCAGATTGGGATCTGGATGCCCTCCTCCAAAGTCCTCCTACAAAATGTTTTATCATGGAAAATGGTGAGGCTGGAGGTGTATTTGTAACCATTTAAGATGTTGTAAATTTGGTTATAAAAAAAGACCTTTGGTGTGCAGTTCAATAACGAACTTTCTTGTGCACCGAGTTCTTCTACAAAGATACGGTGTGCATAGGCTCCAGCAACTCCGTGCAATGCATCATAGCTTCACAGAACAAAATCGAACATAACATTAAGACTATGGAAAATGTGTTAGCAACTTAGCTCAAATGGAAAAGATTTGGGAACCAATGTACATACCAGAATGTAAATTTTGGAGACGAAAGCAATTTTCGGATGGATTCAAAGTTGAAGATTGACCTTGAAGGAACAAACATTGATTTTAGAAATTTCATAGATATTGCAGATGATCATAGAGGGAGCATGTTGTGGAATCACGCTCTTAAATTGGGGGAGCACTCACTTCATTAATTTAACGTAGTCATCTGCAGAATCAAAAACTTCAACATCAAATTTTCCTCCAGGTCCTTCAAAACTGGTGACACCAACGACAGAAATATCAACCTGTTGCATTAAATCACAGAGACCATATCAACTATGGTTCAATAAAATACACGATGGAAAATATGTTTCCAAATACGAGGATTCTTCAGAATATTTAGTTACATTTGGTAGATCTTCTGCTATTGGGTACTCCTTGATTGTCTTAGTGTTCTCGTAAATCTTATCAGTGATTGATTCAGGAGCAGGTCCTCCGTTTTCCATATTGTATTTGATTCCGAAATCCTATAATAAGGGGCATGGATCAACTCTTAGTCATATCGACTTAGATACATGATTTACTACAATGAAACAATAACAGAACAGACCTCAGTAGGGCCACCAGGATTGTGACTTGCTGTTAATATAAATGCTCCCGTGGCTTTTGATCCCTGTAACGGAGACTAGAATTAGTCTCTTGTCACCATCAATATAATTTACGCTCATGAAGAGACTCAGAGAACAACCAATAATAAAAATTTGAAGATCACTTCAACCATGAGATGAGATCAGAGAGAAAGATAACTCACATCAGCGCCTGCTCTTTCACGAATCACAGCCGAAACAGCAGGAGTTGATAACAGAGTGTTTTTACCAACCCACACACGTCGTACACCATTAGCTGCCGCCATCTTAATTATGATCTGTCAAGATAGGAAATAAATTTGTTTAAAAGAGCTATCTCTCATATGGAATAGCAGGAACCGGATTTGAACAGGAGAAACAGAGCTTAAGAAAACTTCCGAGCAGGTTTCAGTAATCAGCTTCAAAGGCAGACATAATATTTACCTCTAGTTACTCTAGCTGTTTTCATGCAAATTTTAGAGACACAAAAATATATGTTTGAGACATTGATAATAGCAGGCCTTCCTAATTATGCAATCACAGATAGGTATCGTTTTGTTGATGGTCACTTTCCAATGTAACAAGTAGCGACATAACACATGAATTCCTTTCAAAATATTGTAAACATAAGAACATTATACACCAATTACATGCAAACAGAATGAGAAGACAAGGGATCACATAGGCTTTACCTGAACAGCAACCTTTGAGTAATAACGGCCATCACCAGAGACCACGAGTGTGGCACCTACAAAGATAACGAGCCATTATCTGCCTAAGAACTGTTTTTTTCTTAACAAGCATCCACTTAAATAGCAATCAAGATGAGTAAGACAAATCCCACCTTTGATTTTCTCTGGTGTAAGAGCATTGAAAGTTGCTTGCACAAAATTCTCTAAGTAATTGGGTTGCTTGAACACTTTCACCTACACAGATACAAACAATCAGAGAGATACAAAACAATGCTAGTTTGATATCTTCAGAGAGTAGACCAAACAATGGACACTGGATTCATATAATAAAATGATCAACCAAATTTCTTTAATCAGAGTATAGTGTACGAAATTCCAATCCATATAACGACGAACTCCATGTGTATATAAGGCATGGTCGTTTTCCTGCCGCATGCGGCTGGTCCAACATTTAGTTTATGTTCGTTTGTCTGCCGTTGCGGCTACTTTTCCTGCGGACAAAAATTCGTGAAGCAAGAAGCAACGTCTAACCGAAGCGTCTGCCCCAGGAACGTGCGGCAGACAAACGAACAACATTTAGCCGGATGACGCAGCCGTCAAACGAACATGCCTCGTATCAGGTTTAACAATCACCGCATTGCAGCGTCACAAATTGAAGCAAAGAACGTGATCCCAAAGTTTATCCAAATAAATCAATAAGGATCAAATCAAATATATAGATCAAATTCAGCGAAGACGATCTAATACTATTTCGATATGAATCAAGCGAAACAGATCAAAGTCACGATCAGATGCAGGAACGTAAGAAACTCAGCTAATCCAATTTCGTTCGTTTCCGAAGCACAAATCAGAATGCAAATCGAGAAATAGGAGATCGGCGAACCTTCTTACGGAGACCAGAAGTTCCAGGTTTCTGGCCATCGATTGGTGATGTAGAGACGAGAGAAACCTTGAAAAACATATTCGTCGTTGAGAAGAAGATGATCAGAGAATTCGAGTGACGATATAAAAGCTCTTTGGTAGAGACAGTATTAACGACGCAAAGGAAGTTGCTTAAGCTTAACGAGACCTCGACACGTGTAGCAAGTCAGTGAAGTAGAACGTTTCTCTCGTTTTTAACCTTTTTTACAGCCACAGTAAAAAACATCATTTAATATTTTGCTTGCGTAACATTTTTTTCAAACGGGTAAATCTCTAAGTAAACGAAGAGCTTTCTTCCATTGTGGTCTCTGAGACATAACGATTCGTCTCAACACTGGCACAGCTCCTGCTCTTATAATGGCAGTGTGGTTCTCACTGTCCATGCTCAGGTTATATAATACTGACAAACTCGCTTCAACACATTGCTCGTTCCTTTCGTCTAGAAGCTTTACTAGCGGCTCGATAGCTCCCTGTGAAGCAAGAGCTTGGGTCGACTCTATAACTCCCCCCTCAGAGACTATCCTGTTCAGTTCCAAAACCGCTGCTTCTTTCGCTTCTGGTGATGACGAGAAGCTCATCTGTTCCACAAGTCTTGGGATCGTCTTGTAGAGAGTTACCTTGTGATAGAAAAGTAACAAATGGTTATTTGAGAATCTGCAAATGCTTTGTAGCAGAGATCCAAACTAGTTACAATAACATACCTCAACGTTGATCGGATTGTTGAGGGATTGAGAGGGAGAGGAGAGGGAGGTGAGTTTGACAAGACAAGAGGCGACCCAGTCTTTGTAGTGTAGAGGGAGGTTTGATCTTAGGATCTTCCTGAGTAATTCCGTGAAGACCGCCGCATCCATTGTTTGGCGAAAAGACTCAGAGTCGAGGAGTTTTGTCAGTAGCCTTGAAGCAGCGGAAATCGTCAAACCAGCTTCTTCTAGCTCAAGCAGATGTTTCTCTAACTCCTCAGCTTCGTTCTCAGGTTCTGCATATGCAAAACACTCTCATTATGTTGTTACGAATATTACAATTTCTTGGTGTGAAATCATTAGAGAAATCCATTTGTATCAATTCAAACAATTACATCAAAAGATATAAGTCATGTACCTTCGAGGACTTTCTGCCGGAGAGCAACATCCAGAACAGATGTGATATCCTCAGAGATAATTGTGTCCATGTTTGGATTAATGATTGTACCAAACTCAATGACGGAGATTGCCTTTCTTAGCAGGTTAGGAGAGGCTGTTTTCGCAATCTGGACAAGCCGAGAAATAACAGCAGCATCCAGAACTTCCCCTCTGTTCATTTCCACCAGATAATGAGTATTTGATACTTTTGACACGACAAAAAGAATGATCTGAAAATAGGAAAACCGAGAAGACCGACCTGGAGTCTGCTTTTGATCCATTCACCGGCCCCTCATAAAACTGGTATAGAGAAATAGTTTAAGCCAAATGAAAACAAACTTAGCGTAGAATGATAAAACAAGGAAAATTAACACACCTTGGATTCCATTTCCTTGCTAGGATCCAAGATATGAGCGAGTATATCCAGGATCTGCAAGATATTGTTCAGAAAATAACCATTCCAGGTCCAGTTATTCCATTATATCTAAGAAAAAGATACCAAAGAACAAAGGAGAAAGAAAATGAAGTCAGACCTGTTCCGTGATGCTTACTGAGATCTCTGGCTGCTTCAGAAGATTAATAAAAAACGGTACTGCACCTTCAGCTTCAATCCTCTGGCAAACAGTGCGGCTGCATTTTATCAAGTATAAATAATCACAACCTCTGAGAATAAACTGCTTAAGTAAAAATGTAGAGAATACTAAAGAATTAAGCACCTAAGAGATAACTGTTTCAAAGCACGAATGACGGGTAATTTAACAGTCTCTTTGTTGTTGTTGGCTAAAAGCTGAACCAAAGGCTTTATAGCTCCAGCCTCCATGAACGAAACTCGCATATCCTCATTGATAGATGCATCAGCAACTGATTCTGCAGCTCTTGTCACTGCCAATTCATCAGCCAATCCAAGCATCAATACTAAACGAGCCACACCATCGACACACGGAAGAAGAGTAAGCTGCTGCTGTGATTTCCCGGGTCCTTCAGATTTTATCTCTTTCTCAAATTCAATTGCTCCGATACGGGCAAGGAACTGCTGATTTGTCCTCCCAACTATTGCTTTCATTTTGGCTTCATCTACGTCGTCAACGTTCTTGTCAACATTTAAACCAAGGAGCAGCTCAGAGGCACCAAATCTGGAAGGAGCTTTTGCTGTCTGCTCAATCTTTATACCATCTGGTAAACTAGGCCAAGAATACAGATCCGGTCTAAAGGACTTGTAAGCGTCTGCACCAAGTATGGGAATGGGTACAACACCCTCCTCGATGACAAGAATTCTGTAGTATTCGTCTTTGGCAAGCTCCAAAAGCACATTTCTTGCTTCTTTTTTAATAACTTTAGACCCTTTGTTCTCTGTATTATCGCTTTTCAACAGTTTTGCCTGGATTCCAATTGGAAAGGTAATAAGCAAGCTGAAGCGCGATCAACTAAAGATATTTCTTTCCATATAAAATATCATTCCCCTAAGCGATGCTATCAAGAAGAGAAAGTAAAGGTCTTACAAGTTTAGGTATGACTCCTACTTCCACCAAAATCTTATGGTTCGAGCGGCTTAGGGCTAGATTGGCCAAGACACCACCAGCTGCTTCCTTTACATGTACATCATCATCTTCAAGAAAACTAATGAGTAGCTTAAGAATATCAAACTCAGCAACTTTTTCCCTAAATTCTTCATCAACAGTTAGATTCCACAAAGCACATATACTTTGTTCTTTCACCTGAAAAAAAACAAAACAATCCAACAATCACACCTCAAACTTTCAAACCCATCAAAACAAAAGCATCATAATCCTTCATACCACTGTAGCTAACGAAGGCCGGCTCAAAAGAGCGGTTATCTCTTCCAACGCTCCACTCTGAGCAACGGACTCTCTATAAAGATTCACTGATGCTATAGACCGTATAAGCCCCGCAGCAGCTTCACAAGTGGCACTTGACTCAGACTTGAGAAGATTAACAATGAGATTCAAACAACCATGAAACTGCATAATCGCATCAACACATTTCTTTCCACCTAAAGAATACTTCCATAGCGTCTCTATGGCTTGTTCTCTATCAAGAGGGTCATTGTCTAAACCAAGCATTCGAACAAACAAAGCTACATAACTATCACCAAGACCTGAAGAAGAGCTTTCACTACTTCTCACTCCTTCACCATCTTCAAACTAAGCTTATACACCAACACACAAATACCATAATCTTTCAGTATATTACAAAGTATTAACCTTTACCTATAATTGATGTTCAGAGACTTACAGAAGCGATAGAACTTTTGTCTGTGGAATCAGAGTGTCCACTTTCAAAACTCGAATTGAGTTCGGAGAAGCCGCCACGACGGAGACGGTGGTTCGAGTGGGTAAGTATCGGGAAGGGGTTGAGAGAAAGAAGTCCTTGTCTTCTTCTTCTAAGTTGTTTTCTGGATTCGACAGTGAGAAAGTGGGTTTGGGTGTTTGAGATTGGGAAGAGACGGAAACAAGGGCCGATACCGGAAGATACTGTAGAGACTGACATGAAGAACCGAACCAATTCAAAACGTTTCGCTTGGGTCAGTGATAAACTGAGACGAGTCTAGTCGATGTTTCGGGAAACGAATTGGTTTTATTAAGAAAATTCTATTTTTTTACCAAAATATAATAAAATGTGGTCTAGAGGAGGGACTTCGAACATATTGGTCGTTCTTTAGTTAAAAAGATCTAATGTCTTTTCGGTAGTTTTTTTTTATATTTTCTAGATTTGTATATTTGGTTTCTCTTTCTCTAGGGTTTAGTTTCCGGAGGTTTCGGTTTAGTAGTTCAAAATCGTATTCCAAAAACGAATTCCACCCTTGTATCCGACCAATGTTTATGGTTAGTAAAAAAAACAGATGATATAAAAAACAAATGGAGTTGAACTCTCGAATGTTTCTCGGACCCGCTCTCTCTTGTCACGTTGCTTAATTCGAAGAACGTGGTTAAACGAGTTGAAGTCTATACTCCGCGACATTTGGTGGATTTTAGTGTAGACTTCGACTTTCTAACTTTTGTTTTCATTCCCCGTTCGACAAATGTTGATGCCAACGCGTTAGCAAAGTCGGGTCTTGTATCGTTAAACTCTTTCCCCGGCTTTGGTGGTTAAGCAAATATATCCTTCAGTTTGATCAAAATGGTTAAGAAGAGAACTAAAATGGAAATTTGGTACGACACTACTGAATCTTCATGATCTGACTGCCTGAGCATTAGATGGTATGGAATACAACTTCATAGGATCATGAGAATGAGATTTTTGTATCCTCAACTTTTTTTATCAGACTCTAAAGCTTCACACTTGTTTATGTCTATACAAATCTTTTGTGGGATCAGCTTCTCAACTTCAGCAACTTCCTCAGTC
The DNA here is from genome assembly GCA_900128785.1 of Arabis alpina. Lineage (NCBI taxonomy): Eukaryota > Viridiplantae > Streptophyta > Magnoliopsida > Brassicales > Brassicaceae > Arabis > Arabis alpina. The sequence continues at coordinate 22,573,178 of LT669788.1, read as the reverse complement.
TAGACATCTCGGACAAGTTTTTGCAGGCTAAAGACATCGAAAGTCGACAACTTTTCTCATTTTCAGGTACAATGTGCTTTTGGATGAAACAGCTGAGCTATTACTATGTTCTTCAGATTCCATGAGTTAACCAGTTTAACATAAGAGCAAATTGAAATATAATTTTATTGGTCCCGAAAAAGAGAAATAAAACAAACGGAAACCGCCATTATCTCAAATTAGAAACAACAACTTCTACAATTTGTGAGAGCTTTGTTTGAACAAACAAAGCTCCCACAAATACATGATTATATAAGACACAAACCTCCTCTTCTTCTCACTTATTACCCCTAACCTCCCTTAATTCCGGTCAGGTTTCGAAAACTTTGTAATCAGAGAGCATAATAAAAGGCGGCTTTCCAGGTAATTTCTCTACACTGACGATACCGAGACTTACTTTCTCTTGCTTATCGTCCCTCCCCTCTCCACGTTTTTTCACATTAGTTCTTAAAGGCTGCCATTACTGACTCAGTGAATTCGTTGAGGTCCCACGACTCCACCTGGTTCTTCAGCTCGGCTATAGCCTCCGGGTTGTAAGACAGAGTAGCAGCACCGGCAGCAGCCAGAACTGAAACGATAGTTATACCTTTGATCCAGCCACTACCACTGGAAAGTTTCCCAGATATCACTTTGCAGCATTTGTCTGCATCTTTGTAAAGGGAATGGCTTGCACCACTGGCTCCTCCGTCAGCAAGAGCTTCCTCGTTCTGTAGTTTTCATAAAACATCATCGGATCAGAATCTATATTGCAGTAAATGGGGGAGTAAATCATTGTTCGGAACAGAGAGATGTAAAAGATGGGGACATTAGTTTGCAACCTTTTGCCTCAAGCTCTTCATTGTTAGGTTGAGAGTGAGGGTTTCACCAGGAGTCAGCTTGACAGAGCGCTCCTTCCACTCGTCTATCAGTTTTTTAAGAACCGCAACACTAGCTTCCAAATTGTCGTTATAGAGATTCTCCTGTTGACCCAACCCACAAACCAGAGACACCAATCAGTAAAAATCATGTCAGAGATAACTCATATTTGGGAAACGAAAGAGTGAAACCTACCCAGTGCTTGCAGCAATCAACGTTTTGGGAGAGAGCCCAGATAGCGATTGCAGCCGCTTCCTTGGCTAATACAGGATTTCCTGTACCAAGACATATTACAAATGTTAATTGCACTGTCTTCTAGAGGACGTGAAGGCAGGAGTTTAGAGACGAGAGTATTGTCATACCTTCCCCTGCTGCTTTCAGAGCAGAAGTGAAAATTTGCTGTGCAACTTGCTTCATTGCCTTGCTCCCAGGTGCACCAGCAAGAGACACCTCCTTTAGCACGGGATATATTGCCTCAAACCTCTCTGTAGCCTGCGCGTCAAATTATACTTGAGATCAAAATCAACCCTCATTCACCAAAATCTTGTTTCGAAATCCAAATAATACTTTACCTTCACTCTTGCAGATGATGAAGGGAATGTAAGTCGAACCAAGATCTCAAATGAAGGAGGTGGGATCAATCGCTCTCCCTTCCTAACAGCTCCATTTACAAGTATGGTCCGGGCCTTCGGGTTGGATAAGATCCTACAAGAAAAACACAATAACCAAGATTAGATAAATAATCATAACAAATAAACGGGACATCTTATGGAACAACTTAACTCACCTCTCAACCAACTGAAGGATGAGATCCCTTGACTGAGGATTGCAACTCTTGCTACTGACAACCGGTAACAAGTTGTGCGCCCACGAGGACAAGCCGACTGATATATCACCTTGGGAGGCCTGTGCATAGTTGCAAGTTAAGAGAATGCGAATTCCGAAATTTTATCATATAAGAAAAACAGACGTTTTGGTAATCTTCGGTTTTCTTAATATTTAAGAATGGAACTTCACAGACCTGAGCCATCATCCAAACTATAACTGGAAGCTTATCCTGTCCCTGATACTTGGGATTCTCCCTCAAAGTTGGTAATATATTAGTTAGAGCGTCAGGTTTCTTGCGCAATACCATTGCTACCACCACAAATATTGCAACCTATTCATCAAATGAATCAAAAAAATGATACAGTTAGTCACGCGATGGTAATTGATATCAAGTTCAACCAGACCACGATAAACAAATTGCTAAGAGAAGTGAGTAGTACGACCAAAGACCAGAACGTAAAGTCGATATACGCATCCTCAAAACCGTGTCATTCAGGCTAACAAAGACGATAAAGTCCAGCTACCATAATACCTGAGACTTCGAAGAAGCGTGTTGTGCGCCCTTCTTACCACCCTTGACACCTCCTTGTTGTACAGCCAAGTCTGCAAGAATGCAATCCAATCCCCACAATACAAAGTGCCCAAGTGCCTCAACGGGACGTTGATTGATCCAATCAGCTGATGTTTTATAAACATCTTCAGGAATATGCGACAGCGGAATCTGTATGCAACACAAAAACACAATGACAATGCCACAATACACTCAAATCAAACACAATGACAATGCCAAAATACACTCAGATCAAACACAATGACAATGCATGGACACTCACATCAATCAGCTTAGACAAAGGAGACTCTTTGAATGTTTTCACCCACGGGAAATGCACAGACGATACTCCAGAGAGTGCTCTACCAAAGTAATCAGCAAATCTCATGAGCTGAATATCCGCCTGACTCGCATATGATTCCTATTCAAACATTCCCATTAGATCAAAATTCAAACTTTAACAGACCAAAATCGAAAATTCACAATCCATGCACATACCGTAGCTTCAACAAGAAAAGCTGCAAGATTCGAAGCATCAATCTTAGAAGCAGCTTCAGCCAAAGTCACCTTAGGCTTCTTCTCCTTCTTGGGTTTCACTTTTTTAGTCTCCTCCACCTTCAAATTCTCTTTCCCCAACGCGATTTCACTGTCACTGTCATCAAAATCATACCCTTCGTCTCCGTAACCGTTAGATCGGCGTTTAGATCTCGTTAGATCGGAATCATCTTCAGATGCTTTCTTAGCTGCGAGGATCTTTCGATGACGATCTTGAGCTTGTTCTTCAAGAGAACGGAATACGTTGTCTCCGTTTGATAAAGCTGTTCCATTCGTTGTGGCTTGATCCGTTGGTTTTTGTTTCCGATTGCGTTTTGGGTATTCTACTTTCTTCCATCCATGGTCATTGTGAGTGTTGTTACCATTGGTGGTCTCAAAGCCATTGTACTCCATGGATTCGATCGGATCCATTCTCGAAAGTTTCGATTTTTTTTTTTTTTGAGTTTGTTTTGAAATGTTTTCCGGTGACGACGACGACGACAAGGAGAAGATGAGATGACCGGGCACAGAGGTATAAATAGGCTAGAGATATGGAAAATGGAAATGTTTTTAACACATGGAGATACGTACATCATATATTTAAGTATTTAGCTAATCTTTTTTGAATTCGAGATTTTAATAGATAAAAAAACATCATAGAATTTTTTGGGTATTTGCATGTAGAAGTAGTAGAGTTTTGGCTAATTAAAAAAATAACAATGAAATCAAAATACCGAAAATACCCCTCTCTGTCTTTCTAGGCGGTTACCAGAAATGATGACGAATTTGATGATGCGTAGCGGTCGGAAAAAAGAGAATTATGAATTGGGTGATATGTGACGATCGGTAGAAACTGTTACAAATCTGATGAGACGTGACGGTTAGTAGAAGCAGGAACGGATCGGATGAGATGTGATGATTGGTGGCGATCGATGTGAGCGACGACGGATCTGGTAATATATAACGGTTGAAGAAAGAACGACGGTTTAATGGTGATCTTGGATTTAATGGTAGTGGTAGAAGGTTAAAATGGTGAGATTGACACTTTCTCTATGCTATTTAATTTAGTATTTGGTTTCTCATAGCTAGTTTATCAGACATGTTATCTTATATTATTATCTACCTAAATAGCCCTAGAATTTTTGTATAAATTTTAGGTCCTTGTGATTTTAAAAAGTATAAATTATCAATCCTATAACTTTTTTACATTTTGTTCAAGTTATCAATTATATGGGTTTCTAACTAATAATTAACTGTACATTTGTCCAATCTTCTAGCCTATTATATTTGATTAGATTAGATATTGTTGTCTATTATTCTTATTTACATCAAGTCATCAACTACATGTGCTATATCGTGCATCATACATAAATTTATATTTTATCAAAAAAATTATTAGAAAATACTTTTTTATTTTATACAAAATTTATTTAATTTCATATTTTATGACAATTTGTATTTTACACCATAATTTTAGGTTGATCAAATAATGATTCTACGCAGAAAAAAAGAGAGGGATATTTTTATATTTTACACCATATTTTATTTTATTTTGAAAAAAGAGGGATATTTTAGAAGAATTAGATGTAATAGAATTCAAGATCTGTTTCTTTGGAGTTTGGAACTTTGGATACATACTTCCACGGTTTCCACCTATCTATATTTTGTCAATAACTCTTGTTCATATTGTAATGTTACTCTATAAATATCATTTAATATTACCTGTTTTTTTTCGTAGCCAGATCTAAAGCTTTTAATGTGCAGGTAAAAGATTCACGGATCCAGCCAGAAGTTTTTTCTAATAAAAAACGAGTGACAAAAAGAAAAAAAATCAAATTACCAAATGCATAGAATTAACGAAGAATCAATAATAATTTTGAATTATAGTTTTTTTCAAAATGGCTTTTTAGTATTATTCAGTAATAAAGAGAAAAATGGAAAGTAGTGCCGGTGGTGGTGGTTTATTGGTGGACAAGTTCGTGCAATAATATTACTAGAGTCAAAACAAGTGCTTTCCCATTAAGTCAACGAAATTGAAACAGCCAAAATAACAAAACCAAACAAGTTGTTAATTGTTGTCTTTTCCTTCATTACTATCCACTACTTACGTTTTGTGACAAATTAATTAAAATGTATTATTACGTGAACGTAACGTGTGGTCAATGCCTGCGATTCTGCGATCACACTTACGTGTTTGCATGTTTGAAACCGATTATTTCTCACTCATCATATCCAGCGAACAAAGAAACTAATCGTTTCTGTGAGGTTTTTTATAGATAATTTTGTTAAAATTTAGGCCCATTATTGGTTTTGATATGACACCCATTTAAGCCCATATACACACATTTATTTTTAATATACTTTCATATAAAAACAAATTTCATTTTTTGTTATACAAAGTTGAAAATTTGGTAACATTAATATTGTTTAGGAGATTTTTGGTACGTGGTTAGGAGACAAGTTTCTTGCGTAAACACATTAAAACTGGGAAAAAAACACGATTGAAAGGTGTTTCTCGAACGGTTCTTCTACGTTCAAGTTAGAAAAAGCAAATACATGGTATAAAATTAGTTTTTGAAAAAACACGATTGAAAGGTGTTTCTCGAACGGTTCTTTTCATACTCAAGTTAGAAAAAGCAAACACATGGTATACAATTAGTTCTCCTTGTTTTACGTTTTTGTACAGTAAAAATAGTAATTAGTAGTACGTATAGCTTAATTGGTTTGAATTAGGGGCTTGATTTAGGAAATAGATGCTGACAATCAGAGTTTTCATTCTACCTTTTTACCATTCTTTTACTAATCCTGAATAGACACTTATCTTTAGTTTGTTACCACATCCTAACATTACCTTCCTCTAAACGCGATATATTCTTCTTTCAATCTCATGCATGTACAAAAAACGTTGGAAAGAGAATGGTTTATTAGATAGTTGTTTTGGTTTTCTTTCGATGTTGGTATATAAGGAAGAAGAACATCATTAATTGTAATTAAGAAGTATTGAATGAGAAATGGAATTTCCATAACAGCTTTTTTCTCTAACAAAATACTTCCTAATATGGTATCAGAGCGGATTTGAGCTCGTTTTGCTCTGATTTTTTCCTGTTTTTTCTTCATTTTTCTTCGTTTTTGTTGTTTTTCACCGATCGCTATACTTTGTGAACCTGATTTTCGGTTTTGTTGGATTCGATCGAGCAATTTCTGCTATCAGAAGTTTGTTTCTCGTGTTTCTACTTCCGAATCAGCTGGATCCGTGTTGCGATGGTGAGACTTGGTGGAAAAATGAAGACCCAAGGTGATTCTTCGAAGATGACTACAAAGAAGACGAGATCTGAAGCTTCAGATCCAAATCTGTCTTTGATCGATGGTTCGCACACTCGCTCTGTGACGAATCGAGGTAATACTAATGGATCGGTGTTTGCTGGAATGGATTCATTCGATAGCAGCCATAGTCCTTTCTTTTTACACTCCGTCGATCATCCTGGTTTAAACATCGTTAATCAAACTCTTGATGGATCTAATTATAACAATTGGTTTGTTGCTATGCGAGTTAGTCTTGATGCTAAAAACAAGATCGGTTTTGTTGATGGTTCATTACCTCGTCCAGATGAGAATGATCTGTATTTTAAAATTTGGAGTCGATGCAATAGTATGGTGAAAGCTTGGTTGATGAATGTGGTTAGTAGAGAAATTGCTGATAGTATTTTATACTATGAAGATGCTGTTGATATGTGGAATGATTTGTATACTCGTTTTCGTGTGAATAATCTTCCAAGGAAATATCAGATTGAACAATCTATTGCTAATCTCAAGCAAGGTTCCTTGGATTTATCTACTTATTACACGAAAAGAAGACTCTCTGGGAACAGTTGTCTAATATTAAATCCCATTCTGCAAAGAGATGTGATTGTGATCAGGTGAAAGAATTGTTGGAGGATGCTGAAACAAGCAAGATTATTCAGTTTCTTATGGGGCTCAATGACAATTTCACAAATGTTAGAGGCCAAATCCTTAGCATGAAGCCAAGACCTTCTCTTCCTGAGATATATAATATGCTTGATCAGGATGAAGGTCAACGCAATATTGGTTCTTCTGTGGTTTTGATTCCTCAACATTCAGCTTTTCAGGTTCAACATGATGCTCTTGTTGATCCACATGCTGTGCTGTTGTCTCAGGGAAACTTTCATAAGACTAAATGCACATATTGTTCAAGGATTGGTCATACTGCAGAGAAATGTTACAAAAAGCATGGTTTTCCTCCTGATTTTGGAAGAGCGAAGAAACCAGTGGCCATTGGCACTACTAACTTTGCAGTTACTCCTTCATTCTCTTCTCCACAACCACCTCCAATGCAGTCTTCTGAAGGAATGTCTAAGGAACAGATTCAGTCTGTTATTTCTTACCTTAGTACTCAGCTTCAATCCTCTACTGTCACTCCATCTCCTACTCCAGTTTGTGCTTCTACTTCAACTTCTTCTCCTGTAATCTCACAGATTTCAGGCAGAGTTTCCGGTAAGTTCATTACCTTTTAATCACTCCTACTATGATATGCTTATATCTTCTATATCTCCAATAACAGATGTGTCTCTTAGGGCTTGGATTATTGATTCTGGTGCTACTCACCATGTTAGTCACAATAGGGATATATTTAGTCAATACACTCCCCTAGATAATACTTTTGTGACTCTCCCTAATGATGTTACTGTCACCATTTTTGGTATAGGTTTTATCGAGTTAACTGATTCCCTTTCCTTACATAATGTGTTATACATTCCTGAGTTCAAGTTTAATTTGTTAAGTGTTAGCGTTTTGACTAAGACTTTGAATGCTAAAGCTAGTTTTACTTCTGATGCTTGTTTTATTCGGGCACTTACTCAGGAATTGATGATTGGTCAAGGTAGTCAAGTGGGGGATTTGTATATTCTGGATATCAATAATAACCTTAAGACTTTTTCTTTTCAAGGTAATACTTTTGCTTGTTCTTCTGTTTTGGCTGATAGTGTGACTTGACATAGACGTCTAGGACATCCTTCTTTTGCTAAAATTGATCTTTTAACTGATGTATTAAAGATTCGTAAGACTATTATCAATAAAACGCACTCTTCACATTGTCAGATTTGTCATTTGGCTAAGCAGAAACATTTACCTTTTCCTCATGGTTGTCAAATTTGTGAATCTCCTTTTGAGTTATTGCACATTGATACTTGGGGTCCCTTTACTGTCCCAACTGTTGATGGTTTTAAATACTTTCTAACCATTGTTGATGACTATAGTAGAGCTACTTGGGTTTACTTAATGAGTTCTAAGTCTGATGTTCTTCACATATTTCCTGCTTTTATAACTCAAATGGAAACTCAATATGATACTAAAGTGAAAAGTGTTAGATCTGATAATGCACCTGAATTGAATTTTACTGAATTTTATAAGTCTAAAGGTATTGTTGCTTATCATACTTATCCTGACACTCCAGAGCAAAACTCAGTAGTGGAAAGGAAGCATCAACACATATTAAACGTTGTTAGAGCTTTATTATTTGAATCTCATGTTCCTTTGCAATATTGGGGTGATTGTGTGTTAGCTGCTGTTTTTATCATTAATAGATTACCTTTTCCAGTTTTAGACAACCATACTCCTTATGAGAGACTTACTAAGAAGCTTCCTGACTATAGTTCTCTAAAGACTTTTGGATGCCTTTTTTATAAGTCTACTCCTCTTCAGTCTAGGCGTAAGTTTGACCCTAGAGCTAAGACGTGTGTGTTTCTAGGATACCATGTAGGTGTTAAGGGTTATAAGCTATTAGATATAGAGACACATTCTGTTTCTGTTTCTAGGCATGTTATTTTTCATGAGGAAATTTTCCCTTTTTCATCATCTAACATCACAGATGATGTAAAGAATTTCTTTCCTCCTTCTTTTTCTCCTGCTTCTCCTGATATTGTTCCTCTTGAGCAATCATCTTCTGATGCACATCCTGCTCTTGATATGACATCCTCTGTGGATCCAAAACCTTCTGTTTTGAGACCACGCAGACCAAAGAAAACTCCCAATAAATTACAGGATTTTCATTGTTATACTACTACTCTTACTAATCATACTACACTGTATCCCATTACCAATTATATTTCTTATATTTCTTTATCTGAGCCTTTCTGTGCCTTTATTAATGTTATCACTAAAATACCTACTCCAAAGAAATATTTGGAAGCTTTACTGGATAAGTTTTGGTGTGATGCAATGGGATTGGAAATTGGGTCTATGATAAGGACTCAGACTTGGACTGTTTGTCAATTACCTGAGAATAAAGTTGCTATTGGATGTAAATGAGTTTTCACTTTGAAATACTTAGCTGATGGTGAGGTTGCGAGATATAAGGCACGATTGGTGGCTCAGGGGTATACTCAAGAAGAAGGTATAGATTACAGTGATAGTTTTTCTCCTGTTGCTAAACTTGCAACTGTGAGAATTTTACTTGACATTGCAGCTAAGAAGAAGTGGTTTTTATATCAGTTGGATATTTCTAATGCCTTTCTTAATGGGGATCTTGATGAGGAGATATACATGAAGCTCCCTCCTGGTTATCCTCAGTTGACAGGTGAGACCTTTCCACCTAACTCTGTTTGTCTCCTACATAAATCCATTTATGGATTGAAACAAGCCTCTCGTTAGTTGTATTTGAAGTTTTCCTTTACATTGAAGATGATGGGATTTAGAAAGTCTCACAGTGATCACACTTTATTTACAAAGAATGTTGATGGAAAATATCTCTCAGTGTTGGTGTATGTCGATGATATTATGATTGCTAGTAGTCATATGGAGGAAGTGGAAAAATTTAAGACTGAGTTACAATCACATTTTAAGCTTAGAGACATTGGTGAGATGAAGTATTTTCTTGGCTTGGAGATAGCAAGATCATCTCAAGGAATTTCAGTGTGTCAGAGAAAATATATATTGGAGTTACTTGATGAGACAGGATTTTTAGGTTGCAAACCTTCTTCATCCCAGTGGACCCTGCTATCAAACTCTCTATGGAATCTGGAACTTTGTTGGACAACCCTAAGCAATATAGGAAACTGGTTGGTAAGTTGCAGTATTTGGCGATTACTAGACCAGATTTAACCTATGCTCTTACTACTCTTGGACAGTTTTCTTCAGCTCCAAGGGATGTACATTTGCAGGCTGCTCACAAAGTTTTACGATATCTCAAGGGAACAGTGGGACAGGGTTTGTTTTATTCAGTTCATGGAAACCTGGATTTGAGAGCTTTTACTGATGTTGATTGGAGTTCTTGTACAGATACTCGTCGTTCTCTATCTGGTTATCTCATGTTTCTTGGTGATTCTTTGGTTTCTTGGAAATGCAAGAAACATAAATCAGTTTCTCGAAGTACAGCTGAAGCAGAGTTTAGAGCTATGGCTTTGGCAGCTTGTGAGACTGTTTGGATAGACAAGCTGATGTCTGATTTGGATATTCCTTTAGCTCTTCCAGCTCCATTGTTTTGTGATAGTACCTCTGCTCTTCACATCGCCAATAACTATGTTTTCCATGAGAGGACTAAACATGTTGATCGTGATTGTTATACTATTCGTGAGAAGATTGAAGATGGTTTGATCAAGACTATGCACGTTTCTACTTCAAATCAACTTTCTCATGTCTTGACGAAACCCTTGCATCCTGGATTGTTTAGAAGTCTCATTGGCAAGGGTAATATTTTCTCACCACCTCCATCTTGAGGGGAGATATTAGATAGTTGGTTTGGTTTCCTTTCGCTAAACCAATAAATTAGATTTCGGTTATTGCTTAACCATTTCATTCTCTTTCGATGTTGGTATATAAGGAAGAAGAACATCATTAATTGTAATTAAGAAGTATTGAATGAGAAATGGAATTTCCATAAACAGCTTTTCTCTCTAACAAAATATTTCCTAATATGGTTGACTTAGATTAGCTACCTCTGGTAAATTAACGTATTGTGTTACGTTCAAAAAGAGTTTGATAAATATGTTTACGAACGAATGTCTGATTATGTTCTTCTTGGAATATATATTACAAATAAGGAGAAAAAGAGACTTGATTGATTTCACTCGTTTGCCAACAATTTTTTTTTTTTTTGATGATGATCAAAGTAGCCAACAGAAAACTCTTTTTCCTCTTCAAATGTAAATAAAGTAAAAAAATCAAATTGTTTGTCAACCACAAAACTACAATTCACTACAAGAAAACAGATAATTAGTGACTACTTTTTGTGACTGACTTTTTAGTCACAAAATTTGCGACTTCTTTGTGACGTATTTGCTACAAATTAGCGACTTAAAAAAGGCTAGTCGCAAAAACGTCACTAATTTACGACTACATGAGAGTGTCGTAAAATAGTCGTAAATTAGTAACGTTTTTGTGACTAACCTTTTCCCGGTCGCTAATTAGTTACTCTTTTGCGACAATATTTACAGTCACTAATAAGCGTCGCAAAATAGTCACACATATGTGACACTTTTATAACGATTATCTGGCGTGACAAAGTAGTCACAAAAAGTGTGACTGATTTACCTCTTTTTAGCTACGCATTCATATCATTTGATGAAAACAACTTAAAATCATTGTTAAAATAATGTTCATAAGTATCTACATAAGTTTTAAGTGTTAGTTATACTTAATATCGTATATAATAATGGAAAAAAATAACTTTAGATTTATTGAACTCCTCTTTGTATTGTCTATAGCATGTTTTACTATATAGTATATGTGTTTTCAATCTAATATTTGTTAAGTTTAAAATTTGTTTGTAGTTATCTTAATTAGTATTATTTAACACAAAATACTAATGAAAGCAATTAAGAAATATAAAAGAATGATTGGTTAAACATTTTTATTAGTTTTGTGTTTCAAATATTTAGGGTATAGGGTAATGATTTATGACAAAAAGTCATAAAGTAGTCACAAATCAGTGACACTTTTGCGACTACTTTGTGACGTCAATTGAAAAGTGTGACTAATTTGCGACTATTTACCAACTCCTCCTAAGAATTTTAGAAACTAACAGCATATTTTAAGTAAATACAATTTATTTTTATGTAATTACATTGTATCAACTACATTAGATATACAAATTTTAATTCAGTGGCCCTTCAAATTTAATTTCACTTTGCAATTGATGTTTGTAAATTTCAAAACTAAGATACTTATAAGTGTAATCTAACTTATGGTAAAGTGTTGATTTTTTCAAAATTAATTCATTTGTAGTACTTTAATGCACATAAACAATGAAACTGTTAAAAAATACATTACAAGTTTAATAGAAAGGAGAAAACCTCAATCTATTGGTCCTAGATGTTTAGGGTTTAGGGTTTTGTTTGTCACATCCAACAAAGAGTTACAAAGTAGTCACAAATACGTGACGCTTTCGCGACTACTTTGCAACGCCAATAAAAAAGTATGACTATATAGCACTAATTTAACTTATATATATTGTATGCAAATCAAATTTAATCATAAACTATAGTTAGATATATATCTTTTTTAAGAAACATCACACTACAAATCATACCCTAAACTCAAAAAACTCTATACTTAGAAATTTTAGTGGGAAACTAAAACCAAATCCCCAATAATTTTTGGTGGGAAACCAAAACCAAATTTTAGAACAAAAATTTTGGTTTCCCACTCAACCAAATTAAACGAAAAAACCCAAAAGTCTGGCCCAACACCTTAACCCTTAGAGACATCTAATTTTTCCTCTCTAAGAAATCGCCGCTTCTCATTCATTGCCTCCCCTTCTTTGTTTCTTCTTCATCGCTTTTCCTCTTTCTCTCTCTCTTTGGGGTATGAATCTCCTTCATTGCCTCTCTCTCTCTCTCTCTCTCTCTCTCTGCTCGTACGTTCCTCTTCATCATTCGAGCTTTAATTCTCCATTTTTGATTTCGACATCGAACAAAGGTGATTTTCATTGTAGCTTCCTTTTCTTCTAAAACCGTAATGCTCGTTTTCGATTTTTCCATTGTTACTTTTCTTGTTATTTCACCAATCGATTGATCCCAAATTCGAAACTCACGAATCCAGTTTTTGGATTTTTGTTGATCTAATCTTCTTACGAAAATTGATTCATGAATGGTTTTTGTTGAATTTCCCAGAAACGGAGAGTTTAAAACATTGGTGTTGCTTGTGAGCGAGAGAGAAGATGGATTCTGATTCCGAATTTGTAATACGGCGACGTTTTGAGGTTTCACGGTGATGCTTCTTTGGTACCGGAAGGTGGATTTCGTGGGTATATATGCACCTGATAATCCACGAGGTATGTAATTTTGTTTTCCTGTGTTTTCGAATTGTAACACATGTTGTGAGATTGTTGAATTTTGCTGTGTATTTGAGTTTACAATCTTGACTTGTTATAGTATAGGATTGTGAAGATTCTTAGTATTGAGTCTTTCATTTTCAATTGCTATTTAGAGTACTAGTGTGAAGATGCTTTTCGATTTAGATTTATGTTTAAAGTTTGAGTAATTTTGGTTTCTCCATCGGCGGAATAATCGGTGGATTTGTCTGCTCTGGTTGTTCGAACCGCGGAAGAATCGTTTCTTACTCTGAGAAAATAGAAGAAGCAAAGGTTTGTCTGCATACAGCTTTATACTAGGTCAGTCATGTTTGTAAATAGCGATGTTTCATCTAAGCAAGATACAAACATCTTTCTCATAGGTTGTGAAGCTAATGAAAAAGAAGGGCACGACCATAGTTTCAATTGATGCTGCAGGAGCGGGTGATATTATCTGTATGGCTGGTCTGACAGCTCCATCAATAGGTCACACAGTGGCTAGTACTGAGGTAATAACCAAATGGACTACTGACTTATTTAATTCGCAGAAAAAGTGAATTCTGCATTTAAAGTAACTTCACAAATTCCATTGATCCCTTTATGATGTTTAAGCAGTTTGAATGGGTACCTCATTTATTTTGTCTAACAGGTCACAATTGTGCTCCCTACTGTTGATCTTGACCCACCAACAATTTCTATGACGTTTGGTGTCAATGACTCTCCTCTGGCTGGTCGGGATGGCACTCATGTACGTTTTAAATTTAGTAACAATACGTATTTAAGTAGCTTTTTCCATTTTACCCTGCTTAAAACTTGAAGCAACCTCAGATTCACCTTATGTTGCTAGCATTCTGAGTGGATTTGTCTCTCTTAAGCAATATATGGAGAACGGTTGTGTGTTTGGTTTTAGACTTCTCTACCTGACACATGTTGATAGGCTATTGCTAATATGCATGATGCTATCTGGAGGGAGAATTGGGGACCGTTTATTGGCAGAAGCTGAAACAAATCTTGCCATAAACGTTATTGGCAGTGTCTTACCATCACAGCTCATTCGCTGATGGGTTTAGAAGCTCGTGGAATTCTCTCTGTGACTCCAGGACTGGACGAGAGAACTTTATGAATATTATAATATATATATATATATATATATATATATTTATGTTCTGCATCTTTCTTGACTTAGCTATTCTAAATGTTATGTGGTCTTTCTTGACAGCTCCATCGCGGACAAGTCTGGGTCTTCTTCGGAGCTTTCTGATACTGAGAAGAAAGTTAGCCTTCTTAAGTATATCGTTAAGACTCAGCAACGTATGCTTCGTCTCAATGCCCTCGCTAAATGGTGTAAACAGGTTTGTTCTTTCTCCTTCGTATTGGGGTTTTTTGGGTCTAAGTGAAAGTTTGAAGCTTTCTTGGATTGGAATTAGATAATGAATGCAAGATTGTCTCTTTTAAGATCTGTGATTACTTTGAATACATTTCTTCATGGATGTAGTTGTGCCATGAATGTAATTAGATTGACTTGATGGGTTTTTGTTGTTGTAAGAGTTTAGATTGTTCTCTAGAAGTTATGGATTGGCAAAGAAAGGGTAAAGCGTATAGATGCTACTCAGATATATGAGTATCATTGCAACTGTATGAATTTAGTCTTTAGATTACTCTGGTATATCGAGCCTATGTGTTTGCTAGAGTTGGAGCGTTTGTTACTTCTAGGAACAACGAAAAGAATGAAAAAAATTAAGATGATTTTACTTTGGCTAATGTGTGTATATACGGTGTTAAGTTCATTGTTAACTGCGTATAGAGTGTAGAAGCAGCTGAGAATTTTGTAAATTTATTTAGCTGCTTATTCACTTTGGCTTTACCTCTTGAGCTGCAAGTTCCTCTCATCAATTACTGTCAAGACCTCTGGAGCACATTATCAGCTCATAATATATGCTTCACACAAGCTGCGGATTCTCTGTTTTTTATGCATGAAGGTCTACAGCAAGCTCGAGCTTCTGTCTATGATGTTCCCTCTGCTGTTGAGGTTCTATAACATCTTTGAATAACAATTTTTTTGTAGTGTAAAAAGCTTTTATCAAGTTAGTTGCTTGAAGACATGTAATGTATAATTAACTTATCCTGGTAGTTTTAACATCGGTATTATATAAGTAAGTTAAATTTATTTTAGTTTTAGCTTTTGCAAAAATATATATGTGATTTCGTATGTAAGTATCAACATAGTTGCAAATTCGTGACAAAAAAATGACATAATCGCAATGTAGACGCTAATTAGTGACTTTTTAAGGACTAATTTGCGACTAAATACGATCATTAGTTACAACCAAAGTAGGCTAAAAAGTGACGCATATATACGACTACATATATTGTCACAAATTTATCATCACAAATTGGTCTCAATATAACGACTACAATAATTAGTCATTAAGTAGTCACAATTGCCACTACATTACTACGTCACAAAGTAGTCATAAATTTGTGACTAAATTTGCTAGTCACAATTGAGTCGCCTATTTGTGACTCTTTTGTGACTATATAAATTAGCGACGATGAATTTGCGACTACTTATTTTCGTCACAAAGTAGTCACAAATGGGTCATTTGTGACGTTTTTGTGACTCTTTTGGGTGTCACAAAATGTCTGTTTTCTTGTAGTGATTGTCCGAATCTTAAATGAGAGGCAACACCAAATTAAGGATTAACTTACCTTTGAAAGAAACATAGGACTCTCTACATGATCGAAGTAGACTTCGAGAGAAGGAAAATGATCTCTAATTCCTTCAACCACAACTTTCTTGGCATTGTTTTCCTTTAGATCATAACTGATATAATAGAAAGGGATAATAATTAAATGGCTCGGTGAAAATATAAGCTTGCCAGTACTAAGTGTACCCCTGAACGTACATCTATGAGTCCCAACTAAATCTATCCAAGAAGGAACCAAGAGAGAAACTTTTGACTATTCTTGTTGCATGGCATCTTCTAGAACCCAAAGGTGAAGTGTACCATTAGCGTTAGAGTGAATCGTTAAAGCTACCTTTCCGGTGTAGTTCACTAGGCATGGGATATCCTCAGGTAACTTAATGACATTAAAGTCTTCAGTTCTCAAATCGAAGCTTATCAAAGATCCTTCATTTCCGATCCAAGCATAATAATACACAACACCATTTATCCATATCCCTTTAGTATTAGGAGGAGGAAGATGGGGATGCTTACATGGGATCATCATTCTCCATTTCTGTTTAGTTCCTAGAGTGTAAACTTGATGCTCCTCCGACACAACTAATGATCCTCGTCTTTGTCGAACTTGTAGTACCGTCATACACAACACTTTGTATTCATCATTCACTGGATCATATCCAAAAAAGGAGTATATACCTCTTTTCGTAGTTTAGACTCTTGGTAAAGTAAAGATTTGGCCCGTGCTTGGGTTTACAATCATCACTTTGATATCGGTTTGACGGCAGATCAAGCCTCGTACAGGTGGAGAAAAAGCATACACGACTCCTATGCCGAGTTATGTTCATCCTATCATGATGATCAGAAGATGGAACCTCCTGGGAACATGATAGTAAGAACTGTTCCTGTTTCACGTGACGACAGAAGACTGTGAAAAGAAGACGCAAGCGACTCGAAGAACGAGCGAGGTACAAGTTGGTAAAATCTTTGCATTGTGTTATCGATGACCATTGTTTTGAAACGAGGACGAGCCTGGCTATGGATTTGATCGGAATTTTGAGGAGAATCACTACTATTAGCTCCAGAGACATAATCGAAAACGGATCTGTTTCTTGTTTCTTAGACCTCTTAAGACATTGTTGATTGTTCCCGGTCGTCTCTTTCCTTGCCATGACGCTTTTCAATTCCTAAATCCTTCTTTTTTACTCTTAACCCTAAGAATAATCATAATCTTCTTCTTCTCCCTGTGTATTCGGGTACAATATGTGGTGTTTAATATTTGGGGAATTGAAGGTGAACTTCTTATTAAGATGAGCACTCGTTGGAGAAATCAAAGCCATTTGTTTCGTTTCACATGTGGAAGAAAAAATGAGCGTGAAACGAAATAAAAAATAATAATAATACAGAGAGAACTTCCAGATTGGACAACCAATTGTGGTGGTACTTTATTTTGGTGTTTGGTTGTTAAAGAAAAAAGACTAATACGTTCGTAACATTATCTAGTTACCGAAGAATGAGGCTACTACATTTTTCTCTAATACCTCTAAGGCTTTTTCAGATTTGATGCACCTCGGAGTCTTGTATTTGATGCAGCTAGATATTTCCAAATATCATTATTTTCTATTTTATTATTTATATTTATTATTTATCTTCTAGAATATTCTAAAGAATATTAAAGTTTTATGCTTTATTATAAACTAGGTGAAGGACCCGTGCGTTGCACGGGTTTATTGTTTGAATTATTATTTATCATTAAATTATTGATATGTTTGTTTAATACATAGAATAAAAGTGAAGGTTAAAGTTTATAGATGAGAGATTGTCCAATAAATAGCTATAAACGATAATCGTAGAGTAAAAGATCTTGTTTAAAATATTAAATGAATTGTTATTCAATAATTAATACATACAATGCTTATGGAAACTGATCGATCAAAATTCGGACATGAAAACTCTCTTTATAAAACACGGACATCAAAATGGGAAATTAATAAAATAGGAAAATAGAAAGTATGATATTAATTTTAAGCCCAGTAAGATCTAATATTCGTATGTAACCGGGCCATAAAAACCCAACAGAGAAACAAAACGTAGAGTTCTTGGTCGATGTAACATTTTGCCGACGGGATTATCTATCCATCTCTCGGCCAATCGTCGCGATGGTGCTAGGGTTTCGATCGATGCTCCGCTTCCTCCATTGGCGCTGCTTCTAGTAATTTTTCGATTTCGCTTTTCTTCCATTTCCTCCTTAGTCTTCGTTTTCTAAATCGATAAAATTGTGATTCTGGGTGTGTGTTATTGACTGTGAGGAAAAGTAATCAAGCAATTCTTGGCAATTTTGGTTATAGTTTTAGTATTATGAAGTATCTTTCTGTAGTTTTGCTGATGTGTTTGTTTATAGTTACACAATGGGCTTCTAGAGAAGAAAGCCTATGTGTTTGAAGTGTATAGAAAAGTAGAAACTGCCACCAAGATGAGATTGTCTTTTGTTCTTGCTAGTGTAGGAACAGAGCAGAGTCTTTGTCTGATTTGTTAGTGTTTGCAAAGTGTGCTTAATCTATGAGCCATGATTTTCTGGTTTCTGCGGTTGGAAAAGCATTCGCAGCTGCTACTGTTATCATCTTTGGCTCAGCCACTTTGGTTTTTGGAACGGCAGCCTCGAAACTTGACATGCGTAATGTAAGATTGCAATGTTTCTATTGTTTAACTCTAAATTTATTCTCTTTTGATTCGTGTTGCTCTAAATTTTGTGCCCATTATTGATTTTTGGTTACTGTCTGAGTTTGTTTGCTTGTGTTTTTTTTTTGAAGGTATCAAGGCATTCCAACACTGGTAACATTGGTGTGAATCACGGTAAATAGCAAAGTCGGATTTTGAAGTTACTGGAAGTTTGGGACTTTAATAACATTTAAACTCACAAATTGTATGAGAAGCCTATGTCATTATAAAAAATAAAATAGAAAACAAAATTAAAAAAACAAATCAATATTTTCTTCGCTGTCAATTCTTTCTTCTGTTTGTCTTGTAGATGAGACGTTGTTGAAAACTTCTTGAAATACAATATTTTCCACAACGTTATTGTCGTAGTGTTTTGTTTCAGCTTTAAGAATCTGTAGTCCTGCAGTTGTTGTCACTCTTGATAGCGCAACGTATAACTGTCCGTGTGAGAAAACAGGATTGGGCAAATATAAACCAACTTTGTTTAAGCTTTGTCCTTGGCTTTTGTTGATCGTCATTGCATAACAGACTCGAAGAGGGAATTGACGCCTCTTTAACTTGAAAGGCCATTTTGCATCCGTTGGTGTGAGGCTAATTCTAGGAATAAGAACCCGTACTCCCTCATTAGTTCCAGTAAGTATTTCTGCTTCGATAACCCTTGTTCCTAGGCGAGTTATTATTAATCTTGTACCATTGCAAAGCCCGGCTCTTTGGTTTATATTTCTTAGCAGCATGACTGGCGCACCTACTTTGAGATTTAGTTGGTGGTTAGGAATACCTGAAAATTTCAAAGTATTCAAAAATTCAGTGGGGTAAAGAATATGTTGATTTGCCACCTCTTCTTTGTCGTCTCCGATACTGTCAGAACTCAAATACTCTTTTAGATCTCCTTTTAAGCAAGATAACATGTAGTTATTGACTTCGTCCACCGTTTCGTTTCTTGGAGTTAGAATTGCTCGCTCAATTAGATAATCCTTGTCCTTAAAAAGAACATCGAAATCATGATACGTAGACTTTGCAATGCATTCAACATGATCTCCACTGTTTTGTAAAAGCAGTTTGTTGTCTATTTCGACTATGTCATTTTCATTGTTTGCTTTCCTATATTTTGCAGGCTTAGGAGCGGTGCCGTCACCGATTCGTAATATCCATTTTGCAAAATCTCTTTCAGCTTGGTGCAACCTCATATTCTTTTCAAGAGTGAATATATTGCAATAGTTCCATAAATACGACCGGTTTATTGTTGCCATAACTGTTTCTTGCCTGCTGCCTTGCGGTACCACTGGTAGAATTTGTCTAAAATCGCCTCCAAGGAGCACTGTTTTTCCTCCAAAGGTTTTGGTTGCTGCATCTGGATCTGACATTGAGAGTAAATCTCGTAAACTCTTATCAAGAGCTTCAAATGCAAACCGATGGCACATAGGTGCTTCGTCCCAAATGATGAGGTCTGTTTGTTCAAGTAATTCAGAAAGCATCGTATTACGACTTATGTTACACATGCTGTCTTGATGAAGATCTATTGGAATCTTGAAACGTGAATGTGCAGTTCGACCGTTAGGTAAAAGTGTAGCTGCAATTCCGGATGAAGCGACTGATAAAACAATTTTTCGCTGTGATCTTAGCCTTGAGATGATCGTCTTATACACGTAAGTCTTTCCTGTTCCACCTGGTCCATTGATGAAAAATAGTTTTCCTTTATTATTCTCAATCGAGTCGATAACGGCATCGTAGACGTTCTTCTGCTCGTCATTTAACGTTTTGATTAACTTGCAATGTTCTTCTTCTTGTTCTAGAATTTTGTAGTTTGTTTCATCTTGGACCATTGAGTTTTTCATCTTTTTCAACAATTCCTTGTCTGGCTTTGACATATCTTCAAACTCAGTTAATGATCTATCGTTCTGCGCCAGGATTTTCTCTAACTCTATGAGTGTATAACTTTGTAATTCTTCGTCGGAGAATTGTTAACCACTGAAATTGAATGTTTTTCTTTGTTTATTAGGTATGTCTTCAGCTAGGTGACGCCAGCAATGCTCCCACAAAGAAAGAGGGCTACTTAATTCGCAATATAGCATCAATGTCACAAAGAGATGGCGAAGTTGGAAAGGATATGCATAGTGTGCTGCTTCATCCATAGCCTCTTTCCATTCTGAATCACCATTCAACATCCCTCGTGCATAACACGCTGCTTTGAATGAGGTATGTTTTACATTATCTACTGTTAGTATATCATCAAAGCTTGTCGGACCTTCGAGTATATTTACCAACATTTTCAGATAGTATAAGTCTCCTGATCTTGGATGAATGTTCACTACTCTTCCTATGCTGAATCCTTTCTGCCTTCTTGTCCAAATTTTTGCATCTGAATCCCACACATATTTTGTAGGAAACTGACTATATGTAAGTTTTCTTGCTTCAGGGCAGCTTTTGCACATCTCCATGTACTCTGTCAACATTGTTCTATGAATTCCATCTTTTGAGATAATATTTTCAAGATCGCTTTCTTCATTGTAAATGATTGTTTGTTGGTCTGGTAAATGCAACGGTAGCCTTGTTACCGCAGGTTTACGTGCATGAATATCGAAGGCAAAGATTCGCCATGCAGCTTCACATGCAGAGAGGTAACGACATTCCAAATAGTTTTTTATCTCACTGATCTCTTCTTTTGACTTATCTTCTGCATTCTGATCCACTACTTGTAGTTTCTCGATCAACATTGTAGCCATGTCTACTCCTTTTGTGATATATTTGAATAGATACTTTATGGCAGACGATCTATTGCACCATTCGACATTAATGTGAGCTTTGTACTTTTTTAGGAGTGAGAGATTGTGAGGCACTACGTAGCGATTATCAAGCTTAGTGTCTCCTTTCATGACATATTTTGTATCATCAGCTCTCCGACGATAGGTTATATAGCCAGTTTCACTGATACTTGTGGTGTTATTGTACGGTCTTGGAATTTTTTTTGTGCATTTGTTATCATCCATACACTTTCGTCCGCATGGCCCATGCATCATAAGTTGTTCAACCAACTGAAAACCTTCTGGGTCAGCCACTTTATCTGGTAGTTCAGATGTAATGAAACTATCGATATCGTCTGGAGTTGGAATTTGTTTTGAATCTTGCAACCACAAAAGTATATGTGCGTGAGGAAGACCACGTTTCTGAAACTCGATTGTGTGAACAACTGTTTATAAGAAAAGAAAATGATGTGTAAGAAAATGTAAAGATTGATTATATTTTATTATTATAAATGATATTTGTACCTGCTTTAATAGGACCGAAGAAGACACCATCTTGTAGGTCTGTAAGAAGTTCTTCTAACTTCATTTTGAATACACGACATTCAATATCCGGTCTATCATTTGCATTTTCGTTTCCAGCCTTCTTTATATGATCACTGATTTCTTCCCACTTTGGATTTGCAGTAATAGTAATGAAGAGGTCTGGATTTCCATACCATCTGCATATTGCCATTGCATCTCGATAATTTTCTACCATGTATCGCGGTCCACCTGTGAATGAAGATGGAAGAATTACTTTTTTGCCTAGTTTTGTAGAATCTGCGTCCCCCTGTACAACTGCATCACATACATTATTGTAGAGATCTGCTCTAAGCTTTTTTTGATTGTTATGGTAAAAGTTCATACGTTCTTGTTCGATAGCAGTATATGCATCAACAATGTATTGATGGAAAAGGCGACCTGAACGAACTATTGTTCCTAGAGATGTTAATCTCGTATGTATTTGGTATGCATAATACTCTCGCATTGTAACATATGATCTCTTGGTAGCATATCCCCGAGAACTATATGGAATGCTTCTCTCGCTATAACCTTGTTCACCATATGCAAATAACAAAGGATATTGTAGTGGCATGTACGATGGATGTAATTAGCTAATCCATTGAGGTTTATCCGTTCTAGGATGCACTATTATATCCCTGTCACAATTTGGAATAGACATGTCACCCACAATAAGTCCCGCAATCTCTTCTCCTTGTGGAAGGTCAAACTGTCTGCCACGTTCTTTGTTTTTAATGAGTCTAATTGAGAATTCTTCACTTCTTCCAGTCTCGTATCTATCTCTAGCCATTCTGAATACTTTAGCTAACTCGTTGAACTCGTCAACCATTTGAATCAATCCTCTTAAGATATCTTCATTCAGTTGATGTTCCTTTCCTTTTGTTAGTGCAGTGAGACGGTTTTGTACTTCATGGAGGGTATCATATATGTATAGCTGCG
Organism: Arabis alpina; assembly: GCA_900128785.1. Taxonomy (NCBI): domain Eukaryota; kingdom Viridiplantae; phylum Streptophyta; class Magnoliopsida; order Brassicales; family Brassicaceae; genus Arabis; species Arabis alpina. Next base: position 22,550,426 of record LT669788.1, on the reverse strand, counting down.
CAAAGCGTGGTATATGTCCTTCTTTTGGTAGTAGGGATTCAAGTTTATGGTAATTCTGACCATGCATACGAAACGTGTAAAGACCATAACCTGAATTGATATCGTTGTCAATTTTTCCTCCCATTGATGTAAAGGCAAGCATTGAATTGTATGCTCGTATATTGTTACGAAACGACGTTGATTGTGATAATAAGTACTCTAAGTAATCAGGAGGTTTCCTAGATGGCGGCAACTCAACTCTTCCTTGCTGACAGCATATCGAAAATTTTAATTCTTTCCCATTCAGTTTTAGACTTTCTGATTTCCACACTAAAGCCTCGCAGTACATACACGTCACCAATTTGTTGGCTTTTTCTTGACTGTTTTCATTTATCCCTGTACAAAGAATAACACACATTAAAACAATAACGTATTTGAGTTAAGGAAGAACAAATATTCGTCATGAAAAATATTAGTTTGAATTTGTTGGAACTTAATTTATGAGATTCTTACCACGATTGTATTTTCTCTTTTTTCTTAGACATCGCCCTTTTATTCCGGCTATATTTTTTCCCCCGTCTGGATTGCCATCAAAACTGTTGTGGGATTTACATTCTTCTCTAAGATTATCTTGAAAGATATTTGCACTTGAATTTGATGGGCTTGATTGATTGCTAGTGCGAGCTACCTTTGCTTTTCTGTTGTTGATCCTGCAATATATTTTTTGTTAGATGTGAAAGTAGTAACTGGGATTTACTTATTAGATAAATAAAAACGGTTCTTACCAGTTTCTAAGTTGCGCAGTTGTAATTTCAGGACCCTATATTTTGTAAAGTAAAGTTAGAGTAATGAATTTTGAAATATAAATCATACAAAATTTGAGTTTTATACTTACCCATTGGTTTAGATTGTGGACCCATGTCTGAAGTCTCTCCAAATTCAACCGTATATTAGGTTCATCTTTAAGCACCTTCTCGATCATAGCAATCTGATCATCATTCATGATACGTCGGTTTCTTTTGCTCATTGATTTTTCTGATTTCTCACTAATTCTCTTATTCTTTGTAGAGTTGTTGGTTAATGTCACAATTGAGATTTAAGCTTATTGCAACGTCTCTTGGTCTAATCTTATTATATAGATTAGTAGATGTCTTTTTCCTAATAGCATTAGGTAAATAAATGATTTTGCTTCTCGAGGAAAAGGAAGTTTATTCCTTTTGCCAGTAGGATTAGTGATTAAACCTCGAATTGGCAAAAATAATAAAATTGATTTAAGCAACGATACTGTTTTTAATCAATGTCAACAATAACTTAACGCATAATGTGTCCGGGACCTATGTTATTTTTTTACTTCACTTTTATATGTTTTTTTACTTCACTTTTATATATGTTTTAATAATTAGCATTACGTAAATAATAATTTTGCTTTTATCCAGAAAAAGGAATAGCATAGTCCTTTTGCCAGTAGAATTAGTGGTTAAACTTTGTACTTGTAAAAATATAAAAATGATCTTAAGCAACGATACATTTTCTTACTTCAATTTATTTTATTATTTTATTTTGACGATGACATGCATTATTGAAACGGAATTTTAAATTGTTGTGTTCCCCAAAATTAACATGAAGGGAACTTTAATAAGATATATAAGATAGATTTGAATTATAATAATGATCAACGTGAGATCAAATAAGATCAAGTATCTAATTTAAGTAGAAAGATTTTGTTTCTTATGATGATTTGGATATATAATGGTATCAAAAGTATGTAAATCTGATCTCTTAATAAAATAAGTGTTATGTATCAGGCTCGATATTTTTTTATTAAAACCTTGCATTAATATAATAAATTCTTGTCTTATGATGATTTGGGTATATAATGGTATCAAAAGTATGTAAATCTGATCTCTTAATAAAATAAGTGTTATGTATCAGGCTCGATAATTTTTTATTAAAACCTTGCATTAATATAATAAATTCTTGAAAAAAGGACAAATAAAATAAAACCACTAAGTTAAAACTATCGTTTTCTTAGAATAATAGACATCTAAGAGACAAACTTGATAGGAAGAAATAATTAAAGGAGAACTATCTTATTTATTATTATAGAAGATCAAAGATAAATTCAGTATTCAGTTCGTGGTTTCTTCACTAAAGCTCCGGTGGGTTCGTCGTGTTCTTCGTAATCTGGACTTTTGCTTTCACAGTTCTTGTCATCCGAATTTGTCTAAACATAAAGAGACAAAAAAACATTGTGTTAAATAAAATAATAGAATGAACCGATATCTTGTAAAGACAAAGTTGTAAAATATTTTTCACCTCTAATTGGTCTAGAACCTTTATAACTGTGAAATTTTGATAGGATGCCTCAAAATCTTTTTTCTTGATTTTAACCTCGAACAAATAAGTTTTTCCTACAATTGACTGCACACTTGAGGGAATATCTTCCAATCCTTGCTCGCTAGAATTATTTTTGATCTGTGTTAACAATGGTTTAAGAGTCAGTAGAAATATAAGTCAGCATCACTAATGTATAGATTAGTTTATTGTGGAGAACTATATATATAAATATAAACAATTCTTACGTCTTCAGCCGTTGTGCCAGTGATTTTTGAAGCAGCAGCATCAAATAAAACAAAAGTTGCAGAGTCGTTTCCATCATCTACTATTATTTCAATTCTAAAACTGAAAACAATAGATTTGTTTTAGTTAGTTAGTATTCTTATATATATGGACAATGTAAATTTAAAAATTAAAAGTACAATGAATAATACCTCAAAACTCCTACAGATTGTGATTTACCACATTTGTTGCACCTAAGTGAAGATGTTGACTTTAGCAATTTTGTTGAGCAAGATGAGCATGATATGTAATTCCAACCATTACGTAATACAATATCAATAATGGTTGCTTTACACACAAATATCTTGTCCTGCATTTAAATTTTAGCACATATGTTAGAATTGTGTGAATATTATAAAGATTTAGTAAGAGATATTGTAATTTGAGCAGCCATTGTTTATGTAATGATGGAAAAAGAGTTTTTTGTGAATAGATTATTGAAATTTGAAATTGCTTGGTGAGAAGATTGAGGAATCACAGAAGCACCTTATATAGATAAGATATTGCAATCCTTAAAGAGTTTGGATTTGTAAACCTAAATCTATTTGGACTAAAATAATTTATTAGACATGTATTAATCTTATTTTATTATACGAAGAAGATATAACGTAAGAAAAAAAAAGAATGACAAATTACAAAATAGAAAAGGAAATCACAAAAAGATATAACGTAATTAGGAAATTTTAAAAAGAAGAATGACAAATTACAAAATAGAAAAGGAAATCACAAAAAGATATAACGTAATTAGGAAATTTTAAGATAGATACAAAACATAAAATAAAAATTAATAGTTATTAAAAAGTGACACGTGTCAAAATCTCGATCGATCGATTTGACACGTGTCGCGATCTTGTGAATTATTATGTTTGACGCATCAAGCTTTATATAATAAGATAGTCTTCTTAGGCCTCCTATTGTATTCAGTTATTGTTGAATTGATTAATCGAAAGATTTTAAAGAGGTTTTGATAAACCCTTGAGAGGAGGACTCTCAAACCTTAGTTTCCGGGTATTCTTAGAATCAACGGATCTAGTTCTATCCCTAGAAGCTTCCGCTCAATCAGTTGGTAATCAGAGCCATCCTCTTTGATTTCTCAGTCAGAGATCGATTCTGGTGATCATGGTGAGTCCAAGCATCTATCTTATCCTGGACGAAAGTCCGTTCGTTGAAAGAGAAGAAAACCACGAGATCTACAGGGAGATCTATGGTAATCCAATCTTTGACGTTTATGAAGAAGATGTCATGGTTGTCGAATCCGTTCGTGCAAAAACCGTGCGACATCAACTTCCTGTGAAATTCAAGCAAGATCAAATTTGTGCAGAATTTGTTTTATGTGCAGAATTCGTGCAAAAATCGGATCGTGCAAAATCCGGGGGTTTGAAGATATGTGAAAATTTCAGAGATTTACAAATATGTGCAGATACAGTTCGTGCAAATTTACGAATTCATTCTGTGCGAAATTCGGGCATATTCAGATTTCTAAAATTTTAATGCAGAATCAGAATTATGCAAAATTCGGGCGAAATCCGATTTATGCAAATTTGGTGCTCACGAAGAATCCTTTGAAGAAGCTATATGAAGATTTGAAGAATTCATATTTGGTGTCAAAAAAATCTATTGAAGATTCGAGGACGAATCTTTCTTGGCCAGGGGGAGCTGATGCAGCGCATATACAAGATTCGATGACGAATCTTTTCTTGGCCGGCGAGACCTGATGCAGCGAGATATTTGGAATATTTCCAAATATCATTATTTTCTATTTTATTATTTATATTTATTATTTATCTTCTAGAAGATTCTAAGGAATATTAGAGCACCATTATAGGTGATCCGATTGAGTATCAATTGGGTATCAGTAGCCCATTGACAATTTTAAAATAATTATTGGGTATCAGTTTAGCCCAGAAAAGATCACATAATTGATCCGAAATGTATAGTAAAACGGGACACGTGTCGTGTTATCATTCGACCATGGGTTTTTTGTGTTTCTGAGTTAAAAAAAATTGTTTCATTTTGGATTTGGCCTTCATCGTCTTCTCTCCTCCGATCTTCTCGATCTTCTCCGATGGTCTTCAGTTTTCCTCCAATCGATTGTATGGCGGAGATTCATTCATGTGTCAATTGCTTTATGCATATATAGTGGGTGGGTGTACTCGATTTGTGGTGGTTATTTGTTCTTGCTTTTATTCACAAAACCAAAAATTCTCTAGTTTGTTGTTTAATCTGGATGTTTGCAATTTATATCACTTGTCTAATTTCTTCTTTGGTCTTGGGATATGATCACATAATCAATTATGTGAATCGATTTTTATATTACTCATTATGTTGTTTCATGTGGTTAATGTGTTTGATTTTTTAGCTAAGCCTTTGATTACTTTTGGTGGTTGATTATGCAGGGAAAACTAAGTCTTTGATTACAAATTGGTTAAAAGGAGTAATGGGTTTTGTGGAATTGAGCTTCTTGAGCTCTGATCCAGTTTTGGTAGGAAGAAGATTTGGTAGTGTCGAGTTTGTGAGATGTAGTAGCAATGGAGGTTTTAGTGAGCTTAGTTTGGTTCTTTGTAGAAGAAGAGATTGGTTTGGTTCTTGGTGGAAGAGATTGGTTTAGTGAGCTTGGTTTGATTCGTCTTAGAACCAGAACTTATTGATGATGATGAAACCGAACCTGAACTAGTAAGTTTCTTCTTCTTGGGAGCATCATCATCATCGAGTTCTTGAACCAACAATCGTCTAACCAATATTAGGTTAAGTCTCCGATATCTCAACGTAAGTGCAACTGAAGTTTATAAATAAGTGTCTAGAATTTATTAGATACATGACTTAAATCACAAAATCTTAGGCATGTGTTGCTCTAAACTTGATCTGATACTTTTCTGGTGAGTTTTATATTTAAAATCCAATTGTTTCCAATTAGAAGTAGGCTACATCTTCCTTACTGGAGTAGATTGATGCCCAACTCTTCATCTAAATTGTTTTAGTCAGCCCTCCTACGTTTTTATTTTTTTGCAAGTAGTATACTATTGAGTTTACATGACACTAGAAAATGCAGTTGTTTTGTAAGAACGTCTATTAGTTATGCTCCATTTGTCATTAGTTCTCGTGTCCTTCAAGCTAATACCTTTAATACTGCAGGACCATCCGTTCTAGTGCTGCACTTGCCTTGGGAAACCTTAGTGCATTAAGCACGAGGTCATTGGTTGGTAACTTGATGACAAGTTTCCAGGTACCTGCTGCTTCTTACTTATGTCTTTCTTAGCAGCAAATGCATATAATCTATCTGATGACTAGTTCTGATTTTTGTATAAAATGTAGGCTGCAGATTCTGGGGTAGGCGAGGCCATCCTATATGCTATGAGAGGTGTCATAAAGCATGCTGGGAAAAGGTGTTTGATGAAAGTCCTTTTGGTTATGATTGGGTTGGTTTCTTCGTGTGCTATGTTGGAGAATTTGAAGCTTGGGAAAGAGTTTTATGAGTATCTGAAAGAAAGTGGAATGAGAGTTACTATTCCTCTTGCTAATGCTTTGATGGATATGTTTTCAAAATGTGGAGATGTTCATGAGACGCGGAGAATATTTGATAATTTGGAAAAGAGAACGATTGTGTCGTGGACTACGATGATTTATGGATATGCTAGATGCAATGTTTTTAAAACCGGACCGGCGACCGGGTTTAATCCTTCAATAATATTTAAAAAATATTAGTATATAGAATTTGATCTTTTTATGTATGTGCATAATTATCCAAGTATCAAACAAAATATTTAGTTTATTAGAAATACTTAAAAAAACAAAAAAAAAACTTCAAGAAAAATAACAAAATAAAATAAAAATGATATTTAATATATAATTAATTTTTTTGTCAAAAAGTTTAATTTTTTTATAATTATTTGGAAAATGCTAAACCTTTATTATTATTTCATTAGTCCTATAAATCCTATTTTTTAAGTTTTTTTGATAAACATATTAATTAAAAGAAAATGATTTTTTTTTAATTCAACCCGGTTTGATTCGGGTCAACCGGGTCAACCGGTTCGATAGCCGAGTCAACTACATTTGGGTTTTTATGTTGACCCAAACCGGACATGTGACCAGTTCGCGGTTGAACCCGGTTCAACCGCTGGTTCGGTCCGATTTTAAAAACATTGGCTAGATGTGGTTTGGTCGAGCATATTTGGTAAAAGTTTAGCAGAGCTAGAGAATAAACCGAGTTATGAAGTTTCATCATCTCTTTATGTGTTTTATTTTTATCTTTTTTGTATTTTACTATATGCGATTTAATGTTTTACTTTGTTTTTACGATTTGTAATTCACCTTTGCGAGGTTATGAACCATAATAACTTTGTGTTTTTATAAAATCTTTTATATGTATCCATAGTAATTTGATTATTCTTTGATTTTAATTTTTAATTTTTTTTTTCGTAAACATAAATTAGTTTTTTTTCATATGAACTTTAAGTATCACCAATAAACATTACAAAAACTGAAGTATCAGATTGAGTATCAACTAACATAATTAATACTAAATAATGTTAGTGATACTCAAAAGAGTATCACCAATAATGATGCTCTTAGGGTTTTATGCTTTATTATAAATAGCATTCTTAGGCCTCCTATTGTATTCAGTTATTGTTGAATTGATTAATCGAAAGATTGTAAAAAGTTTTGGATAAACCACTGTGAAGAGTATTCACAAACCCCAAGAGCTTTTGCGAAAGCCCTGAGAGGTAGACTCTCAAACCCTAGTTTCCGGGTATTCTCAGAATCAACGGATCTAGTTCTATCCTAGAAGCTTCCGCTCCATCAGTATTGACCAATGAAAGCACCCTGTGAGATGAAGTAATCCATAAGAGAATCAAAAGTCCCATGCCTCACCACCTTTATCTCCAATGGTCCAATGGATTTGTCCGTAAACCGACATCTCTTGTAAATATTGTTAAATGAATCCTCCATTGCTAAACAACACTCTGAGAATGTTTCTTGATTAAGCATCATGTGCTTCTTCGTGTTCTTGTTTTCTACTTCCCAATAAACTACGTAATGACCCGGAACAGTGGAGACATCAGCATAGCTAGTAACGTCTGTGAGCATGAGGTCTAATGAGTCAAGAATCATGTGTTTTGCCCGATTCACCGCGTTAAACAGATCCTCTTCGTTAGTCTTGTCCGTGTCAATGCTTAAATCCACGTTGTCTCTTCTTATAAACCTAAACTGAGGTGCTTTGTTGTGAAAACCAGTCACCAATAGAATATCTCCAACTCTTATCCTATACAAGCCTTGTTAGTTTATTATTGAGTTTGGTTAGTATGTTATATCAAAAGGTATTTGATATAAACCGTAACTTTAGAGATTAAGTTGTGTTGTTTGGTTTTAGAGTTACAAGTAGGAAGAGACACAACTTATTGTATTGAAGAGACACAACTCTTCACTTGTGTCTCTTAGTTTTGTATATATATGTTTGTAATGTGTTCATGTAAAATTGTCGAGAATAAAAGAGAAAATTTCCAGATTTGAGTTTTGTTTCTCTTATTCTCTTCCAAGATGGTATCATGAGCCTTGTTGATTCAAAAGGCCATTAATTCCGCAAATTCAAGCAAAAAAACAGAGATCACGGCAACAATGTCACGATTGATTCTCATGGTTGATGAAGAGAGGTTTTTTGGTGTATTAAGATGAAAGTCATCTAAAAGACGCAAGAATGGTGGGCAGTAGTGGAAACGGTCCCGATCCAACCGACACCAAAGAAGAGACACTTGAAAAGGATAATCAGTGAAAGACAACATCAATGATGGAGATCATCACTACATTGTTCGTGAGAGAGTTGATAGGAAAACTTCCCGCACTTGAAGATCGTGTGGCTTATGAGAATAAAACACATGAAGATGTGTTTGATGCTTGATCGAAAGAGGAGATTCTGGTTTCAAATCAGAAAATGCAAAAAGTGGTGTGGTGTTGGTAAGAAACACAATCATCACATGGAAATTGCTTGTTTGAAAGAAAAAAAACAGAGTAAGGATTGGTGATCCATAGAAGACACCGAGAAAAGGAGGCTGCTTACCTTAAAGGAAGCAGAAGTCGATTACGGAGATAATCGGAGAAGACGTGAAAAAGAGATTCACGCACCAAGCCGGTTACGGAGATAATCGAAAAAGACGTGAAGAAGAGATTCACGCAGCGAGCCGGTTACAGCGATAATCGGAGAAGATGTGGAGAGGAGATTCACACAAAGAGTCGGTTTCACGGGTAACCGAAGAAGACGTGGAGAAAAGATTCAAGTAAAGGCGGTTATAGAGATAACCGAAAAGATGTGGAGAGGTTTCACGTATGCAACGTCAAAGAGACGCAAAGAAGACGTGAAGAAGTTTCACGAATGAGACGACAAGGTGATGTGAGGAAAGCTCACTAGAGACTTGATGGAGACATGCATAAAGCTCACGGGTAAAAGAGGACCCAAGAGTTCCAATGTCTGTAAAAGAAACATTTGGATGTGAAGAAGAGATTCACACAACCACATGGATTCGTAGTTCAAGATGAAGACAAAGTTCTAAAGGTGCAAAAGGAGATGCACGGTTTAATGCAAAACATTTGGTTACTTCTTGCAACATATTTTTAAAAGGATCAAGAGTGATGTAGTCTTGTACGTGAAGAAGGAAGACCAAGATGTTAGCACTTCAAAAGAAGACATGAAGTTGGAGTTAAACCGAAACTCAATCAAGGGGGAGTGTTAGTTTATTATTGAGTTTGGTTAGTATGTTATATCAAAAGGTATTTGATATAAACCGTAACTTTAGAGATTAAGTTGTGTTGTTTGGTTTTAGAGTTACAAGTAGGAAGAGACACAACTTATTGTATTGAAGAGACACAACTCTTCACTTGTGTCTCTTAGTTTTGTATATATATGTTTGTAATGTGTTCATGTAAAATTGTCGAGAGTAAAGAGAAAATTTCCAGATTTGAGTTTTGTTCTTTTCATTCTCTTCCAATAAGCCTAAAGACAGAGAAAAACATTCACATTCACAACATCAAAGAAAAATATTTCATGTTGGTGAAATTTATTCATTTAATAACTTACCTGAGAAATTTGTGACCACACGTTCATAAGAACATCCGAGTTTCACATTTGCAAGATCAACAGCATCGTTCTTATTACCATCCATTGGTATGAACTCGAAGTAGGACATGTTTGGCATAAACGTGTAAGAGACATCTTCAGGCTTGCACAGAGGATTGAGATTTAGCCCGAATGTAGTCTCCGAAGAAGCGTAGATTGTTGAAACGAGAGGCAATATATCATTACAGTAATAGTTCAATGTGGGAACATATTGCACCATTGAACCTGTAACAATAGTTTCAATATATTTGGCCCTTGGCCAAAGTCTTGTGATTATACCTTTCCAACACTTCTGGTTGCATATTTTTACAATCGTATTGGCCAATTCAGGGCAAGGCCCGCCAAGAACCATAGACACTGAATCCTGACAACCAGTATCCGTGATCCACTCGCTGAGCTGACCAAATCGAATGTTTGAGCACAACTCCTCCCATGAATCTTCAAGAAACTTGATTGCTCGAACCATGGCTGAAGCGAATATAGAACCTATTCTCGTAACCTCGTTTCTTTGAACTAGACCACAAAGAAAATGGCAGTATAGGTTCTGTTTGTTGTCTGGACATAATATGACTTCATCAGGGCTGGTGTAAGAGTAATACCAGTTAGATGGACGGTTCTTGAAATAGTTGCTCTTTAGATAGCTACTGCTTGCGGCTCGAGCAGGCAAGCCAGAGGGAGTGATAGATTCGAGTTTAGTGAAGTAAAACATCATGGACATTCCTTTCTCCACCCCTTTCACATTACTAGACAAAACAAGAATACATGATCTTTCTTTAGTTTAAGCAATTTATATCATCGTAGTTTTGGTTCAAAGCTATGCATGGACTTACTTGCTTATAACTTGCATTCGGAGATCATACATGAAAGTCAAGTTATCCAAATGTTTTTCATTCCATGGCATCATCTTTTGTGCACCCCCTGAAGTTCCCGAACTAAAATCAACGATTTAGGAATTAGGTCATGAAATTTTCACATTCTAAATTTACAAAACTATAACACAATTTTACTATAACATGCATGCAAAAAGAATCATGATCTTAGTTCTTATACCCGCAATACATATATATGAGAGAAACAAATGAGAACATCTTATTCTTACCTTAGTAAGAAACCGGTAATAGGTCGGGATGACGATATAATATTTGAGGCTTCTCCATTCACCACACGTTCGATATATGGCTTAACATCTTCATAGGTTACCACCGGTACATTCTTCTTGAATATCTCTTTATCAAATCTCCCATGAAAGAAACTTTGGAGATATTTTGTGTTTGCGTTTAGTAAAAGTATCTCCTCTAGTACATTGTCTTGAATCTGCTTTACATTTGATGTCAAATGTTCCAGAATCTTCAGTTTATCATTTTGTTTTTCGGTGAGATCAGAATTTACACTCATAGTTGGTTATTTCTCTGAATCACCTGAAACTAAAAATTACACTGATGCTTCTATAAGTAGAGAAACGAAAAATGATGAATAATACTCAATCGTTCGTAAAGCAACTGGATAGATGAAACAAGTCAGAACTAATGGGAAAAAGTGTAAACGATTTTTGGAAAGATCTTAAGCTACCAAAAGATGCTTCATAGCTTCTGGATTAGGTGCTCCAATGCTCCAATGGCCCAATTTTTGGGTTACTTTAAAAAGGATACCCAACATTCTTTACTCAATACCTGGTATAAGTCACATAGCTTCTGGATTAGGTGCTCCAATGGCCACTCATAAGCCTCGGTTAGACCCAATTCTTATGGGTGAGGCTAAGATTCTAGTAGAGGTTGAGTTGAGCAAAGCTTTCCCTCCAAAGATTGCTGCTGGTGATGAAAATGGTTTTATCTCTATGGTGGATGTAGAATATGCATGGTTACCTACCAAGTGTAGTAGATGTGGACAATTGGGCCACAAAGTCAAACGTTGCTTACAGCCTGTAGTGACGAATGATTTGGTTGATGGCAATGTGATTGCTATCCATAGCTCAGTTGATGCAACACAATCTGCTCCAGTTCCTGTTACAATTAGTACTGAGGTAAGCCCTTCTCCTAACCCTGTTTTGCTAGAAGCAATCATATTAGAGAAGGTTCAAGATACTCCAACGACGGAAAATGTCAACATTACGTTAGCACCATCAGCCGTGCTTCCCACTAATACCACACTTGTTGCTATTGAGTCTCTTTTTCCGGAGACAATTCCTTTCTTATCCACTCCTACTCACGTGGTTGATGCTAACCATGAAAAAGTTTGTCCTCATTCTGCTCAACGGGAGCATTCTTTGCGCAAGTCCTCGCCCATCAAGGATTGTGGTTCCAACAGGTTTGCTTCTTTGGTCTCTTCAGATGAAACTAGAATTCCTGAAGAAAATGATGACCATATGGATCTCTTGACACCAATGGGTAAAAGAATTCTTAGGGAAAGACCGGTTAAACCATCAACAAAAGCTAAAGAGATGAAATTGCATTTCGAATCGGCTCCGCGTGGAAATCGCGGTCGTGGAAGGGGTGGTCGTGGCTAAAACGGCTATCCGAACAAACATTTAACTAAATCGAAGCGGAAGATTCGATTTATCATCTAGTTTCAATTGTTGTGACTTTAGCTTTACATTTATTGTAATCTACTTTAAAAACTACATGACTTCGGGCATGTCTGTAAGCGTTCTAATTAATAAAAGTGGGTTTAAAAAAAAAAAAAAAAAAGATGCTTCATAGTTGTACCTTAAAAAGCCTATTTTGGGGTAGGTTATAACTGAAGAACGTGGGATAGATTAATTATGACAATGTGAGCTATCTCTTAAAAAAATCAATGGAATCATTCATATCTTCCTCGCTACCTCCAACTCACATGCATATATCAGCTTGTTATTACTGGAAATTTAAACTTTAGTTCAACTTATTAATTTCTATCTTTTATATACCCTAGTTGGAGTCTATCACTATTTTTTACTAATTTCCGTTATATTAGAGCACCTCAAGTAGGTGGTTCTGCTTAAGTTTCTCAAATATAATAAAATAGTATAAAATATTGTGGGTTTCTCTTATGTGGATTTCTCTTACACTATTTTAAGAAATCCAAAATCTTTTATATTTTATTAAGTGAGAAACTCAATGAAAAACTTCCGATGGAGATGCTCTTAATCTTTTGCATGGTATCTTAATGTTTACGGTTGCATATATTTGGATATAAATTTGTAAATAATCGCATTATAGAACCCTGTTATATTTTTCTCATTAAATGAAATATAACATATGTAATATGGGATCATGAAGGCATTTCTCGCTCAGTCGCTCTCTATCTCTTCACTCATTCGATAGGGCAAGAGTCTCAAATGCCACTTTTTAAGAAAAACTGATCTCACGTGCCCTCTTATAATCTGAATGCCACCTTCAATAATAAATAAACAAAAAAATAAAATACAAAACCAAGAATCGAACTTGGGTTGTTGGGAACCTCAATAAGCAGAATAACCATCCACGCTAGACAACCTTTTAGCAATTATATGTAACTAAAACTTATTAAACCATTTACCCAGGTTTGTAAACCCTAAACCCAATACTAAACATTAACCCTATACCCTAAACCAAAATCAAACCTTAAACTCAACACTGTAATCCCTAATCACATATATTGAAACCCTAAACTCCAAAATACTATACCCTAAACCCAACATAGTAAACCCTAACCCCATAAATTGAAACCCTAAATCCCAAAATACTATACCCTAAACCCAACAAAGTAAACCCTAACCCCATATATTGAAACCCTATATCCCAAAATACTATACCCTAAACCCAACATAGTAAACCCTAACCCCATGTATTAAAACCATAAACCTCAAAAAACTATACCCTAAACCCAACATAGTAAACCCTAACCCCATATATTGAAACCCTAAACCTTAAAATACTATACCCTAAACCCAATGTAAACAACCCTAAACTCAGATATTGATATCCTAAATCCAAATTAATTATGAAATACGAAGGACTTATATATATATATATAGGGTTTTCTATTTAAAAAATTAAAATAAAAAATAATTATTAGAAAGTGGCATTTGGGAACAGTTTTTAAGAGAAAGTGGCATTTGAGCCATTGATCCCATTCGATACTCTTAGCTTGTTTTTTCCCCTTCCGGCTACCTTCGATATTCATCTATGTATATTCCTATGTATATTGGTTTATGGTTCGGATTTGGCGATATCTTCATAATTTTTTTGTCATTGTTCGTTTATGAACTCGTCATTAATTTGCTACACAACAATTTCCCTTGCCTTTTTTTCCTTAATATGCTAGTCCTTTTCAGGGAGTGACTTTTCGTCGAGTCCTCGAGGCATCAATCATTTTCAGACTTGTTAAATCAAAGAAACCGTTGAATAAAACACAACGTTGACAAAATATTGTAAAACAACAAAAAACTTTGGATAACTTAACTTGGATAAAAGGAATTCGACCATTGGTATTAATAGATGGCCCCAAGGGACCTGCAAGAGTCAGGACAGGAAGGATCAAGTTTCCACGCTATCTACCGACCAAATCTACTCTGGGAAATGTATTCACATGTAAGGTCACATTCGACTTCAATATCTTTTGCCAACACTTTTACTTTTATATAACTAATTCAACTGTAAACATGAGACTGAAACTCAAAATCCTACGATAAATATATATATCAATACTACTAGTAGTTGGTTTATATTACAAGAACTCAATCGGATATTTTGAATTAGGATACATCATGGTTTACGTAATATCGACTAGGTTAACAATTTCATTATCAAATATTGAAAAAGAAAGTACATGGTTGATTACTCCATGGATATATTATCTAACTTTCTATATAGTACGGATTGCTAATATTAAAATGGATTTTTTTCCCTTAGCCAAGAAAGATACTTCTGGAGAAGAAAAATATCGAAGATAATGAATATGCAACCCCGAGAAGTCCTTAATTTGCGCCTAATCTCGTACTTGTAATAATTCTTTAACAACTTGCAAAGGCATTGCAATTTTCACATTTCTTGTAATCTAAACTCATTTTGTAGACAAAGCCAAACAAAAAAACTTGAAACTTTTATTTCCTGAAGCATAAGAAACAAATCAAAAGTTTAAAGTTCCAACAATGACACAAGTGTCAAGGAACATCGTTATTTCAAAATGAGAAATCAAAGAACAAAGAGACACAACAAACCAATCTCAAGGTTACAAAAGACAAGAACAAGTCTAATGAGTTGTGACTTTAAGACTGAAAGATTTGTTAATCCAAGCCTTAAAGCTTCCTTTTCTTGCTCCATTAATGGTGAAACCCGATCTTCCATTGTTTTCCTCCACCTTCTTCTCCACTGGTTTCTTACACAACATGAAATTCCTCGCTCCCAACGATCCAATTGCTTCCCATGGACTTAAAGCTAGAAACAAAAAACCAAAATCAAGAACCAATCACAAAAACAATTAAAACTAATGTCGAAAATTAACGGAGGATTACGAGTTTTGGCCATGAACCTCATGGTAATTATTAAAAAAAAAACTAATGTCGAAATTGGGTAAGTTGATTGTGTCTCACCTCCGGGTCCAATCATGGGGCAATAAAACAAGAAATCGTTGAAATCGGATCCAAGAATGGGAAGGCGACCTTCACGAGCGTAACATTTAAGAGCAGTATCGATAACACCAGCAACGAGATCTCCTTCGTAAGCAACGAACCGGATGGGACCGGGACTACCAAGAAACGTAACGCTGATCAAGATTCTGTTTCCCTTAACGATCTCTCTCTTCTTCTGCTTATTGTACAGCAACATCTTCGACAAATATCAAAATTCAAACAGCCAAAATAAAGACAAATAGATCTTCAAACGGGTTACGGGATTCGAATGGTTTACGGGTCGAGGCCGAGGCAACGGTAATACCAGCCTTCTTTGCAAGAACCGAAAGAGAAAACAGAGTTAGAAGAGAGAGGAATGAAGAAGCTCGCCCTTAGGGAGAGCTTGAGATTATCACCTATCGGATTAGCTTCCACCATTCACAAACGTTACCGGAGAAGAAAAAAGATTGAGATCACGACGAGAGAGAAATTTCGAGAAGATGGAGAGAAAATGGAATTGTGTTTGTTTTTTTATGAGAGGAGAGGAGAGGAGTGTTCGGTATATAAATGCAGAGGTTAATGTTAAGGTTCTTTTGGGAAAATTTAAAATTTGTCAATTTTGGATTTGGATTTGTTCGGACGTTGTTTCGGTTTTTTTTTTCTTTTTCAAACGCGTTATTATTTGTTAATAGCCAAATACGAAGAGTGATTGATTCGGAGACATGGCCAAAATAATGTGTATAATGGAACATAATATTTTTGTAGACACAAACATTTCTTCTGCCATCTCCATCAACAAATTACGGATATTTATCATTTTTTCTTCGACCATAAACTAAATAATAACGTTTTTTCCCCGTCCTGTACGTTGAACTAAATCCAATATCCGTCCAACGCCACCTAAATATAGTTGCTTCATCTCGGTAGTTCTAGCGGCGACAAAAAAAGAAGAGTATGTGAGATTATATCTTATGTAGTTCACTGATCTTATCCGACTATAGGCCTGTTCGTTTGGCAGCCACAGGTACCTGCGGCTGCGTCATGCGGCAAAATGTTGTTCGTTTGCCTGCCGCAGGTACCTGCGGCTGCGTCATGCGGCCAGACGCTGCGTCTTGCGTCAGGAATTTTTGGCCGCAGCTAAATTCAGCGTCTGCGTTTAAATATTAGCGTTACGGCTAAAATTCCAGCCGCAGCCGCAGCGGCACACAAACGAACAGCGATTAGACGCTGCGTCTGGCCGCATGACGCAACCGCATGACGCAGCCGCATGACAAACGAACAACAATCGCAGCCGCAAGCCGCATGACGCAGCCGCAAGCCGCAGCCGCAGCTGCATGCGGCAGGCAAACGAATAGACCCTATGTACATTAAACTATTAATTCATTTGGTCTCAGATAGGTCCTTTAAATAAAGCTTCCGTACAATACACCTACTTGGATATAATGCATCATGTATTTTCTATTATTTAATATATAACCCTCATTAGGCTATATAAAACTGTTAGAGAAATAGAATCGACATTTGTGAAATGATTTTCTACTTCATTAAACCAAAATAAATGTTTACAATTGAGTATACTCATAAAATATTGTAAATTAAAATACAATTAACAATTTAACTTAACCAAACTAAACCAACTCTATACTTTGATAAAAACAAACTCGACTAGGCATCATCAAACTCGTAGTAGTCATATACAATGTAAAATAGATTATTCCAATGTTATATAAGCTTTTGATTAATTAAGTTACGTAATGTTATTTTGGAGTTTACCGTCTAAAACTCAATGTTTTTAAAACCGGACCGGCGACCGAACCGGACAAGCTTTTGGGTCATGGGTCAATGTGGTTCGACCGGATCGAACCGGGTCGAACCGGGTTTAATAGTTTTAAGAAAAAAAATAATATAAATAGTTTTTTTTATAACTAGAATACCCAAATATATAGTAATATATTTAAATAAACATATTTCTAAAAATTATTCATGAAAAACATCATTTAAATAACAAAAATATTATTCAT
Source organism: Arabis alpina (assembly GCA_900128785.1). Lineage (NCBI taxonomy): Eukaryota > Viridiplantae > Streptophyta > Magnoliopsida > Brassicales > Brassicaceae > Arabis > Arabis alpina. The sequence continues at coordinate 22,533,133 of LT669788.1, read as the reverse complement.
AAACAAAGATTAGTGACAAATAATTAAGTTTATATGTAAAAAAAAAAATTAAAAACATTAAATCATAACAAAAATTAACTAAATTTAAAAAAAGTATTTGTTTTTATAAATTTTTAATTATAAAAAATTAAATATGAAAAATATAAAAAAATGAAAATTTTCAAAAAAAAATAAAAAAAAATAATCAAACCCGGGTCCACCCAAACCGGGTAGCTGGCCGGTTCACGGTTGAACCCGGTCCGACCCCCGGTCCGGTCCGGTTTTCAAAACACTGCTAAAACTTGATTTTTAAATTTTTTTGAAGAGACCAACTATACTTTACCAGATATAGTTTTTTGGGACCGTGGTGAAGCCTCCGGCCATCATCTCCGGGCTTCCAGAGCCCCTAGCCGGTGAAATGAGTTACTCGTTACTACTTCATCTCGTTACTTCAACTTGGCAGATGTTTGAAAGCTTTACCTGAAGATTTTGCTCGCCTTTACCGGTTTCTCTCCGGGTTGTGTCTTGTCTTGTGTACTAGGATCTTGATTTTCAGCTACATATATCCTCCTCCTGTTGCTGTCTTTTCCGAGCTGTTTTCTCTATTTAGCAAAAGGTACAATTACCGGTCTCTATCCGGAAGTAGATCGACTCGCTCTCTTGCTTCGGTTCTCTCACTCGATTCTCTAGAAATATCTTCTGCTTCTTGAAAAGATGTCACAGAGGTTTTCAAGAGCAGAGAAAAGTAAATGGTCAGAAGAACAACAAATGGGGATGCGCCGCACACCTATACCCATTCCTGAGGAAGATAACTCCTCTCTGATTACGGCGAACAAGCTAACGCTCATCGGGAGAGCCACTAACCCAGGAGCTCAACCTCCAAAGGCTATTGTCAATTTTTTCCCCCAGTTCTGGGGAATGGAAAACAAAGTGAAAGGAAAGGACCTAGGCTCTGAATGTTTTCAGTTCACCTTCGACAAGGAAGAAGATCTGCTCTTAGTCCTTCACAAGGGCCCTTACCATTATAAAAAATGGATGCTAATCCTGCAAAGGTGGGAACCAGTAGTCTCAACGCGTTTCCCTTTCCAAATCTCGTTTTGGATTAAAATCCACGGAATTCCTCTCCATTATTGGACCAAGATTACACTCCAAACTATAGCAAAAGAATTAGATCTTTGCAAAGACCGTGAGGAGCTCTTGGAGAAGGATGTTCTACTTGCCAGGATTAGAGTGGACCTTAATGGTTTCGAACCACTCGAAATGCGCCTGCCTTTAAGTCTACCTAAAGGCGAATCAACAATTGTGGAACTGGAATATGAGAACCTTGGCAAACACTGCTTCTCGTGCTGCTCCCTCTTCCACGAGACAAAATGGTGTCCAAAAAACTCTCCATCAAAGGAGTTTTCTCCTCGACTTGGGATCTCACAGCAGAACACTTTGCGCAACATTGAAAATGATAAGCAGAGACTTAATGAGAGAAGAAATTTGAGAGAGGGAAACTAGCACCATCACCATCGTGACAGGGATGTCAGAGACTCCAATCAGCGAAGGTACTCGCCTCCTATCAGACGAAACTATGCAGGGGACCAGGTGTCTCCGAAGTACTCCACCCAAGAGGTTTGGAGGGAAGTGTCCCGGCCACAACCTGATTGTAGAAACCAAAGAAGGACAGATTACAGAGCCTCCCCTTACCAGTCTGAATCCATTCATAGAAAGGAGACTTCAAGGACTAACTACTCGGAGTATAGGACCCAAAGACAGAATGGAGGGGCTATAGAGTCCAAAAGCCAATCTGTGGCTTCAAAAACCCCATCTCTTCAACCTTCTAGAGAACCTATGAATGCTATCAGTACCTCAGTTTTGAGGGAGGAGCAGCACACTCCACAGGAAAGAAGACCAGCCCTGGAAAGGGTATCCCAAAGGGAACATCAAGGTAATGTACCTCAAATAAATACCTCGGATATGAGGGAAAATATACACCCTGTTAGGGAAAGGAGACCAGCACTCGAGAGGATTGCCTCAACAGGAGCACAAGGGAACCAAGACCACTCACCGGCTCGACTACAAGAAGTTCAGATTCAACTAGTCGATGAAAATGTCCAGTCAAGTTTCTTCTTGAATAGATTGTTCCAGGATCATAACCCGAATGCTCTTTCAAACCTCTCACAGAGATTGGTTTTCCCGGATACTGCAACTGCTGATCACATCCACCCACCAGCAGAGGTCCCCCATGAACAAAATGAGGATTGCATTCTTCCCAACATAAGGACAGTTAGGAGATCATCAAAAAGCTTTCTCAACAGAACTGCAGCTACAAATACTACCATCTCAAAGCCTAAACAACGAATTGTGAAGAATACAACTAGTTTGACAAATAAAAAGGGTAACCCTAGCCCTCTGAGGGGTCTTAATATGAGAAAACGAAATGTCATGAGAGGCCACCCATCACCAAGAAGAAAGGGGACAGACGTTGCATCTAACCCTCCAGAGGTGGTTATTACACAAATAGGACCTGTGCCAGCCATGGTGTTGGTTCCCTCACTTAGTGGCGGAGTTGTGGATTTTCAGCTCCCCGCACACTCTCTTCCTTAGCCCTCATGAGCTGGAACTGTCAAGGGATTGGGAGCCCCGAGACGGTCCAGCGACTGCAGGAGATTAGGCTCAAGGACCAACCGGATGTACTCTTCCTCATGGAAACAAAGAACCAAGAAAAAGTTGTACTCGAAAAGTTTCTTAACTCAGATTACACAAATCATTTCTTTGTCCCTCCTGTGGGATTAAGTGGGGGTTTGGCTCTGCTATGGAAAAGTAATGTTGACATTGTAATATTGTCTTCTTCAGTCAATATGATTGATACAAACATCAAACATAAGGAGACTCGTTCTGCAGTTACCTTTGTGTACGGGCCACCTCAAGTCGAAAACAGAGCAGCTTTTTGGAGCTTGCTTGAGACTCAATTCGAAAACAGAGATGAGCCCTGGTTTTTAACTGGTGATTTCAATGAAATATTGAACAATGAGGAGAAACGTGGAGGCATCCTGCGGGCAGAGTCTTCTTTTGTCAACTTTAGAAGCTGTCTATCCAGGTTAGGACTCACAAATGTTAAGCACTCTGGCATTCCTTTGTCTTGGCGAGGAACCCGCATCACTCACAAGATAAAAGCTAGACTAGACCGAGCTCTGGCAAATGTCGCCTGGTTTGAAGCTTTTCCTAAAGGGAGATGCAAATACCTCCGCTATGAGGGTTCAGATCATAGACCTATCATCTCCTTTTTTGGAAGGGAAAAAGGTAAGAAACGTAACATGTTCAGATATGATAGGAGACTTGGCTGCAACCCTGAGATTAAAGAGCTGATCAAAGATTTTTGGAATAAACCCATTCCAGAATCAATGATACGAAAGCTGGATAGATGTAGAGCCAAGATTATCAAATGGTCAAGGAAAAACAAGACCAATAACCTCCTCCACATTCAGGAAGCACAAGATGCTCTTGAGAAAGCTTTGTCCGTAAATATTGAGGATAGTGGTCTAATCAAAGAGATAACATCTAAACTAAGAAGGGCTTACTTAAATGAAGAGCACTTTTGGAGACAAAAGAGTAGAGTGTTATGGCTCAAATGTGGAGACAGAAATACTGGTTATTTTCATGCCTCAACTAGAGGAAGAAGAGTTGCAAACTTGTTGCATGTAATCGAAGATGAAAATGGAAAAGCTATCTATGAGGAAGACGAAATAGCTCAGTCAATAACCCGATATTACCAAGACCTTTTCACTTTAAGCTCGAGTGATAACTACCAAGTGGTCAGGGATGTGTTACAACCACGAATCTCAGTGGAAGAAAATGCTAATCTTATAGCAATACCGAACGACCTGGAGATCAAAGAAGCGGTCTTATCTATTCATGGGGATAAAGACCCTGGACCAGATGGCTTCTCGGCAGCCTTTTACCATTCCTTTTGGGATATCATTGGTAAGGATGTAGCGTTGGAGGTGAGGAGCTTTTTTGAGAAAAAGGTTTTCGATAAAAGACACAATGAAACTCATATAAGACTCATCCCAAAAATTTCTATGCCAAAGAAAGTGGTCGACTATCGACCTATAGCTCTATGTTCTACTCACTACAAGATCATCGCAAAGATTTTGACCAAAAGACTCCAACCACTTCTAGCAGATATCATCTCAAGCCATCAATCGGCTTTTGTCCCTAAGCGCTCCATATCCGACAATGTACTCATTACACACGAGATCCTCCACTTTTTGCAGAAATCAAAAGCGGTTAAGAGATGCTCTATGGCGGTTAAAACGGACATGAGCAAAGCATATGATCGGATAGAATGGGGTTTTCTTCGAGCGGTTTTAACTCGGCTTGGTTTCCATGATATATGGATAGAGTGGACTATGGCATGTGTTCAAACAGTAACTTACTCTTTCTTGATAAATGGGCTACCGATGGGTTTGGTTACTCCTTCTAGAGGTTTGAGGTAAGGAGATCCCCTCTCCCCTTACCTATTTATCTTGTGCACAGAAGTTCTTTCCGGTCTTTGCAAAAAGGGACTAGAGACCGGTCTGCTCCCGGGCATAAAGGTATCAAACACTAGCCCTCCTATTAATCATCTTCTCTTCGCCGATGACACAATGTTTTTCACAACAACAAGGGCAAGAAGCTGCAAGGTCCTTAAGGAAATATTAAGCTCCTATGAAAAGGCTTCGGGACAAGTCATTAACTTGACAAAATCCTCCATTACTTTCTCTTCAAGAGCTCATGTGTCTTGAAAAAGAAGAGCAAAGCGAGCATTGGGTATACGCAATGAAGGACGACTTGGGAAATATCTTGGTTTACCGGAATACCTCGGGCGAAAGAAAAAAGATATATTTGCGGGAATAGTTGACAAGATACATCAACGAGCTATCTCGTGGACCTCAAGATTTCTTTCTAGTGCCGGAAAACAAATCCTCTTGAAGGCGGTGCTATCCGCAATGCCATCTTATGCTATGTCTTGCTTCAAATTACCAACTTCTATTTGTAAGAAGATTCAATCCGCCTTAACCCGTTTTTGGTGGGATGTTAAACCGGATAAGCGCAAGATTAGTTGGGTGGCTTGGGATACTCTATACCTCCCAAAAGGTCAAGGAGGTCTTGGTTTTAGAGATATAGAAACTTTCAATGACTCTCTCCTCGCAAAGATAGCTTGGCAGCTCCATGATCAACCAAACTCCTTTCTTGGACGTGTGCTACTTGGAAAATATTGTCATCACTCTAATTTCCTCAAGTGCTCACTGCCTAAAGTTTCCTCCTATGGTTGGAAAGGTATTATCGCTGGCCGTAAAATCCTTCTCGAGGGATTGGGATGGATAGTGGGAGATGGAACAAAAATCAGCGTGTGGAATAGTCCATGGCTCTCTTTGACAACCCCCCAAGCTCCCTTAGGACCTCCAAATTTTGACACTACTCAACTAAAGGTTAGTGACTTGATAGATGCTAATACAAACAGTTGGAACCTGGAGAAAATCCAACAAACTTTACCTCATTATGAGGGTATTATAAGGAACATCTTTCTGAGCTCTTTTGGACAAAAGGACTCTCTAGTGTGGCTACCTGACAAATCAGGGGAATTTACAACAAAAACAGGGTATAATCTCAATATTTGTGCTAAGGATCTTGGCCCAACCGAAGATTTTAGTTGGTGGACGAATATATGGAAAATCAAGACATCACCCAAGTTACAACTTTTCCTTTGGAAGGTAAAAAACAGAGCCCTCCCCTTTGGAACAAACCTAGCGAGTAGGGGAATGGTTGAGGCTGGAAATTGCAGAAGATGTGGGGCAGTGGAGGATGAACTTCACGTCCTCATCAAGTGCCCCTTTGCACGCACAGTGTGGCCCCTTCTCCCGGTAATGCCTAACCCACAACTTCTTAACTCTGTTTCGGTCTCTCAACTTATGGAGAATTCTAGAAACTTTACTTGCCTTCCACCAAGTGGAATCATAGTGGCTCTTTCCCCCTGGATATTCTAGTTATTGTGGAAAGCAAGGAATGATATACTCTTTGAGAATAGAGGATATACGGAAACTGAAGTGGTAACTAAGATCATCAATGATGCACGTGAATGGCAGGAAGCTAATCAAAGTGATGGTCCTAGCATGATTTCAAGAGGCCTACCACGCTCCCTTGTCCAGCCTTTGAATATTTACAAATGCTATGTGGATGCAGCATGGGATAAAGCCTCCATGAACTGTGGAATAGGATGGAGTTTCTCAAACTTGAACTCAGTAACTATACTCCAAGAATCGGATACGTTTGGGTTTATCCCCTCTGCGTTGTTGGCCGAAGCCCTTGCCCTTAAAGCCGCCTTAATTGCAGCTCCCCTGTTGGAGAATAGAGATCTCACCTTCTTCTCGGATTCTCACACTCTCGTTTCGATCCTCAACTCCGGCGGAGTGATCAACGAGCTGAAAAGTATCCTCTTTGACATTCGATGTCTATTGAGTTACTTTTCTCCCCCTATCTCTATTGCTTATGTTTCCCGCACTGAAACTCTTGTAGCAGACGCACTGGCTACGAATGCCTTGCGATCTATTTCTTTATCTATCCCTACCGTGTAAGGCAAGACTATATATTTTACTTTTAATGAAGTTGGTTTGTGGTGTTATTCAACTCTAAATTGATATACGACCTCTTGTTCAACTGACCAGCCATTCGATTGATCAAAAGCCAAATACCACCAATCTCTTTGCTTTCATTCATTTACTAGATTTATGTTAACTCTTCTAGCTAGCTAGGTGTCAAAGTTTGGTCCAAATTTCAACATGATTTCATAAGTTTCCAATTCAAAATTAGTTGAGAACAATGTTTTTAAAACCGGACCGGCGACCGAACCGGACAAGCTTTTGGGTCATGGGTCAATGTGGTTTGACTGGATCGAACCGGGTCGAACCGGGTTTAATAGTTTTTAAAAAAATATATATATAAATAGTTTTTTTATAACTATTATACCCAAATATATAGTAATATATTTAAATAAACATATTTCTAAAAATTATTCATGAAAAAAATCATTTAAATAACAAAAATATTATTCATAAACAAAGATTAGTGACAAATAATTAAGTTTATATGTAAAAAAAAAATTAAAAACATTAAATCATAACACAAATTAACTAAATTTAAAATAAGTATTTGTTTTTAAAAAGTTTTAATTATAAAAAAGTTAAATATGAAAAATATAAAAAAATGAAAATTTTCAAAAAAAAAAAAAAAAAAAATCAAACCCGGGTCGACCCAAACCGAGTAGCTGGCCGGTTCACGGTTGAACCCGGTCCGACCCCCGGTCCGGTCCGGTTTTCAAAACACTGGTTGAGAATGAGGATTGTTTGATGTCTCTTGTATACTATTCTAGGTTCTTTTTAACTTTCGATGTAGGATCCAAACGAAGATCGAAAGCTCTATAAGGGCACCATAAGAATGACTTGACATGATATTTACTTTTGTGTTTAAGTTTCACCTTGAGTAGAAAGTGAAAGTATACAAAAGTTTAAGATTACAACCATGTCAAAGAATACAAAAATATTTAAACATATTTTTCAACATAATTAATTATAGAATACTACAAAATTTAATTTTTTTTTACTTAAGATAGTGTTGGTACTTTCAATGTTTTTAGAAAGAAAATTGAATGAAATGAAAATTATACAAGTTAAGAAGATAATAACAATATATTTAGTATTCAAATAAATTTATGAGATTATTAACATGAAATTTAGGGGGAAGTTATTCAATGATAGATTTTAACAGAGTTTAAATCTAAGCAAAATTCACTGTTATTCAATTAATGATTCTAAATCCTATTTTAAAATCCAATTATATTAGATATGATATTTGTAAAATCATGTCTTAAGGATTTTAAAATCTTATGTTATTCAATAGAAGATTTCAAATCTATAATTAAAATCCACTGTTATTCAACTTTAAAAGATTTTGAAAGTATTTGGTTTTTAATGGATTTGAAATCACAAAGTGATGGAGTTTACTGAACAAATATTTAAAAATCAAATCTCAAGGATACTGCAGAGATTTTTAGAATCCACCCAAATAAAATCCATCAGGCTTTAAAATTTTAAGGATTTTAAAACTTATAGAGTTGATTTCAAATCAATGATTTAATAACATCCTATTACTCTATTTAATTTAACTCTACTAATTATTTTACGATTTTATCATATAATTAATATATATGTGGGTAAGAATATAATTTTTTTCTTTGTTATTACGAATATGAGTTGAATTACACTTGTATCTATATTAGGATCCATATGATATGGATTAAAACATGAAATTAAAATAAATGTTTAAAATCTAATGATTTAAGATCCATGTTTGAATATTATTTTAAAATATTTTAATAATTCAACGGGTTGCTAACTAAATTTAAATATTTTTATATATAATTTTTAATATGATTATCCGCGTATGAACGCAGACTTTAATCTAGTTATTTATAAAGTGACTTGGCTAAATTAGAACCAAGGTTTTTCTTAAATATTTAATGAAATTTGAACTTTTTTTTGTCATAAGATTAAAAAAGGTTTATTTTGTAAATTATTATGACCCATTTTTCACTAACGAAATTTAACTTGAGTGGTTTTTCATTAATTTTTTATTTGTGGGGTTTTGTCTTTCATATATTTTAGTTGAAGGGTTTTGACATTGATAATTTAGTTTAGAGGTTTAAAATGGATAAAACAATACTTGAAGCGTTTTTCCATTAAAATTCTTATTATAATGATTTTTCATCGGTTCAGACTAGTCTGCATCCGCTAGCTAGCATGTAGATTTTGGCATAAAGTGACAGTCTACTCGTAGTTACAAAGAAAAATGTTTGGATGAAGAACTCTTGTGATGAACTTTTGCCATTAATAATAGTTGTTGTCAAAAGAAAGAAGAAGCTCATAGCCACTCAAACTTCTACAGTTTCCAACATAACATTATTGAACTCTACAATACCACACATTTTTAGCACACTTTTATATCACATCTCTTCATATCTAGAGAGAGCACATTATTGATACTTGTATACAAAACACCCAAAGACGTAAATATTGATGCGAAACACACAAATAAAGATAGATAAATAGATAGATGGATAGATATTTTCACCAATATCTATTCCTTAGACAAGAGCATTTCGTCAATGTCTTTAGACATTTTGACAAACACTCGAAGCAGGGACTCCGGGTGAGCCACTTTCTCGTCAATCCTCTCGTATTCCATGTTACATTTCACAACACCTCCAGTTCCTCCTTGCTTCGCGGTCACCTGGATCGTGTTTAAAAAGCTCTTAAACTCTTTCATCAGATCTCCCTCTATCACCCTGAGCTTTATCATATTCTTCATTGGCTCCACTGCCTCGATCCTCTGCGTGGCTACCTTTGGCTTCCCATCTACACCAAAATCGCAATTTTTAACCAATCATGTCTTTCATCTTAGCTTCTCACAAATTATTGGTAATATGAAGTTTTGCTTACCATGAACATAGTTCCAAGTGAGGAGAGTGCCAACTCTGCCCGCCTCTCCCTCGTGCACATCACATCGCTGGACGTTTTCAGGAGTGGCTTTGGACACATCTTGTGGTCTTACTGCGAACATGTGATAGAATTTCGTCGCCGGAGCTTTGATCTCAATATTAGCCTCAAGCTCTCCTTGTAGAGAAGACTTCAACATCGCTTGTGCCATTTTTCTCTCACTAATTTACTTGTAGAAGATGCTGATGAGTGAGAGTGAGTTAGTGAATGAGAATACCTTTAGAGTTCATAACTCCTTTTATAGAGGATTTTGAATGGGTAACGATAATTGGAGTTATTTAATTAAGGGGGAATTTTGAAAATGCCACTTTTAAATTACAATTTTTTTCTTTCAAAAATGCAACCATGAGTGGTCCATTATCAAAATATCACAAATTAGGGGTTTTTATACCCTAAATTTTAAAATTCTAAACTTTTAAAATGGTTTGACCCTAACAAACCCTAAACCCTAAGAACTAAACCCTAACATACCATATTAACACAAACATAAATGACATTTTGAGTACATGATATTTTTAAAAGTGGCCTTTTTGCAAACATTTTGAAAATATGGCATTTTTGAAAAATAGCATCTTAAAAATGGTAATTCTTACAAAACCACTTTAATTAAATTTATTTCTGGTGACATACAGTCAGTGGCGAATCTAGCAAGGGGAAAGATATGTCATTTGACATGGGATAAATATTTAAGTTCCATTAAATACAGGTAAACACTAAATAATTCTGCAGCATAATTGGTAGATATCTTCCAGATGAACTACCTTTAACCCGGGATCGAGTCCTCCAAAGTACAAATGTTTTTTGTTTTTCCTATTATTAACCCATGTAAACATAAATCCTAAATTCGCCACTGCATACAATTATTTTGATTCCTTTGAACTTAACAATTACACGTACTCATATCATTTAGGAGTGTCAAATTATCGTAGTTTTCTCTACCATGAGATTAGCATTGTTAATGCATGCTTTCGTTTTCATTTTGCTCTTGGTAAACAGTGGGTTATTTCTTTAGTATGCTGTTAAACTATAAAGTATCAACCCCTTGGAATATAAGTGGAAATGAAATCGACCATTAAAATAATTGTTGAACTAGTGTTAAACTCCAAGTTGCAAGAATCATAGTAAAACGAGAGTTGTGGAATGTTGTAATATATATGGTCCCTAAGGCAAGGAAAGGAATCAGACCAACTAGTTGATAACAATACAAGATTCTTGTACTCTATAATTGTGGGAATCGATTCAATGATGTATCACTGCACCAAATACCATCCAGCAAACTTAAGAGCTTAAGAGTAGACCAATCTATAAAAAATTAGCCAAAATGAGGGAAATTGATATCATGATTGTTGTTAATGTTGGAACCAATTTATTGCTTAAACAAATGGGCCTTGTATTGGGCATTTGTCTAACCCAATTTTGGTAGAAAAGTGAATGAGAAAAGCCTTTTGGCTTAAGTGAGTGATATACAAAAATCCCACATCTAAAGTTTGGGAACTTTTCAAGTGGTATATAAGGAGCCACACATATACCTTTGTTCAAAACATAGCAAATGCTATATACCGTAAAAGAGAGGAGGGAATCCCCACACGCGCGACCGACCGACCGAACCGAGCCGGGCGTGGGCTTTGGCTTTGGCTAAAGGGCCGTTGCCGGCCCAATTAAATATCTTTTTGGACCATCTAAATGGGCTGAAAAAAGCCTTTCATTTTTTGGGCCCAAAACGCAAGCCCATCTCGTTTTCGACCCAAAACGCTGCGTCGGTTCGTTTATCGTTTGCGAACGATTAAACATCTCTGTTTTTTCGATAATATTTCTGAATTGCGATTCAATCTTATTATCGAAAGTTTTCTGATTTATCTGTGTTTACACATTAAATCGTTCTTACAAATTTTTGTTTTCTGTCTTTTTGGTTTTTCAGAAATGGAAATCGAAAACGAAAACACCAATGTCAACGTTGATGCTGCGGCCAACGTAACCCTCGGGGCTGGGTCTTCTGAGACTCCTTCTGCTCAAGTGCAGTTTGGGAATCAACCGCCTGTTACGGTTCCAATTCCAGTTGCCACACAGTCTGAAACTGTTAACACGACTCAATTTCCAACCGTGTAGATGCCATCTGCAACCTCTGTTGGATTGCTTCCTGATAAGTTTGATGGAAGATCCTTCAAGATATGGCAAAAGAAGATGCACTTATATCTGACCACGCTCAATCTGGAAAAGTACATCCGTGAGGACTGTCCTACACTCCCAGCGGACAACACTGATTTCCATGCACTCGCAAGTGTTGATGCGTGGAGACACGGTGACTTTCTGTGTAAGGGTTACATCCAGAGTCGTCTGGTTGACCAGCTGTTCAACGTCTTCAGTAACGCTGCGACGTCTAAGGAACTGTGGGAATCTCTGGATAAGAAGTACCGTTCAGAAGATGCTGGATCTCAGAAGAATGCTGTAGCAAATTTCGAGAACTACAAGATGGTCGATTCTCGTCCCCTGATGGAACAAGTTGACGAGGTGCATAACCTTCTCCATGAGATTCATGCCGAGGGTATGAGGCTGTGTGAAACCTATCAGGTCGCTTGTATGATCGAGAAGCTTCCGCCAGGATTCACAGATTTCAAGAACTACCTCAAGTTGAAGAGGAAGTGGATGAGCATGGAGAACCTGATCATGCGTCTACGGATTGAATCCACAAACCGCATGAACCTCGAAGCTGCAAGTGCTCAGAATCGTGAGAACAATGCGAATTTGGCTGAGCACCAGACTGCTAAGAAAGGAAAGTGGCAGAATAAAGGGAACCATGATAAAGGCAAGGGAAAGGTTGGTCCTCAGAACACTCAGAAGTTCAAGAAGAAGGCTGGTGGTGAACCTTCAAAGCCTAGGTTTTCTGGAACTTGTAACTACTGTCACAAGGTAGGACACAAGGCCTCTGAGTGTCGCAGTAAGAAGGCGGACCAAAACAATGCTAAGTTTGAAGCCAATCTCACTTCCACCATCACTGATGCTGACATGTGTGCGGTGGTCACCGAGGCAAACGTTGCTGAAAGCCACCCAAAGACTTGGTGGTTTGACACCGGTGCAACCAGGCACATTTGCATGGATAGGGAAATGTTCTTCACCTACAAGAAGAACAAAGGGAATGAGAAGCTCTGCATGGGTAATTCTGCTACGTCGAAGATCGCTGGATATGGAAAGGTTGTTCTGAAACTTACCTCGGAACGTGAGCTGAGCTTGACCAACGTGGTCCACATGCCGGACATGCGTAAGAATCTGATTTCGGGATCTCTCCTGAGCAAGCACTGATTCACTGTCAAGCTGGATGCTGATAAGCTTGTGCTGTCCAAGAATGGAATGTTTCTGGGTAAGGGATTTGTTTGTGATGGTTTATTCAAAATGTCTGTTGAAAATGTTATTCGTTCTGCTGACGTTGGTGTCAGTATTGTAACCGAGGCTTCCACCTCGAAGAACAAGTTTAATGCTAATCATGTTGCTTATGTTGCGGAGTCTTTTAATTTATGGCACGAACGTTTAGGACATGTTAACTTTAAATCTATGAGTAGATTAATGAACATGAACCTGATTCCAAAACAGAAAATAAGCAAAGATAAATGTGAAATTTGTGTTCAAGCGAAACTCACTAAAACTCCATCACCAAGCGTTGAAAGAACAACTGAACCTCTCGGATTAATTTACACAGACTTGTGCGATTTAAAATTTCTTCAATCTAGAGGCAGAAAGAAATATTTTGTAACTTTCATTGATGATTGTACAAGATTCTGCTACGTCTATCTGTTACATAGTAAAGATGACGCTTTGGAGAAATTCAAAGAATACAAGTTGGAAGTCGAAAATCAACTTGGAAAAAAAATAAAGATGATCCGCAGTGATAGAGGAGAAGAATATGGTGAACCGTTCAATTCATTTTGTCGAGCACATGGAATTATTCACCAGACAACTGCTCCTTATTCACCGGAATCTAATGGAGTTGCGGAACGAAAAAACCGAACTCTTAAAGAAATGATGAATGCAATGTTGCAGGAATCTGGGTTAGCCCAGAACATGTGGGGGGAAGCTTTGCTTACCACAAATTATATCCTCAACAAAATACCTCATAAAGTAACCGGGAAAACTCCATATGAACTTTGGAAAGGTAATGTACCTTCTTACAAATACCTGAAAGTGTGGGGGTGCTTGGCAAAAGTAGCAGTACCACTTCCAAAGAAGGTTACCATAGGCCCAAAGACGGTAGATTGCATTTTTATCGGATACGCGCATAATAGTAATGCCTATCGGTTTCTTGTTCATAAGTCTGATATTTCAACTATCAAGGTCAACACTATAATGGAGTCACGAAATGCTTCATTCTTTGAAACTGTGTTTCCCTGTAAAGATAGACAGTGTAATAAACGGACTCGTGAACAACGTGATGCGGATATCCCTGGAAACGAAGCAAGTAGCTCAGGCACTGCTCTCAATGACGAAATTGAAGAAGCAGAAGAACCTAGACGCAGTAAAAGAGCTCGTAAAGAGAAAGATTTTGGCTCCGAATTCTTGGTAGTGTTTCTAGCAGAAAACGAGCCAAAAACATATATGGAAGCGATGTCCACTCTAGATGCACCTTCTTGGAAAGAAGCAGTCAATAGTGAAATGGATTCCATTATGCAAAACAATAATTATGAAATCGTTGATCTGCCACAAGGGTGCAAAGCTCTTGGAAACAGATGGATTTTTCGAACAAAATTGAAACATGATAGAGCAATAGACAAGTACAAAGCTAGACTTGTGGTGCAAGGATTCAGGCAAAAAGAAGGCTTGGATTTCTTTGACACTTATTCTCCGGTCACGAGAATAACCTCTATCAGAATGATCATAAGTATTGCTGCATTACGAGATCTTGAAATTCACCAAATGGATGTAAAAACTGCTTTTCTAAACGGTGAGTTAGAAGAAGATATTTACATGAAACAACCAGAAGGGTTCATTATCCCCGGACAAGAACACAAAGTGTGTCGACTTGTGAAATCTCTATATGGTCTTAAACAAGCTCCTAAACAATGGCATGAAAAGTTTGACAACGTAATGATGTCAGATGGCTTCAGCATAAATGAATGTGATAAATGCATATATTACAAGAGTACTCAGACAGAGTATATCTTGTTGTGCTTATATGTAGATGATATGCTTATCGTTGGAAGCAACAAAGATATCATCAATAGAACAAAAAACATGCTCAAAGGGAAATTTGACATGAAAGATATGGGATTGGCAGAGGTAATTCTAGGAATACGAATCATAAGAACTTCTGAAGGAATTACACTATCCCAAGATCATTATGCTGAAAAGATTCTAGAAAGGTTCAAGACTTACTCAACTGGATCTGCAAAAACTCCAATGGACTCTCAAATTCATCTAACCAAGAATTCAGGTGAACCAGTGTCCCAAGTGGAGTATGCAAGAATAATTGGAAGTCTAATGTACTTGACAAACTGTACTAGACCCGATTTAGCACACTCTATAAACGTCCTCAGTCGTTATACGAGTAATCCCAGCCATAATCATTGGAAGGCTATAACGAGGGTATTGAATTACCTTCGATACACCAAAAATTACGGCATACACTATGGTCCAGAACCAGCGGTTCTAGAAGGCTATAGTGATGCCAATTGGATTTCGGATTCTAGAAACTCGAAATCAACAAGCGGATATATCTTTACACTTGGCGGTGGAGCCGTACCCTGGAAATCTTCCAAACAAACTCTACTGGCTAGATCAACCATGGAGTCCGAGTTCATAGCTTTAGACAAATCTGGAGAAGAAGCAGAGTGGCTTCGCAACTTCTTGGAAGATATTCCAATGTGGGAAAAACCAGTGCCAGCATTACGTGTACACTGTGATAGTCAATCAGCGATATCCAGGGCACTGAATAACCTATACAATGGTAAATCTCGTCACATCAGAAGGCGACACAAAACCATTCGACAACTGATCTCAACTGGAGTATTCACGATAGATTATATCAAATCGGCAGAAAACTTAGCTGATCCGTTCACCAAAAGTTTGCCTCGAGATCAAGTTGTTAAATTATCAAAAGGAATGGGTTTAAAGCCTATAACTTAAGATGACGTTTGATGGATACCTCACCTATGTGACTGGAGATCCCAAGATCTAGGTTCAAAAAGGACAACAAAATCAAACTGATTCAGAATTGTACACTGTAAGACTATGTCTATCCCAGTTCCTAAGATAATAAACAGTGTTACGTGTGTGTAATAACATTAAGCTGTGGCTTTTAATGATTAATTACCTTTGAGATATCTGTGGGATGGTACAGAAAACATCTTAGAACAAAGTTAATGACACATCACCTAGTGAGTGTGAAATGGGGCCATTTCTAGGAGAATGAAGGTCAGGCTATATTCTCCAAGTTCACTCATGATAACCAGGACATGTTCAAGGCCAAAATGAACACAATAGAGAACTGAGCTCTACGAGAAAATGTCGCTATGCGATTTCTGTTGTCTAGGTTTACATAAAAATCTGGTTGGTTCAAGACACCATGTTCACCAACTGGCCAAGTAAACCCGACAGATATCAAAGATGATTGGTTCAAAGCTGAAAAACGCTACCTCTCAGATATAGTTGCATTTTCGCATACTCTCGAATGTCTGTCTAGTCTAGTCCAGTCAAGTCTAGTCTAGTCCAGTCATGTCTAGTTAAGTTAAGTCGAGTCTTCATTTGTATAGAGTCATTTCTATTCATGTGGGGGATTGTTGGAACCAATTTATTGCTTAAACAAATGGGCCTTGTATTGGGCATTTGTCTAACCCAATTTTGGTAGAAAAGTGAATGAGAAAAGCCTTTTGGCTTAAGTGAGTGATATACAAAAATCCCACATCTAAAGTTTGGAAACTTTTCAAGTGGTATATAAGGAGCCACACATATACCTTTGTTCATAACATAGCAAAGGCTATATACCGTAAAAGAGAGGAGGGAATCCCCACACGCGCGACCGACCGACCGAGCCGAGCCGGGCTCGGGCTCGGGCTCGGGCGTGGGCTTGGGCTTTGGCTAAAGGGCCGTTGCCGGCCCAATTAAATATCTTTTTGGACCATCTAAATGGGCTGAAAAAAGCCTTTCATTTTTTGGGCCCAAAACGCAAGCCCATCTCGTTTTCGACCCAAAACGCTGCGTCGGTTCGTCTGCGGTTTCGCTAAACCGGAAACCGCTAAACCGACGACAGTTTGAAAACAAACCGGAGATAACCTCTCTACGGTTTTCAAACCGCCTCTCCGTCAGTTTTATAAACGAAGTCAACTTCTTCGTTTTCTCTTATGTTCTGACAAACAATCTCACTCTCTGAAACAAAAAAAATCTCTATCAGAAATTTCACGTTCTATCAAAAACACATATCAACAATCTCTTTCTGTTCATCAGTAAGTTTTTTCTCGTCGAGAGTATCGTAGTAATCGGTTCGTAAGAATCGTTGTTCGAGTGTTTGCGAACACGATTAGTCTGTGGTTTTATCCTGGGACTCGGAATCTCATAAACCCGTCACACTGCGGGAGATTCTTAAAGTTAAGGAAAGAGATTTCGTATCTCGACTCCACTCTATCCATCTGATCTCTTCCCTTAACGCTTTTCTTATCGCGATTCATCTCCAATCACGTAGTGTGCCATATTCTGGTCCTACAGTTAAATATGGCAGATAATGAACAAAAAAGAAAGATAAATTTGTAGTTGTTCAAAAAAGAAGAAGATAAATTCGTAAGAAATTAGAGAGAAAGCTTAGTAGGGCGAACATGATTGTTCCTTCCTTCCACATGTTTTTTTTGTGCTTGTTCGTTTTCTTTAGTCATGATGATTAAACCAACAAACTTTTGTTAAAATGGGAGTTTTTTGAAGAAATATCTTTAACTTTAAGCATTAATAAAAAAATTTACTTTTTGGAAATGTAAATATCTCCTTAACCAAATGATCGTAAACATGATTAAAGACATGTTTACCTCACTACGTAGGCTATGTAACCCGTAGCATATTTATCCTTCGTCCAAAATTATACGTAATAAGTTCTTAGGGATTGCTCAGTAAAAGAAATCCATGTGTTTACATTCTCTGGTTTATATAAGGGGCGACCATGCAACCACCACTACAAGAAAACAGATAATTTGTGACACCCTTATTCGTCACAAAAGAGTCACAAATAGGTCATTTGCGACTACTTATTGACGAAAACAGGACGTCGCAAATATGTCGTCGCTAATTTCTGTAGTCGCAAATTAGCCACTCAATTGTGACTATCGAATTTAGTCGCAAATTTATTACTACTTTGTGACGTAGTCATGTAGTGACAAATTAGCGACTAATTAGTGACACCATATATTTTGTGACTACTTAATGACTAACTATTGTAGTCATTATATTGAGACTAATTTGTGACAATATATGTAGTCGCATATATGTGACACTTTTGAGACTACTTTGGCGGTAACTAATAATCTTATTTAGTCACAACTAAGTCTTTAAAACGTCATTAATTAGTGACTACAATTGTTGTCTTGTCACAAATTTGCAACTATGTTGCTACTTACATACGAAATCACATGTATTTGTGTTATATTTTTTTGCAAACCTAAATTAAAATTAAGTTAATAATACAATACTGAATGTTAAAAAGTACAAAGATAAGTTAATTATACATTACATGTCTTCAAGAGATTAGCTTGTTACACTACAAAAAGTTATGTTATTCAAAGATGTTACAAAAAGTTTTAGAACCAAAATACCAAATTGTTAAGTGTTGTTGGGTTGGCTGGCAGGAGGTACCGAAGGTGGTGCAGAAGGTTGCACGCTCGGTGAATTAGTCCCTAGTGACTGAATCCATGGCAGGGGATTGACTCATCGTATACGATGCGAGACATGAATCGTTTTTCTTCATAAACTCAACCATCTTCTCCAATTTAGAGATGAAACTGACTTTGCAGTTGCTCTTCATCACGTCTAGCATTTTCCTCATCATGTAGAGCATTTTCCTCTTTGCAAGTATATAAGAATCAGAGCTACATCAAGTGGGAACCAAGTCAAATAGTGGGAACAGGTGAACCCAAGCATATAAACTAAAACAAAATTGAGTAGATATAAACGGCAAAATTTCCAGAATTGTAAATGGGAGCTTAAATCAGAACTATACCAATCTCAAGAAACTCCATGCTTAATGTCCTTAGCTTCTAAGGCTTGATCTAGAATTTATCCGGTCGTGACACTATAGAATCAGTGACACACATCCACACAATATCAGTATAACAAAGAACTCTAATGAAACTCACATAAAACACCTAAATTATTTTTAATGGAAAGTTGAATTCTCACATGTGGCCAATTACAAACCAATTACTAATAGATGTATTCTTCTCAATTCGGATACTCGTATCGACTTATAAGAAATCCAAACATAGATAAGATTCAGAAAAGTTGTCACAAGAGCATAATTTCACTTTACAAAACAACATTCTACTGTAGATGATGAAGCACATTACAACATAAGCACTAATAGATGGAAAAAAATAGTAGAAACTTAGAAAGAATAAAACAAGAAGTGACTCACATGTCCATGATGTGTCTTCAAGCCACGATCCTCAACTCTACAGGTTCCGTCAATTACCATCGTCTTGATAGGTAGCTACATCCAAACATGTACAGGGAATCAATCATCTATTAGGTAACCTCATCACAAATTCGAGAAAGTGAGATTCATTCACCTGATTATCTTGTGGCTTCTTCTTGTAATAAGCTAAAAGACGAGGCTCCAATACGAAATACCTCATATGAATATACGATCTTCCGATCTTCCTTCTTCCATACCTTACCATCCATCCCTCGTACCCAACTTTAGACATTTTTCACCAACTTTCTCACACGCTCACGAAGAAGGAAGAAAATCAAATTCCGCCGGAGATTCTTAGATCCAAATCAAATCAACGTAAATTGGTTAATACAGATCTTCAGACAGAGGTGGAATTGAGAGAAAGAGAGGAGAAGAGATGAAGAGATGAAGAGATTCATACCCCAGAGAGAGAAAGAGGAGAAGTAGTGAAACAGAAACAAAGAAGGAGAAGCGGCGATTAAGGTTTTGCAAAGGAAAAATAGACATGTGTCTAAGGAAGGTGGGCTTTGTATAAGTGAAAGTGAGCATGATCTTATTTTTGATTTGGGCCAAATTTTTGATTTTTTTTATTTAATTTGGTTAAGAGGGAAACCAAAATTTTGGTTCTAAAGTTTGGTTTTGGTTTCCCACCAAAACATTATTGAGGATTTAGTTTTATCTTCCCACTAAAATCTCTAAGTATAATTTTTTTTGGAATTTAGGATATAGAATTGTTGTATGATATTTATTAATGAGATATATATAACTATAGTTTATGGTTAATTTTGGATTTGGAGACAATGTATATAAGTTAAATTGGTATCATTTTAATCAAGTTAAAACTTAAATACTTGATTTTGTTAAAACTAAGTTATATTTACATAATCTGTGTTAAACATTATCAAACCCCAAAATTAGGCAAGTACATTCATAAGGTAATACAATTGAAAACGGAAATCACTATTGATTTGTTCGTATTGATTTTTCTCAAACCCTTATTTCACCTTTTTGTAGGTTTGCTTCTTACTTCAAGGTACATGTGATTTCTCTAAGGAATTGTACATGTGGATGCAAAAAAATTGTAAGTTGAATGAAGTGTTTTTGCTAGTAAATTATATATGTCATCTATTATGTACACTATCAAGCCCTAAAATAAATAGTATATACATAGAAGATAATGTTTTATTTTACAATATTCTTAAGCGGCGTTGGTAAATAGTCATAAATTAGTCACACTTTTTAATTGACGTCGCAAAGTAGTCGCGAAAACGTCACATATTTGTTACTATTTTGTGACTCTTTGTTGAATGTGACAAAACAAAACCCTAAACCCTAAACATCTATGACCAATATATTGAAGTTTTCTATTTTCTATTAAATTTGTAATGTATTTCTTAACAATTTCATTGTTTGTGTATTCAAATACTACAAATGAATTGATTTTGAACAAACCAACACTTTACCAAAAATTACATTACACTTATAAGTTTCTTAGTAAAAATTTACAAACATCAATTGCAAAGTGAATTAAATTTGAAGTGCCACTAAATTAAAATTCCTAATATCTAATATAGTTGATTATAGTGTAATTACATGAAAATAAATTGTATATACTTAAATATGTTGTTTAGTTTCCAAAATTCTTAAGAGGAGTTGTTAAAGAGTCGCAAATTAGTCACACTTTTCGATTGACGTCGCAAAGTAGTCACGAATGCGTCACTGATTTATGACTATTTTGTTACTGTGTGTAGGCTGTGACAAAACAAAACCCTAAACCCTAAACATCTAGGACCAATAGATTGAGGTTTTCTCCTTTCTATTAAACTTTAAATGTATTTCTTAACAATTCATTGCTTATGTACATTATAATACTACTAATGAAGTTGATTTTGAAAAAATTAAACACTTTACCAAAAATTACATTAAACCTAGAAGTTTCTTAGTTTTGGAAATTATAAACATCAATTGTAAATTGAATTTAAATTTGCAAACCCACTAAATTAAACTTCTTATGTCTAATGTAGGTTAGAACAATCTAATTACATATAATTAATTTTATATACTTAAAAAATGTCTTTAATATATATAATATTGATGGAGTCACAAAAGCGTAGTAAATTAGTGATTACTTTGCCACTGATTCTGGTGACTGATTACGGTGTCACAAAATAGTCGCAATTTTGTGACTCTTTTACGACTACTGTTAACCTGTCAAATAATAGTCTCAAAGTAGTCACTAATTTGTGACGACTTTACCGCATACCATGTTAGTCGTAAATAAGTGACTAATTTGTGACTAACATTACTGCAGTCGCTAAGTAGTAGCAAAGTAGTCTCCAATGAGTCGCAAAATTTTGTGACTGAAAAATCAGTCACAACACGTAGTCACTAATTATCTGTTTTCTTGTAGTGCACTTTGAAAGACTACGTACTATCTTTTTTACTTTGAGTTGTTGTTCACCAATGTCACATTCTAGAAAAACAAAACAATATTCAGTGATGTGATAGTTTGGTTTACGATGAAGTAAAAAGCATGTAAGTCCAAGTTTATAATTAAGGTTCTTCTGTATCGTTCGAACTTTGAAGCTAAACTTGAGTGTGAATTCGATTTGAGTTTATATAACATGTCCTACCAGAATATCAAGCTGGAATATTAATTTGTAGTGATTAAAAAAAAAGAATATAAAAGGAGGAAAGTGGTTGAACGAACTAAGTGGTAGTGGAGTAATGGTTCACACCGAAGAGATCTAAACCGTGAAGAAAAAGCACAGGATAGGCAAGCTCTGACTAGAAGAGAACTGCTTGAATAGCTAGAGACTCTAGAGCCGAATCGAAGAGGTGAGACCATCCCAACATCGTTGGAACTAGTGAGACCAATCTGCAGACGAAGAAGAAAAAGACAAAAATTTACATGATTTTGAATCGCCTTTTTAAATGATTTGAAGTCTTCTTCTTCCTAGCCAAATAGTATTTATTGACAATTGTGAGACCGTGCCAAACACTGAAATGAATGTTAAAGAGTTGAGATCCTAGTTGGTTGTGAGAGTTCATTTGAGTCTCGAGATTAAGATATGGACTTGCCAATATGAACAATTTTGTTGACTTTTTTGGATTATGTTAACTCTGGCCGGGATAAACCCAATTTGATCAGGTTGCCTTGAGTACTTTTTATTTGGCATATATAGATGTTTTTGGCCAAATGAAATCTTAGTTTATGGTTTTAATGTCTTGTTTCTTTAGAGCAAATACAATATCATTCTAAGTTTATGGTATTGAAATTGCTTAATATATCTTGTATCTTTTAGATGTCATCTTGATCTATTTCTTAATCCTTTCTATTTTCATAATGATTAATCTAGATTTCCTTTATGAAAATAGAAAAGGTTTAAGAAATAGATCAAGATGACATCTAAAATATACAAGGAGTGAGTAGTCACATCTTTGGACCGTAAATTTAGTAGATTAGGAATATTTAGTGAAAGAGTAGTGATATATAGGTTTATATAACTTTACATGCTTAATATAAGATGCACTTAGAGGTAGGATTTGGCTTGATCACTTAAATCTAGATTATAAGCTATTTCACATACGAAAGGTGTTTGAAAAAAAATGCTTGAATTAATCTCATGTTAATCTAGATTATAGCCCATTAATGTTAGGGTGGTTAATGAACTTAGTTGAATTGTTTGTTAATGCTTGAGAATTAGTTTATTTGCAAATAAAAATTTAGCTAAATTAAATAAGTAATTAGTGTCATGAAAAATAGGCTACTTAGAATTAGTAATCCATGTTTTATGATCGAGTCTAAATTAGTAGTCTTACATCATGCATTAGTTAGATACTATTTCTTTTAGTCAATTGCTAGGCGCATGATACATTGTTTCCATCAAGAAATCAATCCATTTCCCTTAATCACTCATTTCTTCGCCTTGCTTTAAATCTTACTGCCTTCATTAGTCTAAATGCTTTGTTATTTTCTTGTTTCGTTTCTTTATTGCAACTATGATTTTAGGTAAACAACAAAACCAAACAAATTTGTTCATACAAAAAAAAAGAAACGAATTTGTTATTCTCTTAACTTCGATTTAAATTTTTATAGTTTAATGAGTTAATTTTGTTCTCCTAGTGTTCGACTCTATTATTATACTAAAATGATTATTGATTGCATTTTGAGTTTTGCCTAGGTTTTATTTGATTACTCACAAACACATTATATATGTCATACTCTTTTTTGATTTGCCATAATTCTCAAAAGAATTTCTAAAATGCTCCTCTTAGCTCAAAGAATGTCTTAAATACATGGAATCCATAACTTGACCAAACTCTAATCGGATTCGGATTGGATTCGGTTTTATCCGAACTCAAACATAACTTGTAATGTACATACTACCTTGTAAACAAAATTTGTATATGGGTTTTAAATGTTTTACAAATGCAAATGCTATAACATATAACACTTAGATATGTTTCAATATCAAAACACAAGTTATTATGTAATGAGAAGAATATGGATCGAATAATGAAATCTTCCTAAGAACTGAGAAGAAGATATTGACAAAAGAGATATGATTAAGTTTCTTCGGATTATAGTTTGATTCTCCATTAAAATCCGAACCGGACCGAAGTCCAAACAATCAAAATTAGAACCAATCGGTTATTTGTCAATAACCAATACCGCCCATAACCGGCTAATTCCAGTTGGATCCGGGTCCAGATTTCGGATTCGGATAAAATGTCCACCGAAGCAAGAAGAATGCACAAAGAAAATATCCAAAATACAACGATTAGCAACTAGAAGCCACGATGGAATTTTAAATTCCTACCCATCTACACTTCAACGTAAAAAGTCTAAATTTTCAACCTAAAAAAGTAAAATCTTTTTTTTTAGAGTAAAAAAGTAAATAAATAAAGAAATTCGTTTTTTCATAAGGAGAGTAGATGAGTCATTCATTTCTCCAACCAGGAAGAGTATCTAAGCAATTGTTCCGATAAAAAACTACACGCTAAAAGAAAACCCATTCAACGATTATTAACATGATCCAAATCATAAAAAAGATATCCTCCACAAGATGCTTTGCTAAGACAAAACTTATAGAAAATAATATACTGAGGATTAAAAGAAAACATCATCTTTTAATTATTCTTCAGAGGAAGAAGAGAGATTGTGGAAGAAGACATGGATGATCTTGTTGGACTTCTTAGAATCCGAGTCAAAAGAGGGATTAATTTGGTTAATCTAGATTCTGTTGGAAGCGACCCTTTCGTCGTCATTACCATGGCTTCTCAGGTTCTGTCTTAAATCTTTCTGGGTTTCGATAAAGAACCATTGCATATATGCTTGTAATGGAACCTGTAATATTGTCTAAGAGACCTCGTTGACTTTTGTGAATCATTTCACATTTGGCTCAGAAACTCAAGACTCGTGGTGTGGAAAATAACTGTAACCCAGAGTGGAACGATGAATTGACACTTGGAATCAGTGATCCTACTCAACCTTTGATTCTCGTGAGTTACTCTTTTAGTTGTGTTTAAACAAGATGTCTTTGCTTTTGTTTTATCCGTGAGGTTTTGGTAAACTAGATTATATTTTCTTTTACAGGAAGTATATGATAAAGATACGTTCACTTCCCATGATAAGATGGGTGATGCGGAAATAGATATCAAGCCGTTTCTTGAGGTTCAAAAAACCGGTTGTCAAGGATTCGCTGATGAAACCGAGATCGAGATAGTGAAGCCGAGTGGAGACAACTGCTTATCTGAAGAGAGCAGAATCGTGTACTGTAATAGAAAGCTAGTACAAGACATGATTCTCAGGCTGAGAAATGTGGAAAGCGGTGAGGTTGAGATTCAGATCGAGTGGATCAGTCTTTCTGGGTCAAGGGATCTATGAAGAAGACTGTGAGAAGTGGAGAGTGTGGACATCTTAATGATTGTAATAATGCACAAACTTTGTTGATATCCTCATAGCTAACTAATAATGGTTACAACTTTCATACACACATAGTAAGACCTTGTTTATGCCTCTTGATGACATTGATTCAGACTGAAGCAAAGTTTTTGGGTAATTCACCTTCTTTTTTTTCGATTTACTAGGAGGTTCTGGATCCAAATCATGTAATATTCCCATGTCCAAAACCACTTATAATACTGGTTTCGTCCCGAGTGTCACTTGAACTAGTGAGCTCTAGTCTCTCATACTTAATGTGCAATCCCTTCTTGCGTTTGGGTTTGGGTTACAAGTAGGAGTGGCTAAGAAGCTCTCTCATCTCATCTTCTTCGGATTTACTTTGTCGATTCTCCTCGTTGACACATTTGCTTGCCCATCTAAATCCAAAACTATCTTTAATGTATAATTCTTAATGTGTCCATAGCAAAGAAAAGCAGAAGTTGAGTATCAACAAGCTGGTTTCAAATCATAAAGCGCAGCTGAGCCGAGACAACTGCTTGGCTGAAGAGAGCGGAGTCATCTTTGGTAACGGAAAGATCATCGAAGAAATATTTCTCTGGCTGAGAAATGTTGAATGCGGTGTGGTGGTGGAGACCTGCACAGTTGAAATAGTCAATGGTCTAGGTCTGAAAGCTCTGAGATGAGAAACACTTAGCGAAGATCTCAAGAGAGTTTGTTATTAAGCTTTTGCAATCGTTACAAGTAGTTTCTGTGTAAAATTGCGGATCCCCTTTTTGGAGGTATCCTAGGTCTATTTATACAAGTCTAGGTCGGCCTAAGTCTACGCCTAAAGAGATAAGCTCGAATCCCCCAATCTTCGGGATTCTCTCCAGCATAGTCGGCGCCGTCTTTAAGTTTTGACCTCGTCCTCGTCATGGGCCCAAATCCGAGAGCTCGCCTTCCAGACCCAGTCTTGCAGTAGAGGTCGGCGCGACTTGTTACTCGTGGGCTTCCGACTCGTTTTCTCCAAAGTGGGCCCGACGCTCGGCCCATTCCCTATTTCGAAGTGAAATGGTCGCAACGGTCTCTTGGAGTCTAAATGACCACTACAGACGTCGTCCTGGAAAGATGCCGAGGTCCTAGTCCTAGTCATTCTGGAGAGTCGGTCCCAGAGACAGAGCTGGTCCCTGAGATGGAGCTGGTCCAGATAACTGCGTGCCTACCTCTGGTACTTAGCCATTTTCTTGACGATCTCCACCGGAGTGAGATATGACCCCAACAATTAGCCCCCCAGCTCGGTAGTATCAGTTACGATGATGCCGAGGTAAAAGTCGTAGTGAGGTTTTCAAGAAAATGTACTGCTTGACCTGCATCTGACGAGATGAGATCGTGAAAACTTGTTCCGAGGACCTGCCGATGTTACTGAGCCTCCGTGTTCATGTTTAACGTATAGCCCAGTAAGGATTTTCAATAGACTTGTGTTTCTGAATTTTGTGTTATAAAGTTTAGAGGAACTGGTCCTGTAAAGTTTGTAGAGCTTGTTCTCGTTAAATCTCGTAAAACTTGTTTTATCTCGCCCAACCCTCACATGTTCACGTTAATGCTGAGTTGGACGTCATGTCTTTGTTTAGTTGCTTTCCGGACTCAGTAAAGATACCGTTTTTCCCGGAAGCTGAAAATTTAATTCCCGCTGAAATTTGGAAATTTAAACTTCCTTTAGAAATTAGAATTGTTAATTCCCGCTGGAAATTAAACGCTTGAATCATTTCAGAAATCGGAATTGTCCTCGCTGACTACTGAAACGTGCCACTCCAGGGTTTTGACAGTAACACTATAAATACTCTTTCTCCTTTTCTTTTCTCCACAACTTCACTCCTCCAAAAGAAAGGTAGTCTCCCTTCTCTCTCAATTTTCTGTTTTAGATCTAGGGTTTTGGAAACAAAAAAGATTTTTTTTTTTTTTTTGGTTTGTTTTTTTTTTTGTTTCCGCCGCCGTCTCGTATCCTCATCTTCTCCGACGGATCCAAGGCTCTCCGGCGAGGGTATCACCGGACCGTGCTTGGCGAACCTGAGCCGGCTCCTCCTCGACTGATTTGTCACCGGCACAGCCCAGACTTCCTCCTCCGTTCGCGTCGTCTCCGCTCCATACCCTTGATTTCTGGTTTGGTGGTGCGGTCTAGGAATCCGGGAAGGTATCGCCAGGAGAAGACGCCGCCGGCGACAAACCTCTGAGTTCACCGTCGTCGTTGTGATCCAGTCTCCGTTCTAATCTGTTCCACCGGTCTCTCTTCGTTCCGGCGTGTGATTTCGATCTCGAGAACTCGGCTTTGTTCTGTTCCGTCGTCGTTTCTCGCCGGAGGAGAAGGAGGAAGCTTTTGCTCCGACTGCGTTCTCTTCCTAGACCGTCACAAACTGGTCCCACCGGCTTCGTTTCTTACACCATTTTTTTCCGGCGAGATGCGGTGGTCAATGGTGCCGTTTTTGCCGGCGAGATGCGGTGGTCAATGGTGCCGTTTTTGAGCTTGTAACCGCAAGATCCACCACCGTATTTGCATTTGGACCGAGCTTGAACTCGACAGTCTTGTTTCTCCTCGTCGCCATTTTTTTCCGGTGAGCTTGGCTCTGTTTCGGCGCCGTGAACACGAATCTTGCTTGTTGAAGGTTGATTTCGGAGAGGAAGAAAAACGCCAAGGTCTCTCGCTGTTGATGACGAGACGGAGACCATCCTTGTGAGAAGTAAGGTGGTCGGTGCTGAGCTTGCTAAACCGTGTCAACTTGATCCGGAGGTCAACCGTCGGTTTGTCACGTGAAAATCTGACTTCAAAACGTTTTCCGTGTCCATGACGACTCGATGACTTTTTGTGAATTTCGAGCACTTTAGTATTCCCGGACGTTGTCTCAATGTTAAGTCCCACGTTATCTTTCGAAGAATTCCTAGGATCCATTTCGAAACTAAGAACACCCAGTTTGGAGAGCCTAGGATCGAGCTTCGAAATAAATTGTTCTGATGCAGAGTCTAACTCCTGGCTTCGTCTTTTTAAAGATAAAGAAGTGACTCAAACCCTGGTCTCTGATGTGAGTAATGCGGCGAACACACAAACTTCGTATTTTATTGACGAGCACGTCGTCGATACGCGTAACTCCCCGGATGTAAAGGTGGAGCAGGACGAGGAAGAAATAAACGAAAGATTCGACTTAGCTTTGTTTCTTCGAAAGCAGAAAACTTCGACTCGCGGAGGGCGTCGTGCTAGAAAGTTCAGACCTCCGGATCCGCCGGGATCCACTTTATCAACGGAAAGGTCACTTTCTCTTTTGAGAGGGAAGCTTAACGTTCCTGATGAGATAGAACTGGTGGTTCCGAAATCTCATGAACGAGCTGACGATCCTCCAGAGGGGTATTTCACTTTGTACGAAAGTTTTCTCGAGGCGTGCTTCTTGTGGTTTCCCGTTCCGTACGTGATTCTTGAGGTTCTAGCAAAGTATAAACTTTCAATTTCGCAAATCACTCCTCGAGGAATTCGTCACTTAGTAGGAACCCTCGTTCGGAGTTATGAGTGCGGGGAAACTTTACGTGTTCATCACCTGATGCGCTTCGTGGATATTCGGCGGTCCTCTCCCTTCTCCAAGCTTGTATACTTCACTGTAAACCGAAAGAATCTTAGACTTATCCACGGATTTGGCAGCAAGGACCGGCAATGGATGAACTTTTTCTTTTTCGTGTCGATATGCGAAGAGACTTTGGGAGATGGACTAGGCCTAATCCAATCGAAATGGCTTACAAAGGGTAGCCGGCCCCGTTGTCTATCTTTGGGAGTCGGCTAGTTTTACTTTTAGTGCTCGTGATGCGTTTGTCTTTTCGTATTGATCCTAAACTCTTGTTTTCGTTCATGTTTTTTTGCAGTGACAGGCCCAGCACCGAAGGTTCCGAGCAATTGGGAGGCAGTCTGGGATTTGCTCAGCGTTCGAGGGTGCAATTGGAAGAAAGGCTTCTCACTGCGACGTGTCGAGAAAGCGAGAGCTTTTCTTGGAGGTTCTTCGGTCTCAAGTTTTCGCTTTTCAGATTGTTCAGGAGGCATTCGGTCAGAGATGGAGCGTCCACGATCTTTCAGGAGTTTAGCACGTAGGACTACGGGGAATGGCAAGCCTCCGACGCCGACTACTGCGACCACTTCCGCGGCGCCGACTACTGTGCCAGCTCCGGCCGTGTCTACTACTGTACCACCTTCTGTTACGCCGACTACTGCTACACCTTTCATCACGCCGACTACTGCGCCAGCTTCTGCCAGGACGACTACCGTGCCCGCTTCTGCCAGGCCGACTACTGCGTCGGTTTCTGCTGAGCCTATTACTGTGCCTCCTTCTGAGCCATGTGACACTTCCGCCAAGAAGACCACCACTGCTGCTAAGGGATAGCGTCTCCCTTGTTCGACTAGGACTGAGATTGTAGCCGCTCTGCCTGCTGCGCCCACTCCTCTTCCTTCCGACTACGACGCCAAAAAGGCGGCCAAAGGGAAGGGTCATGCGGGCGACAACCGCAAGAGATCATCCGACAGGGACGACGCGATTGACGTGGACCGAGAGCCGAAGAGGGCTCGGGCGAGATCCGCCTCACCTCCCCGTCGCGTTTCTAGTAGCGTCTTCGAGAGCAAGGCTTCCGCTAGAAGCCTCTTCTCCACTCTGGTTTTTGATGACGACGACGTGGCTCCGATCAACACAAAGTCTTCCGGAGACATGATGCGCCAGGGACTGAACGTAGGTTATCCTTTCTTTCTGCTTATCGTCCTTTAACACTTAGTGTTTCTTTCCTTCTTTTTGACACTTTTCTGTCTCTTATTATATTATTTTTCTTTTGACAGTTTCTAGCCCTTGTGAACAAGGTGGGACACGAACTTGGGGCCAAGATCGAAGACTTGAACGAGAAGCTGGAGGACGAGACGCGTCGCACTGAGACCGCGCGTTCCGCGGCTGCGGGCTTTCTAGCTGAGCGTACTGCGGCCTGGGCATCGATAGATAAGAAGAATGCCGAGCTTGATAGCAAATCCAGAGAGATAATCCAGCTTAGGGCCGCGGCGAAGAAGTCTGCGAAGGCCCTACTCACCGAGGCGGAGAGATCCGTGACGGCTCTTGCCGCCGCGGAGGAGAGAGAGCAATGTTCGGCCGCGATCTTCACGAAGCGTAGCGGTGAGCTTGTCGCAGTTACGGAGAAGCTGAGACAGGCGGACTAGCACATCCAGAGTCTCCAGAGAAAGTTCACTCGTGCCAGGAATAAGTTCGATGAGCTCCAGGGCGATCCGTGGGGCAACATGGTCTACCAGGTGCAGAGAGTAGCCAACCTCGACTTTGCCAGATTGTTGCTGGGACTTATTGACGGTCAGGAGCCCCCCAGACTAGAGGACGAGCTTACTTTTCTTACCGCCGACGTAGCGGAGCACGCCGGGGACGAGGAGCGTTTCGAGCGGTTGATGAAGAACCTTCACGGACTTTTGCATGTTCTCGATCCGCGGGTTAGTGGTCTCCCCTTTATAAATGTAGTTACTCCCTCGGGTAGATGCAGTTATTTCTCCTTTTCACAGTCTAACTCCTTTCTTTCTTTTTCTTGTAGGCTAAGGCGCCCATTGCGGTCGTCCAGGACCGGACACTCGAGACGTACGCGGCGAGTGTTGGTGTAGCCGATCCATCGGGGTCTCTCCTTGGAGGCACCAGCTCTTGCAAGGCCGCGGTAGTTGGCGTAGATGGGAAGTTCTCCCTAATCGGCGGAGTTGGGGCCGATGTGACCAAGACCAGGATCGACGATGTCGCCGAGGGCGCTGGGACTGTCGGGGCTCCCGAGGGGATGAGGACGGACGAGGATTTCCAGGGGCCGAGGATCGACGCGCTTACCGAGGATCCGAGGCTTGATGATGTCTTTGGAGAGATGGAGGCCGAGGGGGCGCCGGTCACTCAGGTTGCTCCTCCAGGAGTGGACGAGAAGACCGTCGCTTAGTTGTGTTTTACGCATCTGTTAGCGCTTTTTTTAGATATTGACTTTGATTTTGCGCCTAGGAGGCTGCCTTATGTTTTTCGGCTTTAGGTTTCCTGGATTTGATGTTGTACCGTCTGGACGGGTTTTATCCATGGATGATTTTACCTTGTATGTTTGCAAGATGATAATGAATGCGGTTTTTAGCTTATCGATGATCTTCTTTTCAACATTTTTTGCTTAGTCTTTCAAAGAAAATCTTAGTAACGATGAATCGTACTTTGTTGTAGATGTTTGACCAGCGGAACATGCATTCCTTTTATCGTGATCGTTACCAGTGTAAGTATAACTGGGTTTCCTGAACGAACGACTTGGCTTACGATCATGTTTGCTTTTTGATCATGACCGCTCCTGTGACGATCGTCGCTTTTGACCAACGATGTTGTTGGGTTTTGAACTGGTCACTTCGGTTACATGTGCGCTTCTCTCTAAACGCACCTGCTCCTATAATGAACCACTTTTATTTATATAGCGCTTTATCCGATGATGGATGTTGTCGTATTTATTCTGCAGAGTTTTTTGTGAGAAGTCGTCGCTGTGGCCAGCAGCGTCGGTTTGAGATGGTCGTTTAAGTTAGACCTTGAGTTATCCGTAACGGATGTAATAGAGATAGTTGTTTTGATAAGTCTTTGTAGCAGATGTTTTATTCTCATAAAGGTTTGCTACAAAGAGAGGTGGGAGTATACGAGTATACGTACCCCACTCCCCCCCCCTTTTTTGGGAGGGGGGTAACTGAACCCATCCGAAAATGGGCTGCCTACGTACCCATTGCTGGGATCAAGTCACCCGTAGTTCATGGTAAATTGTTTGATGTATGGATGATTGAGTGTGATGATGATTTTTTAGGTAGCGGGATGGACTTTAGTGGTAGTACTTCTTGAGGTGTCGTGCGTTCCACGATCGTGGGATAGCTTTTCCTTCCATGTTTGCGAGTTCATACACGCCTGGGCGGACGACCTTAGTGACGACGTATGGTCCTTCCCAATGTGCTCCAAGTTTACCGGCGTTCCGCTCTGCTGTGTTTTGGAAAACTTCGCGTAAGACCAGGTCTCCTTCGTAGAATCGCCGGGTGCGGACCTTGGAATTGTAGTACTTGGACGCAGCCAACTGGTAACGAGTGATGTTAAGTAGTGCTCGGTCACGCCGTTCGTTTACTAGGTCCAGCTCATCTAGGAGCAGCAGGTGGTTGAGTCCTTCTTGTTCGGGGAGAAGTCTACGGCGGACTCCTGGGACGTGTACCTCTGATGGGATGACGCATTCTGTTCCGTAGACGAGGGCGAATGGGGTTTCGCCTGTAGCTCGCCTTGGAGTCGTTCGATAGGACCATAGGACGCCTTCGAGTTCATCTGCCCAGCGTCCCTTCTTTTCATCCAAACGCTTTTTGAGTCCTGCAATAAGAGTCTTATTAGTGGATTCGGCTTGTCCGTTTCCTTGAGGACATCGTGGCTAGATTTGCTCAGGCGGATCTTCCACTTATCGCAGAAAAGGTCGAACTTGGCGGAGATGAACTGCGAGCCGTTGTCAGTGACGATTTCGTAAGGCACGCCGTGCCGGCAAATGATGTTCTTCCAGATGAACTTCTCCACTTGTCTATCTTTGATGATAGAGTATGACTCTACCTCGACCCACTTGGAGAAATAATCTGTCAGCACCAAGAGATAACGCTTCTGTCGCGAAGGGTGGAGAGGCCCGACGATGTCCATGGCCCAGCGCATAAACGGATAAGGCGAGGTAATGGATGAGAGCAGCTCCGTGGGCTGATGAATCATTGGGGCGTGTCGCTGGCATTTTTCGCAGTGTAAGGAGAACTTCTCGCAATCTTGGATCATAGTGGGCCAAAAGTAACCATGGCGTTTGATTCGGATTGCTAGTGCTCGTCCTCCAGAGTGGTTGCCGCAAGATCCGCTGTGGATTTCCTCCATTACTTGCCTACCCTTTTTCTCTTCGACGCAAGCGAGCAAAGGCCCGGAAAATCGCCATTTGTAGACATTGCCGTCGAGTAGAACGTAACGAGCCGCTTGTACTCGTAGTTTGCGAGCTGCCCACTTATCCTTTGGTAACTCGCCATCGGCTATGTATCCTCGAATTTGGTCCATCCATGGCGTGTCGCAGCCGTATTCCTTTTCTTCTGCCTCTCCCTTAGTTAGAGTTTCTTTATCGCTCTGAGCGGTCTGGACGTCCGCTTCTGTTGGTTGAGTACTGGTCGTTATGGCAGGTGTAGAGGGGTACGTTGGTGAAGGTGGAACACGTGTTGTTTCTTCAACCTCAAGATGGGCTGTCTCTGGTAAGGCAGGATCTGACGTACTCGTCTCCATAGGTAATGGACCATCTGGCTTGGAAGGGGCTGTTGTAGCCGTTTCAGGATTTGACGCTGCGTTCTGGTCTTGGTCGGTTGACTCCGGAGCATCGGGAGGAGATGGTGCTTCAGTTTCGTTGCTAGTCGTCCAGTTGAGTTCAGGCCGAGCCGTCTCTGGTGAGGGATTTCCAGGGTGAGCTGTCTCGGGAGGAGTCGTCACGATCGGAGGTGAGCAGGCTGGCTCGGCTGGTTCGGGATTGGTCGGCTCTGTTGGAGTACCACGAGCCTTCTTTGTCGGACGGGACGCCTTAGCAGGTTCGAGGTGAACGGGTTCCGTCAAGTCTCCTTGTGCTTTATGCTTAGCTGCCTGGGAGCGGGTTACCACGTTTGCCAAGTTGCGCAAGCGAATGCTTGGTTTCTTGATAAACTCGACGGGAATGACACGGCGAACATCTTCGTCTGTTTTAGATGCAACGACTGCTAGGGCGTCGGCGTCTGTATTCTCTTCTCTAGGAATACGTGTTACCGTGCACTCTTCGAATTGCGCTGCTAGTTCCTTGGCGACTTGGAGATAAGCCTCCATTCGTTCATCTTTGGTGGCGTATTCTCCGTTGAATTGGTTTACGACTAGCTGAGAGTCGCAAAACACTGAAACTTTCGTGATTTCCAGTCCTTTGGCGAGTCTTAGTCCTGCTAGGAGCGCTTCATACTCTGCCTCATTGTTCGAGGCGTCGAATCCCAGGCGGAAAGATTGTTCGAGTACTTCTTTTGTAGGTGAAGTTAATCGTATCCCTACGCCTGAACCGCTTTTTGATGATGCGCCATCTACGTGAAGCAGCCAAGCGAGGCTAGGAACTTCAACTTCTTTGATTTCGTCTGACAGTTCTATAAGGAAGTCTGCCAGGACTTGTGACTTCGCGCTAGTGCGGCCTCGATAGTCAATGTCGTATTCGCTCAGCTCTATCGCCCACTTTGCCAGTCGTCCTGATTGACTGGGACTGTGCAAAACAGACCGCAGCGGGAAAGTGCTAAGGACTACTATCGGATGTGATTGAAAGTAAGGTCTCAGTTTTCTTGCGGCTGTGAGGACGGATAGTGCCAGCTTCTCCATGACTGGGTATCTAGTCTCGGCGTCTGTCAGTGACTTGCTGATATAGAAGATGGGCTTCTGCTCGCCTCTTTCCTCTCGGACCAGGACTCCGCTGACAGCCGTTTCGGAGACTGCTATGTATAAGAACAAAGGTTCAACATGGACTGGCTTCGCTAGCACTGGAGGGCTGGCCAGGTACCTTTTTAACTGTCGGAAGGCATCTTCGCATTTTTCTGTCCACTCAAAATTCTTATTCTTTCGTAGCATGTCGTAGAATGGAAGGCATTTATCAGTGGACCTTGAGATGAATCTGTTAAGTGCTGCTACTCGCCCAGTGAGTCGTTGGACCTCTCGCTTGGATTTCGGCGAGGACATCTGGATGAGTGCGTCGATCTGTTTTGGGTTTGCCTCTATGCCGCGATGGGTGACGAGGTATCCGAGGAACTCACCGGAGGTTACTCCGAATCTGCACTTGGTTGGATTCAACTTCATGTTGTGTTTGTTCAGGCACTTGAAACAGTCTTCTAGGTGGACTACGTGGTCTTCCTCGTCTAATGATTTCACCAGCATATCGTCGATATAAACCTCCATGGTCTTGCCGAGTTGGTCAGCAAACATCTTGTTGACTAGGCGTTGATAAGTGGCTCCAGCATTCTTCAAACCAAAAGGCATGACTTTATAACAGTATATGCCGCGATCCGTTATGAACGCCGTCTTCTCGCGGTCGGCCGGGTTCATTAGAATCTGGTTGTAGCGAGAAAACGCGTCCATGAATGACAGAAGTTTATTGCCTGCTGTTGCCTCGACGAGACGGTCGATGTGTGGGAGGGGGAAGCTATCTTTGGGGCAGGCCTTGTTTAGATCTGTGAAATCTACGCAGGTCCGCCACTTGCCATTTTTCTTCTTGACCACGACTGGATTTGTCAGCCAATCGGGGTACTTGACTTCCATTATCGATCCCACTTTCAAAAGTCTCTCGACTTCGTCGTTGACTGCCTTTGCTCTTTCAGGTCCTAGTTTCCTTCGTTTCTGCTTAATTGGTTTGAATGACGGATCGACATTCAATTCGTGGCAAGCCACGTTGATGTCAATACCGGGCATGTCGTCGGCTGCCCAAGCGAAGGTGCCTATGTTCTGCTTCAGAAACGTGACTAGTCTCTTCTTGATTGTAATGTTCAAATTAGCGCCGATCTCGACGCATCGTTCTGGATTCTCGTCGTCGATGCAAACCGATACAACTGGTTCGCAGGTAGGTACCGCTCTCAACTCGCGGTCCTCCTCGATCTGTAATTGCTACAACTTCTCGGAAATCTCTTTGACGGGGTCTCTGTTCTTCTTTATCTTTTTTCGTTCAGCTTTCGAGACCGGGTCGGAAACGAGATTCCGAATTTTGTGTTCGGTAAGGGTGCATACGCGAGACTCCTTCTGACTTCCGTAGATCGTCTTGATGCCTTGCTTTGTTGGAAACTTGACGCATAAGTGGTAAGTGGATGCTACGGCGCGCATCGCGTTAAGCGACGGAGTTCCTAGGATGACGTTGTATATCGCTGGGTGGTCCACTACTGAAAATTCGACTACTTTGACGATTCCTCCAGCTTCTACGGGCAACCTGATTACTCCGAGAGTCATCGTGGTCTCTCCTGAGAAACTTGTTAGGGGCTTCGGTAGGCTCGGACGCGGGCGCCTGATCTGTTTTTACTTCAAAATCTTCGAGTTTGAGGTCTTTCTTAAGCTTGCCGTCTAGCAGTCTCTGGGCGAGGGCCGAGCCGAGGGATCGGCAGTTTACTGTCGAGTGCCCATGGGTGCGATGAATGTCGCAGTATAGCGACCCGTCATAGGTTGAGTTTTCGGTCCACACATTAGGAAAACCTCTTCCTCGGCCACGACCGCGGCCTCTACCTCGGCCAACGCCGGGTGAGTCCACTTGGTAATTGTGGGCTCCTTTTGAGCCACCCTCGTGCTGGACATAACCTCTACCGTGGGTTTTTTGCGACTGACTCGGCTGAAGGTCGCTGTCATTCTTCTGTTTTGACTTCCCATACTTCTTTGTAAGTTTCTTTGCTTCTTCTTCGCTTTTGGCGTAGTTCGTTGCTCGATGTAGGGCATCCTGGATAGTTGAAGGCTCGTTGAGAGACATCTCCTTCCAGAAATCAGATTCGTGCCATATGGCTCTTTTCAGCGCTCGGAGTGCATCCGAGTCCTCTATCCCTTTCACTTGTGACAGTACGAGCTTGAAAGGTTCGATGAAAGTTTTGAGGGACTCGGTTGGTCCTTGGTTCATGGACCATAAATCAGCGCCTGACGTTTGAGTCTCAATGAAGATGGAGTAGTGCTTGATGAAGGCCTCTGTCAACTGTTTGAACATATCGATGGAGTTACTTTCGAGCCCTTTAAACCATTTGAGAGCTGGTCCTTTAAGGTTTTCTACGAAAAGCAAGCACTTCCCGACGTCCATCTCTTCCTCTTTGAAATTCGATCTTGTCATAGCCACACTGAATTCGTTGAGGTGGTCGGCTGGGTCTTCGGTCCCGTCGTAGGTTGGCACCCTAATCTTGCCTGGGTCCGATACTCGAGCTTTGGTGATGCGTGCCGAGAAAGGAGTGTGCTGGGCTTGCTCCAATATCAGATCGAGTTCCGGTGCCTTGCTAGTGGCACGATGCATCTGCGAACGAATAGTCTTCAACTCGGCAGTAGTCTTGCTTAACGAAGCTCGAAATTCGGCCATCTGGTCGTGTTGGGCTTGAAGCGCAGCTTGTTTCGCTCCAGCATCCTCCGCTTGTTTTACCCACTCAACGTTTTCCTCTTCTTCCGAAACATGTCTGGCATATCCGCGACCGATCTCATCGTTGAAAACGGAGGAACGTCGTTGGGTCGTCCTTTGTGGGTCGGCATGTTTCTGCCTCGTAGCGTTTGCCGCGCCACTTCTTCCTCTGGGAGTTCGGTGTTGCGTGTGACTCTCCTCACAGGGGCATCGTCTCTGACGGTGGAGAATTGTTGTGAAGCTATGTGTTGAGGATCATTGTTCCTTGCTTTGTCCATTCCTTGCCGATCTCTCGCTGTCTCAGTGAAGATTGTTTCGGGGACGACTCTTCTAGCCAGGTCATCGTCGTCGTTGTCGAGGTCTATCGGCTCGTCGCCAACCTTCGCTTTCTCTCGTCGTGCCTGGGCTAAAAGAACGGACCGTTGGTCGTTTGCAGCGGTTGATGGATTCTGTTGCCGAGGTTGGCTCGACGATCCTATCGGTGTGGTGAAGTTGAGTGCCACTAGATCGATTCG
This sequence comes from Arabis alpina, assembly GCA_900128785.1. NCBI lineage: Eukaryota > Viridiplantae > Streptophyta > Magnoliopsida > Brassicales > Brassicaceae > Arabis > Arabis alpina. The sequence continues at coordinate 22,495,375 of LT669788.1, read as the reverse complement.
TGCCGCTGGTCTTCTGAACAGACTCGGCTCGAGAGGTCGTGCGCGGACGTCTGCTCCTATGGATCTGAGCTCGTCGGTTATTATGTCGTTGGCTATGTTTTGCCGGTCGGCGCTCTCCAGCAATGCGTCCAGTGTCGCGCTCATCTTCTGCAGCAACTCAGGGAGAAGCGAGCTCGCTCTCGGGGTTTCCTTCGACTTCTCGCCAGGGAGATCGGCGCGAGCTGTTCCTGCTGGTGGCGGATCGTCACGAGCGGCCTGGTCCTGGTTGGTACCTCCTTCAGCCTGGATCTCGCCCTCTTCCAGATCTCTCGGCGCGGCGTCTTTCGGATCAGCGATACGTCGTTCGTCAGTCATCGTGTTCTGGATCTCTTCGCGGTGGTTCTTCGGAGTAAGAGACTTTCAAGCCCCTCCTTCTAGCGCCAAACTGTGGTGGTGGAAACCTGCACAGTTGAAATAGTCAATGGTCTAGGTCTGAAAGCTCTGAGATGAGAAACACTTAGCGAAGATCTCAAGAGAGTTTGTTATTAAGCTTTTGCAATCGTTACAAGTAGTTTCTGTGTAAAATTGTGGATCCCCTTTTTGGAGGTATCCTAGGTCTATTTATACAAGTCTAAGTCGGCCTAAGTCTACGCCTAAAGAGATAAGCTCGAATCCCCCAATCTTCGGGATTCTCTCCAGCATAGTCGGCGCCGTCTTTAAGTTTTGACCTCGTCCTCGTCATGGGCCCAAATCCGAGAGCTCGCCTTCCAGACCCAGTCTTGCAGTAGAGGTCGGCGCGACTTGTTACTCGTGGGCTTCCGACTCTTTTTCTCCAAAGTGGGCCCGACGCTCGGCCCATTCCCTATTTCGAAGTGAAATGGTCGCAACGGTCTCTTGGAGTCTAAATGACCTCTACAGACGTCGTCCTGGAAAGATGCCAAGGTCCTAGTCCTAGTCATTCTAGAGAGCCGGTCCCAGAGACAGAGCTGGTCCCTGAGATGGAGCTGGTCCAGATAACTGCGTGCCTACCTCTGGTACTTAGCCATTTTCTTGACGATCTCCACCGGAGTGAGATCTGACCCCAACATGCGGTTAAGTTGATATTCAAATCGAGTGGATCCATGTTTGAAGTTGTGACAACGTAAATATACTCATAGCTTACTCAAAAACTCAACTTGAATATGTGCACACACGTGTCGTAGAGTAAGAGTCTGTTTATATGCCCTGGACAAGATGTTCTCGTCGATCACTTTTGACATTTATTCAAAGAACTGAAGCCGAGTTTCCGGGTGATTTACCTTTTCATCAATCTTTTCAAATTTAACGTGTTACCACGATCAATCACATGATTCGCCTAGTAATATCCCGTTCAACAAATGATTGTTAGTGTATGTTGAATGAGTTTTAGAATTCATTATGAACTGATACAAGTGAAGCAGTTTTCTGAAATGGTTCCTGAAGCAGTTTCGAAGTGCTACAGAGCAGAAATGGATTGGACTTGAAGATATGGGCTTGGGCCGACGAATCTACAAGCTAAGTGACATAAAATATACTTAGCTTGGAGAGGATTTAGGAAGAAGAAGATTTCCATTTATAATTAGAAAAGATTATGATAAGATGGATATTGTAGAAGATTTGATATCTTCCAAAACTTGGAGAACAAGGCTAGGGTTAGCCGTCAATTCCTATTGAGTATAAATAGGAGGTGAAAAACGTGGCTGCACGTGAACACAAGAGATCATATGTCTTAGCAAGTGGATTTAAGGTTGTTCTAGCAAAAAGGAGATCTTATATCAAAGGGGCTAAGGGGTAGTGAGTGGTTCACAATATCATGTGTGATTTGTGAACGCGTGAGGCTAGGATTGAAGTTGGTCTGTGTTCTGTATCTGTTGCAGGTCTGTGCTCGAATCTGTTGCAGGTCTGTTTCGTCTGGCTGTAGCACAGTGTTGTATTCGTCTGCCTGTAGCTGTAGCTTAGCAGCTGTCGCACTTTCTCTCTGTTACAGGTCGCAGTACTCTCTGTAGCAGCAGTTAATACATCTTCAATTGGTATCAGAGCGGGCACTTGTCTGTACTAGTACAGGTGAGATCCTGTGGAGAAGATGGTAAGCTATCAAAATCTCGTTAATAGTTCGAAAGTGATTTTAGATTCAGACAACTATGGTTTTTGGAAGTCAAGGATGAAGGTCATAATTGGAGGGATTGATGTCTTGGCTTGGAAAGCAGTTCTGCTTCAATGGACAACTCCTACAGTTCTTGATGCAGCAGGAGTCAGGCTACCCAAACCGGAGGAGACATGGACTGTGGACGAGTTGAAGAAGGCTAAGTACAACTCCAAAGCTCTCTTAGCCATTCACAGCAGTGTGACAAAGAAGACTTTCGAACTGATTCAAGGTTGTGAGACAGCTAAAGAAGCATGGGATCTGCTACAGCTTCACTTTGAAGGAACTCAGAAGGTCCAGAACTCGAGAAAGGACATGCTGGCTACAAGATTCGAAAATTTAAAGATGGAAGAACATGAATCTATCTCTGATTTCAGCTCCAAGTTGAAATCTCTGTCACAAGAGGCTGTAACACTTGGAAAGAGGTACAATGATACAAAACTGGTGAAGAAATTTCTGCGTTGTCTTCCTGCGAAGTTTATGGCGTATAAGTCAGCACTGAATGTGTCTCATAACACGGAGGAACTCAGTTTTGGTGAGGTAGTTGGCATGCTACATGCTCATGAGATGGAGTTGGAATATGCAACAGGAGACATAACACCAGGGGAAGGAATATTGCTTGAATCTGATGATGAAGATCCCGTGAGTTTGCTGGCCAGAAGGTTTGATCGAGCCTTGAGGAAAGTGGAGCAAGGGCAAAGAAAGAGAAGGTTCAGATTGATCAAGAAGCATCCTGAAGTAGACATAGACTCTAAGATGTCTGAAGTACAATGCTACGAGTGCAAGGGTTTTGGTCACTTCAAAACAGAGTGCCCCACTGTCAAGATACGTGAAATAAGGTGTGTTGGATGCAAAGGTGTTGGCCATACCCAGCTGGAGTGTGTGAACAATCAGAAGCAAAGCAAACGAAGCTGTATGCATACTGATTCAGAAGAGGATAGTGAGGATGAAGAAGAGTCGAGTAACTTTGTTGCATTCTTAGGCATCACTGAGTTTGATGAAGGTGAAGAACTCTTTGAATCAGAATCTGATGGAGAACATGAGGATGACCTTATTAAGAGCTACAAGGAGGTACGTGAGACATTAATCAGGCTTGGACGAGGGAACATGTTACTGATACAGGAGAAACGACATCTTGAAGCACTGGTTGAGTCAATACAAGTTGAGCTACAAGTTGAAAAGAAGCTTAGTCAGGAGAGTGTGTTGCTGATTAAAGAGAAGCTGAAGCTTGCAACCAAAGCTGATTTGTTACAGAAGGAACTGGATGCTGAGAAAGAAGTGTCTGAACAACTTCAAGCGTAATTGGATCTGCAGTACAAGAAAATCCACATGTTTGCTGGGACAAAGCAACTTGACAAAATCTTGTCATATGGACAAACTGAAAAGTCGTACAGTGGGTTGGGATACAGTGGAAGAAATGCATCAGAGACTGAAAATATTAAGTTTGTGTCAGCAGGCTTCTTACATTCCACTGAACACAAAACGCAAAGTACTACAGTGCAGAGACAGAGCACAGTGGAGAGACATGGTACTGTGCAGAGACAGAGTACAATGAAGAGACATGGTACAGTGCAGAAACAAGGGTGTTACTTATGTGGAAAGCATGGGCACATAAAGAAGTTTTGTTACAAATTCTGGAACAAGATAAAGAAGCTGAGGCAGCAAGGGAAATTCTTTTGGAATGGATGGAGGAGTCAGATATGGGTCAAGAAAGAAGATCTATTGTCAACTATGTCAAAACGTGCACCTGTTACGAAAACAGAGCTGAATTTGCAGTGCAACTTAGCATGTGTTTCAGAAGAAAGAGAGAACACTGGTATGTGGCACTTTGAAAGTGGCAACTCAAGGCATATGACTAGAGACATGAGTAAACTGCGGAACCTAAACAATGTTAAAGGAGTAGAGGTGACTTTCAGAGACAGAGATCATGGAGTGCTTCAGCACAAAGGAGGAGACAAGGTTAGGTGTGGATCAAACTACAAGGAAAAGTATGTCAAGGATCAACAAAAGAAGGTACATGACATTGAATCAAAGTCAGTACTCAATGGTACAAAGAAGGTTGCTTGTTCAAAGGAGAACTCTGGTTTAAATGATCAATCTAGTCCAAAGGAGCAGTCTGGTTCAGCTGAGCAATCTAGTTCAGAACGAGCAGTGGTACAAACAACAAGAGGAGTGAAGCTGAATTTCAAGGAAATGATTCGATTAGCAACAAGCCTTGTGGAAGCTCTTGAAGGACAAGTCATGACCAAGTTGTATCATTCAAGCAGGGGGAGAATGAAGATTGATGAACAACTAGATGAGTATACAATCAAGGGGGAGTTTAAAGTTCATCAAAGAGGTGCTTGAATTCTAAAACTCAGTCATCAAGGGGGAGATTGTTAGTGTATGTTGAATGAGTTTTAGAATTCATTATGAACTGATACAAGTGAAGCAGTTTTCTGAAATGGTTCCTGAAGCAGTTACGAAGTGCTACAGAGCAGAAATGGATTGGACTTGAAGATATGGGCTTGGGCCGACGAATCTACAAGCTAAGTGACATAAAATATACTTAGCTTGGAGAGGATTTAGGAAGAAGAAGATTTCCATTTATCATTAGAAAAGATTATGATAAGATGGATATTGTAGAAGATTTGATATCTTCCAAAACTTGGAGAACAAGGCTAGGGTTAGCCGTCAATTCCTATTGAGTATAAATAGGAGGTGAAAAACGTGGCTGCACGTGAACACAAGAGATTATATGTCTTAGCAAGTGGATTTAAGGTTGTTCTAGCAAAAAGGAGATCTTATATCAAAGGGGCTAAGGGGTAGTGAGTGGTTCACAATATCATGTGTGATTTGTGAACGCGTGAGGCTAGGATTGAAGTTGGTCTGTGTTCTGTATCTGTTGCAGGTCTGTGCTCGAATCTGTTGCAGGTCTGTTTCGTCTGGCTGTAGCACAGTGTTGTATTCGTCTGCCTGTAGCTGTAGCTTAGCAGCTGTCGCACTTGCTCTCTGTTACAGGTCGCAGTACTCTCTGTAGCAGCAGTTAATACATCTTCAATGATAAGTTTACTATGCCAGAAATTAGCAACACGGTTTTGACGATACACCAAAGTTTCTAACTGAACCGGTCATACACTACAAGAGATATTACATATTACTTCACTGTATTAAGGTCGGTGTATGAACTCTCCGTAAGGAATATATTATAACATTTATTTTTCTCATTATATGGTCTTTTACTGATCTGTTTTTTATTAAAATAATGTTTTTTTTGTCGTATTATTAAAATAATGTTAACAAACTATTAACATGTTCTTAAAGTAAATATGAGTTGGCGATACAAACTATTTAACAGGAAAAATTGCAAAAAAAAACCCAACGATTGGGGATTTCACCTAATAAAACCCCACAAAAAAAGTAGTGCAAAAACAAACCCAACGTTTCATATGAAGCAAATTAAACCACAGGTCGTAACAGCGTTAAATATTTGACAGAGACAAAAACGCAGCGTTTTATTTCTCTCTGTCAAATAGAAATATCGTCGAGGAAGAACACACTGAAGAGGATATATCAGAGAAAGTGAGATAAAAAGAAGGTTTCGAATAGTGGAGATCTTTTTCTTTTGTTCATCAATTTTGATTTCTTGATGTAACCCTAAATCGTTTTCTTTTGTTCAATTTAGATGGGTCTTGTTTCAGTTTAGTTTTTATGTCTTTGTTTAGAGGTCAATTTGGTACTAAATCCATAGTATAGACAATAATGAATGCAAATTTTGAATTGTAGGTCGTATGATATAAGACTTCACGCTGGTGGGTATTGGACTGAAGATGGGATTTATATGGGTGGGAATACACATATAATTCGAGTAAATTCTACGGACTTGAAGATGTCAGATATCCAAAATATGGTTATCTCTGAAGGTTATAGTAAGAATATGGATTTATTCTCTTATTTTCCATCGGGTATAGAAGGTACAGAGAAAAGATGCTTGGTTAATGACACTGATGTTGCTGAAATGGTTAGTTGTTTAAGTGGAATCAAAGATATACATGCCGTGAGGAGTGATGATCCAAACTTCGAGGGATTTAGATCTCTTGATGACCATTATTGTTCTAGTGATGATTCTGGAAAAGAAGATGATAACACAGATGATACAGATTCTGAGAAAGAAGAAGAGGGTATCACATTTGATTCAGATCATGAAGAGTTAGAAGGTTCAGGAATAACATTCCATGAAGGAGATGTTTTTCAAAGTAAAGACAGTTTCAAGAAGGCTGTTGATAATTATGCAATTCGAGGGAAGTTAAACATTGCTTACCAGAAGTCTGAAAGTAAGAAGGTCACAGCTATTTGTGTTGAAGAAGATTGCAACTGGAGGATATATGCATCTATAAATAGCACTTCTAAAGGACAATTTGTGGTAAGAAGCTATGAGAGCACACATACTTGTTCATGGAGCGGGAAAGTGCGCTTGTATACGGCAAGGAAAATTGCAAATACATTTGTCAATGAATTTAGAATAGAACCATTGAAGAGTCGTGTAATCAAGGGCAGGTTGGAATTGGATCAAATTAATATGTCAAAGAATAAATGTCAAAGAGCTCGGGAGCACTGCCACCAATTACTTGAAGATGAGCATGTAGAGAAATTTTCTAGAATGTGGGATTATGTGCTAGAGTGTCGAGAGACTAATCCAGGATCGACAATCATATTGGGAACAAAAGCACAAGTGTTTGAAAAATTCTACGCTTGTTTTTATGCTCAAAAGTGTGGATGGAAGAAAGCGTGTAGACGCATAATACATCTTGATGGAACTCACCTCAAAGGCCGCACGAAAGGACAATTATTAAGTGCTATTGGCCGAGATGCTAATGATGGAATGTATCCACTTGCTTGGGCAATTGTACCTGTGGAGAATGGACCAAATTGGGAGTGGTTTCTTGAACTACTACGAGATGACTTGGAGTTTGGCAGCGGTAATGGTACCACAATTGTTTCAGATCAACAAAAGGGTCTCATAAAGGCCATTAGTTTGGTGTGTCCGGATGTTGAACACAGAATGTGTGCAAGGCACATTTGGGAAAACTTAAGGAAAAACAACGGTGAGTCACCTCTACTTCGCAAAACCTTTTGGAAACTCGCTAAGGCTTACAACATAAGACAGTTTAATAACATCCTTGAAGACCTAAAGATACTAAGACCGGATGTTCATGAGTCTATTAATCAATATTCTAGCCATTGGTCAAGGTAAATGTTTGTTTTGAGCTCTTGTATATGTCTTCTTTGTTGTTTATCTTTTTCATGGATTTGTTGTCTTGTTTCAGAGCTTTTTTTCAAGAATGCACAAAATCAGATGTGGTGGATAACAACATGAGTGAGTCTTTCAATAATATTGTCAGATTTGAGCGCTATAAACATGTGATGGTTTTGCTAGAGTTTGTTCGGCTATATGTCATGAGGACAGCAACAGAAAGACAAGTTGAGATTCAGAAGTATAGAGGTTCCTTACCGCCTCGTATTAAGACGACACTTGATCTCCACAAGAAAAAGGCATATAAATGTCAGGTTTGTGCTTCGGGAAAAGGGTCATATGAAGTAAATCATGGGAGAAGAAAGTATGTTGTGAATGTTCGGGGTAATGTTTCATGTTCTTGCAGACAATATGAACTTAGTGGAATCCCATGTCCTCACATAATCAAGGCATTATCAGAAGATGACAAGACAAAAAAACCAGAAGCATTGGTCTTGCCTTGTTTCTCCATTTCCAAATGGTATGAGTGTTATGGAGAGGTCATCCAACCTATGAATGGGCTTGATATGTGGGACAAGTGCAAAGATGTTACGGTTTTGCCTGCACCAGAAAACATTTCCAAGGGAAGGCGCCGAGGTAACAAACGAAAACTTGAGTCATGGGAGAAGGCGCCTAAAGAAAGCAAAAAACCCAAATTTATCGTGGTAACTTATTATCTTTAGGTAGTTATATTAATAGTAAATAATAATTTTGTTGTTTTTTTTCATGGAAATCTTTTGTTTTCATTCATAGACATGCAGAAAATGTGGTGCTTCGGGACATAACAAAAGATCATGCAAAAATATGGTACTTACGGTACCGGAACCTGCACCAAAACGGGGAAGAGGGCGACCTAGGAAGACTACCATCACTTCCACAGAGAGTTAGTATTTGCTGTGTTTATGTTTTGGGTCAAGTGAGTATTTTGGATGTGTATGCACATCACACTTTTCGTGTAATATGATCCATATGTTTCTACTTTGAAGACATATTTAAGTGATGTTCTGTTTTAGTTAGTTCCAACAAAACACAACAAGTTTAGTTTTTGGATATTTAAGTGTATGTGTTCCAACACAACAGAACATGATTCAAACACATCATAGTTTTCTTCTTTTCTTCCTAAACCACAACGAATTCTCATTACATAACACAAACATACATCATAGTTTTCTTCTCTTTTGTCTTTAGATCTTTCAACTCATACTCGATCTTCTTAGTCTTATCTACTATTTTCTCTAATTTCTCCATCAAATTGTTCTCGGAATCTATGATCTTTCTCATGTCTGCAACAAATATATCTTGTTTTTTTGCAATAACATCAAACTCTTCAAGCCTAGCTTCTTTAGCCCATTTGAAAGCGTGACCATGATCAACCTGAAACAAAAAAATCAAGCAACATTAAGTAAGATGAAGAAGAAATATGTTGTCATGATCACTAAGTTAATTAAGATCAAAAAGTAATCAAGCAATATGACTAGCAACCAATGTTATAAAACTTACGAAAAGTGTTACAGTTTTCTCTCCACAGACACATCTTCTTGGAATTCTTCTGCCCAAATTAGAGCTAGAACCTGATGAGATGTAACTCATCTTCTATGGACCGAAACAAATAACACTATGAGCTCGAATATATCATGAAAATCCCTAAATTTAAATCACAACTAAATCAACAAACCCTAAATCTCACAACCAAATATAAACTCAGAAACATAAATCGGTCCACATATATATGCTCGAATCTACCTTGTACCAACGGTTTAGAGCCTTCTTCTTCTCTAATCCAATTCCCAAGTTTCAAGCCTTGAACTGAATCTCACTTTCTCTGATATATCCTCTTCAATGTGTTTTTCCTCGACGATATTTCTATTTGACAGAGAGAAATAAAACGCTGCGTTTTGTCTCTGTCAAATATTTAACGCTGTTACGACCTGGGGTTTAATTTGCTTCATATGAAACGTTGGGTTTGTTTTTGCACTACTTTTTTTGTGGGGTTTTATTAGGTGAAATCCCCAATCGTTGGTTTTTTTTTTTGCAATTTTTCCCTATTTAACATGTTCTAAAAAGTAATATGAGTTGGCCATAATTAATTAATAGGACAATATATGAGTGCGTGTTTATATATTGATACTTTGATAGCAATAGAAAAATGAGAAATTCTAGAACGATAAATTTATAAACGTTGATATAAGAGCTCATCGCCTCCCATGATAAGTTTTTTTTAAATACGATCTGATATCGGGGGTGTATTCAACATAAAATAAAATTTGAAGTGATTTGATTTTAATTGAGTTTTTAAATAATTTTGGATGATTTATGGAAATTATTGTGATTTAAGTGAAAAATCATAGAGTTCCACCTAAAACAATGTGATTTATTTTATCACATTTTTAACAAATGAATCCCACCAAAACATATTAAAAACACATTAAAATTCATTGTTTAAAACATTTTCAATAACACTGGATTTTAGTCTAGATTTTAAAATCACAAGTTTAATAATGTTGGATTTGAAAAGTTTCTAAAACTCATGTTTGAATAATAGAAAATTTATCGTTCAAATACAAGCACTTTAAATTCCATGTTAAATACACCATGTAGAACTTATTTTTAATTTCCAAACCGCGTGTGTTCCATCATTTCTAAACATGATATAAATAAAAAATAGATTTGACAACTGTTGACCCTGATTCGTTAAACGTTTTATTTGCTTAGTATTATTAAAATTGCTTCCCCTTATTTAATTCATTCAACAAAGCAACACTAGTGCTAATCTAAATATAAATATAGCTTCTCTCCGCTGATCTAGGCAGATCTACACTACACTAGAACAGCAGTTCTTGATTAATCTAAAGATTTGCATTTAGCACACAAAAAAAATCTACAGATTTGTCCACAAAATGCCTTCGTCAAGGTAAATCAATCCTTTCTTTTATTTTATTTTGCTACAAAACTGTTCATAGTACGTAGCCTTTTGCGTTAATAAATCTGTATCCATAATTTCAATATCTATTTCTAAACAATGGAAGCTCTATGATATATACCAGGGATTCTATGAAGTATTCTTTTAGTATGAATGGAGGCAATGGAGAAAATAGCTATGCTAGTGATTCTGATGTCGAGGTAACGTACATGCATGAGTTTAATTAGTTTTGATGAAAAGTTTCCAAGTACTAATTCCATTACAGTAATTTTGATTATTAATATTAGCATAAGTTTCCAATACTAAATACATGAGTTTAATTAGTATTAAAAGTTTCGAAGTACTAGTCTCGTTACAGTAATTTTGATTATCAATATTATCAATAGTTTCCAATACTAAATAAATACACTATATGGAAAAACGGATTATTATAAAATATGTGATACATTTTAATTGGAAATCAAATAATCAAAATAAATAAATAATTGTTATGCTTCTTAATAAGTAGTTTCATCAATCTTATTTTATTTACTTCTATGAATAATTTATTCTCCTTTCCACTTTTTCGTGTTTGAATTATATTTTCAATATTTTCAAAACATTAAATATTAAATCCGAGTATCTTCGGATAGAAATCTAGTTCTCAATATGATACACACTTGTACCTAGTATTACGATGTAAATCTATGGAAATTATTAAGAAAATTGCTTCTCTGACAATATATAAACATTTTCTTATAATTTTATGAGAAATTTACTCCTAAAGGTACTTTTCATAAACTTATTTTGCTTAAAGATACTAGAGAAATTTACTCTTAAAGGTATTTTTTCATAAATTTATTTTGCTTAAAGATACTATGACATGTTGTCATACTTTTTCTATGAGTATTGTCAGTTTTACCCTTTAACTAAAACTAAACTACAAACTAACATCTACATCTTCTTATCTCTCTGTTATTTATTTATTTCTTTTGATAAAACATTTTTAGATCCTCTCTTACTTGTTCCTCTCTCCATTGAAACAAGAAACGATGCAGAGAATTTCTACATGATACTTTTCAAATTCACATCAACAATTAAACCACCAATTCGAAAACAAAAACTGATTTCAATCTTTCAATTTTGTAAAATCTATGGATTTTAATTCAACAACGATTTCCCATTATTGGAAACTAATGTTTGGGGTTAATCGATTGTGGTTATAGGGCTTAGATCTTAAGTTTTAATGGATGAATTCAATTTTCTTTTTACCAATTTTTTTCCTAATTTCTACCTTAGAGTGTTTCTAAGTAAAAAGGAAGTTTTGATTTTGGTTTTGTTTAGAGAAATTGTTTTGTTGTTTAATTAATTTTTTAGATTTAATATTTGATTTGAAGGTCATTCATCGAATGTTCTGAGATTTAATTTCTCTGGGTTTGGGATAAAAGAACAACATAAAATTTTGCTATATATTCTTGACAAGAATTTTGTGGATAAATGATTGTGGATATATAATTGTGGATACGTTCTTCACAAAGTTTTAAGGAACGATCCATGCTAGGTTATTCTATTCCACATCATAAGGTTTCCAGTTTTTTAACATCAAATGATTACAAATGGTCAAGATCATTGAGGAAAAGACCAAGTTTTTAAACAAAACCAAACTTAATATACTACCATCGATATATGACCACCCTTATGTGACCATCTCTCATCTAACATTTATCAATAGCTGTCTTGTTTGGCAGGGCATAATTGTCCAGAAAAATATTCTCTCTCTTCAAAAGTACACAAAAAGTATGGCATAGTTGCAAAGTATGTTTTTTTAAAAAAAAACTTTCTAAAAGTATTTATACATGTAAGAAGCCCTAATTTTATTTGGTCAACAAACTTGTAGAGCGAAGACATGGGAAGCGAACCATACGAAGAGGCCATTGAAGCGCTCAAGAAGCTCCTCATGTAAGTATATCATCTTCGTAGGCCAAAATATATTACAAGTTAAATAGTTAATAAGTATATGGAAAATTCTCAAAAATATCACATTTTAAAGTTAATCGTGTATTATATATGGTTTAATTAATCGTAAAATCTGTTAAAATACGGGCAGTGAAAAGGAAGAGCTAAAGACGGTTGCAGCGGCTAAGGTGGAGCAGATCACGGCGGAGCTTCAGACACGAACTTCGTCCGGCAAGAAAGCTTTCGACCCCGTGGAAACCATTAAGCAAGGGTTCATCACTTTCAAGGAGGAGAAATACGAGTAATGTTTCTCTTTTATTTTCTTTAATTAGAGAAGTCTTGATTTTAATATTAATATTTTGATTTTGCAGAACCAACCCTGCTTTGTACGGTGAGCTTGCCAAGGGTCAGAGTCCTAAGGTAGAAACAAGACAGAGAAAAACTACAACAATTCATAACTTTTATTATTATAACAATCTAAAAAAAAAGATAAAGAGAAAAGTTAGTAAATATGTGTGAATGGGTGGTGCAGTTCCTGGTGTTTGCATGTTCGGACTCACGTGTGTGTCCATCGCACGTTCTCAACTTCCAGCCAGGAGATGCCTTCGTGGTCCGTAACATCGGCAGCATGGTTCCTCCTTTTGACAAGGTTAATTAACTCTTCTACCTAGAACCTTGATGTGCTTGACTTTTTTGTTTAACGAATCGTATTGTTGACTTTTTATTGCTTCTTTGCTAATATATTCACAGGTCAGATACAGTGGGGTTGGAGCAGCCATCGAATACGCTGTCTTGAACCTTAAGGTGAAACCATTCTTGGGATTCTTTACATTTTTATTTTACAATGAGCTGGCCATAAAGAGTCAATTATACTCCCTCCGTTTTTAAAGATTGATTTTCTAGAATTTTCATACATATTAAGAAAATAAACTATTGTTTGACTAGAAATGTATTAGTTTTTGTACTAAACATTTTTCCATAAGTTTGACCCAATAACAATCCAATAAAATCAATTAATATGTCTTGAAATCTACAATTTATAATTATTATTGCATAGAAAATATAAATAATCAATTTTTGTAAAACAATTTTTTTTCTATAACATCAATCTTTAAATAACGGAGAAAGTAAGTCTTAATTTTGATCAATAATAGAAAGTATATTCTAATTGATTTTTATTGAAATTTATTTTATGTAGGTGGAGAACATTGTGGTGATAGGACACAGTGAATGTGGTGGGATCAAGGGGCTTATGTCTTCCGCCTTAGATGGTAACAACTCCACGTACGTAGACTATCTTTATATCCGCTTTTTACAAAAATTCATCATAATTTTTTATTAAATAAGATTATTTTTTCCAATAAATAATGTTAATTACAGTGATTTCATAGAGGACTGGGTCAAAATCTGTATGTAGACTATCTTTATATCCGCTTTTTACAAAAAGTCATCATAATTTTTTATTAAATAAGATTATTTTTTCCAATAAATAATGTTAATTACAGTGATTTCATAGAGGACTGGGTCAAAATCTGTATGTAGACTATCTTTATATCCGCTTTTTACAAAAATTCAACATAATTTTTTATTAAATAAGATTATTTTTTCCAATAAATAATGTTAATTACAGTGATTTCATAGAGGACTGGGTCAAAATCTGTTTACCAGCCAAGGTAAAGGTTATATCAGAATTTGGAGGTTCAAGCTTTAAAGACCAATGTGCCCGATGTGAAAGGGTACAACATATACATGTTCATTCAAATGTCTAGTTATATTTCTAATCAAACTAAATATATTTCTATGAGATTATTAATACAAATGTATTAATAAATGCAGGAGGCAGTGAATGTTTCACTCGCAAACCTATTGACATATCCATTTGTGAGAGAAGGACTTCTGAAGGGAACACTTGCTTTGAAGGGAGGCCACTATGACTTTGTCAAGGGTGCTTTTGAGCTTTGGGGACTTGAATTTGGCCTCTCCGAAACTAGCTCTGTATGAACCAATCCATCATCATCATCATGATCATCCATCATCATCATTATATATATGCCTATGATTCCATATGTAATTTGTAATGTGCCTTTGATTGTGTTGAATTATCTCTCTTCATATGTAATTTGTAATGTGCCTCTGATTGTGTTGAGTTATCTCTCTTCTTCCACTCTACCAACTTTATCCCTATAATGATATAATAAAAATATCTAAGTTTGTGGTTTCTTAACTTCTGATTAATTTTGAGTAAATTTAAAGTATTTTAATTTAAATATGAATAAACTTGTTGGTAATGGTTGTTTAATGAACGTAAACCTCTAAATTAGACCAGTAAATCTATAAATTAATCCATTAATCCATTAATAATTTAATAATATTTATTTTAAGGTTTAATTGGCGTTAAATTAAAATGTTAAGGTTTAATTTGACTTAAATTAAAAGGTGGGGTTTATGGTTATCACCATCATTTTTGTTGAGGTTTTTCTGAATATCTCAAACCAAAACTAAAATCTTGGATATCAACAAGAAAGCATAATATATAGTCAGAAATCTTTGATTTGATAGGAAATTAATTTGACCATTTTAATTGTTTTTAACTAAATGTTATTTTAAAGTTTTTAACTTATATATTATTACGATCCATACCAGAAATATCCATCCCTATATACCGAATGAAAAACGGGTAGCAAATATTATCACGCTGTTTTATTTTGTTGAAAATTCGTCTAGCTACGCAAAAAACATAACAGAAGAAAGTACATTAAATATATATTTTGCTCAGAAGAAAAAACAAAGATCACTACATATCTTTCTTATTTTTTTCATCAAAGAATCTATTAAGAGTAAAGAGGTAACCGTAGAGTCATGAACAACATAGAAAATATCAAGAAAGAAAAACAGAGAATCAAAACCAGAAATATGATAAAATCAACATCTCTAAACAGAGCACCACGTATTTTTACGTTACACCAAAGCTCCTAACTGGACCGGCCTTACACTACAGGAGATAATTCATATAACCTTTCTATATTAAGGCCGGTTTATGAATTGGCTCAAGAAAATAAAAATCATAACAAAGTATGATTGTATGAACATGTTACTAAAAAGTAAGGGGGATTTGGATAAGTAACCTAAATTTGTTTCACAATTTGAAAAGTATACCAAATTTGTTTCACAATTTGAAAAGTATAACAAATTTGTTAACATTTGAAAACTATCCTATTTTTAGTTTGAAATGATATTTTTTACCATTAATTAATCATTAATCATTCTAATAATTATGAATTTAAATATTGTAATTTAAAATTAATTTATAATGTACAGTTTAATTAATTTAGATATTAATTTATTAAATCTATGAACATATTAATTATGTCAGTGATTAAAAAGTCGACAAAGTAAAAAGTAAACAAACCATAATATAAATCGATAGTGTAAAATAAATCGATGAATAGAAGAAATTAAGTCGACGTACATAAAAACAATAAGTCAATGGTTATATAAGTCGACAAAAAAAAAAATCAACCAATACAAATATAAATCAACAGTTGAAAAGAAGTCTACGAATATGAAAATTAAGTCGACGAACACAAAAACAATAAGTCAATGGTTATATAAGTCGACAAAGGAAAAAGTCAACCAATACAAATATAAATCCATAGTTGAAAATAAATCGACGAATCTGATGATTAAGTCGACGAACATAAAAAAATAAGTCAATGGTTATATAAGTCGACAAAAGAAAAAATCAACAAATACAAATATAAATTCATAGTTGAAATAAGTTAACCAAACTGAAAATCAAGTCAACGAACATAAAAAAATAAGTCAGTAGTTTAAATAAATCAATAGAGCGAAAAATCAACGAAGAAAAATATAAATCAACTGTGTAAACTAAATCGACTTAGTTAATTATAATTTTAGTTGCAAAAATTATGATTAATTAACCATATAGTTTTTTTTGTTTTAAAAAATAAATATGAGTTGTTAATAAGGTGAACTTAATTTTATAAATTACACTAAACAATTTTTAATTGTCAACATATTTATATGATAATTTTTTCAATATTAAGGTTAGTTTTCCAATGTTGTAAAATTTGGTATACTTTTCCAATGTTCAACAAGTTTTAGGGTATACAATCCAATTTTCTCAAAAAGTAATACGAGTAAACAATCCTTTTATAATAAATTCACAAATAACTGCACCTCTATACATGTGGAGCAGAATAAAGATTTTGGTGGAGCCTTCTTAGAGATTCAAAGGGTCAAGTAGTTCTCCACAGTCGTAAAGCATTTGATCGAGCAGATTCAAAACATGATTTTAACCTTGCAATTATGGTGTGGGCGGTTGATTGTATCAAAAGTCATAATTTTGACAAGATCATCTTCGCGGCACAAGACACAAAGATCATTGAGGCTTTGCTCAGATCAAGAACTTGGCCTAATTTCAGAGCATATGCCGAGGTACTTGCTATTGTCGTCAAACTCGTGGCCAATTGGAGAACTGAAGTGGAAAAGCATAAAAATAATATAGGAGCTAGAGCAAAGTGTAACTTTGGAAACTAGAATTCATTTCTATGTTTCTACGTTACCCTTTGTGGTTGTAGGGGTAAATCATTTCAAGAAGAAGCTATGGGTTCATCACTCTAAGCCAGGAATTGTTTTGGAAAGTTAGGCTAATTGTAGGTTCTGGTCATTATGATCATACTTAGTTAGCAATATTTTGGACTCCCGTAGGGTTTGGTCTTGGATCGGCCGCGCCAAACCTATGGACTGATGATGATGTAAGTATTGGACCAATGAAAACAAGAACCATACGTCCAATTTAATCTAATATAAACAAGAACTATACGTCCTTCCTTCCCCACGATCGAAAACTCTTTGATTTCTGAATTTATTTTCCTATAATTTCCCTCTCAACTATTTTTTTCAACAACAACAAAAAACTATTCGTCTTCTATTTCTCCACGAATTCTTCTAACTGCCGCTTCTGTTTTTATTTGTCTAAAATATTAATCCTCATCATAAATCAGAATAATTATATATGTTTAACTTCATGACTAACTTTAGTATTCATTTTAGAATTAAACAAACAATACAAAATACAACTAAAGGTAACTTCTTGATTCAAAACAATTACATGTAAAAAAAACAATTACATGTTTATTTAGTCCATATAAAACATGAGCCTTAAAAGTTAAAACTAGTAATTAATAAAAGATTAGGACAATGTATGAGTGCGTATTTCTTTACTGATAACAATAGAAAAATGAAATTCTAGAACGATATATTATATGTTGATATAGAGCTCGCTTCGCACGATATATATTTTTTAATTTCTAAAGTGGTTCGCTATTCCCAAAAATGAAAAAAAAAAAAAACAGATCTGGCAATTGTTGACCCTGATTCGCTAAACGTTTTGTTTGCTTAGTTTTTATTAAATTGTTTTACTTAATTCATTCAACAGATCCATACTGCCTAATTCTGTATATGAAATTATGAATGTAGTCTATAAATATGGGTTTCTCAGCTGATTTAGGCATATATACTAGAGCAGCAGTTCTTGATTGATCCAAAGATTTGTCCACATAATGTCTTCCTCAACGTAAACTAATCCTTTCAATATATATATATATATATATTTTTTTTTAAAACAATCCTTTCAAGAGTTATGTATTAATGAATCTGTAACCCTAATTTCCATATCTAGTTCTAAATAAAGCAAACTATGTTATATTACCAGGGACTCTGTCATGAATTCTTTTAGTATGAATGGAGGCAATGGAAAAAATAGCTATGCTAATAATTCTGATGTCCAGGTACGTAGATGTGTTGTTCATGAGTTTTTATGAAAAGTTTCCAAGTACTAATTCCATTACATTAATTCTGAATATATTAGCAAAAGTTTCCCACTACTAAATAAATAATTATAAGAAAAACTGATTATTTTAAAGTATGTGATAAACTTTAATTGGAAATCAAAAATAAAATGATCAAAATAAATAAATAACTGTCATGATTCTTAATGAGTAGTTTTCAATCTTATTTGTTTACTCTTAGGGATCATTTATTTTGTTCTCTACTTTTTCGTGTTTTGCGTAGTTTTTCAAATTTAAATCGAGTTTCTAATACACAAAACTTAAACTTCTACAAATTAATAATGTTGAGACTTAAAAAAATTATTAATTTAAAAAAGTATTAATTTATCGATAAATTAACAAATATTAATTTATAGAGAGAATTGTTTTTAGGTAACACTTTTCTTGAAATTTTTTCGAGTCATGTTATATTGAATTGATGAATCCATTTGCAAAAATGATATACATTAACTTGAAATTATGAGTAAAATTTTTGATTGTCGCAAAAGAATAGATGTTAATATCATATGAGACTATCCAATTATGAAAATAATATATGTTCTTATGTTTAAAATTTAGAAAAAATCATGGATATTATCCTTAATGTTGATGTATATATTTAAAAAGAGTTATACGTAAAAAATCATTTATGTTATCTAGAACTTTTCACAAGTTTATGATACATAACAAGAAAACAATCATAAATTTTTTGGAGGCAGCAAGTAAAGTTAAAGATATTTCAACCTTTAAAATAAAATAAAATTCATTAAAACCATGTTTTAGTACATTATCATATGCATGATTATATATAATTATTAATTTATATAAATTTTACAAAATGACACAAACCAAATGACACACTACAAAAATAACACACTTGAATTACCTTTTGCAAAAATGACACATTTTGAAATATCATTTACTTCATATATCATTTATATTTGGGTTAACTATGTTATGTTAGGGTTTAGTTTTTAAGGTTTATGGTTTGTTAGGGTCATAACCTTTTCTAAAGCTTAAAATTCTATGGTTTAGGTTTTTTTAAATATATTTTGTGTCATTTTTGAAAATGGACAATTGGTTGTGTCATTTAAAAAAAAAAAAATAATTCAAGTGTCATTTTTGAAATTCTCCATTAATTTATACTATTACTGAGACCATATTTTACATATGAGTTTCAAAAAAAATTACTATCCTATCATTGTATTGAATTTCGTTAATTTTTATATTGGACGGAAACATTTTATTACTTTATAGTAATTATTAATTTATAAAGTATTAATTTATAGAGGTTCTACTGTATATGTTTAAACTAGCTGTATTGTTTTATAATATACATTATGGTTATGACAAGAACTGTAGCACTGATTTTGTGTTCGGACCACGATCAATTTGCAGAGAAATGTGTTATCCCAAACACAATTGGTTGTAGTAGAGAACATCAGAGAGATGTTAACGGAGTTGGGTTTTCCTGAGTGTATCAACGTGGCTGACTTGGGTTGTTCTTCCGGACCAAATACATACTTGGCCATGTCCGGAATCGTCAATACAATCATAGATTCATACCTAAAGATAGCTGGAATTAACTTACCAGAGATCGATTGCTTTCTAAACGATCTTTCAGAAAACGACTTCAACACTACTTTCAAGTTGCTACCTTCCTTCCAAGAGGGTCTAAAGACAGACCTCAAAGGAAAGTGCTTCGTGTCAGGAACCCCAGGATCGTTTTACACGAGGCTTTTCCCAAAAAAGTCTCTCCATTTTGTTCATTCATCATATAGTATTCATTGGCTCTCTAAGGTTCCTCAAGGTCTGAAGGAAGATGATAACAACAGGAGCGTGTTTATAAATAGCTCAAGCCCTCAAAACGTATACAAGAGTTACTTGGACCAGTTCCAAACCGATTTCTCCTTGTTTCTCAAAATGCGTTCGGAAGAGATAATGCCAAATGGACGTATGGTTCTGGTTTCCGTTGGTAGAAACACTTCTGATCCTCTGTACAGAGACTGTTTCCAGTGGTGGTCAGTGTTATCTGATTCTCTCCTTGACCTTGTCTCCGAGGTACGATCTATTTTTTTTTTAATGCAACATAAATGTAGGATCGTGTTAGAAATAACATAATGTACTAAGAAATGTCTCAGTCTAATAGTTGTGAATTTGATTTGAGTTAGAATTAGAAGTTTATTAATTTATTTATATAAAACGAACCGTGTTAAGATTACACATGACACATCTTAAAATCAAAGTTTATGTTCTGAGCAGGGAACAGTGAAGGAGTCAGAGGTGAATTCATTCAACATGCCATTCTATGATCCGAACGAAGGAGAGGTGAAGGAAGTAATTGAGAGTGAGGGATCCTTTGAAATTAATATGATCGAGACACGTGAAAGATTTGGTAATGAATATGTTGTCGATGAATCATCAGATCCATTCAAACAATGTCAAAAGATTGCAAACCGAGTAAGATCTGTCGGTGAATCAATTCTGGTTCCTCATTTTGGAGAAGCTATTATGGATCACTTGTTCCACAGGTATGCAATCCATGTTGCCAAGATTATGACTATTCAACCTTGCCCCAAAGGGATAGTCAACATTGTCGTTTCATTGACTAGAAAATAAAGGCTTTGAGTTGTTGTGGTATGTATTAAGCTTTCAAGATTTATAATTTACAGCTATGTATTATATATCCAGTTTTATCCAATTTTTGAATTTTCTTTGTTCTTATCTGTTTTGTTGATTTTGGGTTTTGAATTTGTGTGTTGTTTCCCCATTTTGGATAATGGATAAACTTTCCATGCACATATTAGTTTACTTTATAACAAGTTTAGTAAAATATTAGAGTAAAGTTATTAAGGTGTTCTGAACCCGTGAATAGGAGATATGGAGGCAACCTTTGTTGCATCCATTAATACTATTAGTTTTTGTTATATTTCTTTAGCTAAATTTTGTTTGATTGTTTTCCAATTGAACTATACTCTATTTTCGTTTTTCTTTTAATTAGCAAGAGGTTCGGGGTCGAAACCCGTAATCCTCTCGGACACGAAACCATAGCATGTAATATTAGTTTCGTCATAAGCGTCACTCAAAACAGCGATCTCTTTGGCTGAGATATTTACCAGTTGAGTTATTGGCTCTTGGTATTATATTTTACTAGGGTTGGACTCGCCCGCTGGGCGAGTTTTGTTTATTTTGATGTTCTTATGTTATTATGTTTGGAAATTATATCATATATAACATGTACTACAAAGTATTTATGTTATTATATATCTTTTACATTCATTAACTTATTATAATATTATATGTTCAATCACTAATTTGATTGTGAATTTTTTTTTTTTTTTTTGAAATTCTTCCAATTTGGCATTTGATTTTAAATTAATAATTTTTAGTTTCTAAAAACTTATTATTTTATTTTTAATTGCTTCTATCTTAACCATACTTTAATCATAATCGCGTAACATGCATATTAATATATTTACTTTTTCTTAAACACTTTAAAAGTAATTTTTCCTAGATTTTAGTGTTAAAAGCATTGATTCAAATATTGAATTATCAAATAGGTAATTTTTTTTGGATCATGGTGTATAACTGCGTACACTTTTACATAAAAAGCATATATCATTCTCCCTATATTTTGTTATATAATTCATGAATAACGCGACCATTCATTTTTTAACTTATATATATCAAAACTCAAGATTATTTATTTATTTTAAATTATGGTACTGCAACGTTTTCAATTTTTTCTTTTATACTTCCATAAACTCAATTATATTGAATGAATTCTTTTTTTCTTTTGGACAAATCTTATATTCCAAATTTTTACTTTACTTTGTCCAGAATTTGTTTGATATCTTTTAGTGAAATCATATATCCTATTTCTCATTAAACCTTCAGCCTCATAGCAATCGGCGGAAGCTCAATTATGATGCCTTAATAATTGAATCATTTAATCTATTTTTGTTTGATTATATCTCATGTCGTTAATTTTCATTTTTATTCATTGCTCTTATATGTAAACTCATAACGTTTTGATTATTTTCTAATGAAATTTATTATAAATGATATATATTCATTATTGTATTTTTAGTTTAGAAAATAAAATACGCAAATAATCCTAAAACATCGTTCGCGTGATACATGAGTTTTATAATTTTATTAACTTAACGACAAAATTTTGATTTTACCATTTACAGTGTATACCTCTTATCTTTCAAATAATGGTATTATAACACTTTCAAATTTGTCTTTCATCCTTTCATAAAATTCAAATATAACATAATGAAAAAATTGTATATTCCAAATTTTTATCTTATTATCTCATCTTTACTAAGATGGTTCAGTAGCTTTTTAGTGAAATAATATATATTCTTTTGGTAGATTGACAACTCTTTAACAATTGTTTGACACTGAAATTATTTAGGTTTTTTTTCTTTGATGTCATTTATAATTTTATCCATTTGTTCTTATATGTATATTTATTTTACATATTTCTAATTTCTTAAACTGATTATATATATAAAAACTTTTAAGCAAGAAGGTCAACCCGTTGTTTAGAATTTAACATTATATTTATTTTACTTGTTTAACCCATTTTTTACTTACTTGTTTAAACTCTACATATATTTACTGATTTTTCGTTTTTTTAATTTAATTAAAAAGTGTAGTAGTTATTAGTAACAATAAATATACATAAACGACATCATCTTTAATGAGATGGTTCAATATCCTTGTAGTGAAACAATATATATTATTTCTCTTTAGATCAACAACATCTTAACAATCGTTTGACATTCAAATTATTTAGATTTGTTTTATTTGATTTTTTGATGTTGTTTATATTTTTATTCATTTGTTCTTATATGTATATTTAATGTACATATTTCCAGATTTTTTAAACTAAATATATAAACTTGTATTGTTATTATAAAATCCATTTATTGTTGAAATTATATTTACAACAATAAAATACTCAAATTAATTTTACATGTACTACTTTTAGCTATTTATTGACTTATTTTCGTATTTTATATTTAATTAGATTTTTTTACCTATAAGTAAGAATAAATATACATAAACATGAATTAAATGACACTTAAATTTAAAATTAATTATAAAAAAATGATTTGCCTATGTAGACACCTTAGATGAAGAGAGGAGTGTGCTATTATATATATGATTTTTGTCATCTTGTATTTACTGAATTACATAAAAAAAACCAACGGACACTACAAGTCTCCGGAAATAAAGTCAACCCGAAAGGAGCTTGTCCAAAACAAAGCCCTACTGAAAAATCTAGCGAGATTACAAGTTCATCGAAAACTATAAACCCAACGGAATCAAACTCATTTATGAAAAGCACCATGGTCGTATAACAAAAACATATGAAAACTAATGAACTTAGCAGGAAATATTATTAGCTAAAATGTAATTTTTTTATTTATAAAATCATTAACCAAGTTTTCAAAATCAACTTTTCTATCCTTTTTTCTTTCAATTTATATATAGTCATGTCACTAAATCTTTTTGCGATATATTCGAGTGAAGATAATAATTAACCGCAAAAGAAAGTAATTCACCTCAATGGCGATGATTTACCGAGTGAAGTTTCTAATTTTAACAATTTTAATCTAACGGGAGAAGATAGAACAAATCTCTATGTTTACCCTACTATTATAAATCATTGTTTATACTAGGGTAGGACTCGCGCGCTGCGCGAGTTTGGCTTCTTTTGATATTTTTGTGTTATTTTCCTATGTTTTCTATGAATATCATGTATAACATGAATTAGTAAGTATTTTATGTTAGTATATATATTTTAAATTTATTTACACATTACAATATCATATTTTCAATTATTAATTTTTTTTTAATTCTTTTTTTTGAAATTCTTTCGTTTTGGTATTTGATTTTAAATAAATAGTTGTTTAGTGTTTGAAAACTTATTATTTTATCTATTATTGCATAATAAATTTATCCAATCTTCAAACAAATTCTAAATATAATCAATATATTTACTTTTGTCATTTTTTCACAAAACATTAATATAATAATAGAAAGTTAATTTATACATAATTTTTTCTTACGTTTTCTTAAACATTTCGAAAATACTTTTTGTTTCTCTAGATTTTTAAAATCATTGATTCAAATATTGAATTACAGAAGCTCGCCGGGGAATGCCTTTTTGTAGAACTACATACATTTTTACATAAAGATCAGAAATTATTCTCGGTATATTTTGTTGTACAATTTATGAATAATGTGACTATTAATTTTATATTTTTTATATATATATCAAATTTAAGATTTTTTATTTATTTTAAATTACGATTTTACAACGTTTTCAATTTTTTTTCTTTTCTACTTCCAAAACCTGAAAATAACATTTTGAATAAAATATTATATTCTAAAGTTTCACCTTATTTTCTTATTTTAGTGAAATCGTTCAATATCCTTTAGTGAAATCATACATCCTCTTTTTTTAAAGCCTTCCGTCTCTTAACAATCGGCTAAAACTCAATTACGATACTTCAATAATTAACATCATTGAATCTATTTTTTCTTTGATTATTTTTTATTAACATTTCTATTCAACGCTCTTATATATAAATTTGCAATATTTTGATTATTTTCTAATGACCATATAAATAAAAGTAATTCATTATTGTAATTTTATTCGAACATAAATACTCAAATAATCCTGAAATATGGTTCGTATGATGAATTTATTAAACTTAACGACAAAATTTGATTTAACTATTTACAATTTTATGTTACTTTGTTTACTTATTTTTAGTAAAACATAACTCAAGCAATGCGTGATTTTTTTGTCTTCCACCAATTTATACCTTATATCTTTAAAATAATAGTATTATAACACTTTCATATTTTTCTTTCATACTTCCATAAAATCATATAACATTATAAATAAAATCGTGTATCTTAAATTTTCATCTTATTATCTCATCTTTAATTAGATGGTTCAATATCCTTTTAGTGAAATAGTATATATTCTTTATCTTTAGATCAACAACTTCTTATATTAACACGTTCATCCCTCATTGGTTCAAATATATTCATGTATTTCTTTAACGAATAGGTGTAAGTGCGGTCATGACAAAAAAAAAATCAATAGCCTCTTACAAATTTTATGACACTCAAGATTCTTTTTCTTTGATGTCGCTAATATCTTTATTCACTTTTTCTTATATGTATATTCATTTTACATATTTCCAATTTTGAAATTGAATATATAACCTTTTATCGTTATCATAAATTCATAGTAAATACTCAAATATTAATATCTACTTTTAGTAATTTATTGACTTATTTTTCGCTTTTTAATTTAATTAAAAAATTAGTAGCTATAAGTAACAATAAATATACATAAACATGAACTAAATGAACTTAAAACTAAAATTAGTAGAAATTGAATATATAAACATTTATCGTTATCATAAATTCATAGTAAATAATCAAATATTAATTTCTACTTTTAGTAATTTATTGACTTATTTTTCGCTATATAAACTTTTATCGTTATCATAAATTCATAGTAAATACTCAAATATTAATTTCTACTTTTAGTAATTTATTGACTTATTTTTCGTTTTTTAATTTAATTAAAAAATTAGTAGCTATAAGTAACAATAAATATACATAAACATGAACTAAATGAATTTAAAACTAAATTAATTGCTTAAATTTTTTTTGCCTATGTGGACACCTTAGATGAAGAGAGGACTCCCTAATTATATATATGATGATTCTATTTATTTATTTATTCATTAAAGAAGTTCATATTTCTATCGTTAGCTAATATTTTTGTTTATTTAAAAAACTTCGAGCGTCTAACCCATGTCATAACTACGTAAATCTATAAAAAAAAATGCCCTTAATTTTTTTAAATAAACTAGATACCCTAGGCCAATGTTTATTTTCTTCTCATTGAGGCACAACTCTGGCTTTAAACAACAATCTCTTAATAATTATATGGTTCATGATCTCTGATTTTCAGCGAATATTTCTAAAGCCTTACACATCTAATTCATAAGTTTACATCGATTTATTTGGTATTCTCATTTCATATTGCAAACAATTACAATATTTTTGTCTTAGCTGAATTTCATTCTTAGAAATCGTAATGTGACACTTGGTCCTTGTGGATTCGATCTCTAAATTGCTTAACATTTGTTGTGTACTTACAGTAGTTTATATATGTTTCAAACTCTTTGTATTATAGGATCACCTTCCTTTAACATGGATTCACCATTTCCTTTCTCTTGTTTTCCGACTTTTTATTGTCTAACTCTCTTCAATTCACTGTGTTCTTGTTTTTTTCCTCTGTTCTTACTTGAGCGTCGAAAAATCTTTCGAAAACACTCTCTTATCATATTTTTTACGGTATTCATGTGTTTGCTGGCTGTGAAGGAGTGGGCTACCCCAATTGTTATTTCAAGAGAACTAAAACTTTTGAACACATGACGATACAAACTTCTTTTTTTTATAATATGTATAAGATAGAAAGTGTTGGCCTAAGACCATGAAGCTGTGGATGTCCTTTTAGAGCATCCATAACCATGTTTTTATTTGGGTTTCATTAACCTTAAATTTAATATTATTTTAATCAATTTCGGTCTCACGCGTCTCGGTATCGTGGTAGAGATCAAGCCCAAAATCATCGAAACCCATTATTTTCAATGAGTTTTATTACATGAGACCCAAATAAAAACATGGTTACTTTAAGATTGACGTATTAAACCAATAATATAAAAGAAAATATTATTTTATATCAGTTGTTGATAAAACCACACGGCACACGCTAAAAGAAAACCAATTCGACGACTATAAAGTATTAACAAAATCTGAAGCATAAAAAGATACTCCATTGCGGAGACTAAAGTTTAAGGAAAAGAAAACATCGTTTTTAAGGAAAAGAAAACATCGTTTTCTAGTTCTTCTTCAGAGGAAAAGAGGTTGTGATAGGAGACATGGACGATCTGCTTGGACTTCTTAGAATTCGAGTCAAGAGAGGGATTAATCTGGTTTATCGAGATTCTCTTGGAAGCGACCTTTTTGTTGTCATAACCATGGGTTCTGAGGTACTCTTAACTCCCGTCTTATTTTTGAATCTTTAGATTTCAATTTCGAACTGTGAAATTACCAACAAAAACCGTAGCTATAGAAGATTTAGGGATTAATACAGGGATAGAATTGTTACACAACAAACAGTACAATAAGGAAAAAAATTTGAATATATACTCTACATTTTATTAGAAATTTGAAATCTATACTAAATTTATTAAATTTTGAAAATACAAGTTTTTATATTGAACTACAAATTTTGTCTTTACTTATCCAGTAATTTGGACGTTAACAAACAATAATTCAATCATTTATTTTGACTTGTTTCCCTATTTTCTTTTCGACCAAAACAATAAACCTTTTTCCATTAAACGTTCTTTTGTTTTTCGAATTTGATGTTTCAACGTTAGGTTTAGTCTGTTTTTTTAGGTTGTCATATATAATTTTTATGAGTAATATGTTCACACTTCTTATGGTATTTTTAGTTAGTTACAAGTTATTTCTTATGGTATCGAAGAAATATTTCTCTGACTGAGAAATGTCGAATGCGGTTAAGTTGATATTCAAATCGAGTGGATCCATGGTTGAAGCTGTGACAACGTAAATATGCGCATAGCTTACTCAAAAACTCAACTTGAGTATGTGCACACACGTGCTGTAGAGTAAGAGTCTGTTTATATGCCCTGGACAAGATGTGCTCGTCGATCACTTTCGACATTTATTCAAAGAACTGAAGCAGAGTTTACGGGTGATTTACCTTTTCATCAATCTTCTCAAATTCAACGTGTTACCACGATCAATCACATGATTCGCCTAGTAATATCCCGTTCAACAAATGATAAGTTTACTAAGCCAGAAATTAGCAACACGGTTTTGAAGATACACCAAAGTATCTAACTGAACCGGTCATGCACTACAAGAGATATTACATATTACTTCACTGTATTAAGGTCGGTGTATTTAAGGAATATATTATAACATTTATTTTTCTCATTATATAGTCTTTTACTGATCTGTTTTTTTATTAAAATAATGTTAACAAACTATTAACATGTTCTTAAAAGTAAATATGAATTGGCCATACAAACTATTTAACATGTTCTAAAAAGTAATATGAGTTGGCCATAATTAATTAATAGGACAATATATGAGTGCGTGTTTATATATTGATACTTTGATAGCAATAGAAAAATGAGAAATTCTAGAACGATATATTTATAAACGTTGATATAAGAGCTCCTCGACTCCCACGATAAGTATTTAAATTTTTAAATACGATGCGATATCGGGATGTATTCAACATAAAATTTATAATGATTTGATTTTAATTGAGTTTTTAAATGATTTTTGATAATTTAGGAAAATTGTTGTGATGTTAAGTGAAAAATCATAGAATTATACATAAAACAATGTGACTTGCTTTATCACATTTTTAACCCATCAAAACACATTAAAATCACATCAAATCTCTTAAAATCCATTGTTTAAAATATTTTCAATAATACTGGATTTTGGAATATATTTTAAAATTACAAGTTCAATAATGCTGGACTTGAAAAAAGTTTTTAAAACTCATGTTTAAATAATAGAAGATTTGTCACTCAAATACAAAAGACTTTAAATACCATGTTGAATACACTTCTTAGTACTTTTTTAATTTCCGAACAGTGTGTTCCATCATTTCTAAACATGATTTAAATAAAAAATAGATTTGACAACTGTTGACCCTGATTCGTGAAACGTTTTATTTGCTTAGTATTATTAAAATTGCTTCCCCTATTTAATTCATTCAACAAAGCAACACTAGTGCTAATGTAGTATATAAATATAGCTTCTCTACATTACACTAAAACTGCAGTTCTTGATTACACTAAAGATTTGCATTTAGCAAAAAAAAAAAAAACGAAAGATTTGTCCACATAATGCCTTCGTCAAGGTAAATCAATCCTTTCTTTTATTTTATTTTGCTACAAAACTGTTCATAGTACGTAGCCTTTTACGTTAATAAATCTGTATCCCTAATTTCAATATCTATTTCTAAACAATGGAAGCTCTATGATATATACCAGGGACTCTATGAAGTATTCTTTTAGTATGAATGGAGGCAATGAAGAAAATAGCTATGCTAGTGATTCTGATGTCGAGGTAACGTACATGCATGAGTTTAATTAGTTTTGATGAAAAGTTTCCAAGTGCTAATTCTATTACAGTAATTTTGATTATTAATATTAGCATAAGTTTCCAATACTAAATACATGAGTTTAATTAGTATTGATGAAAAGTGTCGAAGTACTAATCTCGTTACAGTAATTTTGATTATCAATATTATCAATAGTTTCCAATACTAATTAAATACACTATATCAAAAAACTGATTATTTTAAAATATGTGATACATTTTAATTGGGAATCAAATAATCAAAATAAATAAATAATTGTTATGCTTCTTAGTTCTTAATAAGTAGTTTCATCAATCTTATTTTATTTACTTCTACGAATAATTTATTTTCTTTCCACTTTTTCGTGTTTGAATTAGATTTTCCATATTTTCAAAACTTAAAAAATTAAATCCGAGTATCTTCAGATATAAATCTAGTTCTCAATATGATACACACTTGTACCTAGTAGTACGATGTAAATCTATGGGAATTATTAAGAAAATTGCTTCTCTGACAATATATCAACATTTTCTTATAATTTTATTTGGTCAACAAACTTGTAGAGCGAAGACATGGGAAGCGAACCATACGAAGAGGCCATTGAAGCCCTCAAGAAGCTCCTCATGTAAGTATATCATCTTCCTAGGCCAACATATATTACAAGTTAAATAGTTAATAAGTATATGGAAACTTTTCAAAAATACCACATTTTAAAGTTAATCGTATTTCATATATGGTTGTTTAATTAATCGTAAAATCTGTTAAAATACGGGCAGTGAAAAGGAAGAGCTAAAGACGGTTGCAGCGGCTAAGGTGGAGCAGATCACGGCGGAGCTTCAGACACGAACTTCGTCCGACAAGAAAGCTTTCGACCCCGTGG
Organism: Arabis alpina; assembly: GCA_900128785.1. NCBI lineage: Eukaryota > Viridiplantae > Streptophyta > Magnoliopsida > Brassicales > Brassicaceae > Arabis > Arabis alpina. Next base: position 22,465,134 of record LT669788.1, on the reverse strand, counting down.
AAACCATTAAGCAAGGGTTCATCACTTTCAAGGAGGAGAAATACGAGTAATATTTCTCTTTTAATTTCTTTAATTAGAGAAGTCTTGATTTTAATATTAATATTTTGATTTCGCAGAACCAATCCTACTTTGTACGGTGAGCTCGCCAAGGGTCAGAGTCCTAAGGTAGAAACAAGACAGAAAGAAAAACAACAACAATTTATAACGTTTACTATTATAACAATCTAAAAAAAAAGTTAAAGGGAAAAGTTAGTAAATATGTGTGAATGGGTGGTGCAGTTCCTGGTGTTTGCATGTTCGGACTCACGTGTGTGTCCATCGGACGTTCTCAACTTCCAGCCAGGAGATGCCTTCGTGGTCCGTAACATCGGCAGCATGGTTCCTCCTTTTGACAAGGTTAATGAACTCTTCTACCTAGAACCTTGATGTGCTTGACTTTTTTGTTTAACGAATCGTATTGTTGACTTTTTGTTGCTTCTTTGCTAATATATTCACAGGTCAAATACAGTGGGGTTGGAGCAGCCATCGAATACGCTGTCTTGAACCTTAAGGTGAAACCATTCTTGGGATTCTTTACATTTTTATTTTACAATGAGCCGGGCCATAAAGAGTGAATTATAAGTCTTAATTTTGATCAATAATAGAAAGTATATTGTAATTGATTTTTATTGAAATTTATTTAATGTAGGTGAAGAACATTGTGGTGATAGGACACAGTGCATGTGGTGGGATCAAGGGGCTTATGTCTTCCGCCTTAGATGGAAACAACTCCACGTACGTAGACTATCTTTATATCCGCTTTTTACAAAAATTCAACATAATTTTTTATTAAATAAGATTATTTTTTCCAATAAATAATGTTAATTACAGTGATTTCATAGAGGACTGGGTCAAAATCTGTTTACCAGCCAAGGTAAAGGTTATATCAGAATTTGGAGGTTCAAGCTTTAAAGACCAATGTGCCCGATGTGAAAGGGTACAACATATACATGTTCATTCAAATGTCTAGTTATATTTCTAATCAAACTAAATATATTTCTATGAGATTATTAATACAAATGTATTAATAAATGCAGGAGGCAGTGAATGTTTCACTCGCAAACCTATTGACATATCCATTTGTGAGAGAAGGACTTCTGAAGGGAACACTTGCTTTGAAGGGAGGCCACTATGACTTTGTCAAGGGTGCTTTTGAGCTTTGGGGACTTGAATTTGGCCTCTCCGAAACTAGCTCTGTATGAACCAATCCATCATCATCATCATGATCATCCATCATCATCATTATATATATGCCTATGATTCCATATGTAATTTGTAATGTGCCTTTGATTGTGTTGAATTATCTCTCTTCATATGTAATTTGTAATGTGCCTCTGATTGTGTTGAGTTATCTCTCTTCTTCCACTCTACCAACTTTATCCCTATAATGATATAATAAAAATATCTAAGTTTGTGGTTTCTTAACTTCTGATTAATTTTGAGTAGATTTAAAGTATTTTAATTTAAATATGAATAAACTTGTTGGTAATGGTTGTTTAATGAACGTAAACCTCTAAATTAGACCAGTAAATCTATAAATTAATCCATTAATCCATTAATAATTTAATAATATTTATTTTAAGGTTTAATTGGCGTTAAATTAAAATGTTAAAGTTTAATTTGACTTAAATTAAAAGGTCGGGTTTATAGTTATCACCATCACTTTTGTTGAGGTTTTTCAGAATATCTCAAATCAAAACTAAAATCTTGGATATCAACAAGAAAGCATAATATATAGTCAGAAATCTTTCATTTGATAGGAGATTAATTTGATCATTTTAATTGTTTTTAACTAAATGTTATTTTAAAGTTTTCAACTTATTATTACGATCCATACTAGAAATATCCATCCTTATATACCGAATGAAAAACGGGTAGCAAATATTATCACGCTGTTTTATTTTGTTGAAAATTCGTCTAGCTACGCAAAAAACATAACAGAAGAAAGTACATTAAATATATATTTTGCTCAGAAGAAAAACAAAGATACACTACATATCTTTCTTATTTTTTTCATCAAAGAATCTATTAAGAATAAAGAGGTAACCGTAGAGTCATGAACAACATAGAAAAGATCAAGAAAGAAAAACAGAGAATCAAAACCAGAAATATGATAAAATCAACATCTCTAAACAGAGCACCACGTTTTTTACGTTACACCAAAGCTCCTAACTTAACCGGCCTTACACTACAGGAGATAATTCATATAACCTTTCTATATTAAGGCCGGTTTATGAATTGGCTCAAGAAAATAAAAATTATAACAAAGTATGATTGTATGAACATGTTACTAAAAAGTAATACAAGTAAACAATCCTTTTATAATAAATTCACAAATAACTGCACCTCTATACATGTGGAGGAGAATAAAGATTTTGATGGAGTCCCGTGACCCGTCTCAATATTGTTTGGGGCTCTAGGCTAAGAACGATATATATAATATTTTTTTTTTCTGTGTTCCTTTTAGTGTAATTTTTTTGCTATTTTACATTTTTTGACCCATTTTTCTTAATAAAAATGCAAAAATTTCGAGTGAGCCCGAGGCAAAGCCCACCTTGCCATGCCTTAGAGACGGCACTGTTCTTAGAGATTCAAAGGGTCAAGTAGTTCTCCACAGTCGTAAAGCATTTGATCGAGCAGATTCAAAACATGATTTTAACCTTGCAATTATGGTGTGGGCGGTTGATTGTATCAAAAGTCATAATTTTGACAAGATCATCTTCGCGGCACAAGACATAGAGATCATTGAGGCTTTGCTCAGATCAAGAACTTGGACTAATTTCAGAGCATATGCCGAGGTACTTGCTATTGTCGTCAAACTCGTGGCCAATTGGAGAACTGAAGTGGAAAAGCATAAAAATAATATAGGAGCTAAAGCAAAGTGTAACTTTGGAAACTAGATTTCATTTCTATGTTGCTACGTTACCCTTTGTGGTTGCAGGGGTAAATCATTTCAAGAAGAAGCTATGGGTTCATCACCCTAAGCCAGGAATTGTTTTGGAAAGTTAGGCTAATTGTAGGTTCTGGTCATTATGATCATACTTAGTTAGCAATATTTTGGACTCCCGTAGGGTTTGGTCTTGGATTGGCCGCGCCAAACCTATATGGGCTGATGATGATGTATGTATTGGACCAATGAGAACAAGAACCATACGTCCAATTTAATCTAATATAAACAAGAACTATACGTCCTTCCTTCCCCACGATCGAAAACTCTTTGATTTCTGAATTTATTTTCCTATAATTTTTTTTTTTTGAATTGAATGTAAAATTTTATTCAATCAACCTTTTTTCAATGAATGTGACTTGTTTGATAACGGTATTAAAACTAGAATTTTAAATCTTCAGGAGGTTTGAGATGGGATTCTTCTATCTTGTCAAAAGCCATGTCTCCATTGCCTCTTCATAAGCATAGTCTCTTGTGGCGTGAATTGCATTGATCCGATTGATCACATTTTTGTTTATCTTCTTGACCAGGAGAGCGTACGTTTGAGCTTGCTCACCGTGACGTCTCTGGTTTCTCTCTCGCCATATGTGGTACACCGTTATTTGGAATGCATATCGTATCAGGAACTTCTCATAACCCTGTCTATTGATGGTAAGTAGTAAGACGATACGATCCCAGCTGGTGGTATATTCCGAATCAAGAAGTTTCTGCATTGTTTCCTTCCACACCGCTCCGGAGAAGCTACACTCGAAAAATAGATGGTTTCGTGATTCCTCGGCATTGTGACAGAGGCAACACTCCACGTTGTGAATTGATCCCCAACTACGCATACGGTCACCCGTCGATAGTCTATTATGAACTGCAAGCCAAGCAAGGAACGAGTACTTTGGGGTATCGTGAGTGAACCAAATCCCCTTGTACCATGTAACTGTTGGCTTTACGGTCCGTATTAGATCTCTAGTGTGGCGAGTAACAAACCTTGGTTGGTAGCCATTATCTGAGTACTTCCAAAGAGAGCAATCTTCTCGCTCACTTCTCTGTACCCGTGCAGTTTCGATCTCATCCTCAATATCACGTAGAGAATCCACCCGATGACGACGCCTCCTGTGATTCTCCAACACCTCCATTACCGTCGCAGATCTAGATACACCCAGATCAATAGTTCCCCTAGGACCCGTGATGTCGAAAAGGCGACCCATTGCAGACCAATTGTTAAACCAAAAGGAGGAGCTTCTTCCATTTCCTAACTCAATCTTGTGAAAGAGTTTTGCGGTCTCGCTATATTTCAGAATTTTCTTCCACATCCATGACCCTTTAGAAGTATTCTCTTTGATATCCCAAAAGGAAAGGTTCCCAATCAGCATTGCCTTGACCCATCTCACCCAAAGGGAAGGTTGATTGGAGACAATACGCCATATTAACTTCATAATGCTAACTTGATTTGCCTCCTTTAGGGAGTGAAAGCCAAGTCCTCCTTCCTGCTTTGGTCTACAAATTCCAGTCCAGGCGATCTTTGCTTTCCGGGTATTCAAATCCGGCCCGGACCATAAGAAAGCGGCGCACAACTTATCGATTTCCCGAAGACAAGCAGTGGGTAACCTGAATGCTGATAGCCAGAAGTTTGTGATGCTCCGTATCACCGATGTTAGAAGCTGCATTCTCCCGGCATAAGAAAGGTGTCGAGCCGTCCATGACGAAATCTTGGAACGAATCTTCTCCAACAGAGGTTGGTAATCTGTTGTTGTCATTCTCTTAGTGAGGAGAGGAAGACCCAAATATTTGACCGGGAATTATCCTACCGCAAAAGGGAAGCTCTCAAGTATACTTTCCCGATTCCGGTCGGCGACACCTGCAAGGTAGAACGTGGATTTCTCTAAACTTATTTGCAAACCTGAGATTCGTGCAAAGTCGGTAAAGATGCCCAACACTCCTTCTATCGAACGTTTCTGCCCATCAACAAAGACCATGAGGTCATCTGCAAAACAGAGGTGCGTCATTTGAATGTTCTTGCATCGTGGATGATAACCAATTTTCCTCTCAATTGCTGCTTTATCCAGCAAACAAGACAACACATTCATACACGTGACAAACAAGTATGGTGATAGTGCACATCCTTGTCGTAATCCTCGTCTACTTCTAAAAAAAACTGCTAGCTCTCCATTGACCTGAACGGAGAAAGATGATGTAGTGATACACAAGCGGATCCAATGAATGAATCTATCTGGAAGGTTAAGAGCTTCCAAAGTATTCAACACAAAATCTCATTGCACTGAATCAAACGCTTTCGATATGTCAATCTTCATCGCACACCTTGACGATATGTTATCTTTGTGGTAATCTTTAACCATTTCCGTAGCCAACAAGACATTCTCCATGAGCAATCTTTGTTTGACAAACGCAGATTGGTTTTGGGCAATGAACTTCGGGAGAATGAGTTTTAATCGATTCGCAATAATCTTGGAGATCACCTTGTAGATCAAATTGCAGCATGAGATGGGAGGATAGTCCTTCATGACCCTTGCAGTAGCAACCTTCGGAATTAAAGATAGAATCGTAGTGTTAAGTCCCTTTGGGAGAAATCCTTTCACGAAGAAAGACGAATTGCAGTTGTAACATCCTTCCCTACAACAGACCATGTTTCCTTGAAGAATTCACTGGTGAATCCATCGGGGCCTGGCGATTTGTTACTAGGCATAGAGAAGACAACCTTACGGATTTCTTCCTCACTAACTTCTCGAACAAGCCTATCACAGTCTTCCTCACTACATCTGTATTGTAGCAGCTCTTGGAGCTTCTCCACTGAGATAACCTCGATATTATTCGGCGTGGACGTATAGAATTCATCGAAAAACCGCACAGCTTCTGCCTTTATAGCATCGGGATCTTTTAGTATTTCTCCATCTTGATTTATGATCTCTCGAATGGCGTTCTGCATTTTCCTAATTTGAGTTGATTTGTGGAAGTAGACATTATTCCTATCCCCCACTACAAGCCAATGAAGCTTCGCCTTTTGTTGCAGATATCCTTCTTCTAACTCCACCAATCTCTGCCATTTTTCATAAGCTAAATTCTCATTAACCATAGCTTGCTGGTTCGGATTAGACAAAGTAACTTGTTGTTTGCTGCAGAGGTCTGCATAAGCTTCCTTCGTTTTATGTGTGAGATCACTTAAGGTCTCTTTCCCCAATTTCCTGAGCAGTGGCTTTAACTCCTTTAGTTTCTTCCCCAAACGATGTAAGGCAGATGTAGACACAAAAAGATCACCTGTTGATCTCCAAAATTCGGTAACCAGGGGTTGAAATTTCAGAGACTTAGTGAGCACATTGGAAAATTTGAATGGTTTTCTCCGTCTTATCTCTGCTGCCTTCAATATTATTCTTCCTCTTGCATGATCAGAACATCCACCTAATTCAAACGTGCTATAGGAGTCTGGGAACGCACCAATCCAGGCATCATTAACCAAAACTCGATCCAACTTTTTGCAAATTAACTCCTCTTCTCGTTTATTAGTCCATGTGTAGCTCGGACCATGGCATCTCAGATCAAGCATCGAGTAGTAACGAGTAGTATCCTGAAAATCTTACATCCCCATCGTCATTGTTGTAAAGCTTGAGTGTTCTTCACCGTCCAATATCTCATTGAAATATCCACAGATCAACCATGGCTTATCTCGAAACAATGGCGATTCATGGTGATGTCGAATGTCTGCCCATAGTTCTTTCCGTTCCTCTGCAAGGTTGGATGCATATACAAAGGAACAGAAAAATTCCTCCTCATTCCCATCCAAACACACCGAGCATGTGACCAGTTGCCCTCTTTTGAAAATGGGAGTAAGCCTCGCTCTTCCTCCCCAAACAACCCATATTCTTCCTAAGGTGTTGAACTCGTAATTAGAGATAACTGACCAGTCTCCCACTACTGCTTCCGCTATCCTTGCACTCTTATTCTCCTTTACTCGTGTCTCCAATAGACATCCAAACTGAAAATCCTGACTCCGTATCCACTCTTTAATAATGGAATGCTTTGATGATTTGTTTAAGCCTCGTACATTCCATGTGAACCCCGACATATAATTATGGTTTTTTACCCCTCTTGCCAACGGCAATAGGGATGGTGTCTTTTGTTGCTAGAACATATGGGTCCAAGGCCTTAGGATTTTTCCCTTTCACGTCTCTGGGCAGTCGTAGCCTAGTGCTCTGTTCCCCATTTCTTGATCTATTTCTGCCCTTTTTGATCTTACCTTGAAGAGTTATCTCTCCCTCCACCAACTGGCTCATCTCCAAGTCCTCGATCACTTCTTCTTCGTCATCCTCTTCATCCTCTTTACCCTCCTCTTCGTCCTCTTTACCCTCCTCGGTATCCTCTGTTGCCAACACCGAGTATCGAGAAGGTGATATACTCGTTGCTGGATTGGGAGACTCGGAAAAACCCCCCATTTTTGCTGGAGAAACAGCCTGCCAAGCTTCCTCCGGTTTATCGATCTCGCCTACTTCAACCATGGATAAGTTTTCTTGCTTATCTTCCTCTGTTTCAGCCCTCAGAGATATCTGCCTCTGCTCAGTAATTTGGTCTTGTGCCCCCTCTCGTAGATGGTCCACATTTATACTCCCTCCATTATCCTTTTTCTCCACCTCAATATTTTCTTCTGATCTCATACTACCCGGAGACCCCTCTCCCTCGTTTTCCACTGGTTGTAGTTGTGTTGGTGCACTCCCACTCTGTTTTGTCAACAACGTGATCTGTTTCCCATTGTTGACGAGACATACTGATGTTGTGTGTCCCCATTTAGAGCATTTGGAGCATCGAGGAGGAAGCCAAGGATATTTGAACTCCACCACTGCGTCTACTCCCAGACTTGAGCGAAATCGAAAAGATGTTGGTAGTTCCTTCGTCAAATCAGTTTCCACCATTACCTTTGCTTCTTCAAAACTTTTACATAACTCCGTCTCCGGATGCAAACGCTTTGGTTCACCCACTGCACTTGCCAAGAACTTCAAACCCTTCCATGAGAAAAGTTTATGTGGCACATTTTTTATGGTTATCCATATTGATATGGATCGCATATCCGGTTGTTGCTCCTCCTTGATTGGAGACCACTTTGATACGAGCATCTGGACACCTGCAATCTCCCATGAACGCCTGTTTAGGGCTCTTGATCGGACGGTTTTATTCCGAATTCTGAATTTCATTGTTGTCGCATTCACTTCAAACACATCAACTTTGACTGATTTATCGCCGAGAGGCCATATCTTATTGACAATCATATGCACCTTCGCCACTGATAACACAGGTTTTAACCCAATAAAACTACTGCAAGTGCACAGCAAATGTTGTAGTAATGTAGGGATCGAATCCACAAGAACCAAGTCTACACTTCAAACTATATGAATCAAAATTAAGCTAAGATGATTTAAAAGGTGGTTGTATGCAATAATGTAAATGAGAAACCAAATAAAAACGATGTAAACTTATGAATTAAAAGCATTGGGCATTAGGGAATTCGCAGGGATTCATGGATTTATAAATAGATAAATTGTCAAGGAAAGCATTATGTGAAACGACCCGACCCGTTTTTTTTTTTTTTTTAAACAATAAGCTCTTAGTCTCAGACTAGCATTCCCATAAATGCTTGTCCTCCACAACCAAGCCACACAAACAAGCAACCAGCGGATAACACACTAAAACCAAACATGCAAATTCCATTAAATTACTAACCAGTTCAACAACAAATTCCAATCAATCCAGCAACCTAACCAGGTTCTAAAACAATAAAAGAAATACAATAAACCACACAGCATGAAAACCGAGACCCTAGATCATCTCCCTCTTCGTTGCCATGATTCCACGATCACAATTTGCCTTTACCTGCACCACATGGTTAAAAGAGATGCGTGAGTATTATCACAAATACCCAGTGAGACGGTCCTCCCATCTACGACTGCGCACACAGACGCGATGGATCCGCTCAGGCAAACACGCATCAAACAATACACAAAACAAACACAACAACACGGCTCAACCACAGCCCAACAGGCAGCCTGTCGATCGACACTACCACTAGGTGTCGATCGACAGCCCTGTTCACACCTGTCGATCGACACACCCACGGTGCCTGTCGATCGACAGCTCAACTGGACCCTGTCGATCGACACAACCTCTAGATGTCGATCGACAGCTCCTCGATCACCTGTCGATCGACACAACCTCTAGGTGTCGATCGACAGCCTCGTGTGACCCTGTCGATCGACACACCCTAGGGCCGTCGATCGACAGGTCGACGCAGATTCATAGGAGATCGATCAATTGTCCTCTCGGATCGATTCCTCCTCTGCGATAACACGAAACCTGCACAACAAACACAATCCAACAATCCATACACCACAAAACACACAGAAACAACATCAATCATCACAATCAACCAGTTTTAACCTACCACCATACAACCCTAACGAATCCACCGGCCCAGAAGCCATGGTCACGCACTCACCTTAGATTTTCGGTTAGATTCTGGTAGAATTGAGGCTAGACACGAATTCAGCAACAACCACCACGAAATTCCACCTCAAATCGATCAAGAACGAAACCCTAATCACAAACTATCAGGAACAAGAGAAACTCCTCTCAAACTCTCTGTTTCTGATTTTTGGGACTTTGGTTCGCTCAAATGCGGCCAAAAACTCTTAAATACGAAGCCCTAGGGTTTACCCAAACCGGCCCGGTCCAATTGAACGACTTAAATCGAACCAGAAAACCAACCAATTCGAGCACATGTCGATCAACAGACACTAGGTGTGTCGATCGACAGCCCTTAAGAGCCCTGTCGATCGACAGACACCATGTGTGTCGATCGACAGCCCCTCCATTTTACTAAAAAAATGGTTCACGGGCGTCACAATTCTCCCCCACTAACACTGGATTCGTCCTCGAATCCTCTAACACTACCCACCAATCTACCCTGGCCTAACCCGCCAGCAACACCGGAGACTACATCTCCCAGACCTTCCCGAGGTTCACATCCGTCCTATGCATATAGATCCGTCTCAGACATTGATTGCCCATAACTCATAACCACCATCTAGCTTCGGGATCGTCACCCCTCAGCTCTAGGTGTCTAGTATCGACCCACCTCAGTCCGCGCAGTCCTGACGGTGTTCGATACTCAACCATCTCCACACACCTCAATCCATCAAGACACACAGTCTATCAAGCTCTCGGTATGCAGAGATCTGCCAGAGGTCGCAACCTCCAAAACCATCCCCATACCCTCACGATCTCAGTCCGCGCAGTCCTGACGATCGATCGGTATGCAGGGAACCCACTGTCCCCCGGAGAGACGCATCTCTCAAGATCTGCCAAGAAAGACCGAGGTCTAACTCTGAGCTATGCAATCAATTCCTAACGTCTATAATGCACCTCTGACCGGAACTACCTCCTAAGGTCTCACATGATATTCCCCTCCCGGAATACCATCACAAACGTGATCATCACCGATCACCTGGACCATCCCTCACCTCGGATGTCCCTGCAGAGTCTCTCCGGAACTAGACAGTCATAACCTCCGTAAAACTTCTATTCCGAGACTCTACACACACACACACACACAACCCGTTAGAGTCCCCACCGAAACTGGCAAGTTCTATCCGCAATAAAACTTCCATTTCGGGGTTCTCTAACCACAAACACATGACTCTCAAAGTCAAACACATAAGAAAAAAAACATTTTCTTATTCACTGGAAAAATGTCATAATCATCACACTTTAATGAAAATACAAAGATCCACAACCAAAACTGAAACTGGAAACCATAAAGAAAAACGAATTCACTCTTCTGCTTGCTTCTCGAACCACTTCTTGAACTTCGTTTTCATCTTTGCCTCTGGTTCCCAAGTCTCCTCCTGAATACCGTCACAGTCCCACAAGACTCTCAACAACGGCACTCTCTTCCGGCGCAGAACCTTGATACTTCTCTCAAGAATCCTAACCGGCCTCATCCCTACAGTCAGATTTGGCTGAAGATCTACAGGAATCGTCACTGCTACCTCCTCAGAAGCATGCAAGCATCTCCTGAGTTTCGAAACATGAAACACATCATGGAATTTCTCCATAATCGGAGGCAGCTCCAATCGATAAGCAACTGGTCCCACACGTTCCACAACCCGGAACGGACCCATGTACCTCGTACTCAGCTTATCCTCGGATATGGACCTGTTCAGACCCCGCATCATCGCCATCTTGAGATACACTCGATCTCCGACTGCAAACTCCAACTCTTTCCTTCTCCTATCGGCATAACTCTTCTGCCGATCTTGAGCCTCTTTCATGTTCAGCTTCACAACACGGATCTTCTCCGTCGTCTCCTGAACAAAATCAGCCCCAAAGATGCTCCTCTCCCCCACTTGGGTAAAACATAGCGGAGTACGACATGGCCTCCCATACAACGCCTCAAAAGGAGCCATTCCGATACTCGCCTGAAAACTGTTGTTATATGCGAACTCCACCAAACTCAAGTGATCCGCCCAATGACCACCCCAATCTAGCACGCACATCCTCAACAGATCTTCCAGTGTCTGAATCGTCCTTTCGGACTGCCCATCCGTCTGCGGATGATTAGCTGTACTCATGTGCACCTTAGTGCCCATTTCAGCCTGAAAAGCTCTCCAGAACACTGAAGCAAACCTCGGATCTCGATCCGACACAATACTCGCTGGCACTCCATGCAACCTCACAATTTCCTTCACATACTTCTTAGCCAAGACCTCCACTCCGTCTGTCTTCTTAATGGCCAGAAAATGTGCTGACTTAGTCAGACGATCCACAATCACCCAAATCGCGTCATAGGTCCGAGAAACCGGCAACCCTACTACGAAATCCATGGTAATCATGTCCCACTTCCATTCTGGAATGGGTAGACTCTGCAATAAGCCACTAGGAACTTGGTGCTCAGCCTTCACCAACTGACACACATTGCAAGCTGCAACCCAATCTGCCACATCTCTCTTCATCCCGACCCAATAATAGTACCTCTTCAGATCCCTATACATCTTAGTCGCTCCCGGATGAATCGAAAACTTACTCGCATGAGCTTCTCTCAGAATTTCCTGCCTCAAGTCCTCATCCTTAGGAACACAGACTCGTCCATGCACTAAGATAGTCCCGTTAGCAGAAACCTGATATTCGGAACCAGTAGCCTTGGAGAGATCTAACAACACCGGATCCTGCTCCTGAGCTACTCGGATCCTGCTCAATCGATCCGCCTGATCTGCCGCCGCTAAACCCAACGGTTCCTCTGAAGTAACACATAACCTCAAAGTACTAAGCACACTCACCAGATTCTCCACATCCCGCTCCTGAGATGAATGATACCTTCTCCGACTAAGAGCATCAGCTACAGTGTTAGCCTTACCCGGATGGTAAACAATGTCCAAGTCGTAATCAGCCAACAACTCTGACCATCGCCTCTGTCGTACATTTAAATTCTGCTGAGTAAAAATGTACTTCAGATTATGATGATCAGTGAACACCTGGACTCTGCCACCATACAAGTAAGACCTCCAGATTTTCAACGCGAAGATCACTGCAGCCAGCTCTAAGTCATGGACAGGATAATTGCCTTCGTGCTTCCTCAACTGCCTTGAAGCATAAGCAATCACCTTACCCTGCTGCATCAACACACAACCCAAACCAACTCCCGAAGCATCTGTGTACACCACATAAGGCTCACCCGGTTCAGGTAACGCCAGTACTGGTGTACTAGTCAACATCGTCTTCAGCTTCGCGAAACTCAACTCACACTCAGCCGACCACACAAAAGGAACATCCTTTCCCGTCAGCTTCGTCATAGACTGAGCCATACTCGCAAAACCTTTGACGAATCTCCGATAATAGCCTGCCAACCCAAGAAAACTCCTGATCTCAGTTGCATTCCTCGGCCTAGGCCAATCTCGGATAGACTGAATCTTCGCCGGATCCACAGAAACTCCTTCTGCAGAAACGATGTGACCCAAAAATCCCATCTCTCTCTGCCAGAAACTGCACTTACTCAACTTCGCAAACAGCTTCTGTTCCCGCAACTTCTCCAGAACCTTCCGCAAATGAACCTCATGTTCCTCCAGACTCTTCGAATAGACCAGAATATCATCGATGAAAATGATTACGAACTCATCCAGATACTCCCGGAAAACTCCGTTCATCAACCTCATAAACGCCGCAGGTGCATTCGTTAACCCGAATGGCATCACTACAAACTCAAAATGCCCATACCGAGTCCTGAAAGCCGTCTTCCGAACATCTGCTTCGTCGATCGGAATCTGGTGGTAACCGGATGCCAAGTCAATCTTAGAAAACCAAGTAGCCCCTCTCAACTGATCTAACAACTCATCAATTCTCGGAAGAGGATACTTGTTTTTCACAGTGACTCGGTTAAGACCTCGATAATCGATGCACAACCAGAAACTACCATCTTTCTTCTTCACAAACAACACCGGTGCTCCCCACGGTGAAGTACTTGGTCGAATAAACCCCTTTTCCAATAAGTCCTCTAACTGCTTCTTCAATTCCGCTAACTCTGCTGGAGCCATTCGATAAGGCGCCTTAGATAACGGCGTCGTTCCGGGTTCTAACTCAATCGTGAAAGGATCCGACCGAGATGGCGGTAATCCTTGCAACGACTGAAAGACATCTTCGAAATCCCGAGCGACCCGAATATCTCTCACAGCAACCCCACCAACAGCTTCCGGCATTACAATCGTGGCCAAGTAAGCCTCGCAACCCCTCTCAATCATCGCCTCAGCTTGAACAAGGGAGATCACAAGACTACCTGAAGTCGGTCTCACTCCATGATAAACCAACCTGCCACCTTCACGTTCAAATACCACTCGACCCCGATGACAATCCAGATGGACTCTGTACCGATTCAACCAATCCATACCAAGGATAACATCGTACAGTTCCACCGGACTAATCACTAAGTCAGCTGGCATCAACTCTCCCGCTACCAGAATATCGACCTCCTTCGCCCGGCCATGCGTAGCTAGAAATTCACCTCCAGCAACCATAACCGGTCCAGTCCGCTCACCCGCGTCACTCCGGATACCACTTCTCTCGGCATGATCCGGAGTAATGAAGCAATTCGATGCTCCAGAATCAAACAATACGTGGGATTCGCACCCACCCACAAACAAGGTCCCTACACAATTCCCAAGTGCTAAGCAACCTAACTTTCTATCACAGGCAAACGATCTAACACAAGCACTAAGCATTCTACACTACTGAATTCACAAAGTCTAAATTAGAAAGTTACCTGTGATCGGTCTAGAGCTCGGTTCTCCCGGCGCTGCTATAGCCGGCGGACGCTCCATCGCCGCGATCTGATCCAAAGGCTGCACCGGCCCATACTGAGCTACTGGCTGGACCACTGCCACTGCCAACGGCTGCAACTTTGGACAGTTCGGTCTGATGTGCCCCGACTCCCCACATTGATAGCACGTCCGAACTCCTCGAACCTCGCTCCGCTTCGGGCAAATCGCCCTCTGGTGGTCTAGACTCCCACAAATGTAGCAGCCTCGGCCACTTTGGCCCGATCCCGAAGCACCTTCCCACTTCCTCTTCTGTCCTTGCGCAGGCTTGCCGCCTTTGCCAGGACCTGCCTGCTGCACATGCTGCTGCTGAGGCCTCCGAGGCTGAACAGCTGGAACCACGATCGCAGCCTGCTCCCTCAGATCCTCCTCGATCTGTGCAGCCACCTCTACCAACTCTACTCTGCTCGCGAACCTGATGCCTCTGCACCGAGTCCGCAAATCCGGTCGAAGTCCTCGCAAGAACCTCCGAACCTGAGCCTGCTCATCCTCGAAGCTCCTACCAGCATAACCCAGGAGTCTGTTAAACTCCACGTCATACTCCCGCACCGATCTCGTGCCCTGAGTCAAGTCCAAGAATCTCGCCTCCAAACGATCTAACGCCTCCTGAGGAAAGAACTTGGAGTTGAACTCCGTCACAAAATCCGACCACGCCATCGCAGTCCCGGCCCATCTAGCCGCCACACTCCTCCACCAGAGATGTGCATCACCGTCCAAATAATTAACCGCTAAATCAACCTTGTATCCCTCGGGACACCTAATCGAGCGAAAGTTCCGCTCCACTCTCATCCGCCACTCATCAGCCTCCTCAGGCTTCACACTGCCCGCAAAAGAACCCGTACCGATCCTCTGCATCTGCTCCATCATACGAATATATGACGGAACCTCCTCAGCAACCGCAACCCTCGGCTGCACCTCTGCCACTCGTGGCACCTCTGGAGCCTGCACTGGCACCGCACCCGGTAACCGCTCCAACAACTGTGTCAGCAGGTCAGCCAGACGATCATCTCTAGCTTGGGCTACACCCGCGGCCGCAACCGCACCCACAGCTGGACCAGCACCACCAGCACCACCAGCCTCAACAGGACCCAAACCAGCCCCTACAGGACCCACACTGGCCCCCACACTGGCAGTCACACTGGCAGTCTGTCCATCATGCACCGACTGCTGACCTGCCGCAGGCCCATGCGCGGAACTCTGAACCTCGCTCACGACTGGCTCCTCAACGAGTCCGCGACCCCGGCCTCGGCCTCCTCGGCCCCCACGACCACGTCCTCTAGTAGCTCTAGCCATCTCACTGCATTCACAAGCAGCCTAACTAAGCACTAGAACGACTCAAAACACAACAATCAACACTTACCGTGGAATCTCTTTGAAGGCTCGAAGGAAGATGATCTAGAACCCCCAAACTCACAGAATTGCAATTTACCAAATTCAATCCTAGCAGTTCTAGCCCGCCCTAAAACCGTAAGGGCTCTGATACCAAACTGAAACGACCCGACCCGTTTTTTTTTTTTTTTTAAAACAATAAGCTCTTAGTCTCAGACTAGCATTCCCATAAATGCTTGTCCTCCACAACCAAGCCACACAAACAAGCAACCAGCGGATAACACACTAAAACCAAACATGCAAATTCCATTAAATTACTAACCAGTTCAACAACAAATTCCAATCAATCCAGCAACCTAACCAGGTTCTAAAACAATAAAAGAAATACAATAAACCACACAGCATGAAAACCGAGACCCTAGATCATCTCCCTCTTCGTTGCCATGATTCCACGATCATAATTTGCCTTTACCTGCACCACATGGTTAAAAGAGATGCGTGAGTATTATCACAAATACCCAGTGAGACGGTCCTCCCATCTACGACTGCGCACACAGACGCGATGGATCCGCTCAGGCAAACACGCATCAAACAATACACAAAACAAACACAACAACACGGCTTAACCACAGCCCAACAGGCAGCCTGTCGATCGACACTACCACTAGGTGTCGATCGACAGCCCTGTTCACACCTGTCGATCGACACACCCACGGTGCCTGTCGATCGACAGCTCAACTGGACCCTGTCGATCGACACAACCTCTAGGTGTTGATCGACAGCTCCTCGATCACCTGTCGATCGACACAACCTCTAGGTGTCGATCGACAGCCTCGTGTGACCTTGTCGATCGACACACCCTAGGGCTGTCGATCGACAGGTCGACGCAGATTCATAGGAGATCGATCAATTGTCCTCTCGGATCGATTCCTCCTCTGCGATAACACGAAACCTGCACAACAAACACAATCCAACAATCCATACACCACAAAACACACAGAAACAACATCAATCATCACAATCAACCAGTTTTAACCTACCACCATACAACTCTAACGAATCCACCGGCCCAGAAGCCATGGTCACGCACTCACCTTAGATTTTCGGTTAGATTCTGGTAGAATTGAGGCTAGACACGAATTCAGCAACAACCACCACGAAATTCCACCTCAAATCGATCAAGAACGAAACCCTAATCACAAACTATCAGGAACAAGAGAAACTCCTCTCAAACTCTCTGTTTCTGATTTTTGGGACTTTGGTTCGCTCAAATGCGGCCAAAAACTCTTAAATACGAAGCCCTAGGGTTTACCCAAACCGGCCCGGTCCAATTGAACGACTTAAATCGAACCAGAAAACCAACCAATTCGAGCACCTGTCGATCGACAGACACTAGGTGTGTCGATCGACAGCCCTTAAGAGCCCTGTCGATCGACAGACACCATGTGTGTCGATCGACAGCCCCTCCATTTTACTAAAAAAATGGTTCACGGGCGTCACATTATGAATCGTTCTAGAACTCAAATCACGAAATCAAATTAATCTACTGTCGTAGCATCAATTACTGTGTCTAACAACCTAAGATCCTAAACTGTCGTTTGAATTCAGGAGGTTAAACATGCATTAGAATCAAGTTTGATATGTTCACAAAACACCCTAACATCAGCTTTCGTTGGCTAGGGATGTTTTGCTCATATAGGTTCTTTCAGGCATTTAAACAAACACTTTTGATGCGTTAAACAACCTTAGATCAGAAACTGGGTAGCTAATCAAGTTCCAGCAATAAGAACAACCTATATGAAGAATCTAAGTTATCAGTCCCTAAATCAACATCAATTCAATCAAACCCTGAAATCCCTTTGAAACCCTAAAACCCAATAAGAAAACTACTCAGACATGATAGAAATCAAATCACAAGAAGAATTCATAGAAAACATGATGAAATTAATAAATAAGTAAAAGGGTTTAGAAATCTTCTCCAAATTATCAATAGGGTTCAGAGATCTTCTCCCAAAAGCTTAAAACTAAAAATATGAATAGAAAATAAAGTGTTTCTTAAATAATGGCTAAAATATCATAAATATAGGTAAAATCACGAGCTGGTCGAAATCCACGACAAAACCAAGTCGGAATAGGAAAATCTGCAATTTTCCTTTTTCCAGCGAACCGATCGGTTTAGGCAGATTCGCATGTCTTCTCTAAAACTTGAATAACTTTTGATCGCACCGTTGGAATGTCTTCATATCACTTCCAAATGAACGATAACTCAATGTTATATCTTGTGTCAAAATTTCAGCTCGATCCATCGGTGGAAAGTGCCTCAACGAATGCCAAACTTCTGACTTTTCTGCACATATGCTTCAATTCCTTGCTCTTTTGCCTTAGTCTCCATCCAAACGTGTTTTAACCTGAAAAGACTCTAAACATATAGAAAAGACTCGAAAATCCATTGAAAACATTGGTTAGAATGCGTCAAAAACGTAATACATCAATTCCCCCAGACTTAGCCTTTTGCTTGCCCTCAAGCAAAACAGAAGTCTAAACCTGTGAAAGAGGTTTGAAAACGCGGAAACTCATCTTCTCTTTTGAAACGTTTAATGATCTCTAAATTCGTAATCCAAACACTGCAAAACAATCCCTAACGAACCACCATGTAGTTCTCCTTAGACTTTTCTCAGCTTTCCAAATTCATTCGTTTATTTCGCAGTATTTTCCACAATTCATCATCGCTAGCTTCATCAGAAATTTCAGTGCCAAGAACCTTCTAGATTCATTCCCGTACAATACCATGACAAATCACCCAATCAACCTTTGGTACTCTTTCTCTCCCCCAGATTTAATCTGTTCAATACCCTTTTTTGTAAGTCCTCATAACGGCGCTCACTACTGTTGTTCCTTGTGAGGAGACAGGCTCGTTTTCCGTCGTATATATATACAAGTATATATTTTAGAACAGCGCATCACTAGTGTTGTTCCTTGTGAGGAGACAGGGTCATGCGGACTTTTGTACTGCTCTTAAGGGAGATCAAAGGGGAAGAGGAGTACCATCACTTTTCACCAAAGGTGCATTTGTCAAGTACGAACGAGGAATCAAGTTCTATGGACACCAATCATTCCAATGAAAGTGCAATTAGCTCAGTTTAGTGGACTTTACCGGAAACGAGGAACATCTCTAGTTAACTAGTCAGCCTTTGGATTTTCCATTAGTTGGAAAGCGAACTCATTCTGCAGCAATGGTCACTAAAAGTAGGAAGTCAATTAAATAAAGAAATATATTACATCATAGTTTCCTGACCATAATACTCTTGACTCAATAAAACGACTTGAACTGACTTAAGAAAAACATCAAAATGACTCAAGAGAAACAAAACAAAGAAAAATTGTGTTAGTAATTGATGAAAACCCTCCCCAGACTTACTTCACACCGTCTCGGTGTGAAAATAAATCAAGAAAAAGGCATAAACAGACTCAAAAGAAAATAAAATAAAAAGATTTTTTTTTTGTTTTTTTTTTTTTTCAGGTTTTTTTTTTTTTATCGAAAATGAAAAAGTTAAAAAAAAAAATTTCAGAAAAACTCACCTGGGCAGATCGATCCACAGGTAGTCCGCAATTTTTTTTTTTTTTTTTTTCGGGAAAAAAAATCTAAATTTTTTTAAAAAAAACTTAAATTTGAAAAAAAACTTACCTGTGCAGATCGATCCTCGAGTAGTCCGCCGGTGCACGTTTTTTTTTTTTTTTTTTTTTTTTTTTTTTTCCAGAAAACTTACCAGTAGGTTGCCTCCCACTAAGCGCTTATTTTAAGTCATTAGCTTGACTTCGGCATCATGGATTAATCCGGAAAATGAGCATGAGAACTTGCTCCACAACAAGCTCCCCAATCAGTAAACTTCAGCTTCAAAACCTTTCTCAACATTCCTTTCACAACTTCTTCACCTTTCTCTTTCAACTCAGAAGTGATAAT
This sequence comes from Arabis alpina, assembly GCA_900128785.1. Taxonomy (NCBI): domain Eukaryota; kingdom Viridiplantae; phylum Streptophyta; class Magnoliopsida; order Brassicales; family Brassicaceae; genus Arabis; species Arabis alpina. The sequence continues at coordinate 22,445,504 of LT669788.1, read as the reverse complement.
AGCTTTAACCTTTGCGAAAGGATTCGAAATTCCATTGCACTTCACCTTATACTCGATTGTGTCTCCAACACATCTTTGAGGTACCAATGTCATATGAGAATCACCCTTGATCCCTTTGCTCTGTATCTTCTCTTTGCCCTTGTTCTTTTGACTGGTCTTTTTTGTAGTGATAGGAGGGTCTCCATCTAAGACTTCCTTAACCCCAAGCTTATCATCAGGTTCTCTCTTTGTCTCGACTGACAGCTTCTCCTCATTGATAATGGCAACACAAGACGCTAGCCTGCCTGCTTCATTAGTGGGTATAACTTTGTAGAAGACCTTCTTGTCAATATAAGAGAACGAGACTCTTTCATTAGGCAAATCTACAACTGCACCTACTGTTGCCATAAACGGTCTTCCAAGAATCAATGGCATATCAGGATCTTTGCTCATCTCCACCACCTGAAAATCAGTTGGAACAAGGCAATTTCCTACTAGAACAGGTAAATCATGAATGGTGCCTTGTGGAATCTTGATGGAAGAGTCTGCAAACTTGAGAGATATCCGAGCAGGTTTCATATCAATCCCAAGCTTCTCTGCAATAGCCTTAGACATGAGGTTTATGGAAGACCCAGAATCACAAAGAGATTCTTTAAATTCAACTCCTGAAATAGAGCATGGAACAACAAACTTCCCAGGGTCTTCTACCTTGCGTAATATCTTCATATGAGATGGTATTTTTCTTGCTTCAACAAAGAGAGCCTTAACAACTGTGAGATCTTTATTGGTTTCTCTAGAAAACTCGCGATATGCAGGATCAGCTCTATATGCATCTTCAAACGAAATATCAGGAGAAAGCTCTTTCACCATCTTATTGAACTCAATCAGCTTCTTTTCATCAACCTCGTATTTCAGTCTTTGAGGATATGGGATTGTAGGGATGTATGGTAATGATTCTGCAACTTCCTCTTCTTTCTCTTCTGTAAGCGGTGCTGGGATAGTCTTCATCTCCATCTCACTCTGCACTAATATCACATTACACTCTCTAGGATTTGTCTCAACTCGCTTGGAGGCTTCTGAGATTTGAGCTACCTGAGTGTCAAGCTTCTTCACATGAGTAGAGAGAGCTTCAATCTTACCATGCAGATCATTATACATACTATCCACTTTGACATTTATCTCACTAGAAGTTTTCTGTTGGTTGAGTAAGAGTTGATGCATAAGAATCTCCAGCTTGGTTTCTTGAGAGGGATGAGTTGTTGGCTGAAAGTTATTGAATGGCTGATTCTGCTGAAATCCACCCTGAAACTCGTTCTGACCCGGATTTTGCACGAACTGTTTCTGAAAACCTTGTGAAAAATTATTCACGCCCGAATTTTGCACAGATGAAAAATTCTGGACGCCCTGATTTTGCACGAACGGTTTCTGTTGAAAACTCTGTGAAAAGTTTTTCTGAAAACCCGGATTTTGCACGAAACCATGTCCACTCACATAGTTGACCTCTTGTTGCTCATCACTCCCTTCTTCACAAAAGTGTACACTCTTTTGACTCATCTTCAGCAACTGATTGTACCTCTCATTGAGCTCATCATACTTCCGAGACTCAACGCTGCTAACACGCTTCGACCTGTCATACTCAGAAGAGTAGTTGTTAGAACTTGCAGCCATGTTCTCAAACAATACACAAAACAAACACAACAACACGGCTCAACCACAGCCCAACAGGCAGCCTGTCGATCGACACTACCACTAGGTGTCGATCGACAGCCCTGTTCACACCTGTCGATCGACACACCCACGGTGCCTGTCGATCGACAGCTCAACTGGACCCTGTCGATCGACACAACCTCTAGGTGTTGATCGACAGCTCCTCGATCACCTGTCGATCGACACAACCTCTAGGTGTCGATCGACAGCCTCGTGTGACCTTGTCGATCGACACACCCTAGGGCTGTCGATCGACAGGTCGACGCAGATTCATAGGAGATCGATCAATTGTCCTCTCGGATCGATTCCTCCTCTGCGATAACACGAAACCTGCACAACAAACACAATCCAACAATCCATACACCACAAAACACACAGAAACAACATCAATCATCACAATCAACCAGTTTTAACCTACCACCATACAACCCTAACGAATCCACCGGCCCAGAAGCCATGGTCACGCACTCACCTTAGATTTTCGGTTAGATTCTGGTAGAATTGAGGCTAGACACGAATTCAGCAACAACCACCACGAAATTCCACCTCAAATCGATCAAGAACAAAACCCTAATCACAAACTATCAGGAACAAGAGAAACTCCTCTCAAACTCTCTGTTTCTGATTTTTGGGACTTTGGTTCGCTCAAATGCGGCCAAAAACTCTTAAATACGAAGCCCTAGGGTTTACCCAAACCGGCCCGGTCCAATTGAACGACTTAAATCGAACCAGAAAACCAACCAATTCGAGCACCTGTCGATCGACAGACACTAGGTGTGTCGATCGACAGACACCATGTGTGTCGATCGACAGCCCCTCCATTTTACTAAAAAAATGGTTCACGGGCGTCACATTATGAATCGTTCTAGAACTCAAATCACGAAATCAAATTAATCTACTGTCGTAGCATCAATTACTGTGTCTAACAACCTAAGATCCTAAACTGTCGTTTGAATTCAGGAGGTTAAACATGCATTAGAATCAAGTTTGATATGTTCACAAAACACCCTAACATCAGCTTTCGTTGGCTAGGGATGTTTTGCTCATATAGGTTCTTTCAGGCATTTAAACAAACACTTTTGATGCGTTAAACAACCTTAGATCAGAAACTGGGTAGCTAATCAAGTTCCAGCAATAAGAACAACCTATATGAAGAATCTAAGTTATCAGTCCCTAAATCAACATCAATTCAATCAAACCCTGAAATCTCTTTGAAACCCTAAAACCCAATAAGAAAACTACTCAGACATGATAGAAATCAAATCACAAGAAGAATTCATAGAAAACATGATGAAATTAATAAATAAGTAAAATGGTTTAGAAATCTTCTCCAAATTATCAATAGGGTTCAGAGATCTTCTCCCAAAAGCTTAAAACTAAAAATATGAATAGAAAATAAAGTGTTTCTTAAATAATGGCTAAAATATCATAAATATAGGTAAAATCACGAGCTGGTCGAAATCCACGACAAAACCAAGTCGGAATAGGAAAATCTGCAATTTTCCTTTTTCCAGCGAACCGATCGGTTTAGGCAGATTCGCATGTCTTCTCTAAAACTTGAATAACTTTTGATCGCACCGTTGGAATGTCTTCATATCACTTCCAAATGAACGATAACTCAATGTTATATCTTGTGTCAAAATTTCAGCTCGATCCATCGGTGGAAAGTGCCTCAACGAATGCCAAACTTCTGACTTTTCTGCACATATGCTTCAATTCCTTGCTCTTTTGCCTTAGTCTCCATCCAAACGTGTTTTAACCTGAAAAGACTCTAAACATATAGAAAAGACTCGAAAATCCATTGAAAACATTGGTTAGAATGCGTCAAAAACGTAATACATCAATTCCCCCAGACTTAGCCTTTTGCTTGCCCTCAAGCAAAACAGAAGTCTAAACCTGTGAAAGAGGTTTGAAAACGCGGAAACTCATCTTCTCTTTTGAAACGTTTAATGATCTCTAAATTCGTAATCCAAACACTGCAAAACAATCCCTAACGAACCACCATGTAGTTCTCCTTAGACTTTTCTCAGCTTTCCAAATTCATTCGTTCATTTCGCAGTATTTTCCACAATTCATCATCGCTAGCTTCATCAGAAATTTCAGTGCCAAGAACCTTCTAGATTCATTCCCGTACAATACCATGACAAATCACCCAATCAACCTTTGGTACTCTTTCTCTCCCCCAGATTTAATCTGTTCAATACCCTTTTTTGTAAGTCCTCATAACGGCGCTCACTACTGTTGTTCCTTGTGAGGAGACAGGCTCGTTTTCCGTCGTATATATATACAAGTATATATTTTAGAACAGCGCATCACTAGTGTTGTTCCTTGTGAGGAGACAGGGTCATGCGGACTTTTGTACTGCTCTTAAGGGAGATCAAAGGGGAAGAGGAGTACCATCACTTTTCACCAAAGGTGCATTTGTCAAGTACGAACGAGGAATCAAGTTCTATGGACACCAATCATTCCAATGAAAGTGCAATTAGCTCAGTTTAGTGGACTTTACCGGAAACGAGGAACATCTCTAGTTAACTAGTCAGCCTTTGGATTTTCCATTAGTTGGAAAGCGAACTCATTCTGCAGCAATGGTCACTAAAAGTAGGAAGTCAATTAAACAAAGAAATATATTACATCATAGTTTCCTGACCATAATACTCTTGACTCAATAAAACGACTTGAACTGACTTAAGAAAAACATCAAAATGACTCAAGAGAAACAAAACAAAGAAAAATTGTGTTAGTAATTGATGAAAACCCTCCCCAGACTTACTTCACACCGTCTCGGTGTGAAAATAAATCAAGAAAAAGGCATAAACAGACTCAAAAGAAAATAAAATAAAAAGATTTTTTTTTTGTTTTTTTTTTTTTTCAGGTTTTTTTTTTTTTATCGAAAATGAAAAAGTTAAAAAAAAAAATTTCAGAAAAACTCACCTGGGCAGATCGATCCACAGGTAGTCCGCAATTTTTTTTTTTTTTTTTTTCGGGAAAAAAAATCTAAATTTTTTAAAAAAAAACTTAAATTTGAAAAAAAACTTACCTGTGCAGATCGATCCTCGAGTAGTCCGCCGGTGCACGTTTTTTTTTTTTTTTTTTTTTTTTTTTTTTTCCAGAAAACTTACCAGTAGGTTGCCTCCCACTAAGCGCTTATTTTAAGTCATTAGCTTGACTTCGGCATCATGGATTAATCCGGAAAATGAGCATGAGAACTTGCTCCACAACAAGCTCCCCAATCAGTAAACTTCAGCTTCAAAACCTTTCTCAACATTCCTTTCACAACTTCTTCACCTTTCTCTTTCAACTCAGAAGTGATAATAGCTTTAACCTTGGCGAAAGGATTCGAAATTCCATTGCACTTCACCTTATACTCGATTGTGTCTCCAACACATCTTTGAGGTACCAATGTCATATGAGAATCACCCTTGATCCCTTTGCTCTGTATCTTCTCTTTGCCCTTGTTCTTTTGACTGGTCTTTTTTGTAGTGATAGGAGGGTCTCCATCTAAGACTTCCTTAACCCCAAGCTTATCATCAGGTTCTCTCTTTGTCTCGACTGACAGCTTCTCCTCATTGATAATGGCAACACAAGACGCTAGCCTGCCTGCTTCATTAGTGGGTATAACTTTGTAGAAGACCTTCTTGTCAATATAAGAGAACGAGACTCTTTCATTAGGCAAATCTACAACTGCACCTACTGTTGCCATAAACGGTCTTCCAAGAATCAATGGCATATCAGGATCTTTGCTCATCTCCACCACCTGAAAATCAGTTGGAACAAGGCAATTTCCTACTAGAACAGGTAAATCATGAATGGTGCCTTGTGGAATCTTGATGGAAGAGTCTGCAAACTTGAGAGATATCCGAGCAGGTTTCATATCAATCCCAAGCTTCTCTGCAATAGCCTTAGACATGAGGTTTATGGAAGACCCAGAATCACAAAGAGATTCTTTAAATTCAACTCCTGAAATAGAGCATGGAACAACAAACTTCCCAGGGTCTTCTACCTTGCGTAATATCTTCATATGAGATGGTATTTTTCTTGCTTCAACAAAGAGAGCCTTAACAACTGTGAGATCTTTATTGGTTTCTCTAGAAAACTCGCGATATGCAGGATCAGCTCTATATGCATCTTCAAACGAAATATCAGGAGAAAGCTCTTTCACCATCTTATTGAACTCAATCAGCTTCTTTTCATCAACCTCGTATTTCAGTCTTTGAGGATATGGGATTGTAGGGATGTATGGTAATGATTCTGCAACTTCCTCTTCTTTCTCTTCTGTAAGCGGTGCTGGGATAGTCTTCATCTCCATCTCACTCTGCACTAATATCACATTACACTCTCTAGGATTTGTCTCAACTCGCTTGGAGGCTTCTGAGATTTGAGCTACCTGAGTGTCAAGCTTCTTCACATGAGTAGAGAGAGCTTCAATCTTACCATGCAGATCATTATACATACTATCCACTTTGACATTTATCTCACTAGAAGTTTTCTGTTGGTTGAGTAAGAGTTGATGCATAAGAATCTCCAGCTTGGTTTCTTGAGAGGGATGAGTTGTTGGCTGAAAGTTATTGAATGGCTGATTCTGCTGAAATCCACCCTGAAACTCGTTCTGACCCGGATTTTGCACGAACTGTTTCTGAAAACCTTGTGAAAAATTATTCACGCCCGAATTTTGCACAGATGAAAAATTCTGGACGCCCTGATTTTGCACGAACGGTTTCTGTTGAAAACTCTGTGAAAAGTTTTTCTGAAAACCCGGATTTTGCACGAAACCATGTCCACTCACATAGTTGACCTCTTGTTGCTCATCACTCCCTTCTTCACAAAAGTGTACACTCTTTTGACTCATCTTCAGCAACTGATTGTACCTCTCATTGAGCTCATCATACTTCCGAGACTCAACGCTGCTAACACGCTTCGACCTGTCATACTCAGAAGAGTAGTTGTTAGAACTTGCAGCCATGTTCTCAAACAATACACAAAACAAACACAACAACACGGCTCAACCACAGCCCAACAGGCAGCCTGTCGATCGACACTACCACTAGGTGTCGATCGACAGCCCTGTTCACACCTGTCGATCGACACACCCACGGTGCCTGTCGATCGACAGCTCAACTGGACCCTGTCGATCGACACAACCTCTAGGTGTTGATCGACAGCTCCTCGATCACCTGTCGATCGACACAACCTCTAGGTGTCGATCGACAGCCTCGTGTGACCTTGTCGATCGACACACCCTAGGGCTGTCGATCGACAGGTCGACGCAGATTCATAGGAGATCGATCAATTGTCCTCTCGGATCGATTCCTCCTCTGCGATAACACGAAACCTGCACAACAAACACAATCCAACAATCCATACACCACAAAACACACAGAAACAACATCAATCATCACAATCAACCAGTTTTAACCTACCACCATACAACCCTAACGAATCCACCGGCCCAGAAGCCATGGTCACGCACTCACCTTAGATTTTCGGTTAGATTCTGGTAGAATTGAGGCTAGACACGAATTCAGCAACAACCACCACGAAATTCCACCTCAAATCGATCAAGAACAAAACCCTAATCACAAACTATCAGGAACAAGAGAAACTCCTCTCAAACTCTCTGTTTCTGATTTTTGGGACTTTGGTTCGCTCAAATGCGGCCAAAAACTCTTAAATACGAAGCCCTAGGGTTTACCCAAACCGGCCCGGTCCAATTGAACGACTTAAATCGAACCAGAAAACCAACCAATTCGAGCACCTGTCGATCGACAGACACTAGGTGTGTCGATCGACAGACACCATGTGTGTCGATCGACAGCCCCTCCATTTTACTAAAAAAATGGTTCACGGGCGTCACATTATGAATCGTTCTAGAACTCAAATCACGAAATCAAATTAATCTACTGTCGTAGCATCAATTACTGTGTCTAACAACCTAAGATCCTAAACTGTCGTTTGAATTCAGGAGGTTAAACATGCATTAGAATCAAGTTTGATATGTTCACAAAACACCCTAACATCAGCTTTCGTTGGCTAGGGATGTTTTGCTCATATAGGTTCTTTCAGGCATTTAAACAAACACTTTTGATGCGTTAAACAACCTTAGATCAGAAACTGGGTAGCTAATCAAGTTCCAGCAATAAGAACAACCTATATGAAGAATCTAAGTTATCAGTCCCTAAATCAACATCAATTCAATCAAACCCTGAAATCTCTTTGAAACCCTAAAACCCAATAAGAAAACTACTCAGACATGATAGAAATCAAATCACAAGAAGAATTCATAGAAAACATGATGAAATTAATAAATAAGTAAAATGGTTTAGAAATCTTCTCCAAATTATCAATAGGGTTCAGAGATCTTCTCCCAAAAGCTTAAAACTAAAAATATGAATAGAAAATAAAGTGTTTCTTAAATAATGGCTAAAATATCATAAATATAGGTAAAATCACGAGCTGGTCGAAATCCACGACAAAACCAAGTCGGAATAGGAAAATCTGCAATTTTCCTTTTTCCAGCGAACCGATCGGTTTAGGCAGATTCGCATGTCTTCTCTAAAACTTGAATAACTTTTGATCGCACCGTTGGAATGTCTTCATATCACTTCCAAATGAACGATAACTCAATGTTATATCTTGTGTCAAAATTTCAGCTCGATCCATCGGTGGAAAGTGCCTCAACGAATGCCAAACTTCTGACTTTTCTGCACATATGCTTCAATTCCTTGCTCTTTTGCCTTAGTCTCCATCCAAACGTGTTTTAACCTGAAAAGACTCTAAACATATAGAAAAGACTCGAAAATCCATTGAAAACATTGGTTAGAATGCGTCAAAAACGTAATACATCAATTCCCCCAGACTTAGCCTTTTGCTTGCCCTCAAGCAAAACAGAAGTCTAAACCTGTGAAAGAGGTTTGAAAACGCGGAAACTCATCTTCTCTTTTGAAACGTTTAATGATCTCTAAATTCGTAATCCAAACACTGCAAAACAATCCCTAACGAACCACCATGTAGTTCTCCTTAGACTTTTCTCAGCTTTCCAAATTCATTCGTTCATTTCGCAGTATTTTCCACAATTCATCATCGCTAGCTTCATCAGAAATTTCAGTGCCAAGAACCTTCTAGATTCATTCCCGTACAATACCATGACAAATCACCCAATCAACCTTTGGTACTCTTTCTCTCCCCCAGATTTAATCTGTTCAATACCCTTTTTTGTAAGTCCTCATAACGGCGCTCACTACTGTTGTTCCTTGTGAGGAGACAGGCTCGTTTTCCGTCGTATATATATACAAGTATATATTTTAGAACAGCGCATCACTAGTGTTGTTCCTTGTGAGGAGACAGGGTCATGCGGACTTTTGTACTGCTCTTAAGGGAGATCAAAGGGGAAGAGGAGTACCATCACTTTTCACCAAAGGTGCATTTGTCAAGTACGAACGAGGAATCAAGTTCTATGGACACCAATCATTCCAATGAAAGTGCAATTAGCTCAGTTTAGTGGACTTTACCGGAAACGAGGAACATCTCTAGTTAACTAGTCAGCCTTTGGATTTTCCATTAGTTGGAAAGCGAACTCATTCTGCAGCAATGGTCACTAAAAGTAGGAAGTCAATTAAACAAAGAAATATATTACATCATAGTTTCCTGACCATAATACTCTTGACTCAATAAAACGACTTGAACTGACTTAAGAAAAACATCAAAATGACTCAAGAGAAACAAAACAAAGAAAAATTGTGTTAGTAATTGATGAAAACCCTCCCCAGACTTACTTCACACCGTCTCGGTGTGAAAATAAATCAAGAAAAAGGCATAAACAGACTCAAAAGAAAATAAAATAAAAAGATTTTTTTTTTGTTTTTTTTTTTTTTCAGGTTTTTTTTTTTTTATCGAAAATGAAAAAGTTAAAAAAAAAAATTTCAGAAAAACTCACCTGGGCAGATCGATCCACAGGTAGTCCGCAATTTTTTTTTTTTTTTTTTTCGGGAAAAAAAATCTAAATTTTTTAAAAAAAAACTTAAATTTGAAAAAAAACTTACCTGTGCAGATCGATCCTCGAGTAGTCCGCCGGTGCACGTTTTTTTTTTTTTTTTTTTTTTTTTTTTTTTCCAGAAAACTTACCAGTAGGTTGCCTCCCACTAAGCGCTTATTTTAAGTCATTAGCTTGACTTCGGCATCATGGATTAATCCGGAAAATGAGCATGAGAACTTGCTCCACAACAAGCTCCCCAATCAGTAAACTTCAGCTTCAAAACCTTTCTCAACATTCCTTTCACAACTTCTTCACCTTTCTCTTTCAACTCAGAAGTGATAATAGCTTTAACCTTGGCGAAAGGATTCGAAATTCCATTGCACTTCACCTTATACTCGATTGTGTCTCCAACACATCTTTGAGGTACCAATGTCATATGAGAATCACCCTTGATCCCTTTGCTCTGTATCTTCTCTTTGCCCTTGTTCTTTTGACTGGTCTTTTTTGTAGTGATAGGAGGGTCTCCATCTAAGACTTCCTTAACCTCAAGCTTATCATCAGGTTCTCTCTTTGTCTCGACTGACAGCTTCTCCTCATTGATAATGGCAACACAAGACGCTAGCCTGCCTGCTTCATTAGTGGGTATAACTTTGTAGAAGACCTTCTTGTCAATATAAGAGAACGAGACTCTTTCATTAGGCAAATCTACAACTGCACCTACTGTTGCCATAAACGGTCTTCCAAGAATCAATGGCATATCAGGATCTTTGCTCATCTCCACCACCTGAAAATCAGTTGGAACAAGGCAATTTCCTACTAGAACAGGTAAATCATGAATGGTGCCTTGTGGAATCTTGATGGAAGAGTCTGCAAACTTGAGAGATATCCGAGCAGGTTTCATATCAATCCCAAGCTTCTCTGCAATAGCCTTAGACATGAGGTTTATGGAAGACCCAGAATCACAAAGAGATTCTTTAAATTCAACTCCTGAAATAGAGCATGGAACAACAAACTTCCCAGGGTCTTCTACCTTGCGTAATATCTTCATATGAGATGGTATTTTTCTTGCTTCAACAAAGAGAGCCTTAACAACTGTGAGATCTTTATTGGTTTCTCTAGAAAACTCGCGATATGCAGGATCAGCTCTATATGCATCTTCAAACGAAATATCAGGAGAAAGCTCTTTCACCATCTTATTGAACTCAATCAGCTTCTTTTCATCAACCTCGTATTTCAGTCTTTGAGGATATGGGATTGTAGGGATGTATGGTAATGATTCTGCAACTTCCTCTTCTTTCTCTTCTGTAAGCGGTGCTGGGATAGTCTTCATCTCCATCTCACTCTGCACTAATATCACATTACACTCTCTAGGATTTGTCTCAACTCGCTTGGAGGCTTCTGAGATTTGAGCTACCTGAGTGTCAAGCTTCTTCACATGAGTAGAGAGAGCTTCAATCTTACCATGCAGATCATTATACATACTATCCACTTTGACATTTATCTCACTAGAAGTTTTCTGTTGGTTGAGTAAGAGTTGATGCATAAGAATCTCCAGCTTGGTTTCTTGAGAGGGATGAGTTGTTGGCTGAAAGTTATTGAATGGCTGATTCTGCTGAAATCCACCCTGAAACTCGTTCTGACCCGGATTTTGCACGAACTGTTTCTGAAAACCTTGTGAAAAATTATTCACGCCCGAATTTTGCACAGATGAAAAATTCTGGACGCCCTGATTTTGCACGAACGGTTTCTGTTGAAAACTCTGTGAAAAGTTTTTCTGAAAACCCGGATTTTGCACGAAACCATGTCCACTCACATAGTTGACCTCTTGTTGCTCATCACTCCCTTCTTCACAAAAGTGTACACTCTTTTGACTCATCTTCAGCAACTGATTGTACCTCTCATTGAGCTCATCATACTTCCGAGACTCAACGCTGCTAACACGCTTCGACCTGTCATACTCAGAAGAGTAGTTGTTAGAACTTGCAGCCATGTTCTCAAACAATACACAAAACAAACACAACAACACGGCTCAACCACAGCCCAACAGGCAGCCTGTCGATCGACACTACCACTAGGTGTCGATCGACAGCCCTGTTCACACCTGTCGATCGACACACCCACGGTGCCTGTCGATCGACAGCTCAACTGGACCCTGTCGATCGACACAACCTCTAGGTGTTGATCGACAGCTCCTCGATCACCTGTCGATCGACACAACCTCTAGGTGTCGATCGACAGCCTCGTGTGACCTTGTCGATCGACACACCCTAGGGCTGTCGATCGACAGGTCGACGCAGATTCATAGGAGATCGATCAATTGTCCTCTCGGATCGATTCCTCCTCTGCGATAACACGAAACCTGCACAACAAACACAATCCAACAATCCATACACCACAAAACACACAGAAACAACATCAATCATCACAATCAACCAGTTTTAACCTACCACCATACAACCCTAACGAATCCACCGGCCCAGAAGCCATGGTCACGCACTCACCTTAGATTTTCGGTTAGATTCTGGTAGAATTGAGGCTAGACACGAATTCAGCAACAACCACCACGAAATTCCACCTCAAATCGATCAAGAACGAAACCCTAATCACAAACTATCAGGAACAAGAGAAACTCCTCTCAAACTCTATGTTTCTGATTTTTGGGACTTTGGTTCGCTCAAATGCGGCCAAAAACTCTTAAATACGAAGCCCTAGGGTTTACCCAAACCGGCCCGGTCCAATTGAACGACTTAAATCGAACCAGAAAACCAACCAATTCGAGCACCTGTCGATCGACAGACACTAGGTGTGTCGATCGACAGCCCTTAAGAGCCCTGTCGATCGACAGACACCATGTGTGTCGATCGACAGCCCCTCCATTTTACTAAAAAAATGGTTCACGGGCGTCACATTATGAATCGTTCTAGAACTCAAATCACGAAATCAAATTAATCTACTGTCGTAGCATCAATTACTGTGTCTAACAACCTAAGATCCTAAACTGTCGTTTGAATTCAGGAGGTTAAACATGCATTAGAATCAAGTTTGATATGTTCACAAAACACCCTAACATCAGCTTTCGTTGGCTAGGGATGTTTTGCTCATATAGGTTCTTTCAGGCATTTAAACAAACACTTTTGATGCGTTAAACAACCTTAGATCAGAAACTGGGTAGCTAATCAAGTTCCAGCAATAAGAACAACCTATATGAAGAATCTAAGTTATCAGTCCCTAAATCAACATCAATTCAATCAAACCCTGAAATCTCTTTGAAACCCTAAAACCCAATAAGAAAACTACTCAGACATGATAGAAATCAAATCACAAGAAGAATTCATAGAAAACATGATGAAATTAATAAATAAGTAAAAGGGTTTAGAAATCTTCTCCAAATTATCAATAGGGTTCAGAGATCTTCTCCCAAAAGCTTAAAACTAAAAATATGAATAGAAAATAAAGTGTTTCTTAAATAATGGCTAAAATATCATAAATATAGGTAAAATCACGAGCTGGTCGAAATCCACGACAAAACCAAGTCGGAATAGGAAAATCTGCAATTTTCCTTTTTCCAGCGAACCGATCGGTTTAGGCAGATTCGCATGTCTTCTCTAAAACTTGAATAACTTTTGGTCGCACCGTTGGAATGTCTTCATATCACTTCCAAATGAACGATAACTCAATGTTATATCTTGTGTCAAAATTTCAGCTCGATCCATCGGTGGAAAGTGCCTCAACGAATGCCAAACTTCTGACTTTTCTGCACATATGCTTCAATTCCTTGCTCTTTTGCCTTAGTCTCCATCCAAACGTGTTTTAACCTGAAAAGACTCTAAACATATAGAAAAGACTCGAAAATCCATTGAAAACATTGGTTAGAATGCGTCAAAAACGTAATACATCAATTCCCCCAGACTTAGCCTTTTGCTTGCCCTCAAGCAAAACAGAAGTCTAAACCTGTGAAAGAGGTTTGAAAACGCGGAAACTCATCTTCTCTTTTGAAACGTTTAATGATCTCTAAATTCGTAATCCAAACACTGCAAAACAATCCCTAACGAACCACCATGTAGTTCTCCTTAGACTTTTCTCAGCTTTCCAAATTCATTCGTTCATTTCGCAGTATTTTCCACAATTCATCATCGCTAGCTTCATCAGAAATTTCAGTGCCAAGAACCTTCTAGATTCATTCCCGTACAATACCATGACAAATCACCCAATCAACCTTTGGTACTCTTTCTCTCCCCCAGATTTAATCTGTTCAATACCCTTTTTTGTAAGTCCTCATAACGGCGCTCACTACTGTTGTTCCTTGTGAGGAGACAGGCTCGTTTTCCGTCGTATATATATACAAGTATATATTTTAGAACAGCGCATCACTAGTGTTGTTCCTTGTGAGGAGACAGGGTCATGCGGACTTTTGTACTGCTCTTAAGGGAGATCAAAGGGGAAGAGGAGTACCATCACTTTTCACCAAAGGTGCATTTGTCAAGTACGAACGAGGAATCAAGTTCTATGGACACCAATCATTCCAATGAAAGTGCAATTAGCTCAGTTTAGTGGACTTTACCGGAAACGAGGAACATCTCTAGTTAACTAGTCAGCCTTTGGATTTTCCATTAGTTGGAAAGCGAACTCATTCTGCAGCAATGGTCACTAAAAGTAGGAAGTCAATTAAACAAAGAAATATATTACATCATAGTTTCCTGACCATAATACTCTTGACTCAATAAAACGACTTGAACTGACTTAAGAAAAACATCAAAATGACTCAAGAGAAACAAAACAAAGAAAAATTGTGTTAGTAATTGATGAAAACCCTCCCCAGACTTACTTCACACCGTCTCGGTGTGAAAATAAATCAAGAAAAAGGCATAAACAGACTCAAAAGAAAATAAAATAAAAAGATTTTTTTTTTGTTTTTTTTTTTTTTCAGGTTTTTTTTTTTTTATCGAAAATGAAAAAGTTAAAAAAAAAAATTTCAGAAAAACTCACCTGGGCAGATCGATCCACAGGTAGTCCGCAATTTTTTTTTTTTTTTTTTTCGGGAAAAAAAATCTAAATTTTTTAAAAAAAAACTTAAATTTGAAAAAAAACTTACCTGTGCAGATCGATCCTCGAGTAGTCCGCCGGTGCACGTTTTTTTTTTTTTTTTTTTTTTTTTTTTTTTCCAGAAAACTTACCAGTAGGTTGCCTCCCACTAAGCGCTTATTTTAAGTCATTAGCTTGACTTCGGCATCATGGATTAATCCGGAAAATGAGCATGAGAACTTGCTCCACAACAAGCTCCCCAATCAGTAAACTTCAGCTTCAAAACCTTTCTCAACATTCCTTTCACAACTTCTTCACCTTTCTCTTTCAACTCAGAAGTGATAATAGCTTTAACCTTGGCGAAAGGATTCGAAATTCCATTGCACTTCACCTTATACTCGATTGTGTCTCCAACACATCTTTGAGGTACCAATGTCATATGAGAATCACCCTTGATCCCTTTGCTCTGTATCTTCTCTTTGCCCTTGTTCTTTTGACTGGTCTTTTTTGTAGTGATAGGAGGGTCTCCATCTAAGACTTCCTTAACCCCAAGCTTATCATCAGGTTCTCTCTTTGTCTCGACTGACAGCTTCTCCTCATTGATAATGGCAACACAAGACGCTAGCCTGCCTGCTTCATTAGTGGGTATAACTTTGTAGAAGACCTTCTTGTCAATATAAGAGAACGAGACTCTTTCATTAGGCAAATCTACAACTGCACCTACTGTTGCCATAAACGGTCTTCCAAGAATCAATGGCATATCAGGATCTTTGCTCATCTCCACCACCTGAAAATCAGTTGGAACAAGGCAATTTCCTACTAGAACAGGTAAATCATGAATGGTGCCTTGTGGAATCTTGATGGAAGAGTCTGCAAACTTGAGAGATATCCGAGCAGGTTTCATATCAATCCCAAGCTTCTCTGCAATAGCCTTAGACATGAGGTTTATGGAAGACCCAGAATCACAAAGAGATTCTTTAAATTCAACTCCTGAAATAGAGCATGGAACAACAAACTTCCCAGGGTCTTCTACCTTGCGTAATATCTTCATATGAGATGGTATTTTTCTTGCTTCAACAAAGAGAGCCTTAACAACTGTGAGATCTTTATTGGTTTCTCTAGAAAACTCGCGATATGCAGGATCAGCTCTATATGCATCTTCAAACGAAATATCAGGAGAAAGCTCTTTCACCATCTTATTGAACTCAATCAGCTTCTTTTCATCAACCTCGTATTTCAGTCTTTGAGGATATGGGATTGTAGGGATGTATGGTAATGATTCTGCAACTTCCTCTTCTTTCTCTTCTGTAAGCGGTGCTGGGATAGTCTTCATCTCCATCTCACTCTGCACTAATATCACATTACACTCTCTAGGATTTGTCTCAACTCGCTTGGAGGCTTCTGAGATTTGAGCTACCTGAGTGTCAAGCTTCTTCACATGAGTAGAGAGAGCTTCAATCTTACCATGCAGATCATTATACATACTATCCACTTTGACATTTATCTCACTAGAAGTTTTCTGTTGGTTGAGTAAGAGTTGATGCATAAGAATCTCCAGCTTGGTTTCTTGAGAGGGATGAGTTGTTGGCTGAAAGTTATTGAATGGCTGATTCTGCTGAAATCCACCCTGAAACTCGTTCTGACCCGGATTTTGCACGAACTGTTTCTGAAAACCTTGTGAAAAATTATTCACGCCCGAATTTTGCACAGATGAAAAATTCTGGACGCCCTGATTTTGCACGAACGGTTTCTGTTGAAAACTCTGTGAAAAGTTTTTCTGAAAACCCGGATTTTGCACGAAACCATGTCCACTCACATAGTTGACCTCTTGTTGCTCATCACTCCCTTCTTCACAAAAGTGTACACTCTTTTGACTCAGCTTCAGCAACTGATTGTACCTCTCATTGAGCTCATCATACTTCCGAGACTCAACGCTGCTAACACGCTTCGACCTGTCATACTCAGAAGAGTAGTTGTTAGAACTTGCAGCCATGTTCTCAAACAACTCGTATGCTGATTTCTCACTCCTTGTCATGAAATTTCCATTGCTTGCAGCATTGAGTTGGTCCCTTGAGTCTTTGTCAACTCCATCAAAGAAGATACTGATTAGTTGCTTTTCTGAAAACCCATGATGAGGGCATTCTCTGTGATACTCCTTGAATCTCTCAAAAGCTTCACCAAATGACTCCCCTGAAAACTGTTGGAAAGAGACGATCTTGTTCCTCAGGGAGGTTGTCTTAGACTTGGTGTAGAAATTATCCAAGAATGCATCTCTGCATTGATCCCAAGTTGTCAGAGATGCAGGAGGTAGAGACTTAAGCCATCTAGAGGCTTTATCCGCCAGAGAGAAAGAGAATAGCTTGCATTTAATCCAGTCCTCAGGAACTCCATTTGCCCTAGTAGTGCTGCAAATCTCCTCAAAGTTCTCTATATGGTCCATTGGGTTTTCAGCAGGTAACCCATGGAATGTGTAGTTCTTCACCAATCCGATCATCTGTGGATGCAGGTGATAATCGTTTCTATCGAGAGCAGGTGGACATATCGCAGAGCGATTCTGGAAGAAAGTGTGAGGCGCGTCAGCATCGCCCATACCAGGTTGAACCTGTTGCAATTGTTGCAACTGTTCCTGTAGCCTCTCAAAATCAGCTCTAGTAACCGGTGGATTGTCGACTCTATCACCCATTGTGACTTGTTTCGACTTGTTCGCTCGATTTGTTCGTTCTACCCTTCCTAGTGTCTGGTTGTCAAAGTAAAGCAGGTTATCAGAGCCTTCACTTCTCCTCTGCATACACCTGAAACAAACCAAAACAAGCAAAAATAGAACTTATTAGTAATCTTAGACTAAACTTCAACCCAAAATTCGAAGGTAAAGCAATTGGTCCCCGGCAACGGCGCCAAAAACTTGATAACACAGGTTTTAACCCAATAAAACTACTGCAAGTGCACAGCAAATGTTGTAGTAATGTAGGGATCGAATCCACAAGAACCAAGTCTACACTTCAAACTATATGAATCAAAATTAAGCTAAGATGATTTAAAAGGTGGTTGTATGCAATAATGTAAATGAGAAACCAAATAAAAACGATGTAAACTTATGAATTAAAAGCATTGGGCATTAGGGAATTCGCAGGGATTCATGGATTTATAAATAGATAAATTGTCAAGGAAAGCATTATGAATCGTTCTAGAACTCAAATCACGAAATCAAATTAATCTACTGTCGTAGCATCAATTACTGTGTCTAACAACCTAAGATCCTAAACTGTCGTTTGAATTCAGGAGGTTAAACATGCATTAGAATCAAGTTTGATATGTTCACAAAACACCCTAACATCAGCTTTCGTTGGCTAGGGATGTTTTGCTCATATAGGTTCTTTCAGGCATTTAAACAAACACTTTTGATGCGTTAAACAACCTTAGATCAGAAACTGGGTAGCTAATCAAGTTCCAGCAATAAGAACAACCTATATGAAGAATCTAAGTTATCAGTCCCTAAATCAACATCAATTCAATCAAACCCTGAAATCCCTTTGAAACCCTAAAACCCAATAAGAAAACTACTCAGACATGATAGAAATCAAATCACAAGAAGAATTCATAGAAAACATGATGAAATTAATAAATAAGTAAAAGGGTTTAGAAATCTTCTCCAAATTGTCAATAGGGTTCAGAGATCTTCTCCCAAAAGCTTAAAACTAAAAATATGAATAGAAAATAAAGTGTTTCTTAAATAATGGCTAAAATATCATAAATATAGGTAAAATCACGAGCTGGTCGAAATCCACGACAAAACCAAGTCGGAATAGGAAAATCTGCAATTTTCCTTTTTCCAGCGAACCGATCGGTTTAGGCAGATTCGCATGTCTTCTCTAAAACTTGAATAACTTTTGATCGCACCGTTGGAATGTCTTCATATCACTTCCAAATGAACGATAACTCAATGTTATATCTTGTGTCAAAATTTCAGCTCGATCCATCGGTGGAAAGTGCCTCAACGAATGCCAAACTTCTGACTTTTCTGCACATATGCTTCAATTCCTTGCTCTTTTGCCTTAGTCTCCATCCAAACGTGTTTTAACCTGAAAAGACTCTAAACATATAGAAAAGACTCGAAAATCCATTGAAAAAATTGGTTAGAATGCGTCAAAAACGTAATACATCAATTCCCCCAGACTTAGCCTTTTGCTTGCCCTCAAGCAAAACAGAAGTCTAAACCTGTGAAAGAGGTTTGAAAACGCGGAAACTCATCTTCTCTTTTGAAACGTTTAATGATCTCTAAATTCGTAATCCACACACTGCAAAACAATCCCTAACGAACCACCATGTAGTTCTCCTTAGACTTTTCTCAGCTTTCCAAATTCATTCGTTCATTTCGCAGTATTTTCCACAATTCATCATCGCTAGCTTCATCAGAAATTTCAGTGCCAAGAACCTTCTAGATTCATTCCCGTACAATACCATGACAAATCACCCAATCAACCTTTGGTACTCTTTCTCTCCCCCAGATTTAATCTGTTCAATACCCTTTTTTGTAAGTCCTCATAACGGCGCTCATTACTGTTGTTCCTTGTGAGGAGACAGGCTCGTTTTCCGTCGTATATATATACAAGTATATATTTTAGAACAGCGCATCACTAGTGTTGTTCCTTGTGAGGAGACAGGGTCATGCGGACTTTTGTACTGCTCTTAAGGGAGATCAAAGGGGAAGAGGAGTACCATCACTTTTCACCAAAGGTGCATTTGTCAAGTACGAACGAGGAATCAAGTTCTATGGACACCAATCATTCCAATGAAAGTGCAATTAGCTCAGTTTAGTGGACTTTACCGGAAACGAGGAACATCTCTAGTTAACTAGTCAGCCTTTGGATTTTCCATTAGTTGGAAAGCGAACTCATTCTGCAGCAATGGTCACTAAAAGTAGGAAGTCAATTAAACAAAGAAATATATTACATCATAGTTTCCTGACCATAATACTCTTGACTCAATAAAACGACTTGAACTGACTTAAGAAAAACATCAAAATGACTCAAGAGAAACAAAACAAAGAAAAATTGTGTTAGTAATTGATGAAAACCCTCCCCAGACTTACTTCACACCGTCTCGGTGTGAAAATAAATCAAGAAAAAGGCATAAACAGACTCAAAAGAAAATAAAATAAAAAGATTTTTTTTTTGTTTTTTTTTTTTTTTAGGTTTTTTTTTTTTTATCGAAAATGAAAAAGTTAAAAAAAAAAATTTCAGAAAAACTCACCTGGGCAGATCAATCCCCAGGTAGTCCGCAATTTTTTTTTTTTTTTTTTTCGGGAAAAAAAATCTAAATTTGTAAAAAAAAAAACTTAAATTTGAAAAAAAACTTACCTGTGCAGATCGATCCTCGAGTAGTCCGCCGGTGCACGTTTTTTTTTTTTTTTTTTTTTTTTTTTTCCAGAAAACTTACCAGTAGGTTGCCTCTCACTAAGCGCTTATTTTAAGTCATTAGTTTGACTTCGGCATCATGGATTAATCCGGAAAATGAGCATGAGAACTTGCTCCACAACAAGCTCCCCAATCAGTAAACTTCAGCTTCAAAACCTTTCTCAACATTCCTTTCACAACTTCTTCACCTTTCTCTTTCAACTCAGAAGTGATAATAGCTTTAACCTTGGCGAAAGGATTCGAAATTCCATTGCACTTCACCTTATACTCGATTGTGTCTCCAACACATCTTTGAGGTACCAATGTCATATGAGAATCACCCTTGATCCCTTTGCTCTGTATCTTCTCTTTGCCCTTGTTCTTTTGACTGGTCTTTTTTGTAGTGATAGGAGGGTCTCCATCTAAGACTTCCTTAACCTCAAGCTTATCATCAGGTTCTCTCTTTGTCTCGACTGACAGCTTCTCCTCATTGATAATGGCAACACAAGACGCTAGCCTGCCTGCTTCATTAGTGGGTATAACTTTGTAGAAGACCTTCTTGTCAATATAAGAGAACGAGACTCTTTCATTAGGCAAATCTACAACTGCACCTACTGTTGCCATAAACGGTCTTCCAAGAATCAATGGCATA
Source organism: Arabis alpina (assembly GCA_900128785.1). Lineage (NCBI taxonomy): Eukaryota > Viridiplantae > Streptophyta > Magnoliopsida > Brassicales > Brassicaceae > Arabis > Arabis alpina. The sequence goes on along the minus strand of LT669788.1, from coordinate 22,424,782 downwards.
TCAGGATCTTTGCTCATCTCCACCACCTGAAAATCAGTTGGAACAAGGCAATTTCCTACTAGAACAGGTAAATCATGAATGGTGCCTTGTGGAATCTTGATGGAAGAGTCTGCAAACTTGAGAGATATCCGAGCAGGTTTCATATCAATCCCAAGCTTCTCTGCAATAGCCTTAGACATGAGGTTTATGGAAGACCCAGAATCACAAAGAGATTCTTTAAATTCAACTCCTGAAATAGAGCATGGAACAACAAACTTCCCAGGGTCTTCTACCTTGCGTAATATCTTCATATGAGATGGTATTTTTCTTGCTTCAACAAAGAGAGCCTTAACAACTGTGAGATCTTTATTGGTTTCTCTAGAAAACTCGCGATATGCAGGATCAGCTCTATATGCATCTTCAAACGAAATATCAGGAGAAAGCTCTTTCACCATCTTATTGAACTCAATCAGCTTCTTTTCATCAACCTCGTATTTCAGTCTTTGAGGATATGGGATTGTAGGGATGTATGGTAATGATTCTGCAACTTCCTCTTCTTTCTCTTCTGTAAGCGGTGCTGGGATAGTCTTCATCTCCATCTCACTCTGCACTAATATCACATTACACTCTCTAGGATTTGTCTCAACTCGCTTGGAGGCTTCTGAGATTTGAGCTACCTGAGTGTCAAGCTTCTTCACATGAGTAGAGAGAGCTTCAATCTTACCATGCAGATCATTATACATACTATCCACTTTGACATTTATCTCACTAGAAGTTTTCTGTTGGTTGAGTAAGAGTTGATGCATAAGAATCTCCAGCTTGGTTTCTTGAGAGGGATGAGTTGTTGGCTGAAAGTTATTGAATGGCTGATTCTGCTGAAATCCACCCTGAAACTCGTTCTGACCCGGATTTTGCACGAACTGTTTCTGAAAACCTTGTGAAAAATTATTCACGCCCGAATTTTGCACAGATGAAAAATTCTGGACGCCCTGATTTTGCACGAACGGTTTCTGTTGAAAACTCTGTGAAAAGTTTTTCTGAAAACCCGGATTTTGCACGAAACCATGTCCACTCACATAGTTGACCTCTTGTTGCTCATCACTCCCTTCTTCACAAAAGTGTACACTCTTTTGACTCAGCTTCAGCAACTGATTGTACCTCTCATTGAGCTCATCATACTTCCGAGACTCAACGCTGCTAACACGCTTCGACCTGTCATACTCAGAAGAGTAGTTGTTAGAACTTGCAGCCATGTTCTCAAACAACTCGTATGCTGATTTCTCACTCCTTGTCATGAAATTTCCATTGCTTGCAGCATTGAGTTGGTCCCTTGAGTCTTTGTCAACTCCATCAAAGAAGATACTGATTAGTTGCTTTTCTGAAAACCCATGATGAGGGCATTCTCTGTGATACTCCTTGAATCTCTCAAAAGCTTCACCAAATGACTCCCCTGAAAACTGTTGGAAAGAGACGATCTTGTTCCTCAGGGAGGTTGTCTTAGACTTGGTGTAGAAATTATCCAAGAATGCATCTCTGCATTGATCCCAAGTTGTCAGAGATGCAGGAGGTAGAGACTTAAGCCATCTAGAGGCTTTATCCGCCAGAGAGAAAGAGAATAGCTTGCATTTAATCCAGTCCTCAGGAACTCCATTTGCCCTAGTAGTGCTGCAAATCTCCTCAAAGTTCTCTATATGGTCCATTGGGTTTTCAGCAGGTAACCCATGGAATGTGTAGTTCTTCACCAATCCGATCATCTGTGGATGCAGGTGATAATCGTTTCTATCGAGAGCAGGTGGACATATCGCAGAGCGATTCTGGAAGAAAGTGTGAGGCGCGTCAGCATCGCCCATACCAGGTTGAACCTGTTGCAATTGTTGCAACTGTTCCTGTAGCCTCTCAAAATCAGCTCTAGTAACCGGTGGATTGTCGACTCTATCACCCATTGTGACTTGTTTCGACTTGTTCGCTCGATTTGTTCGTTCTACCCTTCCTAGTGTCTGGTTGTCAAAGTAAAGCAGGTTATCAGAGCCTTCACTTCTCCTCTGCATACACCTGAAACAAACCAAAACAAGCAAAAATAGAACTTATTAGTAATCTTAGACTAAACTTCAACCCAAAATTCGAAGGTAAAGCAATTGGTCCCCGGCAACGGCGCCAAAAACTTGATAACACAGGTTTTAACCCAATAAAACTACTGCAAGTGCACAGCAAATGTTGTAGTAATGTAGGGATCGAATCCACAAGAACCAAGTCTACACTTCAAACTATATGAATCAAAATTAAGCTAAGATGATTTAAAAGGTGGTTGTATGCAATAATGTAAATGAGAAACCAAATAAAAACGATGTAAACTTATGAATTAAAAGCATTGGGCATTAGGGAATTCGCAGGGATTCATGGATTTATAAATAGATAAATTGTCAAGGAAAGCATTATGAATCGTTCTAGAACTCAAATCACGAAATCAAATTAATCTACTGTCGTAGCATCAATTACTGTGTCTAACAACCTAAGATCCTAAACTGTCGTTTGAATTCAGGAGGTTAAACATGCATTAGAATCAAGTTTGATATGTTCACAAAACACCCTAACATCAGCTTTCGTTGGCTAGGGATGTTTTGCTCATATAGGTTCTTTCAGGCATTTAAACAAACACTTTTGATGCGTTAAACAACCTTAGATCAGAAACTGGGTAGCTAATCAAGTTCCAGCAATAAGAACAACCTATATGAAGAATCTAAGTTATCAGTCCCTAAATCAACATCAATTCAATCAAACCCTGAAATCCCTTTGAAACCCTAAAACCCAATAAGAAAACTACTCAGACATGATAGAAATCAAATCACAAGAAGAATTCATAGAAAACATGATGAAATTAATAAATAAGTAAAAGGGTTTAGAAATCTTCTCCAAATTGTCAATAGGGTTCAGAGATCTTCTCCCAAAAGCTTAAAACTAAAAATATGAATAGAAAATAAAGTGTTTCTTAAATAATGGCTAAAATATCATAAATATAGGTAAAATCACGAGCTGGTCGAAATCCACGACAAAACCAAGTCGGAATAGGAAAATCTGCAATTTTCCTTTTTCCAGCGAACCGATCGGTTTAGGCAGATTCGCATGTCTTCTCTAAAACTTGAATAACTTTTGATCGCACCGTTGGAATGTCTTCATATCACTTCCAAATGAACGATAACTCAATGTTATATCTTGTGTCAAAATTTCAGCTCGATCCATCGGTGGAAAGTGCCTCAACGAATGCCAAACTTCTGACTTTTCTGCACATATGCTTCAATTCCTTGCTCTTTTGCCTTAGTCTCCATCCAAACGTGTTTTAACCTGAAAAGACTCTAAACATATAGAAAAGACTCGAAAATCCATTGAAAAAATTGGTTAGAATGCGTCAAAAACGTAATACATCAATTCCCCCAGACTTAGCCTTTTGCTTGCCCTCAAGCAAAACAGAAGTCTAAACCTGTGAAAGAGGTTTGAAAACGCGGAAACTCATCTTCTCTTTTGAAACGTTTAATGATCTCTAAATTCGTAATCCACACACTGCAAAACAATCCCTAACGAACCACCATGTAGTTCTCCTTAGACTTTTCTCAGCTTTCCAAATTCATTCGTTCATTTCGCAGTATTTTCCACAATTCATCATCGCTAGCTTCATCAGAAATTTCAGTGCCAAGAACCTTCTAGATTCATTCCCGTACAATACCATGACAAATCACCCAATCAACCTTTGGTACTCTTTCTCTCCCCCAGATTTAATCTGTTCAATACCCTTTTTTGTAAGTCCTCATAACGGCGCTCACTACTGTTGTTCCTTGTGAGGAGACAGGCTCGTTTTCCGTCGTATATATATACAAGTATATATTTTAGAACAGCGCATCACTAGTGTTGTTCCTTGTGAGGAGACAGGGTCATGCGGACTTTTGTACTGCTCTTAAGGGAGATCAAAGGGGAAGAGGAGTACCATCACTTTTCACCAAAGGTGCATTTGTCAAGTACGAACGAGGAATCAAGTTCTATGGACACCAATCATTCCAATGAAAGTGCAATTAGCTCAGTTTAGTGGACTTTACCGGAAACGAGGAACATCTCTAGTTAACTAGTCAGCCTTTGGATTTTCCATTAGTTGGAAAGCGAACTCATTCTGCAGCAATGGTCACTAAAAGTAGGAAGTCAATTAAACAAAGAAATATATTACATCATAGTTTCCTGACCATAATACTCTTGACTCAATAAAACGACTTGAACTGACTTAAGAAAAACATCAAAATGACTCAAGAGAAACAAAACAAAGAAAAATTGTGTTAGTAATTGATGAAAACCCTCCCCAGACTTACTTCACACCGTCTCGGTGTGAAAATAAATCAAGAAAAAGGCATAAACAGACTCAAAAGAAAATAAAATAAAAAGATTTTTTTTTTGTTTTTTTTTTTTTTCAGGTTTTTTTTTTTTATCGAAAATGAAAAAGTTAAAAAAAAAAATTTCAGAAAAACTCACCTGGGCAGATCGATCCACAGGTAGTCCGCAATTTTTTTTTTTTTTTTTTTCGGGAAAAAAAATCTAAATTTTTAAAAAAAAACTTAAATTTGAAAAAAAACTTACCTGTGCAGATCGATCCTCGAGTAGTCCGCCGGTGCACGTTTTTTTTTTTTTTTTTTTTTTTTTTTTTTCCAGAAAACTTACCAGTAGGTTGCCTCCCACTAAGCGCTTATTTTAAGTCATTAGTTTGACTTCGGCATCATGGATTAATCCGGAAAATGAGCATGAGAACTTGCTCCACAACAAGCTCCCCAATCAGTAAACTTCAGCTTCAAAACCTTTCTCAACATTCCTTTCACAACTTCTTCACCTTTCTCTTTCAACTCAGAAGTGATAATAGCTTTAACCTTGGCGAAAGGATTCGAAATTCCATTGCACTTCACCTTATACTCGATTGTGTCTCCAACACATCTTTGAGGTACCAATGTCATATGAGAATCACCCTTGATCCCTTTGCTCTGTATCTTCTCTTTGCCCTTGTTCTTTTGACTGGTCTTTTTTGTAGTGATAGGAGGGTCTCCATCTAAGACTTCCTTAACCTCAAGCTTATCATCAGGTTCTCTCTTTGTCTCGACTGACAGCTTCTCCTCATTGATAATGGCAACACAAGACGCTAGCCTGCCTGCTTCATTAGTGGGTATAACTTTGTAGAAGACCTTCTTGTCAATATAAGAGAACGAGACTCTTTCATTAGGCAAATCTACAACTGCACCTACTGTTGCCATAAACGGTCTTCCAAGAATCAATGGCATATCAGGATCTTTGCTCATCTCCACCACCTGAAAATCAGTTGGAACAAGGCAATTTCCTACTAGAACAGGTAAATCATGAATGGTGCCTTGTGGAATCTTGATGGAAGAGTCTGCAAACTTGAGAGATATCCGAGCAGGTTTCATATCAATCCCAAGCTTCTCTGCAATAGCCTTAGACATGAGGTTTATGGAAGACCCAGAATCACAAAGAGATTCTTTAAATTCAACTCCTGAAATAGAGCATGGAACAACAAACTTCCCAGGGTCTTCTACCTTGCGTAATATCTTCATATGAGATGGTATTTTTCTTGCTTCAACAAAGAGAGCCTTAACAACTGTGAGATCTTTATTGGTTTCTCTAGAAAACTCGCGATATGCAGGATCAGCTCTATATGCATCTTCAAACGAAATATCAGGAGAAAGCTCTTTCACCATCTTATTGAACTCAATCAGCTTCTTTTCATCAACCTCGTATTTCAGTCTTTGAGGATATGGGATTGTAGGGATGTATGGTAATGATTCTGCAACTTCCTCTTCTTTCTCTTCTGTAAGCGGTGCTGGGATAGTCTTCATCTCCATCTCACTCTGCACTAATATCACATTACACTCTCTAGGATTTGTCTCAACTCGCTTGGAGGCTTCTGAGATTTGAGCTACCTGAGTGTCAAGCTTCTTCACATGAGTAGAGAGAGCTTCAATCTTACCATGCAGATCATTATACATACTATCCACTTTGACATTTATCTCACTAGAAGTTTTCTGTTGGTTGAGTAAGAGTTGATGCATAAGAATCTCCAGCTTGGTTTCTTGAGAGGGATGAGTTGTTGGCTGAAAGTTATTGAATGGCTGATTCTGCTGAAATCCACCCTGAAACTCGTTCTGACCCGGATTTTGCACGAACTGTTTCTGAAAACCTTGTGAAAAATTATTCACGCCCGAATTTTGCACAGATGAAAAATTCTGGACGCCCTGATTTTGCACGAACGGTTTCTGTTGAAAACTCTGTGAAAAGTTTTTCTGAAAACCCGGATTTTGCACGAAACCATGTCCACTCACATAGTTGACCTCTTGTTGCTCATCACTCCCTTCTTCACAAAAGTGTACACTCTTTTGACTCAGCTTCAGCAACTGATTGTACCTCTCATTGAGCTCATCATACTTCCGAGACTCAACGCTGCTAACACGCTTCGACCTGTCATACTCAGAAGAGTAGTTGTTAGAACTTGCAGCCATGTTCTCAAAAAACTCGTATGCTGATTTCTCACTCCTTGTCATGAAATTTCCATTGCTTGCAGCATTGAGTTGGTCCCTTGAGTCTTTGTCAACTCCATCAAAGAAGATACTGATTAGTTGCTTTTCTGAAAACCCATGATGAGGGCATTCTCTGTGATACTCCTTGAATCTCTCAAAAGCTTCACCAAATGACTCCCCTGAAAACTGTTGGAAAGAGACGATCTTGTTCCTCAGGGAGGTTGTCTTAGACTTGGTGTAGAAATTATCCAAGAATGCATCTCTGCATTGATCCCAAGTTGTCAGAGATGCAGGAGGTAGAGACTTAAGCCATCTAGAGGCTTTATCCGCCAGAGAGAAAGAGAATAGCTTGCATTTAATCCAGTCCTCAGGAACTCCATTTGCCCTAGTAGTGCTGCAAATCTCCTCAAAGTTCTCTATATGGTCCATTGGGTTTTCAGCAGGTAACCCATGGAATGTGTAGTTCTTCACCAATCCGATCATCTGTGGATGCAGGTGATAATCGTTTCTATCGAGAGCAGGTGGACATATCGCAGAGCGATTCTGGAAGAAAGTGTGAGGCGCGTCAGCATCGCCCATACCAGGTTGAACCTGTTGCAATTGTTGCAACTGTTCCTGTAGCCTCTCAAAATCAGCTCTAGTAACCGGTGGATTGTCGACTCTATCACCCATTGTGACTTGTTTCGACTTGTTCGCTCGATTTGTTCGTTCTACCCTTCCTAGTGTCTGGTTGTCAAAGTAAAGCAGGTTATCAGAGCCTTCACTTCTCCTCTGCATACACCTGAAACAAACCAAAACAAGCAAAAATAGAACTTATTAGTAATCTTAGACTAAACTTCAACCCAAAATTCGAAGGTAAAGCAATTGGTCCCCGGCAACGGCGCCAAAAACTTGATAACACAGGTTTTAACCCAATAAAACTACTGCAAGTGCACAGCAAATGTTGTAGTAATGTAGGGATCGAATCCACAAGAACCAAGTCTACACTTCAAACTATATGAATCAAAATTAAGCTAAGATGATTTAAAAGGTGGTTGTATGCAATAATGTAAATGAGAAACCAAATAAAAACGATGTAAACTTATGAATTAAAAGCATTGGGCATTAGGGAATTCGCAGGGATTCATGGATTTATAAATAGATAAATTGTCAAGGAAAGCATTATGAATCGTTCTAGAACTCAAATCACGAAATCAAATTAATCTACTGTCGTAGCATCAATTACTGTGTCTAACAACCTAAGATCCTAAACTGTCGTTTGAATTCAGGAGGTTAAACATGCATTAGAATCAAGTTTGATATGTTCACAAAACACCCTAACATCAGCTTTCGTTGGCTAGGGATGTTTTGCTCATATAGGTTCTTTCAGGCATTTAAACAAACACTTTTGATGCGTTAAACAACCTTAGATCAGAAACTGGGTAGCTAATCAAGTTCCAGCAATAAGAACAACCTATATGAAGAATCTAAGTTATCAGTCCCTAAATCAACATCAATTCAATCAAACCCTGAAATCCCTTTGAAACCCTAAAACCCAATAAGAAAACTACTCAGACATGATAGAAATCAAATCACAAGAAGAATTCATAGAAAACATGATGAAATTAATAAATAAGTAAAAGGGTTTAGAAATCTTCTCCAAATTGTCAATAGGGTTCAGAGATCTTCTCCCAAAAGCTTAAAACTAAAAATATGAATAGAAAATAAAGTGTTTCTTAAATAATGGCTAAAATATCATAAATATAGGTAAAATCACGAGCTGGTCGAAATCCACGACAAAACCAAGTCGGAATAGGAAAATCTGCAATTTTCCTTTTTCCAGCGAACCGATCGGTTTAGGCAGATTCGCATGTCTTCTCTAAAACTTGAATAACTTTTGATCGCACCGTTGGAATGTCTTCATATCACTTCCAAATGAACGATAACTCAATGTTATATCTTGTGTCAAAATTTCAGCTCGATCCATCGGTGGAAAGTGCCTCAACGAATGCCAAACTTCTGACTTTTCTGCACATATGCTTCAATTCCTTGCTCTTTTGCCTTAGTCTCCATCCAAACGTGTTTTAACCTGAAAAGACTCTAAACATATAGAAAAGACTCGAAAATCCATTGAAAACATTGGTTAGAATGCGTCAAAAACGCCATGCGTCAAAAACGCAATACATGTGGCGCTGCCGATAGGAAGTGTCCTATGAGGAAATCTTCCCAAAGAGGAGTCGAGTCCTCTATCACATCATCAGGGATCTCCACCACCTGACTACCATCAACCTCTCTAAAGCGGTATTCATGCCTTGCCACCAAAGCTTTTGACTGCACCACGGCCTTAGTCTCAACTATTATTTTCAACAACAACAAAAAACTATTCGTCTTCTATTTCTCCACGAATTCTTCTAACTGCCGCTTCTGTTTTTATTTGTCTAAAATATTAATCCTCATCATGAATCAGAATAATTATATATGTTTAACTTCATGACTAACTTTAGTATTCATTTTAGAATTAAACAAACAATACAAAATACAACTAAAGGTAACTTCATGATTCAAAACAATTACATGTTTATTTAGTCCATATAAAACATGAGCCTTAAAAGTTAAAACTAGTAATTAATAAAAGATTAGGACAATGTATGAGTGCGTATTTCTTTACTGATAACAATAGAAAAATGAAATTCTAGAACGATATATTATATGTTGATATAGAGCTCGCTTCGCACGATATATATTTTTTAATTTCTAAAGTGGTTCGCTATTCCCAAAAATGAAAAAAAAAAAACAGATCTGGCAATTGTTGACCCTGATTCGCTAAATGTTTTGTTTGCTTAGTTTTTATTAAATCGTTTTATTTAATTCATTCAACAGATCGATACTGCCTAATTCTGTATATGAAATTATGAATGTAGTCCATAAATATAGGTTTCTCAGCTGATTTAGGCATATATACTAGAGCAGCAGTTCTTGATTGATCCAAAGATTTGTCCACATAATGTCTTCCTCAAGGTAAACTAATCCTTTCAATATATATATATATATATATATATATATTTTTTTTTTTTTTTTTAAAACAATCCTTTCAATAGTTATGTATTAATGAATCTGTAACCCTAATTTCAATATCTAGTTCTAAATAAAGCAAACTATGTTATATTACCAGGGACTCGGTCATGAATTCTTTTAGTATGAATGGAGGCAATGGTAAAAATAGCTATGCTAATAATTCTGATGTCCAGGTACGTAGATGTGTTGTTCATGAGTTTTTATGAAAAGTTTCCCGGTACTAATTCCATTACATTAATCCTTTACTACTAAATCACAAGTCACTTGAGCAATCAAAAGTTGACATGGGGCAAATGCTTCATAAATCTCATCACAAAATAAAACAAAAATCAAAAAAACAAAAAAGGAGAAAACAACTTCTACGGTTTCGGCATTGTCTCCTTAACTGTTCTTCCATAAAACCATGATTTCTTGCTCAACTTCTCTCAAATAATTTTAATTTTTATGAACAATTACTTGCATCTATATAATCAATTGCTGTTTTTTTCTTCTTAACAAGATCTCTTCTCAAATCAAATCAAATTATGTTTTCACAAAAGTATGCGAATCGATTCTCCTCGACACATCTGCTGCCAAAAATTGGTAAATCGCTCATCCATTATTCCTCTATCACTTCAAATATCTCCAGTTTTATGATCTTTCTTCATGTTAAAAAATCATTGACAACTATCTTCGCATTCACATTAGTATTCAAGTCATGGTGGAAACCGTCTTTCGCATTCAATATTTCAGGTATGTCAATATTTCGTTTATGAATATTATTGATGAACAATTCGAGAAATCTATCAAGATGTGGTGAATGATGTAACCGGAAAAGTCAGCAAAATCCTGATAAACTTTAGCTTTTAAATTTCTGGCACATGAACATCTCCTTTTGATGCAGTAACCACTAATCATTCGACTGGAGTTGTAGCATATGGCATGGGTTTGGTCTCCATGTTGATAACTTGAGGGAAGCCAGGTCAGTGCAATCAAAACCTCCTTTAGTATTCATGGTTTCACACAAAACAATTTATGATCTTCACATTTAAACGTCACTCCTGCTTTTTTTGATAATATAAATTCTCTGAAAATTGCAGTTGCCAAAGAGCTAATCCAAACTTTGTAATGCTGACACCGAACAAAGAACATCTCGCATAAGGGATTGTGTGGAAAATGGGTAAAAGATCAATGTTTCCCTCCGATTTAGACGCATAGACTTTTTAATGATCTGCCATAAGAACTTAGTGGTCACGAGCAAGTGGTCACGATCAGTTGAAGTTTTGGACGTAGACTAATCCGAGGTAAGCACAATCATATCTAGCAAATCCAAAAATCTTATCAAAGATTAAAGATCTAAATTCTTGGTCGAGAAATTTATATGCGGATGAATATATTTTTTTGTCGCAATATGCGGATGAATATATTGTATAACAAGAACTTTACTACTTTTGCCTTAGGACTGAACTGTCTGATCTTGCTGAAAATGTGTTGTTTTTCTTTCTTGTGTGTCTGAAGAAACCTATGTTCACTTTGGCTATTACTAATTTACAACTTTTTACAATTTCATCAGGTAGAAATTCACGAGAGAGCAAGGATATATAAGAGGCTCACATTGATCACAAGTATTAATTTATACAAGAGACTCACCTTGAGCACAAGTACAAGGCCCGAAGTAGCTGAAGAAACACCACAACGAAGAAGAAGAGCTTAAAATGTGGTCAAACTAGAAAATAACAAACATAGGAGTATTAGAAGCTCGAATGGTAGGAAAGACTAGGCCCCATGTATAGATCAAGACCAAAGCTCAGGTTAATCTTCCATTTTTCGTTGTGATCAATATACATATATCATGTTGTTGATAAGAATTTTAATCATTTCACCTAAATATACTAAAGTCAAATTATTTAGAAGGTTAAGGTTGATAATAATTTTAATTGTAATTTTTTACAAGAGATTTGTTTTCCTCGATTTCATTTTGATGCTTGATGATTTTCATTTGGTTAAAAAATAAACATCAGCATTTATATTTATCTTGGGTTCTATTGGACTTTCACATAATAAAATCAACAATTCTTTTTTTTTATGGTTACCGATAATAATATGTTTTAAACTTTATAAAAGCATATATATTGTGCCCGTGCGTTAGCACGGGTAATAATACTAGTTCTGAATATATTAGCAAAAGTTTCCCACTACTAAATAAATAATTATAAGAAAAACTGATTATTTTAAAGTATGTGATAAACTTTAATTGGAAATCAAAAATAAAATGATCAAAATAAATAAATAACTGTCATGATTCTTAATGAGTAGTTTTCAATCTTATTTGTTTACTCTTAGGGATCATTTATTTTGTTCTCTACTTTTTCGTGTTTTGCGTAGTTTTTCAAATTTAAATCGAGTTTCTAATACACAAAACTTAAACTTCTACAAATTAATAATGTTGAGACTTAAAAAAATTATTAATTTAAAAAAGTATTAATTTATCGATAAATTAACAAATATTAATTTATAGAGAGAATTGTTTTTAGGTAACACTTTTCTTGAAATTTTTTCGAGTCATGTTATATTGAATTGATGAATCCATTTGCAAAAATGATATACATTAACTTGAAATTATGAGTAAAATTTTTGATTGTCGCAAAAGAATAGATGTTAATATCATATGAGACTATCCAATTATGAAAATAATATATGTTCTTATGTTTAAAATTTAGAAAAAATCATGGATATTATCCTTAATGTTGATGTATATATTTAAAAAGAGTTATACGTAAAAAATCATTTATGTTATCTAGAACTTTTCACAAGTTTATGATACATAACAAGAAAACAATCATAAATTTTTTGGAGGCAGCAAGTAAAGTTAAAGATATTTCAACCTTTAAAATAAAATAAAATTCATTAAAACCATGTTTTAGTACATTATCATATGCATGATTATATATAATTATTAATTTATATAAATTTTACAAAATGACACAAACCAAATGACACACTACAAAAATAACACACTTGAATTACCTTTTGCAAAAATGACACATTTTGAAATATCATTTACTTAATATATCATTTATATTTGGGTTAACTATGTTATGTTAGGGTTTAGTTTTTAAGGTTTATGGTTTGTTAGGGTCATAACCTTTTCTAAAGCTTAAAATTCTATGGTTTAGGTTTTTTTAAATATATTTTGTGTCATTTTTGAAAATGGACAATTGGTTGTGTCATTTAAAAAAAAAAAGATAATTCAAGTGTCATTTTTGAAATTCTCCATTAATTTATACTATTACTGAGACCATATTTTACATATGAGTTTCAAAAAAAATTACTATCCTATCATTGTATTGAATTTCGTTAATTTTTATATTGGACGGAAACATTTTATTACTTTATAGTAATTATTAATTTATAAAGTATTAATTTATAGAGGTTCTACTGTATATGTTTAAACTAGCTGTATTGTTTTATAATATACATTATGGTTATGACAAGAACTGTAGCACTGATTTTGTGTTCGGACCACGATCAATTTGCAGAGAAATGTGTTATCCCAAACACAATTGGTTGTAGTAGAGAACATCAGAGAGATGTTAACGGAGTTGGGTTTTCCTGAGTGTATCAACGTGGCTGACTTGGGTTGTTCTTCCGGACCAAATACATACTTGGCCATGTCCGGAATCGTCAATACAATCATAGATTCATACCTAAAGATAGCTGGAATTAACTTACCAGAGATCGATTGCTTTCTAAACGATCTTTCAGAAAACGACTTCAACACTACTTTCAAGTTGCTACCTTCCTTCCAAGAGGGTCTAAAGACAGACCTCAAAGGAAAGTGCTTCGTGTCAGGAACCCCAGGATCGTTTTACACGAGGCTTTTCCCAAAAAAGTCTCTCCATTTTGTTCATTCATCATATAGTATTCATTGGCTCTCTAAGGTTCCTCAAGGTCTGAAGGAAGATGATAACAACAGGAGCGTGTTTATAAATAGCTCAAGCCCTCAAAACGTATACAAGAGTTACTTGGACCAGTTCCAAACCGATTTCTCCTTGTTTCTCAAAATGCGTTCGGAAGAGATAATGCCAAATGGACGTATGGTTCTGGTTTCCGTTGGTAGAAACACTTCTGATCCTCTGTACAGAGACTGTTTCCAGTGGTGGTCAGTGTTATCTGATTCTCTCCTTGACCTTGTCTCCGAGGTACGATCTATTTTTTTTTTAATGCAACATAAATGTAGGATCGTGTTAGAAATAACATAATGTACTAAGAAATGTCTCAGTCTAATAGTTGTGAATTTGATTTGAGTTAGAATTAGAAGTTTATTAATTTATTTATATAAAACGAACCGTGTTAAGATTACACATGACACATCTTAAAATCAAAGTTTATGTTCTGAGCAGGGAACAGTGAAGGAGTCAGAGGTGAATTCATTCAACATGCCATTCTATGATCCGAACGAAGGAGAGGTGAAGGAAGTAATTGAGAGTGAGGGATCCTTTGAAATTAATATGATCGAGACACGTGAAAGATTTGGTAATGAATATGTTGTCGATGAATCATCAGATCCATTCAAACAATGTCAAAAGATTGCAAACCGAGTAAGATCTGTCGGTGAATCAATTCTGGTTCCTCATTTTGGAGAAGCTATTATGGATCACTTGTTCCACAGGTATGCAATCCATGTTGCCAAGATTATGACTATTCAACCTTGCCCCAAAGGGATAGTCAACATTGTCGTTTCATTGACTAGAAAATAAAGGCTTTGAGTTGTTGTGGTATGTATTAAGCTTTCAAGATTTATAATTTACAGCTATGTATTATATATCCAGTTTTATCCAATTTTTGAATTTTCTTTGTTCTTATCTGTTTTGTTGATTTTGGGTTTTGAATTTGTGTGTTGTTTCCCCATTTTGGATAATGGATAAACTTTCCATGCACATATTAGTTTACTTTATAACAAGTTTAGTAAAATATTAGAGTAAAGTTATTAAGGTGTTCTGAACCCGTGAATAGGAGATATGGAGGCAACCTTTGTTGCATCCATTAATACTATTAGTTTTTGTTATATTTGTTTAGCTAAATTTTGTTTGATTGTTTTCCAATTGAACTATACTCTATTTTCGTTTTTCTTTTAATTACCAGGTGGTTCGGGGTCGAAACGCGTAATCCTCTCAGACACGAAACCATAACATGTAATATTAGTTTCTCCTAAGTGTCATTCGAATTAGCGATTTCTTTGGTTGAGATATTTATCAGTTGAGCTATTGGCTCTTGGTATTATACTCTATTTTTGTCATCTTGTATTTACTTAATTACATAAAAAAACCAACGGACACTACGAGTCTCCGGAAATAAAGTCAACCCGAAAGGAGCTTGTCCAAAACAAAGCCCTACTGAAAAATCTAGCGAGATTACAAGTTCATCGAAAACTATAAAACCCAACGGAATCAAACTCATCTATGAAAAGCACCATGGTCGTATAACAAAAACATATGAAAACTAATTAACTTAGCAGGAAAAATTATTAGCTAAAATGTGATATTTTTTTGATAAAATCATTAACCAAGTTTTCAAAATCAACTTTTCTAACTTTTTTTCTTTCAATTGATATATAGTCATGTCACTAAATCTTTTTGTGATATATTCGAGGGAAGATAATAATTAACCGCAAGAGAAAATAATTCACCTCAATGACGATGATTTACCGAGTGAAGTTTCCAATTTTAACAATTTTAATCTAACAGGAGGAAGATAGAACAAACCTCTATGTTTACCATACTATTATAAACCATTGTTTATATTCTATTTATTTATTTATTCATTAAAGAAGTTCATATTTCTATCGTTAGCTAATATGTTGTTTATTTAAAAAGTTACGAGCGTCTAACCCATGTCATAACTAAATAAATCTATAAAAAATGCCCTTAATTTTTTTTAAATAAACTAGATACCCTAGGCCAATGTTTATTTTCTTCTCATTGAGGCACAACTCTGGTTTTAAACAACAATCTCTTAATAATTATATGATTCATGATCTATGATTTTCAGCGAATATTTCTAAAGCCTTACACATCTAATTCATAAGTTTACATTGATTTATTTGGTATTCTAATTTCATATTGCAAACAATTACAATATTTTTGTCTTAGCTGAATTTCATTCTTATTCTCTAAATTGCTTAACATTTGTTGTGTACTTGCGGTAGTTTATATATGTTTCAAACTCTTTGTATTATAGGATCACCTTCCTTTAACATGGAGTCACCATTTCCTTTCTCTTGTTTTCCGACTTTTTATTGTCTAACTCTCTTCAATTCACTGTGTTCTTTTTTTCTCCCTGTTCTTACTTGAGCGTCGAAAAATCTTTCGAAAACACTCACTTATCATATTTTTCACGGTCTTCACGTGTTTGCTGACTGTGAAGGAGTGGACTACCCCAATTGTTATTTCAAGAGAACTAAAACTTTTGAACACACCTCTTTTTTTTAACACACCTCTTTTGAACACACGTGTTGGCTGACGATACAAACCTCTTTTTTTATAATATGTGAATTTTATACTAAAAAACGGAATATTTCCTTATATGTGCTTGGCCTAGCAGCTTGATAATCTTGAGCCAAAAAAATGTAAAAAAGCT
Source organism: Arabis alpina (assembly GCA_900128785.1). Taxonomy (NCBI): domain Eukaryota; kingdom Viridiplantae; phylum Streptophyta; class Magnoliopsida; order Brassicales; family Brassicaceae; genus Arabis; species Arabis alpina. The sequence continues at coordinate 22,408,577 of LT669788.1, read as the reverse complement.
CAAAAAGGCCATAAATGAGATACAAACTTTTTTGAACTATTATAACTTAGAAAGTGTTGGCCTAAGACCATGAAGATGTGGATGTCCTTTTAGATTGACGTATTAAACCAATAATATAAAAGATAAAATATTATTTTATATCAGTTGTTGCTAAAACCACACGGCACACGCTAAAAGAAAACCAATTCAACGACTATTAACAAAATCCGAAGCATAAAAAGATACTCCATTGCGGAGACTAAAGTTTAAGGAAAAGAAAACATCGTTTTTAAGGAAAAGAAAACATCGTTTTCTAGTTCTTCTTCAGAGGAAAAGAGGTTGTGATAGGAGACATGGACGATCTGCTTGGACTTCTTAGAATTCGAGTCAAGAGAGGGATTAATCTGGTTTATCGAGATTCTCTTGGAAGCGACCTTTTTGTTGTCATAACCATGGGTTCTGAGGTACTCTTAACTCCCGTCTTATTTTTGAATCTTTAGATTTCAATTTCGAACTGTGAAATTACCAACAAAAACCGTAGCTATAGAAGATTTAGGGATTAATACAGGGATAGAATTGTTACACAACAAACAGTACAATAAGGAAAAAAATTTGAATATATACTCTACATTTTATTAGAAATTTGAAATCTATACTAAATTTATTAAATTTTGAAAATACAAGTTTTTATATTGAACTACAAATTTTGTCTTTACTTAATCATTATAATCATTAATTATCCAGTAATTTGGACGTTAACAAACAATAATTCAATCATTTATTTTGACTTGTTTCCCTATTTTCTTTTCGACCAAAACAATAAACCTTTTTCCATTAAACGTTCTTTTGTTTTTCGAATTTGATGTTTCAACGTTAGGTTTAGTCTGTTTGTTTAAGTTGTCATATATAATTTTTATGAGTAATATGTTCACACTTCTTATGGTATTTTTAGTTAGTTACAAGTTATTATTTTGGTTTAATTTTATTTTAATAATTTCGATAATAAATTGTTAAATCAATGAACATATCAACTAAGTAAGAATTTTAAATAAATCGAGAAGTAAAAAAACAACCAACCATGATATAGATCGACAAATTAAAATAAATCTATGAACTGAAAAAATAAGTCAGCAAATTCAAAAAAAAAAAAGTAATTGGTCTAAATAAAGCTACAAAGTAAAAACTCAACCAAACAAAAAAAATAAGAAGATTAAGTCGACGAAGATAAAAAAGAGACAATAGTTAAATAAGTCGAGAAAGTAAAAAGTTAACAAATAAAAATAAAAAAGGTAGAATTCAGTTTCGAACAAGTGAAATTACCATGAAAGACCATACCACAAGAAGATTTTGGAGGCTTGTGGTGGAACTTAGAATATTTTCTAAGAGACTTCTGATTTTCTTGTTTTGTCTTCAATTTTGTGAATCAATCACATTTGGCTCAGAAAGTGAAGACTCAAGGTGTGGAAAATAACTGCAATCCAGAGTGGAAAGATGAATTGACGTTTGGAATCGATGATCCCAATCAACCTGTGATTCTCGTGAGTTACTTCTTCATCTTGTTGGGATATCCTTTCCTTTAGTTTGGTCAACTAGATTATATTTTCTTTACAGGAAGTGTATGATAAAGATACGTTCACTTCCAATGATAAAATGGGTGATGCGGAAATAGACATCAAGTCGTTACTTGAGGTTCAAAAAATGGGTTTCCAAGAACTCACTGATGGAACCGAGATCAAAAGAGTGAAGCCGAGTGGAGACAACTGCTGAAGAGAGCAGAATCGTATACTGTAATGGAAAGTTCGTACAAGACATGATTCTCAGGCTGAGAAATGTGGAAAGCGGTGAGGTTGAGATTCAAATCGAGTGGATCAATCTCTCTGGGACAAGTGATCTTTGAAGGAGACGTGAGAAGAGAAAGTTTTTGTACATTTTACTGATGTAATAATGTAAAAAGAGTTACAACTTGCAAATACACACACATAGTTTGTTTATATCCAGCTTTAATGCAATTTTTGATTTCTTTGTTATAATCATTTTTGTTGATTTTGCGTTTTGAATTATGTGTTGTTTTCTCATTTTGGATAATGAAGGAACTTGCCATATCTATATATATTAATTTAATTTATAAGTTTAGTAAAATATAGAAGTAAAGTTATGGACCCGTGCATGGGAGATATGGAGGCCCTGAAACACCCTAAAATATTTTGGGCCGGAAGCAAAAAAAAAAAGTTTATGGGTCGAACTTTATAGATTTTGATAAAAATAAGACCGAATAATTACGTATTTTAAAAAAAGCCGGAAATAAATGCTTCTACTGCTTGTACCCAGGGCCGACACTTTTGTTGCATCCAATAGTATTTTTATCGCACATAAATGTTTAAGAATTAATAGTTTAATACGCACCACAAAATGAACGGTGTATACTATTATTTTTTGTTATATTTGTTTAGTTAATTTTTGTTTGATGGTTTTCAAAGTGAAGTATACTTTATTTTTCTCATCTTGTATTTTAATTAAAATTTTAGATTACATAAAACCAACAGTTATTACAAGTCTCCGGAAGTAAATTCAACCTAGAAAGAGTTTGTCGAAAACAAAGCTCTAAGAACATTTCCATTGGTTTCTTCAAAATAAAATAAAAACATTTTCATTGGTAGTTTCTAAATAAGATAGGGATAATTTGTTGAATAGCTAAGAAAAAAAATAAAACTAAATTACTAACCAAAAGCCCTAAATCTAATGGCCATGAATTTGCCACATTAGCCACTTTTGGTTAGTAGAAGAGATGAGTCTTTCGTAGAGACTATAGTGAATGAATACTACTTCTCACCCAAAAGGAGAACTAAACTTCTTAATCGATAACAAGGCTCCATGAAAGAGTGTAGAAGCAAACTTCCAAATGCAGCCATGTCTAGCTGATGCCTAGCTACTGAGGTTACTATATTTTCAAGCCTAGTTTCGTGCTTGTTGGAAACCCAGAGTCTTTACTTGATTCAGGATTCTGATATTCAAGCAACAATACATAACCCATATGAGTGCCTCCAATTCAGAATGTAAGGAGGAGAAACTTGTGCACCGTGCACCGTCAATGCGAACACACAGTCCCAAACCTAAAAGAGTATAAGAGATGACATTTTCTTTCCATTATCCATCGATGTAACATATAAAACGTAAGTTCTCGAGGTTAATGGACATGGGTGTTAGGATATACGTAAAGTATATTCCGAGAATATCTCTTAGAGTCTTGTAAAGATAACATAGGATCTTAGATGTGATATCTATTTGTTAAGATTCTTATGTTCATGTAAGTGTGTATATATACGTTCATTACTACATCAATAGAATTAACCTTTTCCAACTCTCATATGGTAACAGAGCACCTCTGATCCAATCGAATTTTTTTCACATATACCAAACAAATGTCAACCACAGCTGAATCATCTGTTGTTATCGCTGAAAACACTCCCGTGTTTAACAGCACAGATCCAAAAACACCATTGATCTCGATCAACATGTCGAGCATCACGAAACTCTCTGCCTCGAATTACCTTACGTGGCAACTACAAGTTCGTGCGCTTCTTGAAGCTCATGAACTCCATGTGTTCATCAGTGATGATGCAACCATACCAGCACCGACGATCACGTCTGGAGCAACAACTACTCCAAATCCTCTCTATCTTGATTGGAAACGTCAAGATAGGATGCTCTACAGTGCACTAATTGGCACTCTCACGCTCAACGTTCAACCAATTGTGGCTCGTTCTACAACAACTCTTGAAATCTGGCGTACTCTCGCAAATACCTATGGGAAACCTTCTCGGGGTCATGTCAAGCAACTCACCAACCAATTGAGGAATCTCAAAAAGGGAAATCAATCTGTTGCGGAATACATGCGGGCTATCATCACCAAAACAGACCATCTTGCTCTTCTTGGAGCACCGATTCCACATGAAGATGTCTTGGATATTGTCACGACTGGCTTAGGTGACGAATATCGCGCTATTGTTGAGATGGTCAATGGGAGAGACACCCCTATCTCCATTGATGATCTCCACGAGAAGCTGATCAATCGTGAACATGCGATTAACATCACCACTGAGATCACGGGTCAGTCCGTGCCCGTTACGGCGAATGCGGCTCAATACTCTCGCCCAACTTCCTATCGTCCTACCTTTCGTCCTGGAGGTTCCTCTGGCCCTCGCGGTAACTTTCGGCCTGGAGGTAAGCCATATCTTGGCAAATGTCAAATCTGTGGCATTCAAGGGCATAGTGCAAGGAGATGCCCTCAGTTTCTCGGTGTATCCCCAACAATCCAACAACATCGAGGCAGTTCCCCTCAGCTTACTCCGCCGTGGTATACACAACAGCCGCCGCCTCCTCCGGCTCAATGGACTCCACAAGCGCACTACACTACGTCTTCGCCGTCTGATGCAGGCTCGTGGCTTCTTGACAGTGGCGCATCTCATCACATTTCATCCGACCTAAGCAACCTGTCACTTCATGCACCTTACAATGGAGGAGAGGATGTTGTGATTGGAAATGGAACCGGCCTCAACATCACTCACACTGGTTCTTCTTTCTTACCTTCCAACTCTCGTCCTCTTTCTCTCCATAATGTCTTATGTGTTCCACAAATGAAAAAGAATCTTGTTTCCATCAATAAGCTATGCAAGACTAATAATGTTATGGTGCAACTTTGTCCATATACGTTTCAGGTGAAGGATCACAAAACGGGGGCAACACTTCTCACAGGCAAGGCCAGTGATGGAGTGTATGAGTGGCCAACGACACCTTTATCTTCAGCTTTTGCTTTTTCCTGCACCAAGTCTCCTCTTTCGACTTGGCATTCTCGACTAGGACATCCCTCATCGACTCTTCTTCATCAAATAATATCGAGGAATTCTTTACCGGTTTCCTCCATTTCTTCTTCCTTTTTACCTTGCAACTCATGCTCCATCAATAAAAGCCACAAGTTACCCTTTTCTACTACTTCCATTAGATCCGTAGGTCCACTTGATATTGTTTTCTCTGATGTATGGACTTCTCCAATTTATTCGATTGATGGTTTCAAATACTATGTTCTTTTTGTTGACCATTTTACTCGATATATTTGGCTTTATCCCATGAAACATAAATCTCAAGTTTCTCAAATTTTTCCTCTGTTTAAAGCCCTTGTGGAAAATCGTTTTCAAACAAAACTTAAACATCTTTACTCAGATAATGGAGGCGAGTTCATAGGTCTCCGATCGTTTCTTGCAATCAATGGAATCACTCACCTTACAACTCCACCACACACACCGGAGCACAATGGGATTGCAGAACAGAGACACCGACACATTGTGGAGACAGGATTGGCTCTTCTCTCTCATGCATCCATACCGACAACGTACTGGACGTATGCATTCTCCACTGCCGTATATCTTATCAACCGAATGCCTACACCAGTATTGGAGAACGCATCCCCATTTCAGTTGCTCTTTGGTACGAATCCCAACTACATCAAATTACGTACCTTTGATGCTTATGTTACCCTTGGCGTCGTCCTTATGGAGCAAATAAGTTCAGTCCTAAATCCACTCCGTGTGTGTTCCTTGGATATTCCTTAACACAAAGCGCATTCTTGTGTCTTGATGTTAAGAACTCTAAGGTCTATACTTCTCGTCATGTCGTGTTCTATGAAACGGTATTTCCTTTTCCTTCATTATCTCAAAACACTTTAACCCCTTCGTCTCTAACTCTTCCTTCAGCTACTCCCTCAACGTCTTTTGTTCCGATCTATCGTTTGCCACTCACTCATACACATCCCCTAGTTACGGAGCCTTCACCTGCGACTACTCTCACGGCTGTAAGGGAGCACTCTTCACCGCCTACGGCACCGGATTTACCACCACAGGCTGCTGCTACGACTCCACCTGAGTCTCCTCTCTCTCTTGTGCAAGCTTCACTAGCACCCACACTGCCTCGACTGCCACAACAGACTCGCCATGCGCTTAAACCGGCTAGAAAGAGGTTCAAACCTACTTCGCTCGCGGCTCCCTCTCACTCTATGACTACCAGGGGCAAGCTTAATATCCACAAGCCTAATCCAAAGTATGGTTTGACGGCCCTACTCACTGCTCTTGAGCCAACAACCGTAGCGCATGCTCTTCTTGATGAGCGATGGCGGGGTGCTATGGGAGCTGAAATGGATGCTCAGATTCGTCATGGCACATGGGAGTTAACACCACCACATCCAACTCAAAATGTTGTTGGTTGTCGGTGGGTGTTCACTATTAAACGTTTGGCTAATGATTCTATTGACAGGTTTAAAGCACGTTTGGTGGCGAAAGGATTTCATCAACAACCTGGTGTTGACTTTGAAGAGACGTTCAGCCCAGTGATCAAACATGCTACAATTCGTTTAGTTATTGGTGTTGCCGTGGCAAGAAATTGGCCTCTCCGACAACTTGATGTGAATAATGCGTTTCTCCAAGGCAACCTAACGGAGGAGGTATATATGATGCAGCCTCCTGGCTTTGTTGATAAAGATCATCCAGACTATGTATGTCGCCTTCGAAAAGCGATTTATGGCCTTAAGCAGGCTCCCCGGGCTTGGTACAATGAACTCAAAATGTTTCTTTTGAGTGTGGGCTTTACAACATCTCTTGCTGACACGTCGCTGTTTACTCTTCTGTTTGGTACTAACTTTGTCTACATACTTATCTATGTTGATGATATATTAGTAACAGGAAGCTGCGTGAAACTCGTTGATGATATCATTGCTACACTTGGTCATCGTTTTTCACTTAAAGACCTCGATAACTTATCATATCTTTTTGGGTCTTGAAGCTCACCGTTCTTCCTCTGGACTCTTACTCAATCAAACGAAGTATATCTCAGACTTGTTACGCCGTACAAAGATGGAGAATGCGAAACCTGTTGCTACACCTATGTCTTCCTCGGACACTCTCTCGGTCTCCTCTGGTACCCCGCTGGATAATCCAACTTTGTACCGTGCAACGGTTGGAAGTCTACAGTATTTGGGTCTAACGAGACCTGACATATCCTTTGCTGTTAATCGTCTATCACAATATATGCAATGTCCCACTGACACTCATTGGGAGGCTGCTAAGAGGGTCTTACGATATCTTGCGGGTACGGTGACTCATGGGATCTTCTTCTCTGCATCTACACCACTCACTCTGCATGCTTTCTCCGATGCAGACTGGGCTGGTGATAAGGATGACTACACGTCTACAAGTGCCTACATTGTCTATCTCGGCAAACAACCCATTTCTTGGTCATCACGGAAGCAGAAGGGTGTTGCTCGCTCTTCTACGGAGGCTGAGTATCGCTCGGTGGCTGATACGGCTGCTGAAATTCGCTGGCTACTATATCTTGCACATGAGCTTGGCCTTGCATTACCAGGTCCTCCGACAATCTATTGTGACAACATTGGTGCTACTCAACTATGCGCGAATCCGGTGTTTCACTCACGGATGAAACACATTGCTCTTTCCTATCACTTTGTTCGTGAACAAGTTCAAGCGGGGGTTCTCCGTGTGTCACATGTAAGTTCTGCTGATCAACTTGCTGATGCTCTCACCAAACCATTACCTCGCACACGTTTTCGTGACTTGGCTATCAAGATTGGTCTCACTCCAGCTCGTCCATCTTGAGGGGGGATGTTAGGATATACGTAAAGTATATTCCGAGAATATCTCTTAGAGTCTTGTAAAGATAACATAGGATCTTAGATGTGATATCTATTTGTTAAGATTCTTATGTTCATGTAAGTGTGTATATATACGTTCATTACTACATCAATAGAATTAACCTTTTCCAACTCTCATAATGGGTCCTTGTGTCCTTATGATCATGGATTTGTGATTCCTCTTAGACCGATTTCCATAGCATAGCCTCTTTTTCTGCCAATTGTAACACCTCTTGTGAGTTATGGTCCAAATCTTTAAAAACATTTTATTCCGAACTTTTTGAACCTTATCATCTAATTGATCAAAAATGGCGTTTTGACTATTTGAGTAAACTAAATTATGTGAAAACTGCTAATTTTCCGTCTCAAACATCTAAGGTTCTGAACAAAGACTTTTAAGAGAGTTTCATATTTTGTGAAGGGCTTTCTATTTTTAAAGGATCAAAACTATTTCTAAAAAATTGGTATTAGAGGAACGCTTTTAAAAAGTAGAGGTTTTTAAAGTCATTTTCGCTTCTTATTTTTGTTCTAAAAAAACTGTTACTGTCACAAAATCTCAAACTTTTTTTAAAAACATTGAGTAAGGGCATTGAATGAAGATTACAAAAGAAAACCGGGTTTTCTGGGGCGAGGAAGGCTGAATTTGTGCAAACTTGCAGCATTGAATCAAGAACTTTCCGAGGGGATGAATGCACACATAATTTAACAAAATCATGAAATTATTCAGTCACGAAGAAAACTATATCTTATTTAACAAATATATAATTAATCATCTTTCGGACCCTCCAGATCCACTAACAGCTAATGTCAACAAAAAGAAACTAATCATTTAATTTTAAACCCTACAAGTTAACTTAGCAATAATTAATAAACGACTAGTCTATATGAGTGCGTATTCCATTATTGATAGCAATAGAAAGATGAAAGATTGGTTAACCAAACGAATCTTTAATTAATAAAAAGAGCTCAACCTTACACGATAAATATTTTTTAATAACTATGGGATTTTGAATTTTTTAATTCTGTTGCCACTATTAATAAAACGGAAAAAAAAAATTGATATCGTTGCCCTGATTTACTTAACCTTTTGTTTGCTTAGTTTTTATTAAATCGCTTATTTAATTCAGTAAACAAATCAACACTGCTATACCTATATTTGAATAGAGTATATAAATATAGGTACTCACAGCTGGTTTAGGCAGATCTACTATAGCAGCAGTTCTTGATTAATCCAGAGATTTGTCCACATCATGTCTTCCTCAAGGTAAACTAATCCTTTCTTGTTTTTTTCATTTTCTGCAAAACTGTTCATAGTTCTGTGTTAATGAATCCGTAACCTTAGTTTCAAGATCTCTTTCTAAATAATGGAAGCTCTATCATTTTACCAGCAGGGACTCTATCATGAATTCTTTTAGTATGAATGGAGGAGATGGAAAAAATAGCTATGCTAACAATTCTTCTTACCAGGTAAGAACGCGTGTTGTTCATTAATTTAATTAGTTTTGACTTGATGAATCCGTTGGATATATTAACAGTACTAAAATAAAATTGTTATACATAATTAAAAGTACATTGGAAAATAAAATTAGTTGTAGTTCTCTTTTATACTATACATGATTTATTTTTAAAATATTTTTAAAAAATTAGTTTATATCAAACTTTAAAAGATTTTAGTATTACTTTTTAACACTACAATTTATTATTTTATTATAAATTATGAAATTACGAATTTTTTATATCAGCGGATAACGATGTTTGAATGTATATTTAGAAATCCAGATCTGTTCCACCTCTAAGTGTGCTTCAACAAACAAAGACTCTAAATTTTTAAAGCAATCCAACGTGCATGTAAGAATATCTTAGCCACAAAAGAATACAAATCCTAAACAAAATAAACAACATAAAAGACTCCGAATACATTATGGTAATGACAAGAATTTTGGGTTTGTACCACGATCCCCAATCATTTTCCTATTTTTACTTTGTAGAGAGATATTTTATCCGACACACAATTGGTGGTAGCAGAGAACATCACAGCGATGTTAGGGGAGTTGGGTTTTCCTGAGTATATCAAAGTGGCTGACTTAGGATGTTCTTCCGGACCAAACACGTACTTGGCCATGTCCGGAATCGTCAACACAATCATAGATTCGTACCACCAGAAAGGTAGAACTGATTCGCCAGAGATTGATTGTTTTCTAAACGATCTTCCAGAAAATGACTTCAACACGACCTTCAAGTTGCTACCTTCCTTCCAAGAGGGTCTAAAAACAGACCTCAAAGAAAGGTGCTTTGTGTCAGGAACTCCAGGATCGTTTTACTCGAGGCTTTTCCCCAAAAAGTCTCTCCATTTTGTTCATTCATCATATAGTATTCATTGGCTCTCTAAGGTTCCTGAAGGGCTTAAGGAGGATGATAACAAGAGGAGCGTGTTTATAAATAGCTCAAGCACTCAACACGTATACAAGAGTTATTTGAACCAATTCCAAACCGATTTTTCCTTGTTTCTCAAAATGCGTTCGGAAGAGATAATGCCTAATGGACGTATGGTTCTTGTTTTCATGGGTAGAGAAGCTCTCGATCCTAAATACAGAGATAGTTTCCACATGTGGTCAGTGTTATCTGATTCTCTCCTCGACCTTGTCTCCGAGGTACGTATGCAGTCCTGTACGAATGATCTCCTATACTCTTAATGCAAGATAAAAGTTAGGATTTCTTTGTCAACAATATGCAATCCAGATGGTGACTGATCTACATATTTTTTCTTTTAACAGATCTTTGTTTACTTTGAATTATGGTCAAAAGAGTGAATATTTTAAGTTTCAAAAAAAAAGATAAAAGTTAGGATCCATATCTAAAGTTAGAAAGAACATAATATTATGTAATATATAAGAGATATGCATGTCAGTTGCTAATTAGTTTTGGGTTAAAAGTCATTTATTTTATTTTTACGTAAAATGACCGTGTTAGGGGTTCATACATGAAACAATTAAAATTCAAAGTTCGTGAAGCTTAAAAATAAATAATAATGTTTTGGAGAAATCAAATGTCTTAAACAGGGACTAGTGAAGGAATCACAAGTGGATGCATTCAACATGCCATTCTATGATCCAAACGAAGTAGAGATGAAGGAAGTTCTTGAAAGGGAGGGATCCTTTGAGATCAATAAGATCGAGACACGCGAATTTGCTGTTCATTACGCAAGTAGTAGTGAAGATGTTGTTGACGAATCATCAGATCAGTTTAAAAAGTGGCAAAGTATCGCAAACATCATAAGATGTATCAGTGAATCAATTCTGGTTCCTCATTTTGGAGAAGCTATTATGGATCGCTTGTTCCATAGGTACGCAATCCATGTTGCCAAGCATTTGACTGTTTCAACTCGCCCCACCAAATCGACAGTCAACATCATCGTTTCGTTGACTAGAAAATAAAAGGTCTTGAGTGGTTGTGAATTGTAATATATGACTTGCTCTGAAGATTTATGTGTTTTATATCTAGTTTTATGCCATCACGACTATCAATTGCATTTTTTTGTTTATGTCCCCCTTTTTTGTTTTTATCTGTTTTATTGATTTTGGGTTCTGAAGTTATGTGTTGCTTCCTTAGTTTCAATAATGAAGAAACTTGCCTAGATATATATATTTAGTTCTATGTTTTTTGTAATCAAATTTAGTTAAAATATAAGTAAAATGATTTGTATGTTCACATGGACAAACAAAAGGCAAGAAAGTATAATTTGCAAAAATCTTGACCGTCTCCTCGTGAATGACATATGGATGGACTTATTCCCCTCCTCCTATGGTGTATTCGAAGCGGGAGGATGCTCAGACCACTTGAAGGGAAGATTAGTTTTGGAAGCAGAGGGACCGGCAAAGAGGAAACCATTCAAATTTATGAATGTTCTTACCTCTTTACCCCAATTCCCACAAACGGTTAGTGACGCATGGAGTCAAACGGAGGAGTTGTTTGTATCAACCTCAGCTATGTTTACATTTTCAAAGAAATTAAAATCCCTAAAGCCTCTCTTAAGGACGTTGGGTAAGGAGAAGTTAGGTGATCTTCCCAAACGTTCGAAAGAAGCTTAGGATTTATGTCAAAAACAAGAGGCAACTCTCCGGGACCCATCATCAACTAGAATGGATGAATAAAGTATCGCATATAACAAATGGATCCTACTATCAGAACTCGAGGAGAAGTTTTTGAAACAGGGAGCCAAATTACACTGGCTTACAGTCGGTGATAGGAACAATGCATATTTTCAAAGATTGGTCCAAATGAGAAAGATGCAGAATTCTATTCGTGAGGTGGTGGGAGTCAATGGTGAAGTGCTAACAAAAACATAGGATATTAAGGGAGAAGCATAGCGCTTTTTGCAGATTTTTTTACTTGCATACCATCAGATTACGAAGGAATGACAGAACAAGAGAAAGGTAACTTGATGGATTACCGTCGTTCAGAAATGGACCAAGCTAATCTATCAAAGGACGTAACGGATGAAGAGATAAAGAAAGTCATATTCTCAATGTCGAATGATAAGTCCCCAGGACCCGACGGGTTGACTAGTGAGTTCTTCAAATCCACTTGGTCGATTATCGGAGCTGATTTCTTGGTGGCAGTGAGATCTTTTTCGAAAAAAGGTTTCTCCCGAAAGGTATTAACTCTACAATTTTGGCGCTCATACCAAAGAAGATGGAAGCGAAAGAAATGAAAGACTATAGACCTATCTCTTGTTGCAATGTCATTTACAAAGTAATCTCGAAGATTATCGTTAACAAGCTGAAAGGGTTGTTACCAAAGTTCATAGAATGGAATCAATCAGCATTTGTGAAGGATCGTCTGATAATGGAGAATGTTCTATTAGCGACAGAGTTGGTCAAGGATTATCACAAAGATTCAGTGTCTCCCAGATGTGCGATGAAAATTGACACCTCAAAGGCATTTGATTCAGTACAATGGGATTTTGTTCTAAACACACTGACTGTTCTTGGGTTCCCGGATCGATTTATTCGTTGGATAAAGTTGTGTATAACAACGACGTCTTTCTCCATACAAGTTAATGGCGAGCTTGCGGGATACTTTCAGAGTAGAAGAGGTCTGCGCCAAGAGTGCTCTCTTTATCCTTATCTTTTCGTTATATGCATGAATGTGCTCTCAAGAATGATTGATAAGGCAGCTAGAGATCGCCATATCGGTTACCATCCAAAATGCAAAGGTCTTCACATTACACATTTATGTTTTGCTGATGATTTGTTGGTCTTTGTGGAGGGTAAGAAAGCATCGATTGAAGGAGCTATTAGAATATTTGATGAATTTGCAAAGAAGGCAGGGCTAAAGATTAGTATCAAAAATCAACTCTTTATTTGGCTGGGTTTCTGAGACAACAAGAGACGACATCATGGATCAGTTCCCATTCAGTTTGGGTCATCTTCCAGTGAGATATTTGGGGCTACCGCTATTGACCAAGCGGTTAACAAAAGCATACGTGGAGAGGTATTGCTTGAAAAAATTAGAAATCGAATTAATTCTTGGACGGCACGGTATCTATCGTATGCAGGTAGACTTCAACTTTTGACCTCTGTAATAGCAAGTATGGTTAATTTTTGGCTCTCTCCATATCGGCTACCAAAGGGCTGCCTAGAGGAAATTGAGAGATTATGCGCGGCATTTCTGTGGTCGGTCCCGAACTAAATCCTAGGAAAGGTAAAGTGGCATGGAAAAAGGTATGTAAACCGAAAATGGAAGGAGGTCTCGGATTCAAATCATTTGTTGATGCTAACAAAGTAAGTTGTCGTAAACTAATATGGCGAATTCTCTCTAATCAACCGTCCTTGTGGGTTAGATGGATAAAGGACACACTTCTACGTAGTCTAAGTATGTGATTGAGACAAGATAATCTTTTGCTTTAAACTCTAAGATGCTTTCAATGTAATAAATGGTTTTTTGCTGTGAATAAATTTAACATTCATTTAAAAAAAAATGATTTGTATGTTATAAAACTCATAGGAATAAATGAGTCAGCTTAAAGCATCTCTATCTATGGTATCTCGAAAAATATAACTAAAATGATTTGTATGTTATAAAACCCATAGGAAAAAATGAGTCAGCTTAAAGTATCTCTATCTATGGTATCTCTATATATTTTTCGAATGATATTAAAATAGAAATATTTAACAAAAAATATTAAAATATAAATAAAATAATAATGCATTATGTGAATTCTCAAAAAATAATAAAACACATAAAAAATTACTTTGTTATGTTCTTAGTGGCATCCAGTAAGACCGTGCATATTTAGAATTGCGCCACAAGTGAACATGTGTATATATTTAATTTAGGGGTTTTGGCTAGTTTGTAGGTTATAAATTTTCTGATAGTTATTCACCGAATTAACCCTTTGTAGATTTTGTTCCTCCTATTCTGATCAAGCTTTACGGACAGAAGAAGTGTGACGAGTTTGTATAGTATGAAATATTAATTAACATAATATGAATAGTGGAAGCTCATAGCAACCCAAGAGTTACAGTTTGCAACTTACATCTTCAAACGTACGTAACACAGACTCTGAAATACCAGACATTAAGTATGATATACTTGCATATCACATCTCTTCAAATCTAGAGAGAGCACATTATTGGTACATATACACAAAACACCGACACATATAGATAGATAGATTATAGATAGATAGATAATGGATGAATATCCGAAGAATCCTCTAGACTTCGGATGAAAGCACTTGGTCCATGTCTTTGGATGCTTTGACAAACACCGCAAGTAGACTCTCTGGGTCCGCCACATTCTCGTTAATCCTCTCATACTTCATATGGCACTTAACCACACTTCCAGGTCCTCTTTGTTTCGGGGTCGCCTGGATAGTGACGAAGAAGCTCTTGAACTCTTTCATTAAATCTCCCTCAATCACCCTAGCCACCATCCGATTCTTTACCGGGTCCAGTGCCTCGATCCTCTCCTTCATCACCTTTGGCTGTCCATCTGCACCCAAAACGAACGTTTCTTAGAATCTTTTATGTTTTTGCACAATGGTATGTAAATAACCTTTGGGTTTACCAGTTACATAGTTCCAGAAGATGATACTGCCAACTTTGCCAAACTCTCCCTCGCGCAGATCACACCCCTGGATGTTGTCAGGAGTGGCTTTGGGAACATCTTGTGGTCTTCTGGTGAGCATGTGGTAGTACTTCTTGGCCGGAGATTTAATCTCAACATCTACCTCAAGCTCCCCTACCAGAGAAGACTGCATCATAGCTTGTGCCATTTTTTGTTATACTGATATTTTGCTTCTCTAGGTGTTTATGAGAGTGAGTGAGTCTCTTTAGAGTTTAAAGCCCCTTTTATAGAGGGAAGAATGAGTGATTGTGTAGAAAATTGAGTTGTTTAATTAAGTTTATCTTTTGGTGACCATTTTTTTTTGTCCATTGCTATTATTATAGTTACATATATGTATACCATTGGGTTAATTTGTTATATAACCTAAAAAAAATTATATTTCAAAATCTAACTAAAAAACCTAAATCTAATGGCCCAGATTTTGCCACATTAGGGGTTTTGGCTACATTTTGAAATATAATTTTTTTTTTTAGTTATACAACCAATTATCACTATACCATTAATGTTGAAAGAAATAAATGTTGAATTTTTTTTTTTTTTAATTACTAGGAGGTTTGGGCCTAAACATGTAATCCCCCACACACATGAAACTACATCGTGTAATATTAGTTTCGTCTCAAGCGCCACTCGAACCAGCGATCTCTAGGTTTAGCCTGAAGTTGAATTAGTATTTAGGGTTTTTTTACGTTTTGTGTTTAGAAATTATTTTTCTTAGACAAAAAGAGGTAAAACATAGAATTTGCATGAAATCATCCATCCTACTCGTCCACACACATTTAACTGAGAAATTTTGATGAGATGTAGTGCACGCACACCGAGTACCTCTCTCTATATGTTAAATTATCATATATTCCTTCAACACTCGATGATATTTTAGTGAGTTTTTTAAAAAAAAATTAAACACCAAGACGGAAAGCAAACAAAAGAAAGAATCGGTCTGAACCAAGAGAATTGGGGAATGTCGAATACATATGGTCCCTTATCTAAGGAAGGAATCAAGCCAACTAGTTGCTAACAACTAGAAGATTCTTGTAGTCAATTATAGGAATCGATTCAATGATGTATCTCCGCACTAAATGTGTGTTTTAAAATTGTAATAGGCGATATTATCGACCACTTCCATCTACGACAGACAAGAGTAGACCCGTTTATAGATCGATATCATGATTCAGACAATGTACGTTGTCTTGAGGCCGTGCGTGTAGAGTCTGCACTAATGACCAGTTGTATTGACAAACAACTTGTCGTATTTTCCCATTCCCATATCACAATAAAGACTTTTATTTTTGTTAAAATATGAAAATAAATTGAAAATGTAAATGATAAAAAAAAGAAATTACAACTTTCAGAGAAGAAAGACTTGACCTTTGATCCAGAGTAGAGCGCACCACACAGTTTGTATTTATCGATTTTGGGAAGAACGTGAGCTGTTAACTCTGAGAAAAGCACTGTGATAATGAGTAATATTCCACTAATGATATAAGTCGTAAAGTAGAAAACAATAAAAATTACCAAAATTCACTAGTAGAAAGTATGTAATTTTTTTAGAAGATAACGACACTATAGATCTCACGAGAATAATAAGATTAAAAAAAAAACAAATAAAATTTTAAATATGAAGAATAATGTCAAATAAAAATTTAAATATGAGAAATGTATTTTAGACAAATAGAATAACGTCAAGGGGATCATTTTAGGCTATTCTCATCCATTTGTTCTCTTTGAGAAAATTCGGAGGAACTGATCATGGATAATATACTTTTAGCTTGAGAAAAATACTGAAGCCAAATGATAGTATTCCAAGAAATTGGTTTTGATGAGACGAATTTTTTATTGATATATTTACTTCTTGTAAAACAAGAAAAAATTACACACTTATTCTGAAGAACTGTATACAAGCTAGTCCCAAGAGGGACCAAAACAGGAGGGACTACAAGATTCTTGTTGTCTTTGCCTAACAAGATTTTATTTTATTCAACA
The DNA here is from genome assembly GCA_900128785.1 of Arabis alpina. Lineage (NCBI taxonomy): Eukaryota > Viridiplantae > Streptophyta > Magnoliopsida > Brassicales > Brassicaceae > Arabis > Arabis alpina. The sequence continues at coordinate 22,391,794 of LT669788.1, read as the reverse complement.
ATGAAACTCGGAAACATTGATGAGATGATCATGATTCAGACAACAGCCTAGTTTCGAGGTCACGCGTGTAATCTGCAACGAAAGCAGTGTATTTGGTAGGAGGTGGAACGTCGTCATTTAGCTTCTCATATTCCCATGTCCACTTGGCAATACAAACTTGATCATCTTTAGGAACAACCTCAAGTATTATCTTATAGCTCTTGTATTGCTTCAACACATCTCCTTCAAGAGCTAAGAAAGAAACCGATTTGTTCTCTTCATCTACATCTATCTTCTCCTTTATTTGCTCCATCTTTCCATCTATAAACAAATCCAAAGTAATCAATGGATTTCAACAACTAGATAAAGAAATAGAAGACCATCATTTTTTCAAGAATCGGAAAAGAAGACAAGTAATTTATATTACCAACGATGAAATTCCAGATCTGAGTAGAGGAGTTGGATGTGGGATCATCACGATGAACAGAAACTGCCTCTGTCTTGTCTGTGAAATTCCCTTCTTTGTTCTTGAAAGTGTTGAAGAATCTTTCGGCAGTCATCTTCACTTGGATCTCCATTTCGAGACTGTGAACATTCGCCATGGCTTCAAGATTCTCTGACTCTCTCAGTTTTGGGTTATCTTATGTTTACCATTAAAAACCAGAATAATATAAAAAGGGAAGTGGCGTGGCCTTTGACTTTTGAGACCTCGCCAATACAACACGATAGTTGGCTTGTCCTTTCTACCTACTCCCTCCGGTCATTCTAACTATCTTTTCAGCTTAATAATTATTTCTATCAAACAAAATAATATATTAATTAGGAGTAAAGCAAAAAATTTAATTGTTATTTAATTGTTTTCTTAATTTGTGTGAAAACACCTAAAATGACAAGTAATTTGCAATGGAGGGAGTAGTACTTACTAGGATTAGGATTAGGCAAATTATCTGTTAGATTTACTCCGATTCGCTCCAAAAGTTTCCAATATCCGTTACAATAATGCGGAACAAATAGTAAAATCAAATATCCGTCTAAAGTAAAGCAAATCACAAATACTAAATACAAAAACCCAAATATCCGCTCCAATTCGTATAGTACTTATATATACGTATAATATGATAGATTTGAATGTATATTTACATTTTTTTTACTTTTGAAGACATTTGGAGAAAATATATTTAATTCTTTATTGAAAAACATATATTTCATTTATTATCATTTTAATCTTGTACCTTTTTTTATTTAGTTGTATGGAGTAAAATGAGATAATTTTATATATTTATTCACTACTAGTAGTTTAAATATTATATTAAAACTATTTTATTTTTCTAAAAATAGTGTTTTGGATCTATTTTACTTTGGTTTAGAATGGGTATCCAAGAATATCCGGTTATCCACAAATATCCGGAAAAAAATCCGAATATTCGAAATTTTCCGAAGCAAAGCAAATCGGAAAATTAGATTTCCGTCAAAAACAAAGATGATCACAAATACTTCATTTTTCCCGGATATCCGGTTCCATGCCCACCTTGCACTACAAATATATGACACGACGATTGATTATTACATGGGAAAATTAATGGTTACTTTAAAAAAAAAACTTTACAAGATACTAGATAGTTTGTGTGTTTTTAGGCAAATTCTTGATTTTAGCTATTAAAACAGATCAAAATGTCTCAGTTATTAAAGGGGAAGTTAATGCTTTACTTGGTTAAAAAATCAAAAATTATCTTTAAAGATTCCGTTGTTCATCAGACTTAGGATTTCTTTCAAAAATAATGTCTTTCAATTATTTTTGCCGAAAATTATTTAGTTTTCATAGTAAATGATTATTGTACTGTATGTTCTTTTTAGGTTTTACAGTGTACCATTGACTTCGAGTAACTAGCAATTTCTCCGTTCTTTTTTGTTTGATGTTTAAGGTTATTACACACAAATTAAGAAATCATTAAATTTTTAATTTTTTCAAAACAAAACATGTTTTATCATCAAATTCCAAAATAAATCAACTAATAAAAAAACAATCTGCAGAATTTAAACAGTCAAAAACTCAAAATCACAATTAATTTTGCATAGAAAATTGAAAACATCAATCTAAACAAAACAAAAAAATCACTATAAAACATCAAACATAAAATAACGAAGGGAGTAATAAATAAGAGAACACAAAGTTCTTGTTGACAGCTATACCGATGCATTGTCTATCTCACATGCGTAGACAACTTCTGTGGATACAAAAGTTCATTTTGGATACCTTATGTGAATAACGTAAATTTGGTTACAAAAGTGAATTTAGATGCTAAATTGCATTACCTACTCCATACACTTGGACAACTTATGTGGATAACTAATTTCCAAACACATCTGCATTCTCTTTAGTGGATAGTCATGAATGGCCTTAATGAAAAACAATTTCATGTTTTAGAAATTCTTGATTCTTGAAAAAACTAAACGATACTATTGATTTTGATCATGATTAAGAATTATGATCTAAATATGAATCATGGACATCTTCAGTGTTAATATTGTTAACAAGATATTGACATTGTCACATTATAGTGTACAACTAATGGTCGACGCATTCACCCGTCGAAATTTTTTGACACCATTTTTTAGGTTAACCACCTATGTTTGTCTACAATCACATGTCCACATACAAAGGTCCACAATCGGAGATAATAAGTTTTAACTAGTTTTGTAAAAGAAACATGTTTTGTTTCTAAACATACTTTTTGCAAAACATGTTGTATTCATACACACATGTTTATGTATAGACAATATGTATGTATAATTGTAATCTTGCCTAGCTTTGGAAATCTCCCATTACTAATTTCTTACCCACAAAAGGTAGAAAACAAAATTCACAACACAACCCCTGACATGACGGGAGTTTCTTATTTCATCGACCTTTGACTTAACGTGTTTCATCCTCCTCCGATAGGCTTTTACCCTCACGATTGTGCAATTTTGACGTGGCCACACATGTTTTTATCATCAAACCAGAAGAATCGAAGGTTAAGAGATTATGAATAAATAAATAAATAAATAAAGAAAGAAAGAGAGATTTGATACAAATATCTTTTCAAAAAGAAAATTCCAACCGCTTTGACTTCGATTGTCCTCAAGTCTTTATTGATGTTTGTTTTTTCTTCCAGATAAGTTTGTCAACTTCAATGAACTTTGAAATGGTTCTGTTTTAGGAGTACCAAGCCAAAAAATATAGAGAAAATTGTTAATAGACCCACATTGAAATGTGAATTGTCTCTCTGACTTTTCTACATGAGAAAATTATATAAGATAACCTAATATTTTTCAAGAATATCTAACATAACTTATCATAAGTTTTACTACTTAAATAACCTACTTTTGGTCGACAAAAAAATAATAACCTACTTTTGATTTAATTTTTCTACAATACTTAAATTGCCTTTTTTACAAAACAAACTTAAATTAGTTTTTTTCTAGTTTAATTTTACTTTTAAAATAATTGATAAAACTATGATTTTATTAAAACTAAAATCAATATATATATATTACACTAAATAATGATTAATTTTATTCTATTATCATCTACCATAACTTATGTCGCAAATTTATATACCTAAAGTTTAAAAGTTTTTTTGTAGATTTAATAGCTTGTTTAAAAATATAAGTTTGCATAGATTGGTAAACTTGCATAAAATATGCATATTTTGGTAGATTTGCGTAAAGTCTGCATGTTTTTTGCAGACATTAAAAATCTATCATGTACACTTATATTTAATCTGATAGGTAGACTTCCAGAAAGTCTGCATATTTTATTAGACTTTCGTAAAGTCTACACATTTTACATTAAAAATCTACTTTGCAAACTTATATTTCATCTGCATATTTTGGTAGACTTGCGTAAAATATGCACGTTTTTGGTAGATTTTAAAACCATTTTGGTAGATTTCTATTTAATTCGATGCAAGTATGCCGAATATTTGTAGACTTGATGCAAGTCTACCAATTATTCACAAATCAAATGTTAATCTGCTAGATTGTTTGTCAAATTTGCTAAAAACGTGTAGACTTTTTCTAAGTTTATCTGATATTCGCAGACAATATATAAATCTGTCAAATAGCGTTTTAAAGTCTACCATAAACTGCAGACTTTGCGCAAGTCTATTAGTGTCCACAAACAAATTATAAAGGTAATACTGGAAAAATATTTGTTTAAAACTCGTAAAATTTTACTAGGTTATTTTGGCTATTTTTGATATTTTGTAGGTTATTATAGCCAATCTCCTATATACATTTTGTTCCATTAACCTTTGATAATTCTGAAATCCAATTTTATCTTAAATATTAATAAAAATAAAATCTTTTAAATATTTGATGAATGAATAAATGAGTTTAGGAAATTTTCATTAAAGGGAAGAATATTTATTTTACTGAGTTTTCCTTTTTTAACAAACAAAAAATATTAAACTAAAAACAATTAATCTTTCGAATGTTTATCTTCAAGAGTAGTTGTAAATTCCAAAGCAAGTAATCTAATTCGTTTTTCTTCATCAACATCAAAGCTCTATCGATTTTCGACTAAAGATATCCATCATCACAACTTACATAAATATATGTAACATATTAACCACAAGAAAAATCAATGGAATTTTAGAAATTTGTTTTTGAATAACACGTCAAAAATAGAGATGAAGACGAAGAAGAAGAATAGATTTATAAAATATTTTCTAAATAATTTATTTTTGGAAAGTAGATAAATCTTTATTTATCCGATTCTATATTTAGGAAATTTAAACTACCTTTCGTAAAACATATTTCTACCATCCGGTAGAATATAGATAAATAGGTAGATAAAATAGGTAGAATATATTTTGCACATCGTAGAAGACAATGTCAATGGTAGAAATCGCATTCTCCATTTGGTAGTAATAATGAAAACGGTGGAATGTGCATTATGCATTATGTAGAACGAGAACATTTAGTAGAATAGTTTCTTGTACTACTGGTAGATTTATATTACATTGCATATCACATATTCTACTAGTAGTTCGACCATGGTAGACGGAAATATAAATAATTTTATAACAGTGTTTTTTTATGAAAAAAATATTATCATGTATATATACATTACATTTTTGTATTTTCCTAATTTTTCAAAATTCTAAAAACCATTTATTTTTAATATTTATTAAAGTGTAATTTTGATAGAAATTGGCACAAAAAGGCTAAAGGTTATTAATACAAAGAGCATTTCAATGCGGGTCAATATAGCAAAATTCTCAAAAATAGTCAGGCTCTGTTCTTTTACTTGATGCTGTCGCAGCGACAGCGATAGATCAAAACGACGGAGTAACAACGAAACAATAAAATTAAACGACAACTAGGATTTGAAAGATGTGTCGCCGAGGTCAGTTGATGAGTCACCGACGATAGCAGATCAATCGCTAGAAATAGCAGCGACGCCTTCCTCTTCACATGCGATCATCTCCGGCGACAGATCTCCTCTCACAACTGCGTTTTATTCTCTTGTTTACAACTGTTTTTTTTTGTCGCGATCGCAATCGCTGCGACGAGATAAAGAATAGGGCCTCAATATGGCATTTACGAAAACTACAAATCAGATATTAATGTTCACACGGTTCAGAAAAACTACATATATAAGATGTTGTAAATATGATATGCTTATTATTACCTTATAATCATAATAACATGCACTCCAAAGCTACCATTCGCAATTTTACAACATAACACGTAACTTCAACTCTACAACATAAAAAGTTACCATTTGGATGTTGTGAAGTACCACGCAATTATGACACATACACTCGCAGAGATATCTTGATCTAGAGATAACACAATATTGAGAAGAACATGGAAAACATAAATAAATGCATACAGAAAGGCAAAGATTCTCCCCTATTCCTCGGCCAAGAGGTGTTCGTCGATCTCTTTGACCATCTCGGCAAAGAACGGGAGCAAAGTCTCAGGGTGAGCCACGTTCTCATCAGTCTTCTCATACTCAAAATGCCACCTTACAATACTTCCATGTCCTCCTTGCTTAGGGGTCACTTGGATCGTAATCACGAAACTCTTATACTCTTTCATTAGATCTCCCTCTAAAACCCTAAACTTTATTAGTTTCTTCTCCGGCTCCACTACTTCGATCCTCTCCTTAGCCACCTTTGCCTCCCCATCTACACCAAAGAAAAACAAACTGTCTACCAAAAAAAAAATCTAATCTTTTTGCACAATTATATATATTCACAAAGTTGTTTTATAGATTGTTCTTGCATAAATGCCATATACATATTTATGGAAATAATCGGATGGTAACAACTCGGGTCACCTTGTTATCAACAAATAATATACCATGAACGTAGTTCCAGAAGATAATACTTCCAACTGTGCCCCACTCTCCATCATGCAGATCACATGCCTGGACGTTGCGAGGAGTGGCTTTGGCCACATGATGTGGTCTTCCGGCGTACATGTGGTAGAACTTCGCCGCCGGAGCTTTGATCTCAACTTCAACTTCAAGCTCTCCAAATAGAGAAGACTCTGGCATTGCATTTGCCATACTTAATTAAAGGCTGTTTTCTGTTTTCTTTTCTAACAATTGAAAGACTTTGAAATGTCTAAGAATTCATATCCTTTTTTTATAGAAGATGGAGTAAGAAATTTATTTATTAGAATTGTTAAATTATATTTTTCTCTTGATGTATTGGTACTTGATAGCATATTCGATCAAACGAATTATTTTTCCGTTGTCTTTTTCAAAAATATTGCAAGTGTAAACGCGGATATAATATACTAGCACAAGCAAAAACAACTATATTACCACTCGTGACTTTATTGGTTTTTATTGGTTTATTATTGATTCGTATCTTATTGATTGGTAGGTTTATTATTTCTAAGTAAAAATCGACCAGGTGTCAACAAGCAGTACTAATCCATATAGATATATACTGTTCTTCCATATCTGACATTTATTTTTAATGAGTAATATATATTGCATAATTTTGGGAAATTGTTGATATTGTCAGCAAAGAATCAGTCTTTGCTACGTAACATGGATCAGGGTTTGAAATTTTATCAGTTTGATAAGATTTGGTTTCTTGATTTTTCTTAATATCTTACTACATATTTTTGTATCTTAAACAGCTTGCAGACGTTTCTTTGTCGTATATTACAGAATGATTATATCAATACTTTAAAAATAAATGAAGGATTCCAGCTTACGTTATCTTTGGTAGCAAAGTGAGACTCTCCTCTATGGTCTTTTTCAATTAGGCGAGGAAGAAGTGAGCTCCGAACCTAACTCTTATAACTCTTTGTTTTGCGGTGTAACCACACAGTTCAAAACGAGAAAAGGGAGACAATGGAGACAGGTGGCTTAATCCGTCAAGTTACATGGACCATTGTAGAGTATATTCAAATGCTTTTAGGACTAACAAATAGACTAACGACACAAATATATTCAATAAATTTTGTTCGTCCCGAGTTGGCCAATGTAAAATATAACACAATTTGATAAGATAATACGATAATATTTTTTTTAAAGCTCTATGTAAATATATGGTCCAAATAATATCATATATTAATATAGTGTATAAAATTTTATACAAACCTTGTTAAGGTATATATTTATATATGATTTGGTACTGTTTGTTCTTTAAAAAAAACTGAAATATTCTTTATAACTTAATTATTATTGGATATAATTTAAAACAAGAAAGAAAAGAAAGCTAATTTCAGAAAAATGTAGCTTAACATAAAATAAAAAATTTTAAAAAAAAATGAAAATTTTTCCTTTTTCGGTAAAATAATAACTCTGTAAACTAATTAAATATCATAGTGTCAACATCATTAATTTATAGAGTTTCTTGGATTCGAAGTCCGTACCTCTTAATAGTAGAAGCATTTATAGTAATTTTGCCTTTAATGTTACAATTTATGGTCTTTGTACTATTTTGTAATTTTACCTGGCTTTGAAAATCTCCTATTACTAATTTCTTAGAGAAAATTATGGCAATTGCCATTTGTTTTAAAATTTGTTGTGAAATGTGTCATTTGTGTAATGGTCTTACAAAATCTGTCATTATCTCAATTTCAATTTCAATTTGGTAGGAGTAAAAGACAATTTTGCCCTTGTTTCATTTTTTTTTTTTGTTATTATGTAACCAAAAAATAATATTGTCCACGGTCAGTCTTAATTTTGTCAACGGCTAGTCTTAATTTTGTCCTCCGGCCACTGTCTTCGTCGCCATCTAAACCTCCTGTCACTGTCTGGTCCACCGCCGACCACAGTCTCCGATGATATCCATCGCCGACCACCATCTCCGATGATGTCCATCGCCGACCACGTCTCCGATGATGTCCACTGCCGACCACCGTCTGGTCCACCGCCGACCACCGTCGGGTCTACCGCCGACCATCGTCTCCGATGATGTCCATCGCCATCTTGTCCTTCGACCACCGTTTTCGTCGTTATGTTGTCCACCATCGTCATCATCTTATCCACCGTCTCTGTCTGGTCCACCGTCGACCACGATTGTCGTCGACAACCAACCACCACCATCCACCATTTTTTCTAAGAAAAAGAGAAGAAGAAGAGAAGAGAAAAAAGAGGATAAGAAAGAGAGAGAAGAAGAAGAGAAGAGAGAAAAGAGGATAAGAAAGAGAAAGAAAGAAATGTGTGGAGGAGAAAGTGGGGGTAAAATAGTCATTTTTATGTTGAAAAAAAATTGAAATGGATGAGTAGTGTCAATTGATGGCATATTCTAAAAAGAATTGGATAAATGGCACATTTCATAAACTCAATTAGAAATAATGGCAATTGCCATAATTTTCTCAATTTCTTACCCACGAAAAGGTGGAAATTCAAACAAAGTTCTCTTCCCAACCCCTGATTTGACGAGAGTTTCTTATTTCATCGACCTTTGACAAAACGTGTTTCATCCTCCATTCCTCCTCCGATTAGCTTTTCAAGTCAGGAATCACGATTGTGCAGTTTTGGCATGGCCACACATGTTTTTATCCTCAAACCAGAAGAGTTGAAGAAAACTTCAAGATTTTAAATTCGATTGTCCCAAGTTTCTCGCTTTGGTCCCAAAAAAAAGAGGAAAGAAACAAAAAAAAAAGCCAAGCTTGACTGTTTTTTTCTATTTTTTAAAATTTCTGGTCGTATTTCATTCATAAGATTACATAGAGCAAAAAGGAAAACAAAGCTTAAACTTTGGGTCAAGAAAAAAAAGAGATAACTTACAATAGAGGTTAGGTACCTCTGAACCACAATTCAAGGCAATCTTTGAAACTAGCTTTACTCTTGCGGGCAAGACAAGTGTCTCGAATCCCTCTGTCAATTTTCTTGAAAAGAACCTCCGCGGAAAGGTTTTTGTGAGCAAAAATTCAATCATTTTTCTGTTTCCAAAGAGAATAAACGATTGCTTGTGCCATAAGTAGTCGTAGATTGTTTTCTGCAGCGTTTGGATAAGGCCTCTTGAGCCATCGCAAGAAGACCGGCCAAGTTCCAAATCCCATGTAAGGGGCATTAAATCTATCAAATCCCAGTCTCCAAATCTCTTGACTATAAGGGCAATTCCGCATCAAATGCTCCCTTGTTTCATCATAGATCTCGCAAAGAACGCAGGTTCTGTCCTCCAAAACTCCCCAATGAGCTAGTCTAGATTTAGTTGATAATCTATCTAGACAAGCCTGCCAAAGAATGAAAACATGTTTAGGGATATGGCCAGAAAATCACACCTATTTATGCCATTCCACTTCCGTAAAAGAGTCCTCCAATTGTTGCTTAACCATAAAGAACATGAAGTTATCTTTGTTTGGAGCAAAACCATCTTTCCACTTGTACATATCCATCACCTCTTCTGACATTGTAACCGTTGTTAAGTAGGAGAGTAAAGTTACTATGTTTTCACAGCGGGCTCCTCTAATCTTCCACCCATTGGTTTTTGCCACACTTGAAACCTTAGAATCTTTGGGAATCCCATAGAGAGCAGGTCCACTGTGGCCAATGTAAGGAAGTAGCTGTCCGGAAGGAGTCCAAATATCGAACCAAAAGGAACAGTCTTTCCCATTTTCAACCTTACAAGAGATGAATTCCGTGGCCAGAGGCCTCGGCTTTAGTAGTTGAACCCACGTAGAAGTGCCACAACTATTCTCGCTTATACTCCAGAAGGAATTCCTCAGCCAAGCTTGACTGTTTCTTCACGGTTACCTTATAACCTGTTTGTCGTCACGTCTTTGTTGATGTTTGTTTATTCTTTCAGATAATAGTTTGTCATTTTCTTCTAGGTATTGAACTTTGAAAATTGAAATGGTCCTGTTTTGGGGGAATCAAGCCAAACAAATAGTCTATATGGCATTTACGAAAACTACATATCATATACTATTAATAATGTTCACACGGTTTAGAAAGTCTACCAAATGGTTTTTTAATCATTGACGTTACTTGCTCCTTCTTGCTTGTAATCTTCTTTATTCTTATGGCTTTTTACCATTTTTTTGGGTCCTAAGAAAACTTTATTAACTTTTGTAAACCTCAAGTTCCTTTTGGTAATATAATTAACTTTTTATCCAAAAAAAAGTCTACATAAGATGTTGTAAATATGATATGCTTGTATTTTTACTTGATAACATAATAACATGCACTCAAAAGTTACCATTCGCATCTTACAACATAAAACGTAACATCAACACTGCCACACAAGATATCAACAATTTTGAAACATACACTCGCCGTGCCATCCCGTCTTGATACTGGAAAGAACATAGAGAACTTAAATAAAGTAAACAGAAAGGAAAATACCCTATTCCTCGGCCAAGAGATACTCGTCAATCTCTTTGACCACCTCGACAAAGAATGGGAGAAAACTCTCAGGATGAGCTACGTTATCATCAATCTTCTCATACTCAAAGTACCACCTTACGATACTTCCATTTTCTCCTTGCTTAGGGGTCACTTGGATCGTATTCACGAAGCTCTTATACTCTTTCATTAGATCTCCCTCTAAAACCCTATAAGTTATCAAATTCTTCTCGGGCTCCACTAATTCAACCCTCTCCTTAGACACCTGTGCCTCCCCGTCTACACCAAAAATAAACCATTTAGCAATCAAATCATTCTATCTTTTTGCACATATATATATATTCAAAAAGGTGTCTTAAAGATTATTCTTGCAAATCATAAGTACCATGAACGTAGTTCCAGAAGATAATACTCCCAACTGTGCCCCACTCTCCATCGTGCAGCTCACACGCCTGCACGTTGCGAGGAGTCGCTTTGGCCACATGGTGTGGTCTTCCGGCGTACATGTCGTAGAACTTCGCCGCCGGAGCTTTGATCTCAAATTCAAGCTCAAACTCTCCAAATAAAGAAGTCTCTGGCATTGCATTTGCCATATTTAATTAAAGGCGGTTTTCTATTTTCTTTTCTAACAATTGAAAGACTTTAAAATGTTTAAGAGTTCCTGTCCCTTTTTTTATAGAGGATGGAGTACTGAGAAACTTTTTTATTGGAATTGTTTTTTTTTTGGGTCAAATTTTATTGGAATTGTTAAATTATGTTTCCGTTGTCTTTTTCAACAACATTGCAAGTTCAAATCCGGATTTGAATTAGCCAAGTAGCAAAATTTTGAATTATAATTAGCATACTAGCTATATAATAAATTTAATGGAGTGAATAACAATGCCACTTGAAATGTGGACGCTTAGAGCATGTGAATTGTAAACACCCATCATGGATGTCTAAAATATTTTAGAATTAAATTTAATTAACTTTTATTAGAATGGGTGTCTAAAATCACAAAATAGATCATATATTAGACACTTTAAATGGTTTTAGACACTCATTCTAATAAAAATTAATTAAATTTAATTCTAAAATACTTTAGACATATATGAAGGTGTCTACAATGCACATGCTCTTATACGCTCTGCAAACATAAGTATATGTGTTTCTTTGGTATACGATATTCTACGTAGAAAATGTAAAATAGAATGATTTTGTTTTACACAAAAAAAGGAAATATTTCAAAAATACTGCGAATAGAAAAAATAAAGAAAAATGTAAAATAGAATGCTTTGGACTGATTGTATTTGTATCAATATTTTAGGATAAACGAAAGACTCTAAATAAGAAAAATAAAATAAAGAAAAAAGAAATAGTTATGATTCACTTGGCAGACTAATTATTACAGACTATAAAAAAAACGACTGAAAGTAAATTTGAATGAACTAAAATAATACTATAATGGAAGATGTTATTTGCCGAAAGAAAATATTTTCTTCCGTTTGTGGCTGTTAACGAAGAAAGTATACCTCAAAGATAAAATAAAGATTTTGTGCGGTTTGACCTAGACTCAATGTCTTTCTAATAGATGACATATTGTTATGAAAAAATGCAACTTTAATTTGTTCTTTACAATTTTGATAAACAAACATTCTCTAAAATTGTTATTAAGAAAACTATTATCATTGATAATGACATATTCTCTTTATAGTTTAACTCACAATGTATCGTTCATTTCTTAATACTGTATTTATTGTTTGTTTTCTATTTTCTTAGGTTAACTCAATTGTGTTGCCAATTTTAAGCTTTTGCGATCCATTAGTAATTGAGTAGGGCAACGTAGCCTTTATCTAGAACACATTTTCCATGTTCTCAGGTTTAAATTTTTCCAAAACCTTAAGCGTTTTATACAAAATAGTAGACTTTTTACTGGTTTGTGTACATGCGTTTATAGTTTTCGTTTTGTAAGAATATATAACCAAAAAAAATTAGGTGTTGTTAGTTTACTCATAAAATTAACAAAAAAACATGCTTATGGGTAAATGAATATCACATCCATGGAGATTTATAATATGTTTTTCGTCTACCTAAGAAGATAAGTTAATTCCCAATTAGCAGATAAAGTTAGAAGTAGCCTATCAAATATGTCATGAAACTTAAACAACGAACTCAAGCTCTCGTTGGAAAGATTGGTGTTAAAAGTATAAATGTTAAAGGTATAAAAGTGGAAATGTCTCCAAGTTAGCCTCATAGGTTGGGCTTAGCCCATATTCATCCCATACCTATAAAAGCCTTGCCTGAACCGAGTATCTGACCCGGGAATACCGGGCCGGGTAACTGCTATAGAGAGTACTGATGATGAGAATATGCCGTGGAGTAGAGTTTTAAAAGAAAGAAGATTCTTGAGTCATTCGCATCTCTCTAACTCTGATTCTCTCTGTCTCTTCATTTTCTCTATTAATTTATACTTACATTTCTTCTCCATTTCTCCTTCTCGTTACGGCCCGTTCTTCCAGGTTCGATCTCTCTCTCTCTATATATAGACGTTTCTTGTGTTCTGCTCGATTGTGGTTTTTTCTTCTTTTTTTGCTTGGGATGATTGACTCTGCTCGAAACCGTTTTTATAGTTTTGCATGTTGCAGTACACTCGTTTCTTGTACTAACTTTGTGTGTTTGGTTCTACTTTGGTTTTTCCGTTGATTTTGCTCAAAACGTTATTTATGATTTTCAAAAAAAAAAAAAAAAAATTATCGACCGTGTATCACTTGTTATGATGCATTTCTTAACTCGCATAAAATTGCTTCGAAATTGAAAAGTCCAGTGTACAATGACTTGTAGCCAATTTGTCTCTGGCTACACATGGATGACCCAATAATTGTTGTGGGTTTTTTTATTTGATCAGCAGAACAGAACAAGCAAGGCCAACAAATAAAGTTTGCTTTGCTGGCGAATAGAGAGGTTTTGGTCAGTGTGGTTTTGAGAAGAACCCATGAGCCTTCAAAATGTATCAAAGTCAAGCAATGCCCTTGAGGGTATTCATGGGGTTCATGTCGTCTCTCATTCGCCCTTCTCATATGACCGGACAACCCAAGCCGGTGACTTTCAGACCAACTGTAAATCCTCGGACATGGGATCAAATCAGAGACTGTTCATCGAGTACGGTTGCTTAACATTTGGTTGTGACATTGCCACCTTCCTCAATTGATACAAGTCTTAACTTGGTTTCTCTTTTATAGACGTGTTTGGCAACAACGACCTCCATGCCTAAGGCCGATCCATGGCTGCATCCGCGGTATGAACCATTGAACCTTACCGTCATGTTTTTGGTCTTTTTCTTTTCAAACTCAGATGGTTAAATGGTCTATTGTTATGCAATTGATCATATGGCAGGCGACCAGAGTGTCCTAGAAACGGCTGCTAATGTCGCTACTTCGCTTCCTTTCATCGTACTTGGAATGCAGGCACCAAGGTAAATGCTTTCTATTTGTCAAAACTCATTTCAAGTAGAGTTTCTCCGACAAGACATGGAGATTAAAGAACTATTCAATGTAGGAAAAATCTTAACACAAAGGTGTACGCAAACTCTCTAATTGGAGTTGGAATCGCATCGAGTTTGTATCATGCTTCTAGAGGAAAATTGAGGAAGTACCTGAGATGGGTAGATTACACAATGATAGCCACAACAACAATAGTAAGTTCCACTCTTCTTAACCCCATCTCTGAATACTTCATTCATCCAATTTAACTGACTAGATTCGGTTGTGTAATGGACAGTGTCTCTCAAGGGCTCTAAGGAATGAGAACCCAAAATTCTTAATGGCTGCATCAGCTTTAGTTCTACCTTTTCAGCCTCTGATGGTCTCTGCCGTTCACACCGGAATGATGGAGGTACTAAAGCTCAACACTTACACAAATTAGTGATATAATTTATTAAAACAACTCAAGGACACTTTTGGACCAGGTCGCATTTGCTAAAAGAAGCTTAAAGGATCCAGATCTCAAAACAGCTCATAACGTACACAAGATGTCTTCGTTACTAGGAGGCGCCTTGTTCATAGCTGATGATTTCTTCCCCGAAACACCTTTCCTTCACGCCGGTTGGCACCTCGCTGCAGCCATTGGAGTTGGAACATGTAATAAGCTTCTTGAGTAGATCCATAATCGTTATGGAACTTCTCTATTCTTGCAACAATAAAACCAATGGTTTTCTCTGTTGCTCCTAATCAGCCGACATAACTAAGAAGCATTGTAATCAGTAATATCCATCTAAGAACTAGATGGTATTGCAATAATCATGTAAGAGAATTAAGAAACTATTGGAATATCAAATCTTGTGCCAACAATGAAAGGAACAATAAAATTCAAAAGTTCCAATAAACAGAACATTTCTCTCTGTCTCTCCAGCAAATCAATCATGAAGAGTAGCCATGATATCTTCATCCCTGTACAAAAGGAACCTGCAAAGACACGAAACACAGTGAAATGAGACGTAAAGTACTCTCAGAGGAATTACATAGAACAGGTTAAGAACATACTCTTTCTCTCCAAGCTTAACTTGAGTACCACCAAATTCAGGCAAAAGGACATTGTCTCCTTCCTTAACAGAAACCGGAACCAGATTCCCTGCTCTATCCCTAGCTCCAGGGCCAACAGCTATCACTTTCCCGGAATTCAACTGCATCAAAACCAAATCATAGTTATTACAATAGTCCGATCCACGATATGGGTAAGAAATGAGAGTATTTTTTTAGTAGAGAGGATCTTCACCACAGAAGATTTCTCCGGTAGGAGAATGCCGGAGATGGTTTTGGACGGTGGAAGAATATTCTCCACCAGGACACGGTTGAGAGTTGGGATCAAGCGCTTCGCCATTTCTTCTCTGAATCAACGACTACGGAGATGGAATTACGAAAAGTAACATTCTAGGGTTTAGGGTTTAAGCAGAAGAAGAGGTGTTAGGGTTTTTACGGTTACTTGGACTTTACGCGGCCCAGGCCCATTAGGCTATTAGGCATCTAATTAAATCCCTTTTGGATTTTTTTAAAAGGGGGAATGGATTGTTGTAGCCTATATATTGCTGGTGTTTGTATTCAATAATTTCTCTAGAAAAATTATAATCAATATGAGGCATCAAATGTTTTCTCTTTAAAGACGATGCAGAGTATCGGCTTTCAAGCGTGATCAGTTTGAATAGTAGAGTTTTTGTCTTGTTGGTGCCGGGTTTAATGACTATTCGCTTTTGTCTCTAAATGGTAGAATTTTCTTCTCGCGATGTCGCTACAAATAAGACTTATGCTGGTTCTCCGAAACAATTGTATATGATCAAATAAAGGGTATAGCAATAGATCATTTGATATTTGGTGTATATCATTATCTCAAGTTACTTGTAAATGTTCGGCTAATACAAATAAATCATTATTTATTCGTCATTTTTTTCAGAAGTATGTACAAATTTTTTAAAGATTATAAAATTCAGTTGTTAGAAAACGATGCAAAAAAATAAGATAAAGAGGTGAGTAAAACCAGAGTCGTCTCGTCGAGTGTGTATAAATCTTAGATAGTGTTTAGGTATTACATATTTCAATCTGATTTCCTTTACCATATATCTAAGGCCTCGCTCAAATTTGATTTCAAGATTTGCGTTTACACAAACATTATGGCGAATCAAAGATCTCAAAAATCAGTAAAACAAATTATGGCGAATTTTCTAATGATACTATTCTTATAAAAAAAAAACATTCTAGCTTTTCTGACAAACGATTTATGACCAAAAAAAATTATCGAAATAACTGTCATAAATATGGTTTTTGGTTTGTAATGAATGGATTCAACTTTAACTCCATTCTTAAATTTCAAACCAAAAAAGCCAAAAATTTGTATTGGATGTCTATACCTAACTCGTAGATTAATTTAAAAAATATATATATATTAGAAAAGAGAAAACTGACACTTGGGATGTTCTTAAGTGGGCAAATGGATAACAAAGCAACACGCGATCAAAAGCACAATGCGTCTTTTAGGAGGTCCCTAAAGTATAATAAGTATGGGTTTTAGATCTTATGACAATGATGATGAAATTGATAGGCACTATTGACATAAAGATTCACCTTATCATCTAAACGAAAAGGAAAAAAGAGGATCTTGACACTAACATCGTATCGAATCTCATCAACATCTTTACTTGTGTTTCGGTCAAGGCCACCATAAGTTAAAAAGAGAACATTACACGCCTTACATAGTGCACCGACCCTTTTGTTGGAAAATTTTAGGAGAAGATTCATGAAACCTAATAAGACAATGGCCAAAGTTTCAACCATTGGTTGATTTGATGTTCTTTCTTGATGTGCCACGTTATTATATAAATTTGCTTGATAAGAAGAAGAAAAAGTGACTTGTTTCACATTGATGTTTGATAATGAAACTATAAATCTAAAGTAAACGAGGCACACGAGTTTCTACAGAAATATTCTTGTATTTGATTTCTATGAGTGCTACATTGTCATTCGCTCTCATGGTTGTTAATTCGGACGAAAAGTAAATTAAGTGCTTGGTTTACTCCCTTGAATGTTAAGTATGTGAACTGTTGATTCACATTAACGGATGCAAGTTTGAAGAATAGTGTAGATTCCAATCGATGAAATGATGTATATATCTAAAATATAATGCAGATGTAAAGTTATGCTATTGCTTGGATGTTTGGGTTTTGCTGTATTTATTATTCTTTTGTACATCTTGACTTTATTATTTAAGAATATGCCACTCTATTTGCATTTCGTGTGTTCTATGTCAACAACGTATTCTAATGAACTTAAATTTAGGTTATAATACAATAGCGGCATTATTATAAACCAATAATAGACTACATATTATGGTCAAAAGATGACAAAGATTATGCAAGGCAGTTTTAGTTATGAATTTAAAAACAAAACAAAAAAACTGAAAAAGTTATACATATACTAGTCTTAGTTTCTGCCATGTTTCACTAATTAAAAGTCGTTTGTGATTTTAGTGTTTATTGGGTTTTTTAATCAACGATCAAACTTTAAATTAAGAAGTGTTTATTTGTTATGATTGTGAAGAGATTGGTTTTGAGAGTTAGGTTGTATATGCACGTTTTTTCTATATAAATACGAAAAAAATCCAAGAAATTGAATTCAAAACTACATATAAAAAAAAATTAATATATATACACATTTTGGACTACATTTTGGACTAAATCCATCTAGCGTCTTTAAATATCTTCAAAAAAAAAATGTTGCCCACATGAGAGTGGTCTAATGGTAGGTGAGACCTCGGAATATGTTAGAACACTCTCCCAACTTCTTTAGAAACAAAAATCACACACATGTGGAAAGTCATATATCCCGAGACATAAGTCAGAAAGTGTTTCAAACTCGGAACAGGCAGTGTGATTGTCATTTGAAGAAAAATCCACTCTATAACACTTCAGTATGTTCCTACCAGAATTTTCCAGATCATCCCTTAAAACTCTATTAAAATGATAAGACGTATAGACAAAGACCGTGCCTCCCTTATAAGAAATAAGGCAATGGCCTCGATCAGGCCCCAAAATGTTTACAGCCCCAATTTTCATAATTTTATATATATGTTAAGCAAATCAGCATAATTCAAATTGTTTTAAGTATTAAATATCAAATTTAGTAGAAAGGTGAATTTGTTATTTATTATATTTGAGTAATAAGCTTATATATTTCTATATATTTTGAAATTATCCCCTATTATATTCAGAAATAAACATCAAAAAAGTTTTTAGAATTTTTTGAAAAACATCCAAAACAAAAAAATTGGCCTCAGGCCCCTAAATAGCTTGGCACCTGCTATAGAAAACTTTGTTTTTGTCAAATACGTATAGAAAACTTGCACAGCCCTTTTAAGTCACATTCACGAATATTTTCATGAAGATAAGAACGTGATACTAGCAAACAAAAACCAAAATTGTATCACATCAGGATAATGAAAAGAAGAAGAAAAACATATCGAAGACAAATCCGTATAAGTGGTTTGATGTACGAGCAAGTTGGTTCAGATATCAGAATAGGGGTTGAATGAAGGTTGAAATAATCAAAGGACCAATCTTGTCACTGTCTCAAGTCGCATTATTATTGGGTCACCAGTCAGATTATATGGTTGCAACTTGCAAGGAGATGGACATTGACCTCTTCTTTTGTCACTCCCAAATAAGTTTCATTATTTGTTAATTCATTATTATTTTCATATTTGAAATAAACACATTTCAGTTCTCAAACTCGTACGTGCCCCATTTATTCCACCTTCTCAATTTTCTGTAATTCAACGTTTTAATATCTTTTTTCCTATGCCATGCAAATGGTATCAATATCATCTTCTTTTGCTCGACAAAGACCCATTAAGCCATTGGAATAACAAAACTACGGGATTTCTTTCCTAAACCTAAAATGATTAGTTGAGAAAATGATTATGCTTATTTTTCTCTAAACAGAGAAACAATCTAGTATTTCTTATTGAAATGGTGTGCATATGTATTTTTATTCAATGGTTTTTAACTAATAAATTAAGACTTTTAATACTAGAAGATGTAGAGTTATGAGTTATGCTTATATACATATATGCATATAAACTTCTAGTTTTTGATCCCAACAAAAAAAACTTCTAGTTTTCTAGCATGTTGTGATTTAATTTTCTTTCGTAGGTTTGTGTCTTTCGAATAAAATCATCCACATACGCTATACCACTATGTGAATACTTAAGCATGTCTTTCGTGATGTCTCATTGCTGGTCAGAAATTAAAATATACAAGTATTATATAATGATGCTTGTAGTGTGTAGATGAACAAAATGTAATAGTCAATCAAAGGGACCATGACTTTACACATGCGCTATTAAGATATTGGCAATTCTCCCCGAATGGAAGTGAGGCTCGCTTTGGTTCAATACCTATAAATTCACTATTTTCATGATATAATTTCCTCCTAAGGAATATTGACTAATACCTAGCGCAACTTTCATTTAAAGATACTTTGTAATGCGTTAATGATTATATTGTGTTATTAGAGATCCATCATCCATCGACAGTAATACGAATTCACAGTTTCACTCACAAGAACAAGAACGACAGCAATGAAACACATTATGTTGTGATTCTTTTTCAAATGACAATTTTTTTATAGGAGTATTATTTAAAATGTAGTGGAATTTTGTTGCCATTTCACTCTTTTCTCATTCATTGTATATATTATATAAGATGATCTCCTTATTTTTCATAATATATATATAACCAAATGCAACCACTACAGATTCCTAAAAAAGTCGATGAGTTGTTCAGTGGAGGAATCAAAGAGATTCATGTGTTATGTCTGAAATATGGGTCGTTATACGCAATTTTTTTTTCTTTTTAATATATATAGCCAGAGAATATATTTAACGGTAAAATATTAATCTTCATGGACGAATGGGCGATTCAAGTATTATTATTTACAAATTAGGTAAAAAGCGAGGAATGAAAATATAATTTTTAAAAAAATAGTAATTATGTGATTTATTGCTATCAAGTAAGTAGTAAGTTTTTCTACATTTTTTTTCTATAAAATATAGGTAGACTTTCTCTCATTGAAAAGGTAAGTTTTCATAAAACGTTAAACTTTACAAAAATAACATTATATAATTTATCATAAAAATTATTACTAATATTATATTTTAGATCCGCTTGATATGAAGTAGGATTTAAGAATTAAAATGTATTCCGTGTTTTTATAATATTTCAAAATATTTTGGTCATTCTGCGGGATACTAACTAAAACTAAAATATTTATATCAATAATTTTTAATATGTTTATCCGCCTATTAATGCGGGTCCTAATCTAGTGTATATATATATATATAGCCAGAAAATATATTTAACGATAAAATATTAATCTTCATGGACGCGATTCAAGTATTATTATTTACTCTACTGACAGCACTTAAAAGTTGAATAAATTAGGTAAAAAGCGAGGAATGAAAATATAATTTAAAAAAAAATAGTAATTATGTGATTTATTGCTATCAAATAAGTAGTAAGTTTTTCTATATTGTTTTTCAATTTTGGCTTTTATTAACTGTTACACAATGGATTATTTTTTCCATAACGTTAGATATATATATATATATTTTTTTTTTGTAACATGCATGTTAGTTTTTTTTTTTTTATAACATCTACTTTATTGATTAGATGGTGAAAGGATGATACAACATGTTCGTAATCCAAATTGGAGGGATAGAGAATATTGTACACAATGTATCAGTCTCATAAGATTTCTTCGCCAAGGTATATGCAGCCTGATTTCTTTCGCGATTGACATTACCCAAAGAACAAAGAGGAAGCTTTGATATCCAGAAGCGCAAGTCATAAAGAATATTACCTAACTCCAAATTTTGACCACCATTGCTGATCAATCTCGTTAGTTCCGAACAATCTCCTTCAAACCATACATGTTTTCGTCCTTGCACCCATACCATTTGTAAAACATGTAAGAATGCTAAAGCTTCTGCTTGTAGAGCTGTTTGAGAACGATGTAATTGAGAATGCATGTTAGTTTTTTATGTGGAAATAACTTCTTTTAATAATTAAATTAGACAACCATTTCAAAAGAATTTTTTTTTTTTTGATAACCAGGAAGAGTTCGGGCCTAGGCCTTAATCTCCTCCAAGGCTCGGGACCAGCATTTGCTAATACTTTATAACATGGCGTAAAGCATCCCTCCCACCGGGATTTGAACTAGGAGCACAACAAGATCAATATCTACGCTTAACCACTAGCCCACGACATCCGGTGATATTTTTCAAAGAAATATGTTACAGAAAATATAACATGTTACGGAAAAAAATTGTCAAACAATATTAAATCACATCATTGTTCACTGTTAGTTTTACAAATTACTCATCAAAGTAACTATCATTTAATGATAGATTAAATTTTGGAAACTTAAAATTTGTAAACTATAATATCCCAAATTTCAAATTTAAAGTGTGGATAGATGGACCAACAAATTGAGTCACGCGAATACGTATCAGAATTCAGAAGTGGGCAATGTGCATAGTGCTTTCACATTCCCTTCATTCCAAAAGAGTTGGGCATCAGATCCTTTCTCTATGAATAATTCCATTCACGTCGTGTTACTTTTCTCTTTTGTTTCTTTCTCTTATTTTGATTTGGCCTACCAATATCCATTTTAGTATTCATTTACTTGTATTATTTGACTTCGTGTTCATCGCCGTGGCACACGTTTTGTTACATCATATATTTCCATTTTTAATTATTTTCTCTACACAATGATTTTCCTTAGCACCCAACCAAAACAACGTTATAGGAATTAACCATTAGCATAATTAGTTGAGTTGTTTTAAGGATACTATAGAAAGAAAAAGGATTAACAAGGGGTAAGAATAATGCACAGTGCAAAAAGGATAGAATAGAAAGTGCGAAACGAATAAGTGCGATTAATACATTTCTATTTAAAGACTAATTATTTGTCGTTTAGTAACTAAAATGTTTAGTATGAATGTTGAGATGTTAAGGGTTAATTTTTCCACTGAAACTTTTATGGATATTTTAAATGAAAAAAATATTGAGCTTTTTATATATTTCAAAAATTTAGTATAAATTTTCGATTCAAATTTTTGATTATAAAAAGGAAAAAAAACGAAAGTTAACGTGATTTAAATGGATATAAAACGAATGCTTTCTATGATTGCAAATAACCAAAATATTTTGGTATATAAAACTAGTTACAAAAAAAAAAGTCAAACTCAAAAGGAAATTTTTTAGGGACAATTTGTTAAATAACCAAAAAAAAAATTATAATTCAAAATCTAACCAAAAAACCTAAATTTAATGGTCAAGATTTTGCCACATGAGGATGTTTGATTTTGAAATATAATTATTTTTTTTAGTTATAGAGCCAATTATCCCAATTTTGGGACCAAAAAATACATTTTTTTTCCAACTATTAAAAAATACATTTTTTTCCAACTATTAAAAAATACATTTTATAAAGCTAATTGTATGTGTAAAATTGTCCTCTGGTTTCATGAATAAAATGATTTTTATCATTATACTGCATTAATGATAAATATTGACCAGTAACTAAATGCATGTGATTTGGTTATACCGCTTCAACAACAACAAAAAACACAATCAGACGTCATACTTTAAAATAGATACTAATTTACACCAATGCTCACTTTTTATTCCACCATTTTTTTATGGACCCAATCATAAGTAGTGGGTCTAAAATCCTCCAGTTTAGATAACAACTTATCAAAAACAGTTTGGTATTTTAACCCAATTTGTACATTGAAACCAAATTGTTAACAAATTGCATTAAATAATTTGTTCATCTTATACTTCTAAATTTCTGTTTCAACTGAAAAAAATGCGTTAAATAATGTTTGATCAAGTCTCAAGCTAACTCTTTAATTAAATTTAGAAGAAATTCTATTAAATCTAATCTCACCACAGAAACCAAACTCGCTTTAGCATTCACTCCTTGCAAAGTTGGCTGGTGTCGTGGATTCGCAATTAATATTAAGAGATGTTCGGCCTCACTAACAGAGTTATGGGGCGTATACTATGGTCTCGTTATAGTATAAGAACAACGTATTACGCAGTTGGAGTTGGAAGTGGATTCGAAAATAGTGGTCGGATTTCTTAAGACAAGGATTGTGGAGTCGCATCCGCTGTCGTGGAGTCGCATCCTTTGTCGTGGAGTCGCATCCGCTGTCGTTCCTGGTACGTTTGTGCCATGGTTTTTTATCGAGCGACTGGATAGTTCGTATTTCTCACGTGTATAAAGAAGCTAATCGTTTAACCAACGGTTTAACTAATCATGCACTTGCATTGCCGATTGGTTTTCATAATTTGGATTCTGTTCCGTTAGCGGTTGATTCGATTTTACGAGATAATGCTATGGGAACTTCGTGTCCTCGACTAGTCTGCTTGTAATAGATTTTTTCATATTTTAGTAATAAATTCGGGGGAATTTTGTAACATCCCAGATCCGGGTATAGAGTTTTCAGCAACTTAGAATAATTTCGTGGAGGTTAAATGGAGTTGAGAAATGGTCGTTATGGTGTAAAATGTCTTAATGAAGTGGAAATCCATAGACTGACCCGCGAAAGTGGTAAACGAGCCTCCTACAATTAAAAGAGGAAAGGAAACCCTAGATTTTGTAGGAGAGGAGGTGGAAAAACGTGGAGAGCAAGGAAGTTAGGCGGGCTTTCGGCCCATGTAGTAAGGAGCTGGAGAAAAATAAGGAAAATGGATATTCTCCTTAGGGTTTTTGGTGTAATATAAACAGAGAGCTAGGGAGTTCATTATTTACACACCAAAACATTTATCTTCTCTCTAGAGCCAAAGATACACGCATAAGAGGAAGAGAAAAGGAGGAGCTCGAGAAGGAACTCAGCACCCCACCATAAGGAGCAGCGGTATAAGGTAAGGCGCGATCCGTACCTAATACTCCCTTTTCTATTCTTCTCCTTTATAGCCTTTCATATAGTAGTCTTAGTAGTTCGAGTAGGGTAGAATAGGGTAGTAGTAGTAGCCTGGTACGGATAGTGATCCGTGCCTGGCACCGGTAGCATCCGTGTACGGATCGAGGATCCGTACATGGACCGGCAGCGTCGGTACGCCTAGTATTGGCATCGGTACGGCCTCGGGGTGCCTCGATGACAGTACGCCAGGGTACCAACGGTAGGCCTCGGTGACGCCTCGAGAAGGCATCGGAGACGCCTCGACAAGGGCATCGGTACGAGGTATCGGTGACGCCTCTGGAGGGCACGATGACGCCTTGACAAGGCCCGAG
Organism: Arabis alpina; assembly: GCA_900128785.1. Lineage (NCBI taxonomy): Eukaryota > Viridiplantae > Streptophyta > Magnoliopsida > Brassicales > Brassicaceae > Arabis > Arabis alpina. The sequence goes on along the minus strand of LT669788.1, from coordinate 22,367,182 downwards.
TAACCTAGAGGAACGTGCCTCGGGGAGGTACGTGAGGAAGTGAGGCTGATCATCGGTGAATGCATCGATGATCGGAGAGGAAGCTAACGGGCAGTGCCAACCACTGTGCCGCGGACCGGTACGGCCTCGATAGTGATCGACACAGCCTCGGTCCGGAATCACGACCGGTAAGCAAAAGCATGCTTGGCTTACCAACAGTGGCAGAGCATCCGGTCAGATCATGGCGATCTGGCTATGGACTCGTAGGTGAGACAGTAGAGGAGCATGGCAAGGCTACCGCAGCTTACTAAGTAACTCGGCTATCAATATAGATCTTGGTGAGGGTACACAGACCTCGGAACTCCGGTCGTGGGATTCAACCTTGTATCTCGAGGAAACTTGGCTCGGCATAAGTCGGCCCGAGAGTGACTCGTTGTTTGGCGGACGGGAGGCTAGTCCTGGCAGGATCATGCCTAGCTCTGACTCGCACCGCATGTAGTTAGGCAGTAGATAGAGTCATACATAGGCCGGCTATACTCTGAAAAGAGAGCTGGTGGGCCAAATGTGAGGATTAGCGTGGCAGACTGAAAGGTCTGATACTAACCGATCATTGAACCACAAAATAGAGCTATGGTAGAGTTACCGCCGTAAGACCATAAGGATACTCGATGGTTCGCTTGTTTGTTGGACTCGGCAGACTACTAGAGAATGTCGTAGGCCGGATAGGTAGTGGCCGGCCAACTTGATAGTTGTACGGGCACGCCTTAGTCAACCTGGTAGGAAGTCTAGACGGTGTAGGCCAAGAAGAGAAGCGCTAAGGAGGCTTAGTAAACTCGTACGGTCGCATACGACTCCAGGGTTAGAGGTAAGGCCGCGGGAACGCTGAGGCCAGTAATGGGCGAGGCCGGACCGCGAGTCTCCCACAATTAATGGATAGTTTCATGTTTGTATTTATGCAGGGACGGTTGTCGTATGACCATAGACGTGCCATGGGTAATGTATTGGGATAGCCATGCTTACCTGGGGCCGACCATATGGGGCAAAAGGTATTGTTTGAAATGCTTCGGCTATTGCTTGAGAACGTAGAGGTATAAAAGACTAGGATTAAACGGAGTAGACAGTTTGATTGTGAACCTTAGGAGAGTCTAGTAGTTTAGAGCATGTTAAACCGGTAGGATAGTAGGTTCACAATGCCACCATTTAAATATTGCATAGGGCGCATGTATGGGCATGCGTTCCGCCTTGTTTGTGTTTGGCCTGAAATAGGGCACGAAGACCCAGCGTCCAGTTGTTCGCTGGAAGAACCGGTAGGAGTCAGTCGACAGGCTGACTAGAGTTGCGGTACTAGGAGACGGTCAGGGAGCTGATAATCCCTAGTACCAACCGTAGGCATCTAGGAGGGAGTCGGGGCACCGATGATCTCTAGATGCCACCCCGGATTGTAGCGCCATGTGCTGCAAGGCAGCCTTGGTGTCTAGAGGAGTATTGGTAAGCATATGCTTACCAAGAGGTTCGAGTACCTAAGGAGCCGAGGGCTGGCTTAGGACTCGCCGCAATAGAATGCCTAGGGAGCCAGGAGCTGGCCTAGGGTTCACCGGAGTTGAGGTTGAGGTACAATCGACCCGCGGTACGAGGGGTACCGTGTGGAGGTTGTAAGGGTTTAGGGTAGTTTAGGTAGTGTTAGGTTGTGAGACGGAGTAGACCGTCTTACTGAGTATTCAATACTCACCCCCTTACCAGTACGCAGGATAGGACATCCGGTCAGGTGGACCATAGGACGGCAAGGCAGGAGGGAGGAGCAGTCAAGGGAGGAAGACTTTTCCAAGACGTTGTGAATCTAGCACCCATATGTTGTAACTTACCATACAATGTAATCGAGAAATTTTAGAGTAATGAAGATATCGATTTTTGTCTAACACTTGGGTCTGGATTCATAATCCGGGATGCGGGTGTTACAAATTTCCCCTGAGGATTCACCAAACAAAAAAATCACTCCTTACAAAATACAGTGTGAATCGCAATAATTATGTGTACGGGTGATTTTCTTCATATAATTATATTAGCCTGCTGGATTTTGGTTCAAATATGCAGGTTAAAGTTGTAGATTAATTTCGTCCATATCATCGACGTAGATAGGTTTGGTGGGAAACTTTTTTCTACTACTTTTTTTTATTGAGTTTGGTTAGATTCTTCATGCTATATGAATACTTCATTTTGGTCACTTTAGTTTCTTTCATCGGAAACAAGGAATGTCCGGGACTCATTAATTAAACTAATATAAACTCCAACTGATTCACACGAGAAGACAATCTTCTAGCATCGAACTATAGATTGGCATATAATATCACTTACTCCCTCTCTTCGCAAAATAAGTGATGTTTTAGAATAAATTTTTTGTTTTTTATTAAATGATGTTTTCACTTTTCAATGCAAAACTAAATGATTTTTTATTTTGACTGTTTAAATTCTACATATTCATTTTTCATTGGTTGAATGGTGTTGATAAATAAAAATTAATGGTTTATTTCAAAAAATAAAAAAATTAATTGATTTCTTAATGGGTGTACCATTATCTTAAACAAACAGAGGGAGTCGTATACGCTAATTAAATTATATTATCTTTTTAGCAATAAAACTGTAATTATGATATGCTAAAAATCTGAGGGATATGATAAATTGTTACGTAATAAATCCACAGTAAAGTTGAATTGTGGAATACTCTGGAAGGTGAAAGCCTCCGAAGATAAATCTAATAGATATAGTAATATATAATGTTACGATTTTATTTTGATAAATGTAGATCCTAAATTGAAATCATGATTAGCCTTTGGAAATGTGAAAATCTTATTACGCTTACCATTTAATAGTTTTACAATATGATCAATAATGATTGAAATTTAAATGGGAAAACTCAATATTGGTCCTCCAATTCAAGAATAAATCTTTTGATCCAAAGACGGTTCGATTATGAATTTGGTTGTAGTGATTTGTTCATCCGTAGTTTAATTTTAATCAATTCTCTTGGATAATTACTGATGCAACATCAACCCCTATCCATATGCATATATAGAAAATATTATATAGATGTTATATATCTTTAGCTATAGTTTTCATTAGTGGGCTCGACTCATTGAGCCAAAGACGATAAGTCTAAACTCTCATCAACTTTTTTCACTTTGTCTGGATTAATGTAACATCTCCTAGTAGGCTAGTTGCTCGTCTCTCTCTTTGCAAGCGATCTCAATCAGTAGTAGAACATATATACATTTATGCTTTAAGCGATCTCAATCGGTAGTAGAAGATATATACATTTATGCTTTAAAATTTTATAAATACAAATTATGTGTTATTTAAAATTTAAACAACTTCAAAACCAATTTTTTTAAGCCAGTAGCAACTCTTCGACCCAACTCCAAGAAAAAAAATTCAAATCTAATTTTCTAAAAATGTATACCATAAGATCTAAATTGCCATTCTATCATCGGTTACTCACTGATAGACTATAAATATTTTTTCTACCTCAAAACCTACAAATACGTTACATAAAATACCACTAGATTAAAATTACTTTCAGCTTGTCATGCTTTTGAAATGCTTCTAGACTAAATGCCTCCGGACTAAAGGTTACTAGACTAACAACCTTTATTTTTTTAAATGCAATTTCAGCCATATACTTCATTTAATTAAAATAGAATTAGTTTAATTTTACGTTTTTATGTTTTTGAAAACTAATAATTAAAATAGAATTAGTTTTTTTCTTCTAAATAGAGGATGCTCTGAATTTTTTTGCCATTAGTCTCCTAGAATGAACAATATAATCGTCCAATAGCCTATTCATACGAAATTTTTTAATACATTTATAAAAATATAACTAGTTTAGTCAAAAACCTCATTTAGCAGAATTTTATTATATTTTAATTTTTGACAAAAATATTATTCAACTAAACTAGTTAGATTGTTATATCATTTAACACATCAAGCATATAAACTCATTATTATATAATTCTGTTTACCTTTTTCTACATCATTAAACAAAAATTTCAACCAGTCAAATACGTCATATATAGTTGTATATGCATTATTACAAATTTGTACCCAGAAATGATTTATTACAAATTCGTACGGTGGCGAATATTTTATATAAATAAGATATATATTTTTGGTATTCATAGAATTGTGGAAGATTTGGAAGCATATAGATATATCATACTACAAATCAATATTCACACGCTAATTAAATAAATAACCGCCAAAAAGACAAACAAAACATATCACCTAAAAATTACAAATTTGTTGTTCTTTTCCAGAGACAATAGTACGTGTAAGTTTCCCAAAATAATTCTGTTTTTATTTTAACGCACGAAAAATAAAGAGAGAGGCCAAGCTATACCATTATAAAACATTAAAGACCGACCCGAAATAATAATACTTTTGTCTCGTGGTTACACATTATCAGTAAAGAGCCAAGGGAAGAAACACATAATCAATGGAGGTCCACAAGGTGGTTGCACCGCCGCATAAGAGCACGGTGGCGAAGCTGAAGACAAAACTCAAAGAGACTTTCTTCCCGGACGATCCTTTAAGACAGTTCAGGGGACAACCGAACCGTACCAAACTCATACGAGCCGCTCAATACATTTTCCCAATCCTCCAATGGTGTCCTCAGTACAGCTTCACACTCCTCAAATCCGACGTCGTTTCAGGTCTCACCATCGCCAGTTTAGCTATCCCTCAGGTACGTAATAGACTTTTACAAAATCTAACGACGGCCCATTTATTTTTCGACCAATCAAGACTTGTCCTTTAATCCAATTCTTGATTATTTTTCACCAAAAAATTGGAACTTAATTTCTTTCTTGATTGTATATTTTTTTTTTAAAACAGGGGATAAGTTACGCGAAGCTAGCGAATTTGCCGCCAATCGTCGGTCTATGTAAGATAATTGAATTGAATCGAATTATGTGTATAGTTTTAAAAATGGTGAAATAAGAACACACGTGTGTGATTGTGTATGTAGACTCGAGCTTCGTGCCACCGTTGGTTTATGCGGTGTTGGGAAGCTCAAGAGATCTAGCGGTGGGACCAGTATCAATAGCATCGTTGATCTTAGGGTCCATGCTAAGGCAACAAGTATCTCCCATAGACGATCCAGTTCTCTTTCTCCAGCTTGCTTTATCTTCTACCTTCTTTGCTGGTCTCTTTCAAGCCTCACTTGGAATCCTCAGGTTTATAATTTTGTTTTAACCGTAAAGTTTTTGAGCTTTTTGCATGAAGCATTAAACATTTCTGTTGAAACATGTGTGTAGTTTGGTCAATATTGGGCCTGGGCTAGGCTATAGTGTCCGTCTATAGGGTTAGGTCTCTTTTTTTCAACACCTATTGGATTAAATATATATTGCTGCTGAATGTTACATGTTACATGTTGTCGGTGCTTATGCGCGTATGTTTTCTTTATATTGGTACAATTTTATCTTCTTTTTTGTACTATATTATATAGGGTCCCTATTCTAATATAAGATTTTGTTTTAAAAAGAGTAGTAAATCATATATTGTCTTTTTTTATAGCTCAAATGTATATTTCTCATCATTTAAAGATGGATATACTTTAAATAGTCGTAAAAAATAAAAAGATGTGAAATGATATGGTCAAACAAAAAACCTCTTGAAATCCACATTAAAACTATATTATATGTTTAGGTTATGATTTGTTTGCTGAGGTAATATAATACTGGCCAAAAATTCCTAAATTAATACGTAGTTGTATTTTCGCGTGTTCAATAGTGTGTCCTAATAACAATATGATATTTTCTAAGAAACCATATTTCTTTCATAATCTACATCATTTATTTATGAAAATCTAACGTTTTAATTTTTTTTGTTGACTTATACAATTTATAATGTGCAGGCTGGGATTTATAATAGACTATCTATCAAAAGCGACACTAATAGGGTTTATGGCGGGAGCAGCCATAATAGTATCACTGCAACAGCTAAAAGCTCTGCTTGGAATAACTCATTTCACAAAACACATGAGTGTAGTCCCTGTCCTCTCCTCTGTTTTTCACCATACCAACGAGGTTTCTCTCTTCTTCTTCTTCTTCTTCGGTTTTATTCAATTTCATTTTGAAATTTATGTTACTAATCATGATACTGTTGTAGTGGTCATGGCAAACAATTGTGATGGGAGTTAGCTTCTTACTGTTCTTGCTCGCGACACGTCACCTCGTATGTTTGCTTCTTCTTCTCTCTCTATCAAAATTACCATTTTAATCCTCTCTTAATCAATATGCATGTGGAACATTTGTTACGCTTTTATTACTATGGACCTCCTTTGTTTCTCTAAACCTTCTTCCAACCACAAATAACGACCAAAAAGGACCAGTCTAGTAGCTGGAACGCGTCACCATCCAGATTTAAATCCGTGTAATGCATGTTGTTGGAAAAAAGTACCACTAAATAATAATTACAATAAAACAACAATAATAAAGGAATTGAATGCAGAGCATGAAGAAGCCTAAGCTGTTCTGGGTCTCAGCCGGAGCTCCGTTACTTTCAGTTATCGTCTCTACGCTTGTTGTCTTTGCTTTCAGAGCAGACCGTCATGGAATCAGCGTCGTAAGCTTCCCTCTCTTCCTTTATACATAACCAATTCTCTGTTTTTCTTTTTTTGCACAGTTTTGAAATGTTTATTTTGGTTGATAGATTGGGAAATTACAAGAAGGCTTGAATCCACCGTCTTGGAACATGCTTCAGTTTCACGGAAGTCATCTCGGACTCGTGGCTAAAACCGGACTCGTCACCGGAATTGTCTCCCTCACTGTAAAGATTCTTTTTAACTCGATCATTAACAAAAGAATTTTGATTAAAACTCTTAAAAAGTTGTGGGTTCACTTTGAAAACATTCACTAAACACAAACGCAAACGCGGGAAAAAAATGGAGGCCATAATGTGTTTTCTTTAAAATGAAACAGTAATCTTTAGTTTCTATGTAATTTGGAAAACGCAAATGCGAAAGACGAACTAGAAATAGGAATTCTAGTCGCGAAATTCAGCTTGAAAAAAAAATTTGTTTTAAAGAACTGAAAATGGTATTATAATTTACATAGGAAGATTATGAAACTATGTTCTTTAAAAAAGAATGAAAATATATATTCTTGTGAAAAAATGAAAACATTATCTTAACATTTCAAAACAAAGTTAAAGTGAATTTAACTCGGTCTCGCTGTGTCTATACATTTTTATCGAGCAGGAAGGAATCGCAGTGGGACGAACATTCGCAGCACTAAGGAACTACCACGTAGACGGAAACAAAGAGATGATCGCCATAGGACTAATGAACGTAGTAGGCTCTGCCACATCCTGCTATGTCACAACTGGAGCTTTCTCTAGATCAGCGGTTAACCACAACGCAGGAGCTAAAACCGCGGTTTCAAACATAGTAATGTCGGTTACGGTCATGGTTACGCTCCTCTTTCTAATGCCGCTTTTCGAATACACTCCCAATGTGGTCCTTGGTGCCATCATCGTGACAGCTGTCATCGGTCTCATCGACCTGCCTGCGGCTCGTCATATATGGAAGATTGATAAATTCGATTTCTTGGTGATGCTATGCGCTTTCTTTGGTGTCATTTTCCTATCGGTTCAAAACGGTCTAGCCATTGCGGTGGGGTTATCGTTGTTCAAGATATTGATGCAAGCAACGAGGCCCAAAATGGTTATTATGGGCAATATTCCGGGGACTGATATATACCGGAATCTTGATCATTACAAAGAAGCACAGAGAATTCCGGGATTCCTTATCTTAAGCATCGAATCTCCTGTCAATTTCGCCAATTCTAACTACCTCACAGAAAGGTTCGATATATAATTTAACTCGTTTAAAAATAATATAATTAGGAAGTTTGGATCTCTTAGACATTGGTTTCTTTAAAGTCTTGAAATCACCATGTTACCTTTAGCGGCTAATAAAATCCGAATTTAGATCTATACTAATGTTTTGCATATTCAGATAACCATTTTAGTTACCATTATGGTTTATAGCCATATTTCTTATAACCATTTTGCGTTGATCCGTACTAACATTCTATGCATATGAACTGCGTAAAAACTTTGTAGAACATCTCGTTGGATCGAAGAATGCGAGGAAGAGGAAGCTCAAGAGAAGCATTCTAGCCTTCGGTTCTTGATTCTTGAAATGTCAGGTTAGTCTAAATTCAACTTATCTATTTGAGACATATCCAAAGATTGTTTTAAAGAAACTCGATTTTTGTAGCTAACTATGTTTTTCTTCCTATATATGTTTAAAGCCGTGAGTGGTGTGGACACAAACGGAGTTGCTTTCTTTAAGGAATTGAAGAAAACAACGGCAAAGAAGGACATTGAGGTTTGTTTCGCACACTGATTTTTGTCACTAAACCATGAAATCTAATTACATTTTGATCTAACCTGGATATGTAAATGTGCAGCTTGTGTTTGTGAACCCATTAAGTGAAGTGATGGAGAAGCTACAAAGAGCAGACGAAGAAGAAGAGTTCATGAGGCCTGAGTTTCTCTTCTTGACCGTCGCTGAGGCCGTTGCTTCGCTTTCTCTCAAAGGCCCATCTCTTAGTAACGTTTGACTCACATTTTTTGTTTTACCGGTCCTGAAAATGATATTTAACCGATGGTTAAAGTTTTCCCTTCTTTCTAATCTCTTTCCTTCTGTTTTTATTTTCAGTATAGGTGTAATGTTACGTTGATCTTTCTAGTTTCTCCATTATTAATTTTGGTCAAGATGTATGTTTTACTATGAGTTTTGGTCATTTTGCACCATACTTTGACATGTTTAATCTCAATAAACTGAGTTCATCTGGCCAACCGAGATCAACTTAACTTCTAAGGTTACTGTGAAAATAAAAACTCGCCTATAAAGGGCTTCCAAAGTTAGAGTAGTATTTTTAATCCATAAAATGTACATCTGGTTAGCAGCAACACACTGAAAAGTTAACCAATTCCTTAGAGACCCATAGGATGTCATAATTAGCCCCTCGCTTGAAAAAAAAGCATTACAGAAGAATAAAAAAATACTATAACTTAGATCAGCCACGTTTGGCGAATAAGGCCTGAACGCCATTGTTTTACCAATAGGATATCAAATATTGCTCCTTAATCACGTGTGTGTTTTTTTTCAGTCAGCAAGCACCACTACGGTATTACCCATCATTAACACTTTCAAATAGTCTAAACTTAATCCTAACTTATCCAATTATATAGTTATAGAAGAAGAAAATTTGTATAGTTATTCACGGATGGCCCTGAGCATACCTCGAATTTGAATATGAATATGATTATATTAATATGAATATGATTATATGAATGATAAAGCAATAACAAAATTTACAAATTATGTCTGGCGAAATGAGAGATTTGTCATAATCTTGCTTTAAAACTCCAACAAAATAGTAACATATTCACAGTCCATTCTAAACACAATTCGTATAACGTAACTCTTCATTAACTATTTTCAAACACAATTCATACTCACCAACTACTACTCCCTCTCTTCCTAAAAAATAAAAACTTTACAAACAAAATTTGTTCCAAAAAGATAGAGTTTTTACTGTTTTCAATGCACTTTTACAAATTCCAAGACAAATACTGAAATATTATTGGTTAAATTTTATTGTAAACTGTAAATCGTAGAAATCAATGCGTTTTCTTAATAAGTGTGCATAACCTTAAACGTCTATCATTTTGGAACGGAGGGAGTACATGAATTCTAAAATGATACTATATTTTATATTATCCTTAAAAAAAACGGTACAGAAATTACGGAAAAGTTCATAAAATAGACAGTTGAAAAAAATGTACAAAAACAGATATTAAAACAAAATTGTTTGCAAATAGATAATAAACAAAATAGTTTCATTAAGTCATCATGTAGTTGCTGTATAAAGAGCTGTAAATGAAACATCTCTCATAAAACATCTTCTTCATCTCTCTATCACAAACTCATGACACTATTCTTTTGACTTCACAACACTTCCAACAACTATATTTTTTGCCACTCCTTAAAAAAAATGATCACATGGCACGACCTCTACACGGTACTCACAGCAGTGATACCACTCTACGTAGCAATGATCCTCGCTTACGGCTCTGTACGGTGGTGGAAAATCTTCTCACCAGACCAATGCTCCGGTATAAACCGGTTCGTTGCTATTTTCGCCGTTCCTCTCCTCTCTTTCCACTTCATCTCCACCAACAATCCTTACTCAATGAACCTCCATTTCATCGCAGCCGATACACTCCAAAAAATAATGATGCTCTCTCTTTTAACACTCTGGGCTAACTTCACTCGCTCCGGTAACCTCGAATGGAGTATCACAATCTTTTCTCTTTCAACACTTCCCAACACACTCGTGATGGGAATCCCTCTCTTGATCGCTATGTACGGTGAATACTCTGGTTCACTTATGGTTCAAATCGTTGTTCTTCAGTGTATAATATGGTACACGCTTCTTCTTTTTTTATTCGAGTATCGCGGAGCCAAGATTCTGATCATGGAACAGTTTCCAGAGACTGGTGCTTCGATTGTTTCATTTAAAGTTGAATCCGACGTCGTTTCGTTAGATGGACATGATTTTTTAGAGACTGATGCTGAGATTGGACAAGATGGGAAACTTCATGTTACTGTAAGGAAATCAAATGTTTCGCGGATATCTAATATGATGACTCCTAGGCCTTCTAATCTTACTGGAGCTGAGATTTATAGTCTTAATACAACTCCTAGAGGTTCTAATTTTAATCATTCGGATTTTTATTCGATGATGGGTTTTCCTGGTGGTAGGCTCTCGAATTTTGGTCCGGCTGATATGTATTCGGTTCAGTCTTCGAGAGGACCAACTCCTAGACCGTCGAATTTCGAGGAGAATTCTAGTTCTTCTCCTAGATTCGGGTATTATCCGGGACAAACCGGGTCGTACCCGGGTCCGAATCCGGAGTTTTCCTCTAGAACCGGTGGTAGGAACCATACCGGTAGGAAATCGAATAGTCATGATGCTAAGGAGCTTCATATGTTTGTGTGGGGATCAAATGGGTCACCGGTTTCGGATCGAGCGGGTCTTCAAGTATTTGGTGGAGGAGCTGATAGTGGAAGTAATGAACAAGGTGGAAAATCTGATCAAGGTGCTAAAGAGATTCGAATGTTGGTCTCTGATCATCCTCAAAACGTAGATGTTCAAAACGAAGAAGAGTTGGAGAGAGTTAAGGAAGGGCCAAATGGGTTACATAAGCTACGGTGTAACTCCACGGCTGAGCTAAACCCTAAAGAAGCCGTTGAAACCGGAGAAACCGGACCGGGTAAACATATGCCGCCGGCTAGTGTAATGACGAGGTTGATACTGATCATGGTTTGGAGAAAACTGATCAGGAATCCTAACACTTACTCTAGTCTCATTGGACTTATTTGGGCTCTTGTTGCTTTCAGGTAACTAAATCGGAATCAAATATTTATTATTGTTATTATGAGATTAGATTTTGATTTGTGATTGGATATTATGAATATGAAAGGTGGAATGTGGCAATGCCTAAAATCATACAACAATCAATCTCAATTCTATCTGATGCTGGTCTTGGTATGGCTATGTTCAGTTTGGGTAAGTCACATCATCTTTTTAACTAAATAACGCAATTCGTACGGAAATATTTTGCATTTTTTGGGGGTTGATGATTCGAATAGTCGAAAAATGGATTGGTAAATTTTAGATTTTCTTTTGGGGTTGGTTCGTTACCGACATGTAGGGTCTATGATGCGACATGGTATTTATATAAAATGGTCGTGGTGGGAGGACATAGCTCGTGTTCTTGATTGTTGTCGTGGTCCCCATTTTTTAAGTAGAAGTTGATTGGAGTTAACACTATACATTTTACATTTATTGGATTTAGGTTATACATTTACATGTATTCAATGTACATTATTGTTGTAGTGGAAACTAATGAAATTGATTGTGAAAAAATGGTGAAGGATTGTTCATGGCATTGCAACCGAAATTAATCGCTTGCGGAAATTCCACGGCGACTTTTGCAATGGCTGTGAGGTTCTTCATGGGACCAGCCGTGATGGCTGTTGCATCCATGGCTATTGGATTACGCGGAGATCTGTTACGTGTGGCCATAGTTCAAGTATATATTTCTTGTGTTAAAACAATCTTTGCTAATATTTATTATAACAAACTACTTACGGAAATCTTGTTGTACCGTTTTATAGGCTGCATTACCTCAAGGAATCGTACCATTTGTGTTTGCAAAGGAATACAATGTTCATCCTGCAATCTTGAGTACCGGGTTGGTACTTTATATTCGATCAAGGAGTAAATATGTTTCGTCCATAAAATAAGATTACTTGTGTTTCTTAATATATTGTCAAATGATATATTGCAGGGTCATATTTGGAATGCTTATTGCACTACCCATTACGCTTGTTTACTACATTCTACTCGGGTTATAAGCTCCAAGTTTAGTGGAAAAAATCTAGAGGATGTAACGTAACACAAGAGGTTTAGTAAAATTAGGGATCAATATTTGATTTGAAGATCCAAAAGCCTTTTTCTTGTCTATATTTTTGTAGAGATCATTTGAGAAAGGAAGGGGTGACACAATGAGAGAGACAAGAGGCGCAAAACAAGGGCAACATGACAAAAGCAACCAACAGAAGAAAAAATCTTTTAAAATATATTTGATTTTGCATTTTTCCTTTCAATTTGTTATGAATTAGGTAGGTATAGAGTTAGTCTTAAAACGTTTCAATTTCTTTGCTACTGTGTAGCTTTTATTTGGGCGGAAAGTGGGTTTTCTATATTTTCCTTATTCATCTTCTACGCAATGTTCTCACAAAACTACAAAAGTAAAAACTATTTTAATTACCATAATCAATTGTAATTAGAAACTCATGTTCTATTAATACAGTATGTCTTTACAAACATGATCCATTAGGTAGGGATTAGGCGTTTGGAAATCTAATCTCTACCTTGATCGGTTTAGCGAAAATCGATTAAATGATACTATATTAATTGTATCAACATATACAGAATGAGGAAAATCAATGTAAAACATGAAAACCAAAAGTGAGGTGGTTGTTTGTTATAGTTTTCATATTATAGAATCCGAATAAAACCAGGAAAGAAGTTGGATTATTTTCTTACAATTCGTCTCTTCATTAAAATAATAAAGGGGAAAGTGAGTCCGTAACATCTCAACCTTTTTGAACTTTTATATGTAAACTAAACGTTTTACCAATTGAGTTAACTTTTTACTATTTTTAAGGTTAGTATATGAATTTTTCTAACAAAAAAAAAAGTTAATAAGCGAATTTAGAAGGTGATTTAAAAAATAAATAAATAGAGAACTTATCTAAGTTAAGTTTAGATGATGTTTAGACTGACTAAGTGGTATACACCACTTGACAAATCTCTAGCTCACCATTTAGAGCATTGGTTTAAACTTTAAATGTAATTGTCATTGGTGTTGGAAGAAATGGGTTTGGCGCTTCTGCACTCAAAGCCGCGTGTTGTACTAATTGCCAGTCAGTATAAATAATGAAAAGGTAAATTAACAAACAGAAAGTTATTTAAAAGTCAAAAGCAAAATTAAGAAATTAACAATAAAAAAGTATAAAAGCTTGTCTACCTTTTATTTATGTTTTTGTAAAGTAGCTTTACTCAGAGCCGTGACAACGTTTATGGATACCCTAAGCAGAAAAAAAATTAATTCTTAAAAAATGTTTACAATAAACTTCATCGTCATATAGCAAAAACAATTACATAACTAAACTAGTAATTTTTTTATCTTTTCTTTTTAAAATTTTATCAACCAAATTTTCAAAAAAATTGATCATTTTAATTAAATTTTTTTCGATGGATAAAATATTCAAGTCAAATTTTATTGGAAAAAGAGTAATTCACCTCAACGGAGAGAAACATGAACTTTAAAATTGTATTATTGTAAAGCTTTCAGTTTTAGTTTTTTTTTAATATAACATAATAGAGGATTGAACAAACTTATCTATTTAACTAAATAATTTAATTTAACAATAAATCAGTTTCTATTTATTTTTTATGATATGAGTCAATGTTTCTATCGTAGATCCAATTTTATTTACCCACGAAACTATTAGTGTCAAATTAATGTTATAACTAAATAAAATTAAGAATAAAAAATGTCCTTAAACTTTTTCACAAAATTTTGATGTCCTAAACGAATGCTTATTTTTTACTAACCATGGCACGCCCCTGGCTTTACTGCTTTGTTGTTTCTTATTATTTTCTTTCCGTATTTCTAGGTATGTTCCCAAGTAGTATAGGAAAACGATTGAAAGTGATCCAAATTTTTGATAATTTTAGATTGTATTATGTTAATCATATGTTAAGTAGAGTTTTTCACAATTTTAGTCCTTATTTTGCGGTGGACAAAGACCAACTCAGATTGTATTCTAAACCCTATGAAAACAACTTTTTCTTCTTTAACAATAATTATACCCGATTCGACTAATCGTTTCATGTTAAAGGTATCATTGAATAGCTTAGAACATCTCCATTGAAAAAGACCCAATGGAATATTCAACATTAAAAATAAAGAAAAAACTAGAAAAAAATTGAGAGTAGTAAAGTTTTAATTTGAGAGACTTTAATGACACTTGGAGCATGATTATCCATAAACACACAAGAGGGTTATTTAGATTAAATAAGTATTAATTGTATTAGTAATTCAATCTTTAACCCTTCATAAGAATTTTGTAATTTTTGGAAGTTTATTCATAACACTCATTGGGAGTTCAAAAGAATAAAAACAAAATTAATTTTTATAATACCAAATTACTAAATATAAATATACAAAATTTGTGAAAATGCAAACGAAAATGTGTCGGTAAAACAATGTCTTGTGTGATGTAAATGTATATTTTCTACCTGTGTTCTAGTGTGCTTTTATTTCTAAATAGTCTCCATTTGTTCTCCATCTGAGTTTTGTATTTAAATTCCCATGACTTTGGAATTTTTCTCTGCTCTTCCTGACTTCCTCCATAAACAAATTGCGCTACTAAGCCATGTGTTTAGCTTATACTTGACCCACAAATCCTTGCAAAGCCTTCTCTTCCTTGAAGCTTTCAATGAAGTGTGATGCACAACAAAATGATCTCTGACCTTAAGCTGTTCCAACACCTTATGCTCTTGAATGTCCATTGCGAGTTTAGTTTGAAACTTCAGCTTCTCAGAAACATTTGGATAATCTTCCAAACAGTGTTCTCGTGTGGCATATATGTCTCTGGTTACGGTAGTTCTCCGGTGAGCTCAACTACTTCACTCATACCGTTCAAACTAATAGAGTCTGGATTGATTTGCTTTGTATACTCTCAGCGGTAGCTTTCTAACTCTATCCTTACCTTGTGATCAAAACCAGAATACACTTGACGCATCTCGTGAAGTTGCTTAATGATCATTCCTCCCCTGAGACTGAGAGTATAGTATTCAGTTTGTGGTAGAAGTCGCATCAATTCCGTCTCTTTGTACTTGAACTTCTAGGATTTAGAGACAAGCTCAATTTCTGCCTCCTTTGTTGTAATATCTGTTTTCTAAGGGACATTCTGTCAAACACATGGGATGCACAAGGATTGGTTTTGACACCTATTGTTTGTAGTACCAGTTTATCCTCCTTTGTGACATGTAAAACATGTAACCTCTCATCTTGACGATCCAACAAGTCATGAAAGCCAAAACCAGAATGCAAATTCACACCAACAACCAATAATTCATTGTGAATTGGAAGGCTTGGTTCCATGTAAGAAGACCATACCTGAAGTTGTTGCTTTGATCTTAAAGCTTCTTCCGTTTCACGAGTCACTGTTTTTTAGAGCGAAGACTGAAGCTGAAGTTCAGATTTTGCATCGCAATGAGATTAGTAATCTCAGATTACAAACCCTAGAACTAGCACCAGGGAACAATTGAAGAAGACGAAGTTACAAAATATTTTCTGATTGATTCCGAAACTGAATCTGTTTCTCCTTGGCTTCTCTTTCTCTATTAATCTCATCCCTCCACGTGTACCTAAATCCTACCGTATATTTACTATAACACTCGTATCATTTGATCATCTGAATAACATGGTTCATCCCAAAAGTTACTCTTTTATTCATTTTTTATTGGAAAAAAGCTTATAAACCTCTCTCAAATTCATGGATAATCATGCTCTAAGAAAGAGACTCGGTTTTTATTATCGATGGTTTGTTTAAAAAATTAAAAATAATGGAAAAAATGTGAAGATAGAGACTCGGTTTTTAGGATGAAACTCCAAAATATTTTAAAAATACTTTTTTTCAAGTGTACACTTGTAATTGGCTCTTTTTCAATTACTTTATTTTATTTAATTATATTAAAAATATAAATATAATACTAAGAATAAACTGTTGGGAGAGATTTACTAGTAAACATGCTCTTATAACTTTATAGTAGTCATCATTTTCCATATAGAGATTAAAATTTAATATAATAATTAGATAATATTGAAATATTAATATTTATATATTAGAACTCCTTTTTGAGACACCAATTCTTATGGATGCTCTTACTAACCGGAATATGTAGTGTATTGATAATGTGACACTATTTTAATTGGCTAAGTGAAAATGAAAATAAATGGATAATATACTTTGTCTTCAAATCTTTTATCAAACTAAGTCACCATCACTTTGTTATGTAACAATTCTGTTGAAATCTATTTAATTAATATGTCGCGATGGAATTTTCTGAGAATCCATATTATAATGTTGAAATAGACACAAGTAATGGTAGGGAAATATATGACAGGCAATTGGATCAGCCCTATATCACGTAAGTTTAAATATTGGTGGGTGAATGATCGTTGGGTTCAGAAAATATGTAACCAATTTATAGATCCCTTAAATTGAATGTCGACGTAGAAGGGAACACACTCAATGCTCATATTTCCCTTCTAGACAAAAATTGAAAAAGTCTTCCAACAAATAATCTACAATCACGGATTAAACCGGTCATTGAAATGGTAACTAATTCGGTTTTAGGAAAATTGTAAAATGAAGACACAATGAAATGTGTTTTGTCCCACAATACCTTTAAATGAGCAAATTTGTCCCACTAAGATTTCAATGTTTTTCAATAAAAATTACCCCTTAATTTTGTTCAATATATTTTGTTTTTGTATTTTAAAAATTACATAAGAAAATCTTTAATTACAATGAATTTAAAAAACATATTTAAGGAAACTACAAGATATGGTGAATATTATATCATAGATTTAGGGGATTTTTCATTAATTTTTAAATTTATTTATAGAAAACGAATTTAAAATATTAATTAAAACAAATTTAAATCATTTATTATAACTGATTTCCAGAAAACATATTTTACGGTAGTAGTAAACTGTAGACAAAATGGAAGAAATTATCTTCTATCATTGGTAGACGACATAAGAAGTGTTAGAATGTGTGTTCTAACATTCGTAGATCGAAGTACAATTAGAAGAAGACATATTCTACCGCAATGCAGAAAATTAATCTAGCAGAATATAAATTATTTTACCCGGCCATAGAAAATAGTCGTAGAATGTCGATTCTGTAAGCCGTAGACGAAAACTATATCATTACTATTAACCATAGTTTTAAAGTTAAATTTTTGTTTGATATATAGAGATGACTACTAATGATGTATTCTTAATTTTTAAATTTTTGAAAATTAAAAAACAATGTATTTCAAATATTTTATATTTTTTTTAAGGGTAATTTTGGTAAAAAATTACACAATACTTCAAAAGTGTATTGTGACAAAAAAAAAAAATTCAACATGGCATAATTTTGCAAATTCCCAGAAATTATCCTCGAAATTAGCATATTTCGTAATCAAGTTACTTAAAAGACAATCTTAAGACCAACATGCCTCACACAAAAGCTGGAATATGCACCATGATATTTATTTATAATTTCTTAAAATACCGTATTTTTAAAAAAGTTATGTTTTCAAGAATACTATGATTAGTTTTTTTTACAAAAAATTGTGTATTCCAAAAATACTACAAACACTAAATATTATTTTTTAAGTATAAACTATTTTAGGTTTACGATTTAGTTTTGAAAATTTAAAATTTAATTTTAGATTTGTGATATTTTTGGAAAACACAAACATTTGTGGTATTTTTTAAAAAGAAAACTAATGAAAATATTGTTGAAAACAAAATTTCAAAATATTTCTATTTTGAGAATTGCCTTATTTTATGTCATGCTATTATAGAAAACGCTTTAAATCATCAAAAATATTTATCGATATAGCAGTCACATAAACAAAAATTCACTTAAGATCATCTCTAATGGTACTCTATTTTTGCCTCTAAACTCTATTTTTAGAGTAAAATCATCTTCAATTGTACTTTATATCTCAATGTAAAGATAGAGAAATGAATAGTGTATCTCTATATTTGGAGGAAAATATTCATTCATCTATTTTCAGAGTATAAAATTTTTATTTACAAAGTGAACATTCAATTTCAAGATACTTTCATTTTATACCTAAACAAATATTACATGTTTTAATTTCATAATTAATTAAAATCATTAACAAAAACTAGTTTTGTAATTAATTAAAAATTAAAAATATAACAATAAAGTTTAATTCTCACTTTGAAACATGTTAATTTTTTTTCATAAATATTTGATTTCAATCATATCATAATTTTTGTTGTTCTATAGTTAGAAATAAATATATGGATATAATTTGTAAATTTTTAAAGTAAAAGGCTGAAAGAAATTAGTAATTAAATAGAAGTGAACTTTTTATAATATATTATTTTTTTAATTAGAAATAGAGGTAACCATTGAAATAACCATTGGAACTCTATTTTTAAAGAATTCTATTTTTATAGAAAAAAATAGAAGCAACCGTTGGAGATGGTCTACTAACAAAAACAAATCATTCCACGAGTTATGTATTCAAGTTGATCTTGTTAAAAACATTTTGTTATCCCACTTCCTATCTTCTTTTCATTTTTCTTGATTAACTGGTTTCACAATGCAACAAATCATAGCCATACATGATGATAGATGTTAAAGTGTGAGTAACTAGCCAGCCATGTACTTGTGCGTAAAAGGAACGAGCCCATGTCTAAAAATGTCTGCTTCTTGCTTGTTAGTTTCTCTTCTTTTTATGTATCTTGCCTCTATTATTCTCTCGGCCCACTACATCATCTCATGTGCTCTCTTGACGTACCTATAATCTATAGACCTTCCTCTCCTTGTCTCTTTGTCACACTGTCTTCACTGGATTTTACCCCCAAGTCATATATACATTTGTATATCATTACATTATTTCTTATATCCAAATCGTTTTAGGCTTAAAAAAAAGTTCACTATATATTTGATGTAACCATCAAATCCCTCCACCCTGAAACTACAAATGGGTTGCATGAAGTGGTGGACCGTGGACAGCACATACGATCTACACTCCTTTGATAATTAAAGCGAATAATTAAGAGGTGTTTGTATCTACAATTGATCGTGTGTATGCATTTGAAGTCGAGTAGTAACAAAGAAATGGACCTAAAAGAAGAAAGCAATGTTGTCGTTATTTTGAAAAGTACTAATCCATTTCATTAGACTTATTACCAGTCGAGGAGAAGTTGTGTGGATCACAAAGAGTGATCGGAGGGAGCCAAACACTCTTTTCCCTCGTTACGCGTTTTCAATTACCGATGCCATTGCCTAGTGCCTACCTATTTCCCTTTTAAATTAAAATTTTCAGATTTTTGTATATCAGTTTTTGTTTGAACGAAAAAATAGGGATTCTTGCAAACATAAATTCCAACAAGAACAATACTAAAGAGAGAGAAAAGCTGATAGACCAGTAGATCTCAGTGAATAGCACAAGTGGAAGAATTAAGTTAGACAAACAAATGGTACTAAAAAGGAAGATATATAAGTAAATGAAATACTTAAAAAAAGAGAGTAAATGAAATAAAAATGATTAGGATTAAGAGAAAAAATGGTGGTGTCCTCGTGTGCGTGGTTGCATTCTCTCGTGGTACACCATCATAGTAATAATTACTAACTATAATAGACTGATATACATCATTTTAAGCTTTTTGACATCAATTTTAAGCTTTCTATTAGCAAAAAGGAGAAAATATAATATATTTCTTATAAGAAAATATAAATGACAGGTGATGGTGATGGTGATTGGTGAGTGTCGGCGAAACCACGGACCAATGGTTAGAAGTGTCCGACAAGTGAATCGTTGGGTAATGGCACTTTCACACTGCTTTCCTTATTACAACATTTTACACCCATGCCAACTCCAATGTTCTTCTCTTTGTCATTTCCCTTCTTAATAGAAAAACAAAATAGTTACATAATAGACTTATGCCTATGTTTCTTTCACATGGGTATTATGCCCACACAACAAGCTCCCAGAAATCGAACATACCATTGACACCTTAGTTTAAATTAAACACTATAGGTTGTCACTCTTAAACGTAAATTTTGTTTTTGTCACAACATGTTATGCTTTGGCCTTTGTATTTGATAATATAACATGAAATCTGAAGAATAAACAGATTATGTTAAATTTACAACGCAACAACCATGTATAGGTTGACGGTAAATTTCGTTATTACGTATCTAGCTTAAACAGTGTTCTAGAGAATTAGTCGCGCTGAATTAACTCTCTACATAGTTCATACGAAAGAGAGATAAGTGCACAACCTACCCAGCTCACAAGTCTTGATCCGTTATTCAATTTCGGTTAAAATAATTTCTTTTAAGTAGTACGAATACCTCCTACCAATATCCCTTGCGGTTGTTTCTCCTCTTAAATTCTTTTTTTTACCGGGATGTCTAGTCTTTAGAAAACATCATGTCGATGTCTCAAGTCTCAACTGATCATGATCGTTATTATTATGGTATAAGTTTATTTATCATCCAACGATTATTCTTGATGATGCTAAAGAACAAACGTAAAATGTGAATAACTAAAATTCTGCACCAAGAATATAAATTTTATTGTCAAAATGGAGTATACTATGTCAAATGAAAATCGATCTCTGATTTCATTTCCGTTCACATATCACTTATACATTTGATACAATCAACGCTACACTTCACTGGAGTTGATTCGATAATGGATTTTGAAAATTTAAAATTTAATTTGGGCTAAACTTCTCAATACGTAGATTGGTCGTCAGACTATCGAACGGGTAACTAAAGAAGATTGTAGAGAAAATAATGCGTGGGCTATCAACATAACCAATTCCGTTTTCTATACAGTGGGCTATCAAAATGTTGTGTGGGCTATCAACACAACTTCTTTTCTTGCTTTTAATTATTTTATCTTTTAAGCTATTTCAATTTCAGAATCTACCAATTTTTTCCTACCTACACTAGATGTCTAGATCATATCAATATTTTAGAAACCATGTTTCTGGTCACTTGTGTTATTGAAACGTGAAAATGGATGTAAAAGAGACTATCGCCAAGACTTGAGCTCATCCGAACCCCCTCTCACAACAAGTGTAGAAAAACACTCCCAATGCGAATATCTCACATCATATAGTTTCTCAAAAATAATAGAATTGGTTTTAAAAGGTTTGAGAGATTGTTTAGCAAAAAAAAAAAGGTTTGAGAGACTATGTGATTCGTGAGATATTTTCTAAAGAGTTCTCTTAAATGTTCGAGTTTGTTATATTTCTTTTTCAGTAAACTCTTTCTTTCTATACATAAAAATTATTATATAATTAGATTTTTACGATGTTATATGTTGATTGTTGAAATTACTAATTAAATGAAAAAGAATAGAAATGGTGTAGAATTCAAAAGTACATGAATGAATCGTGTTTTGAATATTGTCTTTTTTAGTATCAAGTGGTTGATAGTCTAGTATTTTTTTATAACCTTCTAAATATTACATTTTAATATCTTTAATTTAGAGTCCCACTTTGAAAAGTTTAGACAAAGCACGGAGAATTATATGGGTTTTGGACTTTTGGTATAGTATTCCTCAAACTACCATTAACCTTTTTTCTTCAAACAAAATTCTTAATATTGTAAAAAAGAGTATTTCATAAGCTTTTGTATTATGTTTTCATATATTTTAGTTAGTACCTCTGGTTAAAGAAAGGAATCTTAAATGAGAATTATATATAAGCAAATGAATTAAAAATAGCATGGGGATTACGGATTTCAGCGTAGATCGAATCTCTTAGTAATTTTTTAAAAAAAAACAAAGAGTGAAAATGGGTTATATACGACTAACGATTTGTTCTCGTAGCCGCGGGAGAAGTCACATGCAATTGCCATACTATGGTCTCTTACCATAAACGACATATTTCTTATCAATTATTGTAGTCTCAATTATTATTATTTATTTTTATTTTTTTGAAACTATTGTAGTCTCAATTATTCTGTTCAATGCTTGTTCTCCATGATATTACTATAAGACCTAATCCAATATACTTTTCTATTTCATTTCATAATTTTATTTACTTTCATCTTATTACAAACATCTATGCAAAATATATTTGTAAATTAACCAAATAATATAACATTGTGATTACTTTGGTCGATATCTAGTCTAGTGGTTTTCTACTACTATCGTTATGTGTCACTAACATCCAAATTAAATATGCATGTTATATATTGGTTTTAATATATACATTAATGAGATCTAATTGTCGGTAGAGGCTAACATTAGATTCGGCATGTCGAAGCGCTTTGCAATTACCCACGTTGAGTTACTTTCCCTTACGTGATTCTATGTAAAAATAATATTCATACGATCAATGATCGTAAAATGATCGAACGGTTACGCATAATCGCCATCACATTTGGAAACTCTCGACCGTTGATCGTGGCCGTCCGAATTAAACGGCCGTGCAAAAAGGGATCGTGAGAAGCGTCCGTTTGAGAACAAGACAAAAGAAACAAAAACAAAGTAAGGAGAAAGCACATGTCACATGACACGAACATGATCTAATGAATAACATGATGATTATTGATTTAGTCAGCTTTCTTATCCCAAATCTGAATTCGACGCTTTATTTACAGACTTCTCTAGCCCAAGTTCTTCATTCCTGCTCTAAGTTACTTCATCAATTCTCTCTGTTTCTCATACTCGTTGTCCCAATATACAGATTCTTGGTTTTCAGGTATATATTGCTTAAGATTTTGTGTTTTAATTTATTTTCTTCGCAACAAAACTACTTACAATTTGCCGATGTTTTCAATTAACAGAAGTTTATCAAACTTTTCACTTTTCAAGAGATATGATGGTGGGAGAGATTCAAGAACCGATTAACCTAAGCCTTCTGGTAATTTCTGCAACTATGTCCAGTTTTACTACTTTTGTCTTCTTCTAGTTTCCAGATTATATGTTACAATCCAATCTATTCACTCGTATTCATGGACCCATTGATCTTGCTTGAGCTAAGAAATAAGACACTGGCTTTGTATGATGGTTTCATGTAGAGCTCTAGACTAGCTTGACATTCTCGAAACATATTATCTCCTTCAATACATTACGTATAGGGAATCTCGATAAAGAAAACATCAATGTAGGAAAAAATAGCCAAAAAAATTTGGACCATTTCTCGATTTGTGCGTGTCATCCTTGCGCAGGGGCCATGCTAATCTTCTCTATATCGTTCCAATTTTATCGGATGTCCCCGAGGGGACAATCACCTATTCGACTCTAACTCTATATAAACAAAGCTTTGTCTCTTAATCTAAACGATGTGGGACTGTTGGCATTCGTTAATAAGTTAAATGGGCCTGTTTTATTAAAAACCCTCTCTTTCTATTCTTCGTGAGCCCATTAATATTGACCATATATTTTCCAAATAAAATGTTATCAAATATTTGTTATTTGTTTGTGTTTGTGTTTGCATCTGCAGTGTATATTTGTGGTTGATTTAGTGTTTTGCGATTGAATCTTGGCAAATTGTTCTGTGAAAAAATGAAAATCTTTTATGTTATAAAAACAAACTCAAACAATTGTGTTGGAAACAATAGAAGCCTTAAAAATATGTTTCTCAATGTGCTGCAGGAAAATTCTATTCACTCAGGATCGGTTTCATTTGGAAGATTTGAGAAAGAATCTTTATCATGGGAGAAGAGATCATCTTTTTCTCACAATAGATACCTAGAAGAGGCTGAGAAAATCTCTAAACCAGGCTCTGTTACTCAGATGAGAGCTCATTTTGAGGCTCATTTCAAGAAAAAGGGTATCCGATTTCCGAGTTCTGTAGAAACTCAAACATTGGAGGAACCTGTTCATCATCATCAACAAACTAGTAATGAGAAATTGTGGGAGAGCATGAGTCAGTGTAGCTACCATAGCTATGAACAAGACAAATGTGATCAAGAGAAGAGCCAATTCGGCGGTTCTTGTGTGAGTTTTGATGATGAAAATAGTTCTCTTTCTGTTGCTTTGGAGAAAACTGAGATTGATCGCAATGAGATGACTCTAGAGGATGAAAAAGAAACGAAAGCTTCCTCTTCAACTAGATCGAAGAGTTTGAAATATGTCAAGAAACCTATTCATTATGATGCCGCGACTAAAGTCGCTTTTACGAAGAAGCATGTTGTGATAACAAAGGACTCTCCAAGTTGTAATTATACTAAGACCAGTACTATTGACGCTAAAAGGTTTATAACTCTCTTTTTTTTTTCTTTTTTTTCAAACCAAAAAATCGTTTTTACAACAAGTGCATCAAGTTTTTGAAAGAATTAAAAGAGTTTCTAAGCTATGAGGCTTTTATCACCGTGAAGCAAAAAGGTTTATAACTCTCTTTTCATGTAAGTTTATGTCTGTGTTTTCATCATTCTTAAAGGTCTATTTGGTTTTGGTGGCAGACAAAAGGAAGTGAAGCCGAAGAGGATTGTTAAAACCATTGCATCTCAAGCTCAAACATCAAAGAAAACTGAGAGCTTAACTCCTCTAGCTACAAACAAGTACAAGACCAAGAGTTGTATTGATTCCACTACGAGAGAGAAGAGAACAAGTACTCATGGTTTCAGTTTCAGAACTAATGAACGAGCAGAGAAGAGGAAAGAGGTACAGAGATATAAACTGAACTTATCTCTCATTTACTCTGTTCCATTTTCACAGTTGAATTTTTTAGTTTATGAATTATGAGGGACATTTTTTTATATTTCAGAATGTAGTGCGTAAAGCTCTAGACTTTAAAGCAAGACCAATGCCTAATAGCACACAAGCTCGACCTCAAAGCACGTCAAAAGGTCAAGCAAAGGCAAGAGATGATGCTCAAGAACACTCATCTAAAGCTAGTTGTGGTCTGTCAATGGCGAATGGACCGGCCAAGAGTAAACTCAATATTTACAAACAGAGGTTGGATCTAAAGAAGAGTCTAGATAGCATTTTGTCGAAGAGCAGCGACCAGACCACGAGAAACAACGTGAACAAAAGGAGTTTGGTGGTTAGGCGTTCTGCGGTTGAGGTTGCTTTGTGAGCAATTCACCGTCTCTGCTTTTGTTCATTCGATTCAACTTCAGCTAATTAGTACTGTACGGCCTTGCATTTACATTTGAGTTTCTATGTTTATAATGTTTAATATTATAACATAGAAACGCAGATACAAATAAACATGCAGAACCTATGTAACCTTTATGTTAGAATCACCATTTCTTTGGAGATTTCGATCTCCCATAAGGGGATGAGCTGTAAGTATTTCAAATATGTATATGGAATTAATTTCTATTTTTTTTTTTCATCACATTAAATAGAATTTTTATTTCCCAATTATTTTTTAGTTCGTGGCGGCCTAATTATCATTTTCTGCTAGCATGAATTTCCACAATGTGAAAGAGACAATGTAATATATTAGTCTATTACTAATCCTTGTTGTCCATTCCTTAATCTCCATTGTTGTCCACTACGAAGTCACCCACCAAAAGTGACGTTATAAATTGACATTACTCGTGCTTATCCTAATCCAAGGATCGCGACAAATAATGATATGATGTAATTTTAAAAATTGCATATATGTATTACCGCATTAATATAATGTGTGATCATAAAACCAATACAACGAATAAAGTTCTTAGCCACTTGTATAAACATTTTTTCCTGCTTTAGTTCATCTGATGTTTGTTTTAACGTAGTGCAATATTTTCTTACATAACATACGAAACTCACAAAATTACTTATTAATCAAGTTACAACCAAATGTTACCAAGAACTCCAACCACCACCACGGCTACGATCCTCACCGTCAGTTTCCCTGGAACCGCCACGAGTGAAGACGACGACGTTTGATCCGTTTGGTGAGGAGGTTTTCTAAAATAGAAGGGAAAGTAAGGCAATATAGCGTCCGGCGGTGGAGGACCGTATAAACCGTTGCCACTGCCGCTTCCACCGTTGTACGGTGGAGAAGGGTAGTTTGGTAAATTCCCAGTCGGAGAAGGGTAGTTAACGGCTGGAGAAGTATATGGTGGTGGTTGAGTTGTGGACGGTATGGAGGAGCCACCGCCCATTGGTGGTGGATAACATGGGTACGGGCACGGTGTCTCGGATATGGCTAAATATGGGAAGTGAAGAAGAGAAAAGATGGAAAATAAGCTCAACTGGAGAAGTCCATGATCGTTGTTTGTGTTCATGTGTTTCTTCTTTTGTTTTACCTTTCTTGATAAAATTGAATGGTTCGTTTTAATTAATATAGTAAATAAAGATTTGTTGAGGTGTGATAAAGCGCGAGAAAGTAAAGATAAGCTTATTTTGGAAAAAAGCATAGTTGGAAGGTGTGGAGTTTAGCTAGAAGACACTTGTCTTGTAAAATTATTGGTACTAATGGTATTTAACTAGTACTAGTATTTGTCTTCCTAAATCACGTTAATCATTTGTGTTAATTAATCGATAATTATTTGATTATAGTGGTCTTAATCATCGTTTGTTAACAGAATTTCCTTTTGTTAGTTGTGGATTTGCATTAAACTAGTGTTGACGTTTTTTGTTTACTAAAGAGTTACGGACTTATTGGTTTATAGTAATCTTTTCTGATTAGTATCAGAGATCAAAATAAGTTAGTTTAGTCCTTTCTCTCATGAAAATTCAAATTGTTTTATTTAAGGCACGTTTATCTTGAAAAATCCCCAAATTCACAAGTAGAAGTATAAATGTCTGGTCATTTAAAAAATTTGATTAGGTTATGTGGCCGAATATAATGGTTTTATTTTAATCGAATGTAAATTTAAATATTTTTTTTAAAACGTGTTTATATCAAATGTTACATATTTTTGAAACTTTTGATATTCTTTTTGTCAATTGAAACTTTTGATTTAGGCAGAAAATTTGTCTTCTTCCACTTGTCGATCTTTTTAGCTAGTGCTCCGCGCTTCCAAACAAAGAAATATAATGACTTTAGAGTTTACACTATGTGATAATCTATATATTAATATATATGTGTGATTTTCTTGGATCTTGGTTTGATTATAATTATAAACCTGCTTTCTGATCGGCGCCTCAGTGTACACTGTATTCTAGGGGTGGGCAAAAAAATACGAAACCGCATTACCGAACCGAATCCGACTCAAATTATCCGATCAGAATTTATAAAATATTCGATCGGGTTCTATATCTCTAAACCCAAAAATCCGAATCCGAACCCGGACCGAACAGATAACCGAATGGGTATCCAAACTATCATAAACATAAATTAAACTAATGATATTTAGATGTAAGGTTAGACATGTTCATATATTTTAGATAATTTTTTAGTTAATTCGAATATTATGAATTATATTTGGATAATAAAATAACTAATTTATCAACATAATTTGAATTTTTACAATTTTGTTTTTGATATTTTTTCGGGTTTTTTAAAATAAGTCATAAAAAAACTAATAGAATTGAGTTCTTTCTTTGATATCTATATAAATTTGAGTTGTTGTTTTAAAATTTTGATCAATTTGAGTTATGATCAAATTTAGATTTTATGTGTATTTTTAAATAGATTGTACATCGGTTATAACCGAACCCGAAGTCATTTTATCCGAACCCAACACGATTTTATAAAAGACCCGATCGGGTTCTAAACCCCATTACCGAAGTATCCGAAAAACCGAAATATCTGATCCAAACCCGATCAGATATCCTAATGCCCAACCCTACTGTATTCAGATGTTTTGGTTAATTATTCGTGTATTATTGGTTTCGAAGAACATGCATGCTTTGCATTCTATCAAAAAGAGAGATATAATGCAATCATTTTATACAAAAGAATTCAAACCATTTTGTTAAACGACAAATTTTAATTGAATACTCTACACAACCACTATGGACCTAATTATGCCCTCTAAAGAAATCAATGCGTCATTGATGCTTAAAGTGGTAGATGGATGTATAATAATTTAACCCTCCCAAAGAAAGATATAGGATACGTTGTGCACGTACATACTAGCATCCGTTTCCAGAAGTCGTATCGATGCCTCAAGTAAATTTTTCCCGCTAATAAATAATTGTGTAAAGTAATAATTTTCTTATAAGAAAATGGTCCTTGTGATCGTAATTTTTTAGGAAATTTCGTGCGCATATCTGTAAAGGGCTTGACGTTGAGTGATGTTGAAGGTCTTAAAGGTACATAGCTATTTACAATTTTTCGAGGTTTTAGTAGATACCTAGATGGTATATATCGATAATTGATTGTTATTGTTACTGGAAAATTAATCAATTAAATTAAAAATTCATTAAAAAAATAATAACAATTCCTTCAACAGAATGTCAAATCTCATGCTAATCTTATGACCCCCGAATAGCACACCAGTAGTGTCATTTTGTGCGTTTGTTACATGTTATTGTCATTTGTGAGTGCTAATATCGAATATAGACATGGACTCAAGGTGGTTTCATGGACTCAAGTTGGTGAAAAAAATAAAAAGTCCTCTCTCTTTTTCTCTATGTATGAAATTTATTGTTTGGTTCACATCTTATATAATATTTTTAAGTTCCACTAAGTTAAAGTTTTGACAAGTTGCCATGTGTCACTTTTGGTATTGGCAATTAATGTCTAATTTCATGTTCAAAATTTAATTTTTATTTAATTATGATATTTGCCCTTCTAGAATTTAGAATTTTTGAATTTTTTTTAAATGTGATATCAATTTTAATTTAAAGTAAACATTTAATATCAAATTATCTTTATGAATTAATTGAAAATATGTAAAGCCATATTTTATTAGGATATTCTTTTTTTTTAACAATATCTCTTTACAAATAAGTTATAAAAAAATTATTCTATAATAAAATAATAAATGTTTTATAAGATGTTTTGATATGTTTCTATTCACGATATGCGCCATAATATCACTATATAATTTTTTTTAATCATATTTCATATATATCAATATTTTAATAATACGATAGATTTTTATATATTTTAAAATAATTCACATAAAATAGATTAAAATATATTTCAAATATTTAGTCTCTAAACTTATATAATTATTTACTATAAACTTCAAATTTCTATAATATTAATAATCAAAATTGTCAATAACTTAACAATTACTGTATATTATACCATGTTAAGTTTTAAATCCACGCAACGCGTGGACATACCCTAGTTGTTAATATTTTTAAGGACTTATTTTCTAAATTTCTGATATAGTAGATAAATTGATAAAGACTTTATATATGGGGAAAATGAGTTAGCTTATAGTAGCCAATATTGTTCTCATCCCACCACCATGTTAACGGTTCAATCCTAATTTCAATTTACATGGTTCTACCTAGTACCTAGGATTGTGGATAGATACCTCTAGGGTTGTGTACATATATATGTTATATGTGATTTTCGAATCGGATAAAAAATATTATAATATAATTATCCAGAGATATGGATCGGGTATCATATTTTTTTTTTACTTCTCATTATCCGTCTTACGATTTGATAATATGAGTGGATTTTTTTTTTTTTTTGTCAACCTAACTATAAATCAGAAGATTCCAGCTGAGTTGGTGAGCCAAAACGGCAAAATTATGTTTACAAACGAGAATTTGAAAGCACGTGATCTTGCTGAACGGGCGAGACAATCTGCCTTCCGATTAACAGACCGGAGTATTAACGATAATGAGAAGTTGGGTATGCGCACTCGTAATCTCCAGAGCTTCTCCAGTAGAACCGCAAAACTTGGCCACTCCTCTGGATGCGTCACCATGTCGACCATGTTAGCACAATCCGTCTCGAAAATGTGACAATCCACGCCTCTCTCAAAAATGCAGGACATGGCCCAGACCAAAGCGTCCACCTCCGAATGTAGAGGTGATCGTCGTAATTGTTGGTACCACATGTAAAGTTGGCCGAGAAAACGCATCCTCCTCATTAGTCCTTAGTTGGGCATCAGTCCATGCCGAATATTCATTCTCTACCGACCTTATGAGAGTTAGGGAATCTGCTTCTATACCTTGAAAACATCTTTTATTCCTTGATTTCCAGATATACCAGATCACCCATGGGTACATTGCAGTATCCCCTTTTAGAGTATCTGCACTCTTTATTCGCCAGAATTAAAAATCCATATTCGCATAGATCGATGAATGCGAAAGTGTTCCCCTCCCCTGAAGAGATAAGAATAGGGCCCAAATGTCTTTCGCAACCTGACATTCAAATAAAACATGATTAATTGTTTCCTCATGAAGCCCACATCTCCCACACATCATTGAACAATTGATTCCTCGATGATTGATTCTTTCTAAGACTGCCAAAGATTATGATATAACTTGCCATAAAAAATGTTTAATTTTTGGAGGACACTTTATTTTCCAAGCTTGTGCCTTTAATACCGTAATACTTGGTTCACTCAACCCTTTTTCGATATTATTTTTCACCATTTCATTTGCTAACCAATATCCCGATTGAACATTATACATGCCTGATTTAGTAAAATGCCAAATAAACCGATCCGACATTGTGGATGTATTTATCTCCAACCCTTGAATAAGAGAGATGTCCCCTGGTTCCATAAATTCCTGGAGCATCGGGAGATGCCATTCATTTGTGACAAAATTGTACAAATGATTAACCTTTAGATTGGGATGCAGCATACTGCCCCTTCCCCTTGCCGGTCTTGGGTAACTATCCAGAATCCACTGGTCCTGCCAAACTGCAATACTGTTCTCTGACCCTACTAATAATCGGCTACCGATATATAAAAGATTTCTGGCCGACCATAAACTCCTCCAGCCGAAAGAAGGTGAATATGGCTCCTTGGCCATCAGTGGATGCATATCCCTAAAATATCTACCTTTGAGTACACGGGCAACCAAAGAATTTGGGTACTTAAATAGTCTCCATAATTGTTTTGCCAATAGTGTTGAATTAAAGTGTTCCAAAGAGTAAAAACCCAGCCCACCTTCGTCTTTGGAGAGGCATAACTTCTCCCATGCTTGCCAATGGAGGCCCATGGTATTCCCATTTGAACACCACCAAAAGTTTGCTACAACACTGGTTAACTTTCCTACTAGCGCCTTTGGGAGTCGGAAGCAGGACATTATGTAAGTCGGAAGCGCTAGCGCTATAGATTTAACCAATACTTCCTTACCACCTTTAAACAGAAACTGAGCAGACCATCCATTCACCCTATCGTTTAAACGTTCTACCAAAAAATGAAATATCTTTGTCTTCGAGCCTCCCAAACTTTCCGGGATACCTAAATATGAACTCATGCCCCCTTCTTTATTTATATCCATGAATGCCTTAAGACTATTTTTTGTGACGATACCCACATCTTGTCCAAACATAATTTAGGATTTTTCAAAATTTATCTCTTGCCCTGATGCCTTCCCATAATTTATGATGACGTTCAGAAGCACCCTACATTCGCTCTCTTCCGCTTTACAAAAAAATAAACTATCATCCGCAAAAAGCAGATGACTGACCAATGGACTACTTCTTGCTATCTTAATTCCTGTCAAACTTCCCACCCTTTCCATTTTCCGGACATTAGCAATTAGGACCTTTGTACATAATATGAATAAATATGGTGATAAAGGATCACCCTGTCGCAGTCCTCTTCGAGGTAAAATCCGACCCCTTGCCTGTCCGTTGATGAGAACCTGATACGAAACTGATCTCACACACGTCATTATCCAGGCTGTCCACACGGTTCCGAAACCCAATCGGGTGAGTACCGCCTCTAAAAAATCACACTCTATCCTATCATACGCTTTACTCATATCCGTTTTAACGACCATGTATTCAAACCGACATGCTGAGTTCGTCTGTAACGCATGAAACATTTCCTGTGCTATTAGGATATTGTCCGAGATCAAACGTCCAGACACAAATGTCGACTGTGTTTCCGAAATAACCTTTGGTAACAGATGCTTTAGCCGTAAGCACAAAACTTTTGAAATAATCTTATAACCCACATTACATAAACTGATCGGCCTGAATTCACTCATTCTCTTCGGCTTATCCGTTTTTGGAATGAGACAAATGTTAGTCTTATTTAAACGACTATCAAAGGACCCCGTTCGAAAGAAATCTTTCAAAAATCCTATCAAATCTCCTTTCAAGGATGGCCAAAATATTTGATAAAAAAATGCCGTCATTCCATCGGGACCCGGTGCCTTTTCCGGGTGCATTGAGAATATTGCCTTACAAACCTCCTCCTCCCCAATATCTTGTGTTAATATATCATTCATCTCCCCTGTTATGACTGGTTGCACCTCTTGAAGTATTTCCGTAAAATCAGTTGGTCGTGAAGACTCGAACAAATTTTGGAAATAAGTTGTTGCCGTTTCTTCAATATCCTGTGCTTTTTCTTTCCAAGCCCCCTCCTCATCAAAGAGTCCCATAATCCGGTTGCGTGCCCTCCTTTGCTTTGTAGATTCCTGGAAATACTTAGTATTATGATCCCCACACTTATGCCATAGCTTATGGCTTGTTTGCCGCCAATATTCCTCCTCATCCCTATATGCTTCTTGCTATTTCCTACAAATAACCCTGACCTCTTCCGTCGAAATCGTGTCATCATTATTTGCCTCCTCTAGAGCAGCCTTTAGCGATGCGATATGTACATGGTTTGGTATAACATTATTTTTTCTCCACCACGAGATAGAATTCCGACAGTTTGATATCCTATCCACAAGACCTACTTTATGAAAATTTAAAGTCCTGTTCCAGCCCGCCTCTATAGATTCTTGCAAACCCGCCTTACCAATCCAACGCTTATCAAATCTAAATGGTTTTCTAACAATAGTTAAGCTTTATTAAAATTCACATAAACGATTTCAAGCTTTTCTATAAAAAAAATCGTAACATAATTTTTTTGTATTTATGAATTGTTTTCATAAATGATAAATTACAAAAATTAAGTTTTTAAGTT
The DNA here is from genome assembly GCA_900128785.1 of Arabis alpina. Taxonomy (NCBI): domain Eukaryota; kingdom Viridiplantae; phylum Streptophyta; class Magnoliopsida; order Brassicales; family Brassicaceae; genus Arabis; species Arabis alpina. Next base: position 22,333,818 of record LT669788.1, on the reverse strand, counting down.
TGTAATTTTGTTGAAAATAAAAAAAAGTTTGTAATTTTATATCTTTTTTTTTTTTGAACTGCATTTTTGATTAAAGACGTCTAAACTTGTTCCTCAAGAGATGCACATAACGCATTCTTGGCAATTGAATCTGCTAGACTGTTAGCAGACCTTGGTATGAAAGTAAAAACCACAACATCAAAGCTACTGGAAACCTCCGCAATATCTGCTAGGATCCCATGAAGGGCGGTGATGGTTGAGCCGGAATTAATGGCTCTGATGAGGATTAAGGAGTCGGATTCTAACGACACTTTCCTTATATTCTTCGAGTAGGGATGGAACAATGCAGCCCTTATGGCCAAGGCTTCTGCTAGGAAAGGAGAACTCACCGAAGAGTGTACCTGTGTGAATTTCGCAATACGAGGAAAAGAAGGGGTCTGAACAACCCATCCTAGTCCAGCTCGGTTCTTGGTTCCATTCCAAGCTATGTCAGTTTGGATTCTTGTGATATTTCCGTCCAGGATTCTTGTTGTATCCATAGGTCTCGGTTCTGCCTCTGACTTTTTAGATTTTGTGGGTTTAATCCTTTGTCCAATAAGCCATGAGCGAGCTTATACAATGGACTTAGACACCACTTCTTCAACAGACAAGTCCTCTTTTTCAAAGATCTTTTTGTTTCTAGCCAGCCACAAATTCCAGCTTAGCCAGGGTGCTAGAGAGCCTCCACTTATTCCTGATGGTGGGAGGGATTCTATCTTCTTTACCTGCTGCCAAGTATCTTCAAAGGATGCTCCCAGTGGGATCTGTATCTGATTAGTAAATGGGGAGGATTCCCACACTTGTTTTGCAAAGGGGCATTGGAACATAACATGGGCCACTGTTTCACTTGCTCCACATCTGGGGCAGGGGAGATCTACCGAATGAATTCTATCCATAAGGTTTTGTCCTACTGCAAGAGCACCACTAGCAGCTTTCCAAAGAAAAGATTTGATCTTTGGTGCCGTCACTAGGGACCAAATGTCAGCATTCCAATTCAGAGAGCTTTGGATGACCTTTTGATGTAGAGCCTCTTGAGCTACAAAGTAACCCGACTTGACAGAGTATACCCCAGACTTTTCCTTTAGCCAAATCCTAGTATCCTCTGCTCCTTGGAGGCTTGTTTTGATACTTCTAATCTTTGTTTCTAGGTTAGGCAGGATTTCTCTAATCTTTGGTATATCCCAATCCCCTGTTTCTTGGTTAAATAGGTCTGCAACTTTGAGCTCAAATTCACCTTCACAAGCTGGGCCAAAGGGAGTAGCTGGTGCTGATGTAGATAGCCAGTTATCTTTCCATAGGTGCACTGATTTTCCATTCCCAATCGCCCATCCCAGGTTTGTTGCTAAAAGGTCTCTGCCACATAAAATACTTCTCCAACCATGAGACGCTGATGAGGGGCACGTGCTCTGTAGGAAGCTCGTACCTATGCAATATTTGCCCAAGAGGATTCTAGAGAGGAGCTTGTGTGGGTTCATCAGAATTCTCCAACTTACTTTGGCAAGGAGGGCCTCATTGAAGCTAGTTATGTCACGAAAGCCCAAACCTCCCTTGCTTTTATGTTGAGACAGTTTTTCCCAGGAGATCCAGCTGAGTTTCCTTTCATCTTGTTTTGAATCCCACCAAAATCTAGTGAGCGCAGATTGGATGCGTTTACAGAGTGAGCCTGGTAACATGAAGCAAGACATCGCATAAGATGGCATTGCTGAGAGTACACTTTTTAACAGAACCATCTTGCCAGCTCCAGATAAGAACCTGTTCGACCAACTAGCAGCTTTTTGTCTGATTTTGTCAACGATGGAGGTGAAGAGATCACGTTTCCTTCTTCCGAAATGTTCTGGTAGGCCTAAGTACTTTCCAACTCCCCCTTCTTTCTCAATGTTAAGAGCCTTCTTTACTCTTTCCTTAATCTCCAGAGGGGTCTTCCTAGAGAAAGTAATTGAGGACATTTGGAGGTTGATGGATTGGCCCGATGCTTCCCCGTACCTCTGGAAAATCTTGAGAAGCTCTGCAGTGTTCGCCTCACTGGTAGGGCAAAAAAACATCGTATCGTCGGCGAACAATAGGTGGTTGACTCTGGGGCTTCTCTTGGCTACTCTTAGCCCCTTTAGTCTCCCTGAAGCTTGAACTTGTGTGCATAAGCCGGACAAGACTTCGCTACAGAGTATAAAAAGGAATGGAGATAAGGGGTCACCTTGGCGTATGCCTCTACTAGGGGTAACATTGCCATGTGAACCCTCATTGAGCAAGAAGGAGTAGCTCACTGTGCCTACACACTGCATGACCCAAGTGATCCATTTTTGGTGGAAACCAAATCGCTGAAGGACAAGCTCTATGAACTCCCATTCCAGGCGATCATAAGCTTTAGACATATCAGTCTTTACCGCCATTGCACAATATTTCTTAGCTCCTGATGACTTCAGATAATGCAACATCTCATGGGTTATCATCACGTTATCAGAGATTGCCCGACCCGGCACAAACGCTGATTGGTTCTCGGAGATAAGATCAGAGAGGATTGGTTGTAAGCGTTGGGTTAAGAGCTTGGAGATGATTTTGAAGTAAACATTGCATAAAGCAATGGGTCTGTAATCAGACAATCGCTTCGCTCCTTGTTTCTTCGGAATGAGTCGGATGAATGTTTCATTACTGGACTGGGGCAGCTCACCAGAGAAGAAGAATTTCTGGATTTCTTGTACGATTTCGAGCGTTCCAGTTAGAGTGGAAGAAGCTCGCCGAGAAACCGTCTGGCCCAGGCGCCTTATCCGCATTTATGGAGAATACAGCTTGACGGATTTCCTCAGCTGATGGTGCTTCAATTAACTTGTCATTTGTTGCCTCTGAGATTCTTGGTTTGATTGCCTCCAAAATTATTTATCTCCGGTTGCCATCTTCGGATTTAAACATCTTGCTAAAGTAGGAGATAACCACTTCAACAATTTGATCTTCTTTAAATTTGGGAACTCCGTTTTCATCTTCAATCACTGCGAAGCTATTTATAGTTGTTCTCCCTTTCGCAATCGCGTGAAAGTAACCAGTGTTTCGATCTCCCAAACTTAACCAAAGATTTCGGCTTATTTGCTTCCAAAACTCCTCCTCCTCTAAGTATGCGCATCGAAGTGTCTCGTTTAATTCAGTGATTAATGTTTGGTTATTCACCGGCGCCGACATTGCAGCCTCGAGTTTCCGTTTTGCTTCAGTTATTAGCTTGAGGCTATTAAGAACATGGGCCTTGTTCCATTCAATGAGAGCCCATTTGCATTTTGAGATTATTTGGGCCACAGTCCTTAATGGGCCTTGTTTCCATGTATCTGAAATTAGCTTCACGACTTCCGGCTTGTCGCGGTTTCGACGATCATATCGAAATGGACCCTTCTTTCTTTTTCGAGAGAGATCAAAGTGAGTGATTAACGGTCGGTGGTCGGAGCCTTCGAAATCTAGGTATTCCGACCTCGCCACTGGAAATTTCTCAGCCCAATCACTGTTTGCGAGAGCCCGGTCTAGTCGACATCTTACCAGATGTTCATGTCGGACCCCTCTCCAAGAAAGACAGTCGCCGGAGAATTGTAGGTCATAGAGATCATTGGCGGAGAGGAACGTTCTGAAGTCGATGAACGTACCTTCAGCTCTCTCAGGTCCGCCAAATTTCTCCTCATTGCTGATGATTTCGTTGAAATCCCCAGTCAATAACCAAGGGGAAGATCAAATCGCCGCCAAGCTGGTTAAGCTATCCCAAACCTGTTTCCTCTTTGATCGATCTAGGTCTCCATATACGAGTGTGATGTAGATTAGGCTTCCTTCGTGCATCAGTTTTGTGTCAATGAAGTTATCGTTGGAGCTCAAGATTTCCAGATCAATTCCTTGCTTCCAGAAGAGAGCAAGGCCTCATTGTTTTGAGCTTGCGAAGGATAAACTTCTCAGATTTCTTTGTCTCAGAGAGAAAGAAGATTTCAGGGATACTCTCGCAGTGAATCTCCCTTATCCTGCGAACTGTCAAGGGGTTCCCCAGCCCTTGACAGTTCCAGCTTGCCACTTTTAAGGAACCGGATTTGAGGGAGCGGGAAAATCCGAGACATTCCTGGTTCCGGCTCTTGGTGTGTTGGTTGTTGTCCCTTCCATTGCAGTAGCTCTCTCGCTTTCTGGACCCGGGTCGCCTTCTTCTATGGACTGGAGGATCCCAGTTCTGCGAGACTTCGACCGAGATTTGTGTCTGATTTGAGGAGAGATCTGCACCTGGAGTAAGTTTCTCTTTCTTGCCTTGGCCCCTGTCAGCGGGCTCGCACCTGCTCTGCCTGTAATTTTCCTGGTTCCCGGGGGTCTCCCCGGTTTCCTCTTTGTTTTGGCCACCTGAGAGAGGCTTGGTACCCCACCAAGAGGCTCTGGGAGCTCTGGATTTATGGGTCCAAGTCGCAGGGCCACTGGGGACCTAACCTTGGTTGGTGGGGAGAATTCCTTTTCTAGTGATCTCGGGTTGATGTTTGAGAAATCCGACTCCCCAGATGGGCTCAGGACTCTCAGATGAGCTTCTCTTTCAGCCTGCAGGATGGTTTCAGCTGTCTCATCCACTTGTCCAGTTAGCTCCGCTTGTCTGTATCGTTCTTTTCGTGCAACATTTTCCACCGGGTCAGCCACATTTGAGTACTGGACCATAACATCAACTACTTCTCCTCTAACCTCTTCAAAGGTCCTCAGTGGTGGAGGTGTGAGAGGATTTATGTCTCTTTGAGAAGAGGGACCACCTGCAGGTGAGGATTCTACTCTTTCCCATCTTTGAGCTGCTCCTAGTGAAGAATTATTGCTTAGTTGCGCTCTTTCAGCTCTTCCAGGTCTGCGGGAGTTGTAGCTCCTTACATCATTTTTGGAGTGAGAGAAGCTTTGGTTGTGAGGGGTCTGAGACCTCTGAGATCCATTAGAAGTAGCTCTTGGTGATTCACGATGGGAGGAGCTACGTCTGTGTCCTCTCTGGTAATCTGAGAGAGGGTTCCTTCTATACTCAGGGAGGGGGGCATTGTGGAAGGAGTCTCTTCTTCTTGGGGACAGATCCTGGGTATGGTTCACTCTTCTAAAAGGTGATTGTTCACCTTGTCTTGTCGAATTTCTAGTAGACTCTGCTACTGGTCTTGAGTTTCCACTTGGTCTTCTTTGGGGATCATGGATTGATCTATCTGCTGTTCTCTCAAGGTTTGAAGATGTCCGGTTTGGACAGTCCTTCTCTTCATGGTTCAGCATCAGGCAGTTGGTGCAGAATTTTTCAAGTCTTTCATACACTAAGGTGGCCTGAACCTCATCACCATTTGAGTATTCCACTAAAGTGGTTTTGGTGAGAGGTAGCAGCCCATTTATCTGGACTCGCACTTTTGCTGCTGTGAGGGTGATATCAGATTTTTCAAAATCGCCAATACTTTCACCAATACTCTGAATGATTTCTTGTGTCCAGAGGTGGATAGGGAGTCCTTGCACCTTAACCCAGAAGGGGATCTTACAAGGGACATCTCTGTCCACAGTTGGCTCCCACCTTTGTAGGATAACCATCCATTTAGCATAGTGGTATGGACGGTTACTAAGAACCAATTGAAGGTCTTCCTCAGTAGTAAATTGGAATTGGAAAAGACCTAGACCTAGATCGGTTCCCAGGGGTCTGGTGGAGGTTTCCCAGATATCAGTGAAAAAAGCCAGGAGGGATTTGACTCTTTGGACATCAGGGTTCGTGATTCTTCCAACCAGGGTAAGCGCATGTTGTTTGATCAAGGCTGAGTTGTCAGAGTCCTTGACCTTAACTCTTGAGACACCTTGTGGGTAGCTAGCTGCTGGGGCTTTCCCTTTTTCCTTGTAGGTCAGTCTTTGAGCCATCTTCTTGCAAAGGTGGAGGGTTCTTTGGGAAGTTTGGAATCAGGTCTTGTAGAGTCTAGTTGTTGAGGATTCGGAGAGGACGCTTCAGGGGGTTTAGAAAGGAGGGTTCGAGAAAGCTTACCGCCATTGTATGGACCCTCCGACGGTCGGTCGGGGTGGAACCACGGGAAGAGCCGGTCAGAAGGTTGAAGTTTGGTTGATGTTTACTAAATGTGGTAAAGAAAAGTAGATGGTTTTAGGTTTAGAGGGGAGCCTTCTAGTTCAAGCAAATTTGGGGAAGTGTGTCTGAGAGAAGTTTTTTTGTTATGATAAACGTAATTTAATATCTCTTGAGCTATATGTTGCCTATTAAGAGTGATCATTTCTCTTTTTGTAATGACTTCTTCATTTTTTATATAATTATATATTTTAATTATTGATAAATTATGTTATAATAATTTAGGTAAAGATATTGGATCGGGTATCAAGCAAATCAACATTTTTTACCAAGTATTAATAATTAAGATACCCAGTTTTTATAGATTGAATACGGGTAATTTTACATATCGAATACAGGTAATTTTATCATCATGGGGATTAGGCGAGTGGTAAAAATCTGGATCACCCTTCATTATAAAAAAAAAAAAAATCTCCAATACAGGTTGGGTAACACGTACTATCAAGATACCCGTCTCACGCCCATGAGTTGATAGGTTTGTGCCCAAACATGATTTATATATATGTGAAAATTTGTTATATATACAAGGTCGAGAAAGTAATAACAAACAAATGAGAATTTAACACAAAATAGTAATAATACGGTGCGGTTAGCTACTACTACTTGCGACTTTCCTCTTACCAAAATAAGTAAAAAAAATGATAATGACTAGTACTACTAGACGTTCAGAAAAGTTTTAAACAAATAGAATATCACATTATACATGTCTTTTCAAAAAGTTTATACATATGTATACTAATCGGTAATTAGCTCATTACTAAAGGAGCTTCCATGAAATTATAAAAGAGTTTGAGTTGTATTGCCTTTTTTCAACCAATAAAAGCATTAGCACAGTTGGGTGCTGCACAGTTACCTCTAAAAAGATCTAAACGAATAATTTCTCTAATTTAACGATGCCTTGTATAACAGACAAAATTTCATTATATTTCTTAAGATCAATTAGCAATCAGTAGAATATCTTAATTTTCTTTATATGCTAAAGTCGTGACCGCCGCTTCGGATCGGATCTGGATTCCGTTGGACTTTGCACAGACCACGGTTGCTTGAACATGAGCTTCATGTTTTGCAGCAACAATGGTTATTAGATAATGCTAGTGTGGTTCCTTCACATCATTAATTTTTATCAGATCTAAATTTGAGTACCACACATGGTATAGTAATTTATGATTTACGTAAATACTCTATATGAAGAAACGAAAACAGTATTTTCTCCAAAAAAAATAAGAGAAACGAAAAAGGTAAAAAACGTAGGTGAGATTTGGTAGGAAATATAGCGTTAGGCGAAACAAATGAACATGTCATGTATGAGGTCGGTCTTCTGGGCCCCATTTTGTTGAAACCCAAGTTGATCTTCATTTTTTCAATCAAACTCAATTATTCGACACGTGTCTTTTTCTTGTCAAGACGTGTCTTCGACTGAATTTAATTTTTCTCAATTAATCTATTGTCAAGTCATGTCATTTAAAACTACTTTAATTTAGTTAAAACATATTGACTTTTTAAAAATTATTTATGAACAATAAGTTAACTAGAACCGTAAAGAGGAAAGCCAAATAAGGATCAAAATATATTCGCCAATATCTCCTTTTTAACTTTACATAAAAATGTTTTTTTGTGAATAAGTGTAGCTTCTTCATATTTTTTTTTTTTTTAAACAGCTTCATAATTGTAAACTTTGAAGTATTTTGCTTTTTCTATAAAACTATTCCGCGTAAAGTAAACTTTCCAATTTCGAGAATCAATCGAACAGCAAGTTGGCACGGAGAACATATCAATGTCAAATAAAGAGAATGCATTTTTTTTTAAACATTTACATAATTTCTCTGAACAGAATTTTGGTATACGTACGTACCTTATTAATTTGGTTAAAAAACCATTAGAATTTTTTGGATACAAGAAAATATGATGAAACATATATAATCCTAGCTAGAAAAATTATTAACCATAATCGACCAATAACGTTCTTCAATTACTAAATAAAAAGTATCTGATCTGAATTCTGAACATACCAACAAATCTTTTAATTGTTTTACTCCAATCAAGTTTCAAAGAATCAAGAAACTCAGAATTCCAAACCCGATTAGACCGGAGAGCTTCACCACCGTAAAGCTTTTTCCGGCGGCTGCTCCGAATTGCTCATCAACGGGGTAAAGATTTCCCGGCGGACCGGTTATGTACAAGAAATTAGCCGGCGGCGGCGGTGGACAGTAAGGACCGACTTTCTTCGGCGGCGGTGGCGGGAGAGCCGGAGGAGGAGGACACGACGGAGGCGGCGGAGATGGTGGTGGAGGAGACGGCGGAGGAGGGTTTTGGACGCAGCTTGGAGAACACTTTATAGGATCGACCTCGTCGAGTTTCCTACTGGCTGAAGAAGCGTTGGTGATTATTGGACACGTCAGCAACGTGATCATCACCGTGAAGAAGAAGAAGACGGCCACGTCGGATCTCCGGTGGTCTGACATGTTGCGAACGAGGAGGGTTTAGATTTGATCAAAGAGAGATAATAAAGAAGAGTGTGTGTGGAGATTGTGCTTAAGAGAGTTAAAGAGTTTGAGAGGAGACGTGAAAATGAGAGGTGATGATGAATGCGTTCTTGTTACGTAAGTCAAGTGCATGGGAGTCATAGACTTGTTAAATAGTGTGTATAATATCATTTAATATTTTTGTGTAAACTTTTTTATAAGTCTTTTTCTAACGAATGACAATTTTTAATTTTTAACAAGAAGACTCTAGTTGTATTATATATGAAGCTAATAGTTAAGTAGTACCCGTCGGTCCACTAATAAATCGCATTTTCATGCGAGTGGGGCCCATCTAACCATCATTTTTTCCTTCATAAACAACTACTACTATTTTCGTTTTCCTCGTCATGAAATTTTAAGTTGGCGATTAAAATCCACCGTCGTCTAGTCATTTTTTGTTAGTCGAGTAGTTTGGCCTTGGGCTGATGGTTTATTTAAACCATGGACACTGCCTGAAGTAGGTCTTGAAATCAAGACATGATCATGTTCCCAACCAAAAAAGTCTCCAAAATCAACCGGTAGAGGCTTTACCGTATAGCTATCGACACGGGTTTGGTGGCATGTTTGTATAATTAGGTTTGCTTTGTCAACAAATTATTGAAGAAAAAAAACGTAAATATAATGGTATATATCAATCAATATATGCGAGTGCGTGTAGTTGCTTAAAGCGTAAGTGTTGCTTTTTAGTGGAACTTTGCTTTAGTTGTTCAATTACATAAAGAGAATATAGCAGAAAATATTTCATATGGTATTGTCTGGAAAAAACAAAAATTGGATAAAATACTTTCGTATTATTGAAGAATAATTCGTGACAGTATAAAATTTAACAGCGTAGACTATTTTTTTTATATAAAATTATATAACATGAGAAGAAGAAAAACTGGTTTTGGTCGCCATGTAACATGCAAAGAAGCATCTAAAAGTCTATATTGGTCCAAAAAAATTGGATTATAAAATTCAATAATCATTATAAAATGATACATGATACACTATTTTTATTTTATTTTTTTCGGCACATCATTTTAGATGCCGGTTCATAGAATATGAAAACTAAAATTAACACACACAAAAAGAGAGAATATGATAAAAGTTGGATAATATTCCAAAAGACGAACCTGCACAACAACCGTGGATTATGGAAATAGCATTTTGAGGCCTTGGCCCATTATAGAACATTAAGCCTTATTTGGGCCTAATGGTAAATCTTATTTTTATAAATTAAAAACAAAAAGAGCGAGTTTTAATGGCGGATATACGAAGAAGAAGAAGAAGAAGTATAACTGTATAAGTATGAGAAATATGTCTCAGGTTTTCGAAATTCGAGCCAAGTGCGATACAAGAAATCGAACCTTCTTCTTCTTACTTCTTCTATTTCTCATTTTTCCCAATCTATTTCTCTATAAAAACCTTTTTCTCTTGTTTCGAATTCTTCATTTTCACTCGCATTGAGAGTTTTCTTCTTCTTCTTGTTCTCTAACTTCAAGAATCGTCATAAAGTTTTCTTCTTTAAGCCTTTTCTTTCACCAATCAAAGCTTTCTTGTGTTCTTGACGAGTTACGGAATCGGAATTGTTTCTTGGGTTTATGATTTCGCATTGTTTGGGGGAGATTCTTTGATTTAGGGTTTAGGGTTTAGGTAACTTTGGGTGCAAGCTATTTATTTTGTGTGTTTCTTTCAAGAACTTTGAAATGCCAACGAATAGCAGAACGTGTTACGACTGTGGAAATGTTTTGAGCGGTTTTAGTTCACACGAATTCTGTTGTAAGAGCTGTGATCGATTGTTTTGTGTGAGATGTTGTGCGAGTTGCAGTGAGGAAGACGAAGAATACAAGAAGCTGTGTAAAGCTTGTTACGTAAAGGTATACAAAGGGAGTGACAATCTTCTTGGTTCAGCTCAGGATTGCAAGAAAAGTCTTTCTAGGTATTGTTTGACTTCGATTCCCATTAGAAAATGTAGTAACATGAGCTTGTAAGATTATGATGTGAAAAGTTTTGAACTTTCTTGTATTTTGAGTCATTGAGAATATTGGAATTTGTGTCTTGTGTTTGTGTTGTGATTGCAGTTACTATCAGAAAGAAGTGGCAAGATATCATAGTTCAGGTAGAGTTAGTGCAAGAGATGAGCTCTTTCCTCAAGACGGTCCATGTAGGAACAGTTCTAGTCCTCTTGGGCACTCTGTACAGCACACAAGAGAAGAGAGACCTAGTGTCGTCGATTCTTCTGTTCAAGAACATATGGGTGATTTAAGAAAGTCATATCAAGAAGTTCTTCAGGGTCAGGAGGAACCACCGTTGGATTTTGAGAACAACGACCGTATCTGGTATCCTCCACCACCTAAGGATGGCATTGAAAGTAGTGACTTTCAGTACGAGGAAGAAGACAGTGATATTGAACACTCTGCGTCTGAGTTTTCATTGAGCAGGAAAGAACTTCTTACAACTGTGGTAAATGACCAACTTCGAGCTATTGTGGCAGAGTTATTACACGGATACAACTCAGACTGGCTGGACATTGTTACTACTTTAGCACGGGATGCTGCAAATTTCATTAAGCCAGATACTACTAGCACAGGCAGCAGTATGGACCCTGGACAGTATGTGAAAATAAAATGTGTAGCATCGGGAAATCGAAACGAGAGGTATAACTTTCCCCTTTGTATCTTTCCAATCTTGCCACCATTAAAATGTCTAGCTGATATAACTACTAATTGAGTGCTTTGGTGTTGTAGCATCCTCATTAAGGGAATCGTCTGCAGCAAGAAGATCCACTGTAATGGAACGTTTTCGCGGAAAGAAAATCCAAAGTTTCTGCTTGTAGCTGAGTCTCTCGAACATCAGATAGTACCAAGCCAGTTAGCATCCTTTGACAAAGTACTCCAGCAGGTTGGTTCTCTGTTTGCTAATATGAATGACAAAGTACCAAGCCAGTTAGATTTGTTGATCTGTTGATAATAATTGTTGAACTTTTGAATAATGGGCAGGAAAAAGATTATACGAGAACCATAATGGCACAAACAGAGTCTCAACTTCCTAATCTTCTGCTGGTAGAAAAAAGTGTATGTCTATTCGCCCGGCAATATCTACTTGACCAGCAAATTCCGCTGGTTCTCAATATGAAAAGATCATTGCTGGAACGTATTGCCCGTTGCACTGGTGCCCTGTTTTGTCTCTATGGGGATAGTATTTCTACTGCTCAGGTGGGTCAATGTGAGCTGTTTCGAACAGAGGAAGTGAAGGAACAACAATATGCTGGCAGTCCGCAAAGAAAATTGCCAAGGACGTTGATGTACTTTGAAGGATGTCCGAGGCGCCTAGGTTGTACGGTATGTTTAAGAAATTTGATCACACTTGTCTCAGAGCCATCTGAATGTTTTGTCTCTCTATAAATGTTTAAGCAATCACTTGTCTCAGAGCCATCTGAAACTTGTACAGGTTCTTCTGAGGGGCAGTTGTCATGAAGAGCTTAAGAAGATTAAACGTGTAGTTCAGTATGCAGTATTTGCAGCCTATCACTTGGCACTAGAGACTTCATTTCTTGTGGATGAAGGTGCTTCTCTGCCAATAATGCCATCTTCTTGTGCCTTAAATGAAGATATGCTTGATAAGTTGGCTACAAGATCACATTCTTCAAATCAGCTAAAGGGCTTGCAAGAATCTACTGTACCCTCCTCAAGTAGAGAAGTCCCAGAGTCTCAAACTCAACTATTCGGTGAAGAGGAAACTCATGACTCTCACCAGAGCATACTAGTTTTCTTCTCAAGCCGCTGTGTCTGTGAGTCGAAAAGACAAATATGTGTTCCCTCACGTCGCTTGGAGATTAAGTTCTACGGGCCCGAAGATGAACCTCTTGGAATGTATTTGAAGAATGATATTTTCACTCAGGTAACTCTTTTTAATCTGCATTGTCAATTTACTTTTCTGCCATGAAATAAGAAATCTAAAGTTATTTCCTTTTCCATTTCCAATTTTTGGACCGCCATCTAGCTGTGAGTTATGTAAACAGCTGATGGATACACACCGACGCTGCTATACTCATCAGAATGGAAATCTATCTATACACACCAATGTAAAGTTGCTCTCTCCCATGAAGCTTGATGGTGAAGATGATGGAAAGATATGGATGTGGCACCGGTGCCTAAGATGTCCTCGTGTAGACGGTGTCCCACCTGCTAGTCCTAGAGTAGTAATGTCTGATACTGCATCGCGGCTATCTTTTGGGAAGTTTCTAGAACTTAGTTTTTCAAATCGTGAAACTGCAAACCGTGTTGCATCCTGTGGCCACTCACTTCAGAGAGACTGCCTGCAATTTTTTGGGTAAATGTTGAATACTCTCATCTCTGAAAAAATGATCTTAATGATGTGAAAAATTAAATCTTATCTGGATGCGTTTACTTATGATTGAATTTTTTGCAGTTTTGGGAGCATGGCTGTGTTTTTCAGGTATTCTCCCATTAATATACTGACCGTCCATCTGCCCCCACCAGTGCTTGAATTCAACAGCTATCGTCAACTTGAGTGGATATGTAAAGAGGCAAAGGAGGTCTATTTCTAAACTTCATCTCTTTGTGGCCTTTGTTATACATATGCCTATTAGACACATGATTCTTACCCTCTGCAAATTTTGCAGCTTAACGTTAGCATGCAGACTCTGCATGAGGAAATAGATGCTATGCTTACATCGCTGGAATCGAAAGTTGATTCGCTTGATCCCCAAAAATATGATGTTAAGGATCTGAAGAGACGTATAATGGACTTAAATGATCAGTTCCGGAAGGAAAAAGTTGAATATACCGTGAGTATCTTTTCCCTGAGTTTTACTCTTACCAATTGTGTTGAATCCTATTAAAGAGACTCTTCATTGTGAACAGGATGGGCTGCAACCTTTTTTGGTGGAGGATACAAAGTCGTCAGAGATATCTGGATATTCTAGAGCTTAATAGACTGAAATGTGCACTTCTGATTGGTTCTCGTGCTTGGGATAATCAGCTTTTCCAGCTAAAATCTCGACTCGCAAATGAAGCTGCCTTGAAAATCCCTGATGATGAAAATGTCCACTCTAATCTTGAAGCCATTCCTGATAACAAAGACTTGCAGAAATCTGAGAAATTTTCAGAGACAGGCAACATTTCTTCGCTTAGTTCTCTTCCTCTGAGGCCGTTACGTGTTCATTCGCTTGATTCAGGATCAGGGGTCCAAGAGGGGACTCAAAAAGATCTGTTAAGTTTTAGATCATTCCGCGAGTCTAATGTGATGAGGAATTACTCACCAATGCTACCGCTGGAAGTAAGTGAGTTGAATCTGGTTGTTAGTTCAAAGCCTAAATGCATCTCTTCGGCATCTCACATGGCTGGTGAGGCTATAATGTTGATTCCTCAGCTCAACCTTGTTGATATTGTGATTCCTGTATATGGAGATGATCCTGGGAGTGCTGTATCATACGCTCTAAGTTCCAAAGAATACAAGGACTGGGTTGTTAGCAGATCCAACTCAACGGGACCTGTAGATGTTGATAACATTCACCAAGCAGTACAAAAGGAGTCTCAACATTTCACCATTTCTTTCAATGGCAACTTATCTGCATCTGGATGCAATGTGAAGATCCTTGTGACATGTTATAATGCAATGCAGTTCGACACTCTGAGGAAACAATGCTGTCCAAACGAAGTGGAGTTTGTGAGATCCTTGAGCCGTTGTAAGAAGTGGGATGCACAGGGAGGGAAAAGCAAAGTGTACTTTGCAAAATCTTTGGATGAGAGATTCATCATGAAAGAAGTTATAGATAAAGAGATGGAATCTTTTAAGAAGTTTGGTTTTGAATATTTCAAATATCTTGCGGAGTCATACAGTTCCGGAAACCCGACTTGCATTGCCAAGATTCTTGGCATCTACCAGGTTGGTCTGTCCCCGTGTGTAATCACTGATAGATACGTTTGCTTTGAAATGTGAGATTACGAATGTTATTGATTCCGCTGCTATCCATTTCCAGGTCTCTGTCAAAATTCCGAAAGGCGGTAAAGAGATGAAAAAGAACTTGATGGTGTTGGAGAATCTTTTTTACAATAGAACAATATCCAGGATCTATGATCTCAAGGGATCTAAGCGGGCACGGTATATTGCAGACACGTCTGGTGCAAACAACGTACTGCTAGACGAGAATCTAGTGGAGGGAGAACCGATTTTTGTTGGAAGCAAGGCCAAGAGAAGCCTTGAGAAAGCTATAGGGAATGACACTACTTTCTTGTCTGTAAGTAAAAGAAACAAAGCTCTTGATGTGATTTGTTGTCATGTTGATAATAGCGATCTTGTTCACACACTCACTCATTGTCTTCTTTTCAGACTGTGGATATTATGGACTACTCTCTACTGGTTGGATTAGATGAGGAACGCAAGGAGCTGGTCCCCGGGATCATTGACTATGTGAGAGGATACACATGGGATAAAAGATTGGAGACTATGGTCAAGTCTCCAGGTTTACTTGGTGGTCGGAGCAATGAATCTCCGACTGTAATCTCCCCTAAGAAGTACAAGACGAGGTTTTGTGAAGCCATGCCTAGTTATTTTCTTACCGTCCCTGAACCAGAGCTCTGTTTCTTTTAACCATTCTTTACTGATCTCTTACATTTTCATCATTAAGACAATTTTTTGATAGACCTAGGTTTATGATAAGAGTCTTAATAGGATCCCAATTCTATATCAGTACAAGCGGAAGAAAGCCCACAAAGGAAAGGCCTTGAAGCCCACAGACACAGTTGAAGCTTCTGGAATCAAAGACACGTCAAAGGATCTTCTCCTCGGATCAGGTTCAGGTGCTGTTAGCCGTTAGTGGGAAGAGCAATCAAAGGAAGACACGTCATGCTGCAAAGACTGACCATGTGCGTGGTGGAAAAGAGGAAGTAGTATTTACGTTTGTTGTTTTGCTCTTTTTGGACGCATCTTTCATTTTGGATCAACTTGTAATTGGAGGGTCAAGGACTCCTTTGTTTTCCTTGAATGAACCTTGTAAGTTTTCGGATCTTTGAAGGAATTGTGTTTTCTTATTGATTTTGAGAAGGTTTACAAGTTCAATCTTATCAACTTGGTATCAGAGACTCTTTACGACTCACAATCATGCTTCCTACTACAAACACCACCACCGGAGACCTTGAATCACACACGTCGACGAAATCTGAGCTGGAAATTACAGTCGAAGATCTCCAGAAGCAGATGAAAGACGTGAAGCAACAACTTTCGGCGTTGGACCGGATTGAACGGATGTTGGAGAGCTCCGGTCTTTCCGCTTCGTTGACCCCTGTACCATCGAGTGGAGCTCAGGTGGGTACCTCGGTGAATGTCCCTGTTTTTGTTCAACGCGAAGGCAAGGGCATTACAGAAGACTCCCCTGTCCAGTACGGTAACATTAATCGTGAGCTCGGGTATAGTCCGGCGATACATCCACCTTGGACCCCACCGGACAACCGCAACGTACCGTTAACCAGAAAATTGGAACCATCGGTTTTTTACGGAGAGGAAGTCGACAACTGGATTTCCAGAATGGAGCAGTATTTCGAGTTGGGAGATTTCACGGAGCAACAGAAACTCCAGGCGGTGCGTATGTGTTTCGATGATGAAGCACTTAAGTGGTACAAATGGGAGAGAGATCGAAACCCTTTCCTAAACTGGGATCAATTGAAACACCGATTGGTGGCTGAGTTCACCGGGGAAGAACCTATGCCCGCAAGTCAACGACTGTTGCGACTAACACAGGAGGGTACGGTTAGAGATTACTGCCGGGATTTCATCAGCTTGGCGACCAACGCTCCGGAGGTTCCAGAGGTGATTCTCGAGTGGTCGTTTATGAGTGGATTATAACCGCACATTCGTACTCGTACGCAGACATTCTCACCACGAAACCTCTCGAAGATGATGAGCGTTGCCAAACTGGTGGCGGATTGGTCGGAAGCGGACTCAGGGGTGACGGCAAAACGCTCAGGCGATGTCGATAAAGGGAAACGAGTGTCTTTTGCCAACAAACTTGGGCCTTCCAACCCATCTGGGTACAAACACCCTACTGGGCCTCAAGCCTCTCGGCCCACTACGAACCCAGATCCTACTCGCGCAGTCAACACAGTTCGAGGGGAACCACCAAACCCTAGCACTCACAACCGCGTCAAACCACCGTATCGCCGTTTAACACCGGCAGAAATTGCGTGGCGCAAAGCCGAGAATCTCTGTTTCCGGTGTGATGAAAAGGGTCACGCTCGACCGCAGTGCCCTTACGGTGAGCTAAAACTGATGGTAGTGCTGGAGAATGGAGAAGAGCGTGAATGGGACGAAGATCAAGACCCAGTCGAAGATCCTGATGTCCATACGATTGCGGGAGTGGCAGCGTTATCCCTACACTCCATGGTGGGGATATCGTCTCCACAAACAATCAAGCTGCGAGGGACGATCGGAACGACGGAAGTGATGGTGTTGATTGATAGCGGAGCAACGCACAATTTCATCGCTGCGAGATTGGTTCTGAGTCTGGGGTTAGTCACCACGACAACCAGAGGGTATGGAGTGTTAACGGGCACATGAATGACAGTGTTTGGTCAGGGGGTTTGCAAAGATGTGGAGCTGTGTTTTCAGGGATACTCAGTGGTCACCGAGTTCTTGCCGTTGGAATTGGGAAGCGCCGATGTGATCCTCGGTATTCAGTGGTTAGCATCTGTGGGAGATATGCACTGTAATTGGAAGCAACAACGTCTGAGTTTTGAGGTTGACAACAGAGAGGTCTGCCTCCAGGGAGATCCTAGTGTTTGCTGCGCGATGGTTTCAATGAAGGGTTTGTGGAAGGCGTTGCAGCATCAGGGTGAAGGGTTTATTGTAGAATATGGCGGGCTGCAATCGTCTGGTGAACCGGACCAGCCACCATCAGTCCTGAGCTCGATCCTAACTGATTTTCACCAGGTCTTTGCAGAACCACAGGGTCTGCCTCCTTCTCGAGGACGAGAACACGCAATTGTCCTCGCCACTGAGACTGCACCCGTTAGTGTTCGTCCTTTCAGATACCCACAGGTGCAGAGAGCTGAGATTGAAAGACAAGTCACAGCGATGCTTGCTGCAGGCATTATTAAAGAAAGCACGAGTCCGTTCTCAAGTCCTGTGCTTCTGGTGAAGAAGAAAGACGGTAGCTGGCGCTTCTGCGTTGACTACAGGGCCCTCAACAGAGCCACTGTAGCTGATAGCTACCCGATCCCGATGATCGATCAACTACTCAACGAACTCCATGGCTCTGTGATCTTCTCCAAACTCGATCTCAGAGCAGGGTACCATCAGATACGGGTCAAAGCAGAAGATGTTCCTAAGACAGCCTTTCGCACACATGACGGGCATTACGAGTTTTTGGTCATGCCATTCAGCCTGACCAATGCCCCAGCGACCTTTCAATCCCTCATGAATGATCTGTTTCAACAACACTTGCGACGGTTTGTCTTGGTCTTCTTCGACGATATCCTCGTCTACAGCAAGTCTTTGGCAGAACACCAACAACATCTCCGCATTGTCTTTCAGGTGCTTGCATCCAATGAGCTCTATGTGAACCGCAAGAAGTGTCAGTTTGGTCGCAGCGAAGTGGAGTACTTAGGTCATGTGATCTCAGCCAGAGGTGTAGCTGCGGATCCAGCCAAGCTCCAAGCCATGGTGAACTGGCCAACCCCTAAAAACATAAAGGCCTTGAGAGGATTCTTGGGTCTCACAGGCTACTACAGGAAATTTGTCAAAGGCTATGGAGACATTGCTAAGCCATTGACAACTCTGCTAAAAAAAGATCAATTCAAATGGTCCTCAGCAGCAGGTATTGCTTTTAATAGACTCAAGACCGCAATGGCTACTGTTCCAGTGCTAGCGCTAGTCGATTTTTCGGTGCTCTTCGTGGTCGAGTCTGGGGTTGGTTTGGGAGCGGTCTTGATGCAGCATCAGCAACCGATTGCTTATTTCAGTCAAGCGCTCACCGAGAGACAGAAGCTGAAGTCAGTCTATGAACGGGAATTGATGGCGATCGTATTCGCGATCCAAAAATGGCGCCATTATCTGTTAGGCCGCAAGTTCCTGGTCAGAACTGATCAAAAGAGTCTCAAGTTCTTGTTGGAGCAACGTGAGGTGAATTTAGAGTATCAGAAGTGGCTGACAAAGATCTTGGGCTTCGATTTTGACATCCAATACAAGCCAGGGCTCGAGAATAAGGCGGCAGATGCTCTCTCCAGGCTGGGAACTCCTGAATTCTTTGCGTTGTCCATTCCTATGGCCATTCAACTGTCTGAGATTGAGGCTGAAGTGGATAAAGACGCAGAACTCTCCAAGATCAAACAAGAGGTATTGACTGATCCCACTTCTCATCCGGATTTCTCTGTGGTGCAGGGCAGGTTACTCAGGTTGGGAAAACTGGTCCTTCCTCATACGTCATATCTGGTTGGATTGATACTGAAGGAGTTTCACGATGGGAGAATGGGTGGCCATGGAGGCATTTTGAAAAAGCAGAAGGGTATTAGTGCCCTGTTTTACTGGAGGAAGATGATGACAGATATTAAGCAGTACGTGGCGTCTTGTCAGGTTTGCCAGCGCCATAAATACTCCACCTTGGCTCCGGCGGGGTTGCTTCAACCCTTACCAGTTCCAAAGCAAGTATGGGAAGATATCTCAATGGATTTCGTGGAGGGGTTACCCAAGTCTGAGGGATTCGATGTGGTTATGGTGGTCGTGGACCGTCTGACCAAATATGCACACTTCATCAAGCTAGCTCACCCCTTTGGAGCCCCTGCAGTGGCATTGACCTTCATCCAAGAGATTGTCAGGCTTCATGGATTCCCAAGAACCTTGGTATCAGACAGGGACAACGTCTTTACCGGGAAATTTTGGACTGAGCTCTTCCGTTTGGCTGGCACTCACTTGAACTTCACCACGGCATATCACCCACAGTCGGATGGCCAAACCGAGGTTACCAACCGCGGGCTCGAAACTTTTCTCCGATGCTATGCTAGTGACAAGCCGAGAACTTGGGTGACTTATCTACCTTGGGCTGAGTTGAGTTATAATTCCTCCTACCACACTTCAATTCAAATGTCCCCTTTCAAAGCGGTCTATGGTAGAGAACCACCAACCCTGCTGCAGTTTGAAGATGGCTCCACGGATAACGCGTCCTTAGACAAGCTGTTAAGGGAACGTGATGAGATGTTGAGTTGTATCCAACAGCAACTCCTGAAAACTCAGCAGCTCATGAAACACCGCGCCGACGATCACCGCAGAGAAGTTGATTTTGCAGTGGGGGACATGGTCTTTCTCAAGATTCGACCTTACCGACAGAAAACCCTGGCCAGGCGCGCTAATGAGAAGCTGGCTGCAAGGTTTTATGGTCCGTACGAGGTGGAAGAAAAGGTGGGAGCTGTGGCCTATAAACTCAAGCTGCCTCCAACGGTGAAGATCCATCACACCTTCCATGTCTCCCAACTGAAGGCAGCAAAGGGAAATGGCCTCATTCCCATCTCCATTCCTCCACAACTCACTGGGGAAGGCGTATTGGAAGCAGAACCTGAGCTTATCCGTGATGAGAGGGTGAACAAGCTGACTTCAGAAGATGAGGTACTCATCCAGTGGAAGGGTCTTCCTGAATACGATTGCACTTGGGAAAATAAACAGGTGATAGAAAGACAGTTTCCTAGCTTCAACCTTGAGGACAAGGTTAATTTCAAAGGAGGGGGTATTGATAAGAGTCTTAATAGGATCCCAATTCTATATCAGTACAAGCGGAAGAAAGCCCACAAAGGAAAGGCCTTGAAGCCCACAGACACAGTTGAAGCTTCTGGAATCAAAGACACGTCAAAGGATCTTCTCCTCGGATCAGGTTCAGGTGCTGTTCGCCGTTAGTGGGAAGAGCAATCAAAGGAAGACACGTCATGCTGCAAAGACTGACCATGTGCGTGGTGGAAAAGAGGAAGTAGTATTTACGTTTGTTGTTTTGCTCTTTTTGGACGCATCTTTCATTTTGGATCAACTTGTAATTGGAGGGTCAAGGACTCCTTTGTTTTCCTTGAATGAACCTTGTAAGTTTTCGGATCTTTGAAGGAATTGTGTTTTCTTATTGATTTTGAGAAGGTTTACAAGTTCAATCTTATCAGTTTAGCCCTCACTGGAGGATGTATATGTGTAGTTACTTACCAAATTAATTACCCAATTCAAGGTAAATAATAGGTACTGAATTTTTTGTATATTTTTCGTTATATTGATAAAAGGGAAAAGTGACTTGAGAAAAAGGATTTTGTCGTCTTGATCTTGTGCAAAATAAGTTTTTGAGAGCAACAAACCCTAAAAGACAACATTGCTGACTTTTCTTATTTCTTGCTTCCCAAGCTACCAACCCACGTTAAAAATTGCGGGTTTTATGGGTTGTTGAAGATGATGATAGTGATAGTGAACCATCCATTCTGGTCAAGCAAAAGTCATCTTTTGAAGCAACAAAACAATGACAATACTATGTCTTATTTAGGTTGCAATCTTGAAGAAACTTTCAAACAAAATATCTATATTTTTTTGTTCAAAGATATTTCAATTCATTGAATTCGGAATCCGTCATTTTCTTCACTTGACCCATTGTGAGGTAATGTTGTCCGAAAGTTTTTGATACGTCCAGCGAGGAAATTGACTCTTCCGGTTATCACGCCGGTTTATTAGTACATGCATGTGGTCCTCTTCTAATTGCCTACTGAATCAACTGCAATTTTGACATTTAACCAATAATGTAGCTAAAATACTTTTATTTATTTATTTTTAACAATTGCTTCTCTTCTAAGGAACGTTGATTAGTAACCAATTGGTCCAATTCACATGAATCGATTCCGTGAAGTACCTACCAATCTGCCTTATAATATATCCATAGTAAAGAAACCTAAATGTTTTGAAACAATCAATTCAATGTTTATTATTCCTCATTTTTATTACAAATACAACAATAAATAAATACACAGCAAGCAAAAAAAAAGAGTTCGATTCTCGAAAACTCTTTTAGCTCACCATCTCCAAATTCAGTTCAACAAATGGAATTACTATCCCAAAAAAAAAAAAATTCAATCAATTGAACAAAATATTAACATAAATTTAAGAAAACAGCCAACCAATTAATAATTTATTGGCATGCTTTACGAAGAAGCTCTAACAAAGACATTGCTTTCCTTTTGCCTCTCTCTGTTCCGTTCTTTGATATATCCATCAATGGTACAACTGCACCGAGTCTACCTATCAAGACCAGTTTCTCAGTGTCTCTCTTACACAGCGAAACCAATATCGCTGTTGCGTTCTCTCGGTTTCTAGCTTGATCCGTCTGTAGAATACTTATCAATGCGGGTAAAGTATCCGCTTTTACTATCGCGGATTTCGCGTCTTGATTGCTTGCGAGAACCGAGAGTATTGTTAATGCTTCATCAACCATCCGGTGTTGGCTCGAGTCACTGAGCATTTTCGCCAATGCAGTTACTATACCAGCTCTAACCGCTCTACCTTTGTTTCCCTGATAGATGCAGAGATTGAACAATGCCGTGGCTGCGTCTTTCTTCCCTCTTGGAGTCCCGTTCTCGAGTAGATCCACTAAGGCAGGTATCGCACCTGATCCGCCTATTATGATCTTGTTCTCATCGGCTAACGAAAGGCTAAAGAGTGCCGCTGCTGCGTTTTCTCTTGCTTCCATGGTTCCAGCTCTAAGGACTTGAACAATGGAGGTGACTGCACCAGCAAACATAATCAGCTCTTTGTTGTTGTCATATATAGAGAGGTTGAGAACACAAGTGATTGCGTTTTCCTGCGTTGGAACGTCCTCTGAGGTTAAAAGATTCACCAAAACAGGGATTGCTCCTGCTTCCGCAATCAAAATGCGATTGTCCGTGCTTCTTTTTGACAGAGACCGGATTTCAGAAACCGCATTCCTACGATCCTCTATGGACCGGCTTGAGAGACTGTGAACTAATGCCCGGATCACTGACATATCTCCACGGTTTTTTGACCTGCCGTTGATGTAACCAGCAGGTTGCTCAATGTTGTGTTCAGTGCACCACCGAGAGATCAAGCTTCTAAGAACGTAATTTGGTGTAAGCGTAAAGTGTTCGAGTTTCTGTTGGGTCTTTGGACATGTTAGATTCCCACAGTCAATCCATCTCTGTATGTAAGCCCTCTCATAAGTCTGCCATAGAAGAGAAAACTATCAATAACCAAAGCAACAACGAAAGTAAAAAAAGTGCTATAAAATCTTGCAGACCTGTCCTGTGGCGACTATAACAGGATCCTTCATCAGTTCCAAAGATACAGGACAAAGAAAATCCACCGGAATCGTGAGTTTATCAGATTTCTTCGATTCCTCGGTGTTCTTGGTGACCATTTTGTCTAATCTATCCGTATCCGCGTCCTTCGATAGATAAAATGCGAGAGAAACAGACGAGCTTTTCCTCAGCCGCAAATCTTGCTTCTTCTCCACGAAAAACTGAAGTGTTTCTGAAACACTCTCAAGCTTTTCTTCCTCAACTTTAATCTTTATATTACTAAACACATCTCTCTCCATTGGCTCAGATAAAGCACTCGAAAACTTCTTCGAATTCAACGACCCGTATCTCTGCATTGCTCTTATCAACTGCGATCTCGCCAATTCCACCTGATACAAAGCCAACAAAAACAACCTTTATTTTTTATATTTTTTTTTAATTACCCGTAATCTCCCAGGCCGAAACCACAGTATGTAATATTAGTTTCGTCCCAAGCGTCACTCGAACCAGCGACCTCTAGGCTTTGCCTGAGACGTTTACCGGTTGAGGTATTGGCTCTTGGACAAAAACAACCTTTAAAAACACAATCATGGACCAAAATGTACAATTTTGCATACATACATGGGCAGAGAAATAAAGTTACCTGTTCTCTAACTTCATCAGAGATATCATATAGATTATACGGAAGATTACTCAATGCTTTCTCTAGCTTCCATGTAATACACTGAAACTGGAAAGAGATTCTCTTCGCAGCACCATCCTTTAAACCGAGAAACAAAATTCAAATCTTAGCTAAACCAGAAATAACCATACATTAAACCGATTCTAAACCAATAATTCTAATATCTGAATCTCTCGATGAAATTGCTTACAGAGGAATCGCGAGGTTGGAATCGAGTGATTGTGGAGAGAAGACGCTTCGAGGCTTGAAGTCCAACAACGAGATCAGACCACCAATCATTTTCGGATGAAGAAGCGATTGAATCGATAGGTTTAGAGTCTCTAATCTCTTCTAACAAATGTGTCAAGAGACAGACTCGTCGAGTGAGATCGGTGCAGTCTTTTTTGAATACACCGGCGTTGACCGGAATCTCAACGATCTCGGTGATAATGTCAAGAAGAGAAGCGGCTGAGATGATAACTCCGGCCATTACGCCGATCAGCCACCGTTAATCGGAGAAGAAGAAGAAAAAACAAAGAAGAAGAAGAAGAACGCTCTTTACTCAGAAGCGAGTAACATAGCTTTTTATTTATCCACACAAGAGAGAAGTCGTTGTTACGGCACCGTTTTGAAGGACCTACGTCTAGGTCCACTTTTTGTAATCCAACGATTATTTATGAGTATTTGGACTCTAACAATGGAAACAAATCGATATTTAATTTAACAACTTAACAAAGACTATTTCAAACTTCAAACTCATACGGATAAAATGAATTTTAACAATTTTGGATGATTTTATCTTAATTGTTACAAAATGTGTGGGTTTTCTATAATATGTTATATTATTTATTAAATCATTTATATTTCCATTAATATATGAGATATATTATCTTGAAAATTTTGATGTGATTATTTAACATGCATGTTAGATATTGGTATATATGATTGCAAAAGTATCAAATGCATATATTTGATATATAAATTCAGAATGTTCAATTTCAAACCAGTTTTGACTAGTATCATTTTGCTAGTTTCTGATAACAATTTTTCCAGTTGTGATTTACCTAATTAGAAACTTCTATACTTGTTAGTTACCTGATTCACTCTATTTATTATTTAAACATAAATAAAGGAATGAGTAGATAAATAAATAAATAAATGAAATAAGAAAGAATCTTTTTCAAACAAAAATATTAAAAATAAGAAAGAAATAAAAAAAAAGCGAGATTGGCGGTGGAAGATGTAAGAGAAGAAGAACACAAGGAGGAGGAGACAGTTGGCTTATGGAATATTATGGTTTATAATGCAACCAAACACATATAATTGAAATGAACCACACACACGCTTTAAATTATATGCATAAGAGTGATCGAGCACCATTACATTGTCTTTGCTTGCTTCGTTGTAAAGCCGACTTTATATTATCATCTGTTTTTTTATATATATACTCTAAGTTTATGTAAGAGATGATTTTATTCATTGAGAGGAACCACATATATATACAACGACGATTAGCTAGGGTATTACAATCAGAGTAAATACATGAATATACACTTGACATATATGGAACCGTGATCTATGGAATTGATAATGTGATTGTGATATGATTAGATTCTTGAGATATGATTATATTCTTACACGCCCCCACAAGATGGAGGGACTCTTGTTACTCCAATCTTGGACGAGAATTTGTTGAACGCCATCCGTGATAGTGGTTTAGTGAGGACATCCGCTAATTGATCATGTGTTGAAACGTGAACCACCCTTAATGCACCAGATTGTACTTGATTACGAATGAAGTGATAATCCAAGGCAATATGCTTCATTCTTGAATGGAACACCGGGTTCACACAAAGGTACGTAGCGCCGACGTTGTCGCAGTAAATGACCGGTGGGTGAGTGAGTGTGATACCCAATTCACCAAGTAGTGAGCACAACCATTTGACTTCAGCTGCGGTATTTGCAACAGACCTATATTCAGCTTCAGTAGAAGAGCGAGCAATACCTTTTTGTTTCTTTGACGACCATGAGAGTGGATGAGAGCCAAGATATACAATATATCCATTTGTAGAGACATAATCATCTTTATCTCCTGCCCAATCCGCATCAGAGTAAGCATGAAGTGTTAACGTAGTACCTTTTTGCAAAAAAATGCCATGATCTGTGGTTCCGGCTAGGTAGCGAAGAAGGCGTTTCAAGGCAGACCAATGATCTGAGGTTGGAGAATGCATGTATTGAGAGAGCTTGTTAACCGCATAACAAAGATCTGGTCTTGTGAATGAAAGATATTGTAGACTTCCAAGAATTGCTCGGTATTCTGTGGGATCGGAGAGGTGCGTACCAGAATAGAGTGAGAGTTTTGGAGATGTGGCCATTGGTGTCAATACAGGTTTTGCAAGCAGCATGTTTGTACGAGCTAGGAGATCATTGATGTATTTGCGTTGACTTAAGTGCAGTCCTTGAGATGATCGTCGAGCTTCAATACCCAGAAAATAGTGTAAATCTTATGGGTCCTTGACGGAGAATCTCGAAGCTAAAGCATCAAGTGTATGTTGGAGCAGATTATTGTCATTACCCGTCACCAAAATATCATCAACATAGATAAGCATATAGACTATGGATTTTCCCTGCTGCAGAATGAACAAAGACGTATCGGAGACAGAGTTAACAAAGCCAACAGAGATTAAATAATTCCTGAGTTCAATATACCATGCCCTCGGGGCCTGTTTGAGGCCATATATTGCTTTTCGAAGTCGACAGACATGGTCAGGTTTATCTCGGTCGATAAAACCAGGAGGTTGATTCATGTAGACTTCATCCGTGAGGGTACCTTGCAAGAAGGCATTGTTGACATCCAATTGTTTGATTGGCCATGATCGACCAACTGCAACTCCTAGAACCAACCGAATCGTTGTCGACTTAATGACTGGACTGAACGTCTCGGCATAATCTATTCCAAGCCTTTGATTGTATCCTTGGGCTACGAGCCGCGCTTTATGACGATTGAGAGAGCCATCCGAATTATATTTCTTGGTGAAGATCCACTTGCAACCAACTCTAGTAACCTGCGGTGGTGGTGGGGGAACTAAATCCCAAGAATGATTGTCTAGTTGTGCATTATACTCTAAACCCATGGCTTTCCTCCATCGTTCATCCTTAAGAGCTTGACTAGCGGTTCTTGGCTCAATGTCAGAAGGTGATGTGATAGCCGCAATAAGATTGAGTTTCTTGGTAGGTTTAATAATTCCATGAACGGACCGAGTAGCCATTCTTTGTGGGACGGGTTTTGGTGGTGGCGATGGTGAGACTGGGGATGATGATGAAGTGAGATTTGGTGTTTGGTTTATGAATTGGGGCTGGGATTTTGTCGGAGAGGAATTAAGGGATTTCGTGTTTGGGGATTTTGGAGTTTCAGTGGGTGAGGAAGTTGAGATTGTAGGAGAGGTCGGTTCGATATGATTTGTGTTTTCGGTTTGGGGTGTTTGGTCTATGTTGTCGGTGTGGTTAGTGTGATATGTGGGCTCATTTGTGTTTATGTGGTTTATGGGCTGAGATTGGTTAGGGATTTGAGTTTGGTTTGTGGGCTGAGATATAAGAGGATGCTGGGCCATGGGTTTCGACCCATTTTGTAATGGAGCAGTGGGCTCAGATGGAGATGAGAAAGAAGAATGAGGAGAGTAAGAAGATAATACCTGAGTCGGAGAAGATGGTACGGACGTTGGCGGAGGAGCAGGGTGAGGACCTAAGCTTGGGACCACCGTCGACGGAACTAGAGTTGTATGAGAGTCCCAATTTCGTTCTTCATCAAAGGTTATAGTTGGTGGTGCTTTCAATTTCAGGTTTGCAAATGGAAAGGTGCCTTCGTCAAATTGAACATGACGAGATACGTACATCCGACCAGTGGGTATGTGTAAGCAATAATACGCACTTTGAGTTGGTGAATAACCCATAAAAGCACACTGAGCAGCCTTATCTTCAAGCTTGTGACGATTATATGGTCGAAGCCACGGATAACACGCGGAGCCAAAAACGCGAAGTTTGTCATAGTTGGGATTCGTCCCAAAGAGTTTTTGAAATGGCGATTGCATATGTAGTAGTGGTGTTGGTAGACGATTAATAAGGTAAACCGCTGTTGCAAAAGCAAATGACCAATACTTCTTTGGTACCGAGGTTGTGGATAAAAGCGTTAACCCCATTTCCACAATATGTCGATGCTTGCGTTCAGAAAGTCCATTGTGTTCAGGAGTATGAGGCGGAGATGTGAAATGAGAGATGCCGTGGGTTGAAAGGAATCCTCTTAGCGCTATATATTCACCACCATTATCCGAATATAACGTCCCAATACGTGTTTGAAAACGATTCTCCACCAGACTCTTGAAGGCTATAAACGTGTCTTTGACTTGTGATTTCAGCTTCAGTGGATAAAGCCATGTATAGCGGGTATAATGGTCTACGAAAATGAGATAGTATTTGAAGTTTTCAAGAGAAAGAATGGGAGAGCTCCAAACATCCGAGTATATATATTCAAGTGGTTTTGATGAGGTAATAGTGGATTTAGAAAATGGAATTTTATGGGTTTTATTGATGAAACAATCAGAGCAAGACAAAGGCTGTGATGATTGTTTTGAAATGGGAATGGAAAAACGAGAAACAATATTATTGAAAATCAAAGAAGACGGGTGGCCTAAGCGAGAATGCCAAGACTGTAACGTAGTGGTCGAACTCGGAGACGCAGCGAAAGCGATGGGTGATGAAGACGAGATCGGCCACTCATACAACTCATTAATAGTTCGGCCTTGGAGTAACGGGGTTCCCGTGCTGAGATCCTTCACCTGAAAGGAAGCCGGGAAAAATTCCACAGAGACACGATTAGTGTTGCACAATCGATATACCGAGATTAAATTCTTTTGGAGATCCGGTACGTATAAAACTTTATGAAGTTGTAAATCACGAGAGTTTGAGGGAAAGGATTTGAAACCAGTTTGAGTTATTGGAATGGTGGAACCATCCGCAATGGTAACGCCGTCTGAACCACGGTAAGGCTGATGCAAGGACAGGTTATGGAGATCGGATGTCATGTGATGCGTAGCACCACTGTCAAGAAGCCAATTGTCGGCTGAGTACGACGAGTTCATGGCGAGATTAGCTCTTGGTTGCCAGGAAGTAAAAGGGCTTTGTTGTTGTTGAGCAGAGTATTGAAAACTTTGAAGTTTTGAGCATCGTTTTGCACTATGCCCTTGTATTCCACAAATCTGACAACGACCAAGATAAGGTCTTGGACCTTGTGAATCAGCTCGGTTTTGACTAGATTGCCAATTCGACGATGGAGAGTGTTGCCATTGGTTGTTGGTTGTTCTGTTACGGGACTGATTTTTGTTGTTGTTGGAGAAGTTCCGGTGTTGAGCAGCGTTAGCCGTTACCGGACCATGTGGCACGAGTGTTTCCATAGCCGATAGTAACTTAGCTTCGTGGTTTAGAAGCCTTTCATGGAGTTCCGTGATGGTTGGTGGTGTGTCTCTACCTTCCACTTGATCCACCACGTTTTTATATTCCTCGGGAAGACCGTCAAGGATGAGGTCAATTTGCTCCTCATGACCCATCGCTGCACCAAGAATAGCTAGTTGATCAAGTCTTGTGGTAATACCTTGCACATACACATCGATGGTTTTGGTTTCTTTGTGCCATTGTTTGAGTTGCGTCTTCAATTGGCGGATGTGTCCTCGACTGGGCTTAGCATAGGTTGAAGCCAATGTGTTCCAAATCTCAGAGGAAGATGTAGCGCGTGACACAAGCGGTTGAAGCGGTGTAGATATAGCACCGATGAGAGAGCTGAAAATTAGGCGGTCTTGGCGTGTCCACAGTGTGTATGCAGGATTCACAGAGACAACATCATTGGTGGTGAGCGTGGCGGCCGGAATCTCTTTGGATCCATCAAGGTGACCAGCGAGAGCGTAACCATCGAGGAAAGAGTGGACTTGGAGTTTCCACATTAGGTAATTCGTAGAATTAAGTTTCGTGACATGAGACATGTTGATGGCAAACAAAGATTGAGAATTTGCAGCAATGATTTCTGGGTTTGAAGGGTTCGAGGTTGTTTCGGAAGTAGACATGGTTGATGAGAAGAAGAAGATGAACAAGGAAAAGAACAATATTTGTTTTGGATCTGTAGATCGTTTGCTCTGTATACCATCTAAGTTTATGTAAGAGATGATTTTATTCATTGAGAGGAACCACATATATATACAACGACGATTAGCTAGGGTATTACAATCAGAGTAAATACATGAATATACACTTGACATATATGGAACCGTGATCTATGGAATTGATAATGTGATTGTGATATGATTAGATTCTTGAGATATGATTATATTCTTACATATACAAACGGTTATGGGTTTAAAAAAAAATATATAAACAAAATGGGTCAATCTAATAAATATATGGACCTTGATATGTCATAATTAGTTAACTGTTTGTTCTGGCCGGAAGCAATTATGATTTTTTTATCATCAATCATTGATTGGTATGTACTCTTCTTTTTGAGTTTTCAGTTTTATTTTGTACGATTTTATATGAATATTGGTACAACATGTAATTCAAAACTAGATTCATCCTCATTCCTCAATAGGAAAATTTAACTCACTTTGATCTGTTTCCAAATGAATACGATAGTATTAATACGTTTTTACATTCCATAAAACTTTGTACAATTTTAACATGAAGCAAAATGATCACCGATTTTAAGAGAATTATCACAATCCATAACAAATAAGTGTCATTATCTGCAAAACCATTCAAATAAGGTGTCACAACTAAAGATATAGTATAAAGTTTAATTAAACAGTCATTGGGAAGTTCAACGACACTCAAAAATGTAAAAGTCCTAAACTGAAATTATTACAAGTAAAACTATCCACATTTTGACTATTTTAATCTCATGTATACAAAGAATAATCAACACTTTTCTTGTAAATTATACAAATTTATTCTACATATTTTATTGTACATTCAATATACACCGACAAAAAGGTTAAATATACACTTGATGTACGAATTGTCAAGTAAGGGTCTATATATTGCAAGTGGTTCACTGTACTGTGCTTCATTCATGGCATTGTGTTATTTATGTGTCTCGAGCAGACGCAGCATTCTATATCGTCGAACGATAAATTTACCAGTTTCATTAAATATTCCTATTGTCATTTGTCGATTTTTCAAATTTTGTTTTGTTTTCTATAGCTGTATGTGATTTTGTTATTGCAATAGTCTGGTACATAGAGTATTTTAATTTTTTAAAGGCATTTATCATGATGTAATTAGGATTCTTTCCAAACAACTTGCTGTGAGATTTGTCATAAGTTCCGATAGGAACTTGACGAGCTCAAATAAGATTCAGGTTAGGTGTTCCACGTGAATTAGCAAACTATCAAGTTTTTGTCTCTCACTACCAATGCAACAATATTGTCACATTAATTTTTTCTTTTTTTGGTTAAACTGTCACGTTAATTTTGAAGTCCACATTTTTTGTAGTTTTTAGTTGAGCATTTTTCGTAGTTTTAAATTCTTATATGTACGAGTTTTATTTTGAGTTTATATTTAATAAATAAGTTACAATATTGGATTGTTGCAGGATCATAAAATAGTCATATTTGTAGTGAATAGAAATTGAAGCCCAAAGTCCAACCTTCTCCATCCATTTTCCAATCATTCTTCTCAGAACCATATAGTCGCCTAAAAACCATCCATGCACTGATGCACATCTTTTATTGGATCAAAAAAAAACATTACAAGAGCAAACTGATATCAAATAAAGCAAATCATTGAATAATATGAATATGAAAACAAACAATAAACTATCGTAAACTAGTTTGGAATAGAGGTGAGAAGAGTCGAGATTAAGATCTCTTTCTTAATATTTTAAATGTTTGTAGTAAGCCGGATTGGTATGCACAAGAATCTCAAAATATTTTTTTTTTTCTAAATATGTTGTCTTGCAATATTCGAAATCAACAGCTAACGAACCATAAAAATGTTTTGCACTCTCAGATACAAAATCAGAAGAAAGAAGAAGGAATTATTGTTTATTAATGTGATCTCTCGATTAAAAAAAATTGTACCAAAAGAATTATTATTTTGGACAGTTAGCCTATTTGCCAAAAAAAAAATTGAACCTTGTTATAAGTTCTCTATTTTACTTACAAAAAGATTTCAACCAAACTTAGAATGTGAAATATTTACATTTGATCACATTTGCAAAACCTACAATTTTTGTAAGCTATCTACTTTGGATCTAATCAACTTCAACTTTAACATACTAATACACTACATGATAGTGTTCATTCGAAAAGACCAACGCATTTATTATTTCTACAAATTAGTTTTAGAAACTTCACCACTAGACAAGCAAACGAACCATTATTATTTGTTTTCAAGCAATATATAACAGTTTGCAAAAACAGTCCAAGAATTTTAAATCAATATAGCGATAACGAATTCGTCTCAAGATCCTTCGATTAATTAGTCTTAGAGATTTGCTTTGTCTTTCTCTAAACTTTATAGCATTTCGTAAAAACTGTCATTTAGGATGTTGCTCTACATTTTTTAAGTGATTTTTCAAATTAACTTTTTAATTTACTTCTACCCAAAACTTTATCTTTGAATTTTTATTTCATTGATTTATTATATAACTAAAAAACGTTAAACAACGGTATATTTGTTTATTCTTTTTCTAAACTGTGTGAAAAATATAAAAATAACATTATTTGCGTTTTATTTGCAAAACGAAAATAATATAATTTATGATTTCATATGCAAAAAACTAAGCAAATTCAAAAGTGGCTCTTTCAACATATCCCATTGCTAAAAATTTGGAGCAATTACAATGGACACGGTCATAACCTTTTTTAACTTTTTAAAAAATTTAAAATTCTATGGTTTAAAGCTTTTTTTTTAATTTGTGGTAGCAAACGAATAATTGGTTGTGACATTTTTGCAAAAAACTAATTCAAATGTGTCATTTTTGAAATTTCCCCATGGATTAATCAAAGTAACCAATGCTAAATTTTGGAGCAGGATTAATCAAAGTACAGATTATATTACATTATCAACGAGTTACATTTCATGATTTATCTTTGTATCATATGCGATTTGTTTGTATCCTTTGAAGGGTTATATTACACCATCAAAAATCTTGGGGAGACCATTAAACCTTGACATGATCAGTCATCACTTGATGACCTTAAGCGGCCTCATCATCATATTGTCTTCATGATCCAATATCTGCAATACAAAATATTAGTATGTGTATTAATAATGATTTACCAATCTCAAAAAAGTATTCAAAATTCTTCTAACTTACGTGACAATGGTAGACATAACCGGGTTCTTGTGTTGGATCAAACGGGTAAGATCCGTTACTGTGTATATAAGAAAACCGAACCAATATCCTCGTTACATAACCGGGCATCATCTTAAACACATTCTTCCAACCCCGCTCGTGCGCCGTTACCGCCGTCTTTCTCCCACGTGCGTATTTCCCGATTTGACACTTAACGGCGTCGTTATATTCCGTCATACACGCCTTGAACTCCTCCAGTCCAGCCGTTAGTAACGCTGTTTGTTCCACCACTTTAAAGAGCCCCAAATGAATGTGTAACGGATGGTTATCCTCCGTCAAATTAATCACTTCCCAAACCTTATTAAAATTGCAGAATTAGACCATTACTTAAAATTAATTTCGAATTAGACCATTAATTTAAAAAATGTACCTCGTTAGTCCCTGATTTAGGAGTTTCTGTTACCGGCGCGTCGTAAGGCAAGCCGTTTACGTACAAATGAGTCGGCTCGTCTGAGTCGCTTACGTATTCGTACATAGCGATATAACGCCTGCGAACGGCGTTTGACACGTCAGCAGACGGATAATCGATGAGCTTCTTCGGAATCATACACGTGTCGGATTCATATTGGTCCTTAACGATAAATTTCATGACCTTGCCGTTTTCTTCGTTAACGGGGTCACCGTTAGGGTAAGGATACGGCGCATCGTTCGCGAGCACCACCGTACGCGACGGAGATTTCGAGAAATCAACGACCACGTCTACGATTTCCGACGGAGATAAGAGAATCGATTTGGTCACCACCGGTTTCGACAGATACGCCGAGTCGGAACCGACGACGATGAAATCTAAACCGTTGGAGAAGAAGAATCTGAAGAATCTAGCGTTGCTTGCGTTTATGATACGGAATCTGTAACTCCGGCGTTTAACGGTTAATCGCGGCCAAGCTTTACCGTTAACGATGATCGCATCTCCGAAATATTCCGGTTGCCATTGTGGGTGAACCGATGGGTTATTCCCGGTTGAGTTCATGTAAATCGAACCGTCTTTACCAAAGCTCCGGTCGAAAACGATTAAAGGCCGGTCGAATTCGTAACCGGTAGGTAACCGGAGAGGAGATTCGATTTCGTGGTGGCGAAGAACGTAAGCGCCTAATAAACCGGCCAAGAGGTTAACTCTGGTTAAGCCCATTGCGTGGTCATGGTACCACATGTTACCAGGTTGTTGCTTGTTCTCATAATGCGACGTCGTTTTGGTCCATTTCGGTCCGGTTTCTCTAAAACCGTTGGTAAACCAAGCCTCTGCGTTTCCGTCGCTGGCCGGTTCGTGGATTCCGCCGTGTAAGTGAACCACCGTGGGAATTCCGCCGTGTTTTGGTGTCGCCGGGAAGATTGTGGGGTCCCATGGGAGGATGTGATATGAAGGGAGGTGATTTCGCCACGTCACGTAAGTGTCTATTCCATAAACGGCTTCGATTGTTGGTCCAGGAACTGTTGCCGTGCTCCGCGATGTACCGTATGCAAACACTCGCGTTGGAGGCAAATCTCTGTGGAATTTCTGTAAGCATAAACAATAAATTTAAGCCCATTATATTTTGGGCTCTATAAGAATATGGACCTAAGCTCATTATGTTTCTATCACTAAGAGAGCTGTAAAGACTAAAGAGGTGTAAAGACTAAATAAGTGAGGAAAGTAGTAAAGACATAAAACGAATCTTATCATTTTATCAACGACTAGACGTATACAAAGTGAAATTACTATTATTCTCACCAATACTAGAGCAGGATAGATTTGAAACATTTGCATGGACCCATTTTATGAGGAGCCCCCAATTTTAAAATATGTACATATATATACATTTATATAAAATTTCTAATGAAAGTAACGAAATTTGTAGAAAATCTTAGAAAAAAATATTATGTAGGTTCAAATCATTATTACATGCAAAATATTTTATACAAGTAGACAATAAATATAGAAGAAAAAAATATTTTTGTTCATAACTATTTTTTTTTTAAAGAAAAGTTTTAGAAAAGAAAATTATTTTTGTTCATAACTTTTATCTTACACTATTAAATAAAATTATAAAAATTTCTGTTCTCACCAATCCTAGAAGAATCTCTAATCTTCTACAATGAAAAATGATGGAATCAAGAAAAGAAGAAAGTACCCATTTGGTGAAGAACATGCCAATTTGAAGAGAAGTTGGTTTAAGGACTCCATGAACAGAGTTAAAGCCATTGAGTCTAGGCATATCAGGGAGATCATCAATGAACATCTCAAGCTTCTTCACTTCAAATAGTTCCTCCTCGAACTCTCCGTACGTACCACCGAGCCATGACAACGTTACTATTACTAGCACCATGGCTCTAGTCATCCTTCTCCGACACAACAGAGATTCCATTTCTGACAACTTAAGTCAATTTTGTGTTTGTGTTTGTGTTTGAGTTTGATTGAGTAAATTATTAACTTAGGGAGATAGATATTAAGTTCTTGATCATAAGATTAGAGATATCTATATATAGGAGTGTGTGTGTGTTTTTGAGAGAACGTCGTGGGGACCTCTGGTTCACAACTCTTAGTCTTGTTACAAAGTATAGAATCTTTTTTACACTTTTATTCTATCATTAATCTAATTTTTGTATAACTTTTTTTTGTTCAAATGGTTGCATGATGGGCAAATGGCATTTTGCTTTGTTATTGTTCAATGACATTTCTTTTCAATATGTTTATTTTGGGAGTTTTTGTTTGTCTTTATATCATTTTATGAGATTTCATACTCTTTAGTCTTTATTATTACCGGTTTTATCGAAGTTATGCATTTAATGAAAGTTGCATATTATGTGCAACGCTTAATGACAAATGATAGCCTAACTCCAATGATTCATCTTTATAGCTTAGCATAGTCTTCGAGGTAGGTAAGTTGATTAATACGTGTAACTATCAGTCTTTGATGGAGATTAGATCTTAAGTTTCTTAATTTGGTTGTTTGTTAACAATCATTTCCGAGTCCTGATAGATCAGATAAATCTCATTTAATTATATGTTGGTGAGGGTTTCACAGGTGAAAAAGCTACTAAACGACATATACACAATTACAAAAAGGGAGACTTACTAGAATAACCTTCTTAGATTTTGGTCTAACTCAAATAACCTTCTTAGATTTTAATTACTGGAGCTATTTTCGAGTCCGTTTTACCCTTTTTCCTTTGATAACAAAAACGTATTTACGAAAATGCCATTAATGAAACGCGCCAAGTAGGCGCGAAAGTTTCCCGCCTAAAAAAAACAAGTCTACCGCTATGTGATGGTAGACTTATTTGAGTTCTGGTAGACTTATTTTTTTGTCCGTAGACTTATTTGAGGAGCGGTAGACTTATTTTTGAGCGGTAGACTTATTGTGTCTCCTTTGGTGGTAGACTTATTTCCGAACGGTAGACTTATTTTATCTGCGGTAGACTTATTTTCCCATAGCGGTAGACTTATGTTTTGCGGTAGACTTTTTCTTCGAATGGTAGATTTATTTCCGTAGACTTATTTTCAACGGTAGATTTATTTTTCTTCGATGGTAGATTTATTTTGACTGGTAGATTTGTTTCCTTTGGTGGTAGATTATTAGTCATAGTGACGGTAGATTTATAGTGACGGTAGACTTATTTTAGTAGCGGTAGACTTATAGTGTGCGGTAGACTTTTTTATCGTGGTGGTAGATTTATTTTGTGTTTAGTTGTGGTAGACTTATTGTAGTAGTGGTAGACTTATAGTTAGCGGTAGACTTATTTCGTATTTTCGGTCAACGAAACCAACCGTTGACTGGTAGACTTATTTTTTTAGGATCAATGGTGGTAGACTTATGCGTTTTTAGCGATAGAAGCGGTAGATTTGTTTTTACCCAGGTCTAGTGATGGTAGACTTTTTATCAAACTTAGTGACGGTAGACTTTTTTTCACATTAGACATTTGGTATACTTATTTGTGATAGCGGTAGACTTATTGTACTTGGTGGTAGACTTATTTCCTGTTTCGGAATTTATAGTGGTGGTAGACTTATTTTTGAACTTAGTGACGGTAGACCTATTTGTGATAGCGGTAGACTTATTGTACTTGGTGGTAGACTTATTTTCTGTTTAGGAATTTATAGTGGTGGTAGACTTATTTTCGAACTTAGTGACGGTAGACTTATTTGTTATAACGGTAGACTTATTGTACTTGGTGGTAGACTTATTTTATGTTTAGGAATTTATGTGGCGGTAGACTTATTTTTGAGCGGTAGACTTATTGTGTCTCCTTTGGTGGTAGACTTATTTCCGAACGGTAGACTTATTTTATCTGCGGTAGACTTATTTTCCCATAGCGGTAGACTTATTTTATGCGGTAGACTTTTTCTTCGAATGGTAGATTTATTTCCGTAGACTTATTTTCAACGGTAGATTTATTTTTCTTCGATGATAGATTTATTTTGACTGGTAGATTTGTTTCCTTTGGTGGTAGATTTTTAGTCATAGTGACGGTAGATTTATAGTGACGGTAGACTTATTTTAGTAGCGGTAGACTTATAGTGTGCGGTAGACTTTTTTATCGTGGTGGTAGATTTATTTTGTGTTTAGTTGCGGTAGACTTATTGTAGTAGTGGTAGACTTATAGTTAG
Source organism: Arabis alpina (assembly GCA_900128785.1). Taxonomy (NCBI): domain Eukaryota; kingdom Viridiplantae; phylum Streptophyta; class Magnoliopsida; order Brassicales; family Brassicaceae; genus Arabis; species Arabis alpina. The sequence continues at coordinate 22,296,307 of LT669788.1, read as the reverse complement.
CGGTAGACTTATTTCGTATTTTCGGTCAACGAAACCAACCGTGGACTGGTAGACTTATTTTTTTAGGATCAATGGTGGTAGACTTATGCGTTTTTAGCGATAGAAGCGGTAGATTTGTTTTTACCCAGGTCTAGTGATGGTAGACTTTTTATCAAACTTAGTGACGGTAGACTTTTTTTCACATTAGACATTTGGTAGATTTATTTGTGATAGCGGTAGACTTATTGTACTTGGTGGTAGACTTATTTCCTGTTTCGGAATTTATAGTGGTGGTAGACTTATTTTCGAACTTAGTGACGGTAGACCTATTTGTGATAGCGGTAGACTTATTGTACTTGGTGGTAGACTTATTTTCTGTTTAGGAATTTATAGTGGTGGTAGACTTATTTTCGAACTTAGTGACGGTACACTTATTTGTTATAACGGTCGACTTATTGTACTTGGTGGTAGACTTATTTTATGTTTAGGAATTTATGTGGTGGTAGACTTATTTTGGTAGGTGGTAGAGTTAGTTGAAGGGAACGGAAATGTCGATTTTACCCTTTCAAAATAGACAAATTTGCATGAAAAACCAGCAACAATGGTGATGAACTAGGGTTCACAGCCGCTTAGGGTAGATCTTTGCGAAGTGATTTTTTGAACTTTCCTTGTTTTCTAAAGTGCTTTTCGAACGAGTGAACTTGTTGGAGTGAACTTGAACGAGGTCCAATGGAACAAATTGTTCTTGTCTGTGGTAGATGGAGTTTTTCGAAGAATGGATGGGCGTTCGAGGTTGACAACTCAAAAGGTGGTAGAGTTCTTGGGTTAGATCATGCAACCTCGTTCAACAATTTCCTTCGAATGGTGTATGAAGATTTCGGAATCGATGAACAAATTTTTGAGGTAAAATTGAGTTACCTTTTACCAAGCTTCGCTGTAGATACACCACCGATTTTCGTTGCAAATTCAAGACAGTTCAAGAGTTTTGTACAACAACATAAGAAGGAAATGATTCGTCTATGCGTGGAGATTAGTGAAAAAGAAAAAAAACAGTTTAAAAGAGAGAGAAGTGGATGCAAGAAGGGAGAACCTATAGATGAAGATGATGAAGATGATGAAGATGATGATTGTAGATTTGACTATTGCGACGATTCAGACGGTGCAAGCTCGGACGATGATGAATACGGGAGGCGTGGTAGACTTTCAGATGATGACGACGACGTCGCCATGGAAACTCTACCACCGAAGAAAAGGGGTCTACCATCGATTCCAGATGGCGTGAAGTTAGAAATGAGGTCGGTAGACTTAGCGGTTGGGCAACGTTATGCCACAAAAGAGGAGTTGGAGAGGAGATTGGAGATTATTTCTGTTGCACGTAAGTTTGACTTTAACGTCGGACACTCAACTCCAACGTTGTTGACGGTTAGTTGTTGGGTGGAAGGATGTACGTGGAGGGTTCGTGCTTCAACTATTGGAGACAGTCCCAGTTTCTATATCAAGACTTATAATGGAAACCACTCTTGTTCTGTGACTGATCGTTCAACCCGTGCTCGTAAAGCAACGTATCAGGTGTTAGGTCGTCTCTACAAAGATTTCATTGGTGGTGTTGGACCAACAGTCTTGCCAAGTCATGTTGTCGATGCTATAAGGAAACGTTTCAGAATAAAGGTACTTTAACCGATGGTAGACTTATTTTCGTTTGATGGTAGACTTATTATCTGTTTGATGGTAGACTTATTGTTGTTCACTTATTGTTGTTCGATGGTAGACTTATGTTTTGTTTGATGGTAGACTTATTTTCGTTTGATGGTAGACTTATTTTCTCTTTGATGGTAGACTTATTTTGTTTGATGGTAAACTTATTTTGTGTTTGATGGTAGACTTATTTTGTGTTTGATGGTAGACTTATTTTGTGGTAGACTTATTTCGGTTTGATGGTAGACTTATTTTCTCTTTGATGGTAGACTTATTTTCATTTGATGGTAGACTTATTTTTTTTTCGATGGTATTTGCGTTTGATGGTAGACTTATTTTGTGTGTCATGGTAGACTTATTTGCTTGTTGATGGTAGACTTATTTTCTGTCTAATGGTAGACTTATTTTCTGTTTGATGGTAGACTTATTTCTGTTTGATGGTAGACTTATTTTCTGTATGATGGTAGACTTATTTTGTGTGTCATGGTAGACTTATTTTGTGTTTGATGGTAGACTTATTTTCTTGTTGATGGTAGACTTATTTTGTGTTTGATGGTAGACTTATTTTCGTTTGATGGTTACAGGTTGAGTATTGGAAAGCCCATCGAGCATTAAAGTATGCAAGGCAATTGGTTAGAGGAAGCGCTGAGAATGGGTACGAAGGACTTACCACGTACTTATACATGATTAGGAGAGCTAATCCAGGGACACTTATAAAGCTGGAAGTCGATGGTGAAAATAGGTTCAAGTTTCTTTTCCTTGCATTTAGCGCAAGCATACATGGTTTCAAGTATATGAGGAAGGTAGTTGTGGTGGATGAGACATATTTGAAAGGTAAGTACAAAGGTACTTTACTGATTGCCACGACACAAGATGGAAATTTTAACATATTTCCTATTGCTTTCGGTGTTGTTGATACTGAGAATGATGAGTCTTGGGAGTGGTTCTTTAGACAGTTAAGCCGAGTAATAGCAGATGATGAAGGTCTTGCGATTATCTCAGATAGGCATAGATCAATATCGAAGGCGATTGGGAAGGTATACCCGCGTGCTTCTCGTGGTATTTGCACATATCATCTGCATAAAAACATTTTGCTGAAATTCAAAGGTGGAGAATCATTCGGACTAGTGAAGAAGGCAGCGAAGGCATATACACTTCAAGAGTTTAATGAGTTATTTGGGCAGATTGAGGCGTTGTATCCTGCTCTTCATACTTATTTAGAGGGAGCCGATGTTCGTTTATGGACTCGTGTGCATTTTCCCGGTCATAGATATAACTTCCTGACAAGCAACATAGCGGAATCTATTAATAAGGTCCTATCTCCTGCGCGCGGGTATCCAATAGTGGAACTTCTGGATACTATTAGGTCGATGTTGACAAGGTGGTTTGCTGCAAGAAGGAAAAAAGCAAGTTTAATGACCACAACCTTGACCACTGCGGTGGAGAAACAGCTTCAGGTAAAATATTTGTTATGGTAGATTAAATAAGCATGTTGTTGTAGATTTAATTTGCATGTGCTAAACTAGATTTAATAGGCATGTTATGGTTGATTTATAGACAACTTATTTTGTGTTTGATGGTAGACTTATTTCTGTTTGATGGTAGACTTATTTTCTGTTTGATGGTAGATTTATTTTCTGTATGATGGTAGACTTATTTTGTGTGTCATGGTAGACTTATTTTGTGTTTGATGGTAGACTTATTTTCTCGTTGATGGTAGACTTATTTCTGTTTGATGGTAGACTTATTTTCTGTTTGATGGTAGATTTATTTTCTGTATGATGGTAGACTTATTTTGTGTGTCATGGTAGACTTATTTTGTGTTTGATGGTAGACTTATTTTCTCGTTGATGGTAGACTTATTTCTGTTTGATGGTAGACTTATTTCTGTTTGATGGTAGACTTATTTCTGTTTGATGGTAGACTTATTTCTGTATGATGGTAGACTTATTTTGTTTGTCATGGTAGACTTATTTTGTGTTTGATGGTAGACTTATTTTCTCGTTGATGGTAGACTTATTTCTGTTTGATGGTAGACTTATTTCTGTATGATGGTAGATTTAATAAGCATGTTGTTGTACATCTAATTTGCATGTGCTAAAGTAGATTTAATAGGCATGTTATGGTTGATTTATAGACAACTGAGGGTAGATTAATAGTTGTTTACCTTTTTTCGGAAACAGGATAGGGTTGAGAACGCTAAGCTTTGGACTGTGCAAGAGATTAATGACAACGAAATAGAAGTAACGTTGGGGTCATCATTGCATGTGGTGAATCTGACATCAAATAGTTGTACTTGCAAAAGGTTTGACAAGGATAGAATTCCTTGTGTTCATGCCATTGCAGCAGCGGAAACAGTGAAGAAGTCACGGATCGCCCTTGCACATCCCTACTTCCATACAAATAACTTGTTCAAGGGTTACTCAAAAAGTATTATGCCACGAGATATTGCGCTTCCAGCGCCGGAAATTGTGGTAACAAAAGTCTGCAAACCTCCGGTTGTGCGGGAACCACCAGGTAGGCCAAGACTTTCCCGGATTAAAAGTGCTTTAGAAATAGCCATGGCTCGGAAACGAAGTAAGAAAGAACCCAAGTGCTCAAACTGTCTTCATCATGGCCACAATCGTGCGACTTGCAAAGCTTAATCATGAATGTTCTGTTATGTAATTTGATTAACATAATGGTTGCGAAAGACATAGGAAACAGAATATAAGTCTACCATCAAAGGAAAATAAGTCTACCATCAAACAAAAATAAGTCTACCATTAAAGAGAAAATAAGTCTACCATCAAACAGAAATAAGTCTACTATCAAAGAGAAAATAAGTCTACCATCAAACAGAAATAAGTCTACCATCAAACAGAATATAAGTCTACCATAGAAGGCAAATAAGTCTACCATCGAAGAGAAAATAAGTCTACCATCAAAGGAAAATAAGTCTACCATCAAACAAAAATAAGTCTACCGTCAAACAAATATAAGTCTAGCATCGAAGGCAAATAAGTCTACCATCAAAGAGAAAATAAGTCTACCATCAAACAGAAATAAATCTACCATCAAAAGCAAATAAGTCTACCATTAAAGGCAAATAAGTCTACCATCAAAGAGAAAATAAGTCTACCATCAAACAGAAATAAATCTACCATCAAAAGCAAATAAGTCTACCATCAAAGGCAAATAAGTCTACCATCAAAGAGAATTAAATCTACCATCAAAGGTAAATAAGTCTACCATCAAAAGCAAATAAGTCTACCATCTAAGGCAAATAAGTCTACCATCAAACAGAATATATGTCTACCATCAAAGGAAAATAAGTCTACCATGAAAGGAAAATAAGTCTACCATGAAACAGAAAATGGTCTGATTGTAGGTTTATGAAATTAAGTCTGAAAATGTTGTCAATACATTTTCGCTACAGAAGTCTACCAAACTTTCGAAGGACCACTAAATCTACTCCAATGGTGATACTAAACATGGTCCTTCGAAAGTATGCAAAATATCCAATAAGTGTACTACCAAATGAAAATAAATCTACCACTGCATACACAAATCCGACTATCCTGAATCTGTCTGTAACGGAACTCTGTCGTCTGGATTAGTGCGTGGGTTTGGGTCGGACACCTGTATGGACAAGTCTACAAGTGGTGCCTCCTCCAGGATATCAGCCGCAAGTTTTAGACGAATAGCAGGCACAGTTGCATCGCAAATCCCATCCATTGTATGTCCTAGAGCTAGACACTCTAAGAATTTCACAGTGTAGACACCACAGTCACCTGATTGGATGTTTTGGGGTATGTTTGATTTTTTCCTGTAGAAGTGAAACGCAGCCTCACTCATCCCCTTCTTTTTTTCTGCTGGTGCAGCAGCTTTAAGCAACTTAGGAATCATCCTCGTGTATGGTCTGCATGACTCGGCCACAACGTTGTCCTGGTAACCCGAGAGGATGCTATCGTACACTTTGACATTCCTGTTAACTAGGTCTACTACAACACCCACCCAATGCACGTCGCTGATATTATGAGCTATGTATAATGTATCAACATCCGTTATCCATTTCTGGTGGGTTGGAGAAAACGTGGGTAATAGGCCATTGTACATGCTGAAATACCCCTCGCCGAATAAAAAGGTCTTCTCTTTACCTTTGAAGTTCCATTTGTACTCCTGACACCAAAGATTCCCAAATATCGGATCCAGAAAGGCTATCCTTTCACTGGTAAAAGGGGTAGGACGTTGCATAGCCCTTTTTTGCAACATGTCCATTGCAGCCCCCATTTGCTGCAAAATAATTTAACCAAAAGTAAATAAACATGGCACAAAAATTATAGATAAGTCTACCATCGAACAACAATAAGTCTACCATAAAAGGAAAATAAGTCTACCATCAAAGGCAAATAAGTCTACCATCTAAGTCAAATAAGTCTACCATCAAACAGAATATAAGTCTACCATCAAATGAAAATAAGTCTACCATCAAAGGAAAATAAGTCTACCATCAAACGAAAATAAGTCTACCATGAAAGGAAAATAAGTCTACCATGAATGGAAAATAAGTCAATAGTAGATTTAATTACCTCACTATTTATCCATCCATATCGACTGTGTGGCCAGTTTTCTTTAGGTGTCATAATTCCTAAATAGAACTCCACTAGTGGCAGAGTGTTTTCTAATGGGTTGTCTCTGATAGAACCATATGTCAAATGCTTAGAAGGATGAAATTTTTGGTGCATTGAATAAGACGTTCCTATTAAAAGGACAAATGACTTACATATCTTGATTCACGTAGTCCGTCAACTTTTCCAGCCTATGCTCGTCCACCGGCTCAAAAGGATCGTAGACAGCGGAAGAAGGAACTGTACCAGCCATGATTCGTACGGTCCCGGAGTGTCCTATAAATGGGGACTTCTGAGACGGAGCAAGATTTTTATTGCGAGCTACGGGGGGAACCTCCAAATCATCTTTGTTTGACAACTTTGTAATAGCATCGTAAGCAGTGGTCAGTGCATCATTGACCTGCTTCGCCCTTATATCATCTTCATCATCAGATGAAGATGAGTACGCGTAACGCATCCTTCTGCGCCAACTAGGAGGTGTAACAAAATCAGAATCAGATCTTGCCTTCTCTTTCCCAGCATCAGCAATTGCATCTTTTGTCTACAAGTTAAGGATTGAGTCAAATAAGTCCCAATAAGTCTACCACTAAGTACAAATAAGTCTACCATCAAAAGAAAATAAGTCTACCATCAAACAAAAATAAGTCTACCACTAAGTACAAATAAGTCTACCATCAAAAGAAAATAAGTCTACCATCAAACGAAAATAAGTCTACCATAAAACAGAAAATAAGTCTACCACTAAGTACAAATAAGTCTACCGTCAAACAAAAATAAGTCTACCATCAAACGAATATAAGTCTACCATCAAAGGAAAATAAGTCTACCATCAAACGAAAATAAATCTACCATCAAAAGAAAATAAATCTACCATCAAAGGAAAAACTGAAAATAAGTCTACCACTAAGTACAAATAAGTCTACCATCAAAGAGACAATAAGTCTACCATCAAACAGAAATAAGTCTACCATATACGTACCAGATCGTGGATTTCGACACAGTCAGCTCCTGTCTTCCTTATAACCGGTGTAGGTTCCGTCTCCTTCCACGTTAATCTTTTACTCTACAACTCCAAACAATGTATAAGGAATGAGAAAATAAGTCTACCATCAAAGAAAAATAAATCTACCATCAAACAGAAAATAAGTCTACCATCAAACGAGAATAACTCTACCATCAAAGGAAAATAAGTCTACCATCAAATGAAAATAAGTCTCCCAGCAAACGAAAATAAGTCTACCATCAAACACAAAATAAGTGTACCAACAAACACAAAAAAAGTCTACCATCAAAGACAAAATAAGTCTGCCATCAAACACAAAACAAGTCATCTATATACGTACCAGATCGTGGATTTCGACACACTCAGCTCCTTTCCTCCTTTTATCCGCTGTAGATTCCGTCTCCTTCTCTTTAAGAGTTTTTCTTTTTCTCTACAGCTCCGAACAATGTATAAGTAATGAATCGAATGGCAGTAAGAAAATTTGTTGAAAATCAAACTACAATGGAGAATAACTTCCCACCTTCTTTTTAGCTTCAACCTTCTCCAAGGCTATTAAAGCTTTGCTTTTCTGTTTGCTTTTCTGCACAGGTGCCACAGATTTGCTTTTCCCTTTCCGCTGGTCAGTTCGTGTAGCCTTTTCATCCGGCTTTCTAACTACACGGCTAACTGCCAAATTTGTTTTTGTTGTTGGGTGTTGTTCCATCCAAGACTGTTAAGAAAAGTAGAGGGAAAATGTTCAAACAGCTGTATAAGGTCATATAAGTCTACCATAACACACTAATAAATCTACCACGCCTTAACATAGAAGTTCAGGAAAACATGTAAATAAGTCTAAAACATGGTTCCCATATATCTACCATCAGCTTAGAAAAGAGTCTTGCGTACCAGATCATCATCCTCCTCAGATGCATCTCCGCCATCTCCCGTGGTTGACTGTTCATCTCCCACAGCTTTCAAGACATCCCCTTTTCCCTCTAGAGCTGTAATCCTACTATCAAAGTTGGCAATTGTGCTCACCATTCCCTGTAGGAGCTTAAGCACTTCACCAATAACTCCACATTCGGTCTCCTTCTCCTTCTTTTTCTCTTTCTTTTGAGCCGGAGACTCATCCTCACTTTCATCAACAACAACAATAGCCTTCATCTTCTTGCTCTTCGTTATCTTCTTTTTCTTTTCAACAGGAGAGTCATCCTCATCCTCATCATCATCCTCACTTTCCTCAACCACCTTAGCCTTCTTCTTCTTTTTCTTAGAACCCGGAGAGTCATCCTTAGTCTTAGTCTTCTTTTTCTTAGAAACCGGAGCATCTAACTCCCAAAAATCTTCATCCATGCATCCACCAAGAATGTCGCGGATCATGTTATTAAGTTTGAAATCTTCTTTATCAATCCATGTAGGGTAAATGAATTCCAGAGGCTTCACCACTAAGTGTCTGATACGAACCTATAAAGAACATTATTGCAAAAAAAAAGAATGAGATTATTAATAAAAGTCTACCATTAAATGAAAATAAGTCTACCATCAAAGTGCTAAAAAGTCTACCATCAAAGACCTAAAAAGTCTACCATCAAACAGACAAATAAGTCTACCATCAAAGTGCTAAAAAGTCTACCATCAAAGACCTAAAAAGTCTACCATCAAACAGACAAATAAGTCTACCATCAAAGTGCTGAAAAGTCTACCATCACAGACCTAAAAAGTCTACCATCAAACAGACAAATAAGTCTACCATCAAAGTGCTAAAAAGTCTACCATCAAAGACCTAAAAAGTCTACCATCAAACAGACAAATAAGTCTACCATCAAAGTGCTAAAAAGTCTACCATCAAATGAAAATAAGTACCATCAACGTGCTAAAAAGTCTACCATCAAAGTGCTAAAAAGTCTACCATCAAACAGACAAATAAGTCTACCATCAAAGTGCTAAAAAGTCTACCATCAAATGAAAATAAGTATCATCAAAGACCTAAAAAGTCTACCATCAAACAAACTAAGTCTACCATCAAGTGAAAATAACTCTACCATCAAACAGACAGTAAGTCTACCATCAAACAAAAATAAGTCTACCATCAAATGAATATTACCTTGTTGTTGTTGGAGGATTTCTTATCCTCCTCCATCACCTGTTCCAGGTTGTACCTTCCTCGGCCTCCACCCCAACGTAGCATAGGAACACCTCCTTCTCTTCTCTTCCCAAATCTTTCCCCTAAAATGGGAACTGCCTCGTAAATCCAAACAAGCAACGCATGAACACACCCATGGAGTGTGATCTTTTTCATGTCCGTCACTTGCATGGACGAAATCAGACATTGAAAGGACACTCGTCCCCATGGATACCTCTCGAAAGCCTCGGGATCCATCACCCTTTTTGCAGCTTTCAAAGGGATTCTACTATCACGAGCGTAACCATACACTCCAACATGCAAAATAAACAACAGCGCTATCATTCTCTTCTTCTCCTCACTCCACGTCCTGATTTTTTCAAACAGGACCAACAACTCATACCACTTTGGTCCCTCCCCAACTGGGACACCAATTTCTTCCCAAAACTTTGTGTGGTCAATGTCCCAACCATCATTTGCATCAACCTCACCACAGTTCATCTGGGTTACCTCTTCAAACTCATTCAACGAAAATCTAACTGGCCGACCACCAAACAAGGACCACATCGCATAGAACCTTTCAGTTTTCAATTGGTTAGCCAGGAAATGAGTCACCGTCGCACCTAGGAAATTGAATTTCCGTGCAGCAAGCTTCAGAATTATTCCAACTGAGGAATTATTCATTATATCATTGTACAAGTCTTCACCAACCGCTTCCCCCATTTTCTCAAAGTCGTTCAACATGCAATTGTGATGCATGCTTCTTTGGCCCGATGGTGCCAATCCAGCCGGAAACCTTCTCGGTGGATATATCTTTCGCACAATCGAGGAAGTCATATCTGCACAAATCAGTAATTATAAGTCTCCATCACAACAAAATAAATCTACCATCAAATGAAAAGTAAATTAATTATTCAACATAAAATAAAATAAATCTACCATTACATAAAATAAATCTACCATTACATAAAATAAATCTACCATGTCATAAAATAAGTCTACCATCAAATGGAAATAAGTCTACCATCAAACGAAAATAAGTCTACCATCAAACAAAAATAAGTCTACCATCAAATGAAAATAAGTCTACCAACAAACAGAAAATAAATCTACCATCGAACAACAATAAGTCTACCATCAAACAGAAAATAAGTCTACCATCAAACAAACATAAGTCTACCATCAAACGAAAAGAAGTCTACCATCAAACGAAAATAAGTCTACCATCAAACAAACATAAGTCTACCATCAAATGAAAATAAGTCTACCATCAAACAGAAAATAAGTCTACCATCAAACAGAAAATAAGTCCCATTAAACAAAACATAAGTCTACCATCACATAAAATATAAGTCTACCATCACATACAATAAATCTACCGCTACTTAAAATAAATCTACCACCACAGAGATTAACAAATCTACGATACCAATCTTTTCTCTTACTTTATCTGCGAATATCGACGCCGGAATCTGGGTTTTCACAACCGAAACTGAAATAAATATACAGATTTCAGATTAGGGTTTTCGTCATTCATACAAGACTTCCACAAACCAAACCAAAAACGGTTAAATAAACTGAATACCTCTTTTCAATGCACGAAATCGATAACCCACCGCTTGACGGAACTTTGCTTCGCCGGAATTTCGAAAACCTAAAACCGACGGACGCAAAATTTACTTCAATTTCCGTAAAAACTCCTTACCGAATACTCCTCATGGATAGAGAAGGCGAAAACTCATTAAAGAAATCGAAACTTACCGTCAAATCAACGTCGCTTGAACAATCGCCAAAATCGTCGCCGGTTACGCAGAAGTTGAAGAAGAAGAACGTTTTTTGGGTTTACGTTTTTTTTTCCTTTTTTTTAATATGTTCTGTTTTTTTTTTTTTAGTGGCAAAACCGTTAATAAACGGTTTTGCCATTTTTTAAAGGTCTTTGTAACCTTTTTTAGCAAAAAAGATTAGAGCTCAAACAAATAAAGGTCTTTTGAGTAAACCATATATCTAAAAAGGTCTTTTGAGTAATTATCTCTTACAAAAATTTACAAATACAATGGCATCTGTCATCCGTTGAAAAAGCAGATTAAAGGGAACAAATTTGAGAAAATGCCATAAAAAGAAAGGCTTAATTGGCTAAATAACAATTAAAAAAAACTACATTTAATAAAATAGCCAAAATAGGTTTATGTGGCAAAATATCATCTTTTAGATTTAGGGGATTTGGCCATTTTATTAGTTATAATTTTTTTGATGGCTATTTAGCCACCCTTAATTAATAGTTACAAAAAGTTTTAGCAAAATAAACAAAATCAAAAGGTTGTTTTAAACTTGTAATATCATAAGCAAGTTTCATAGAGGTTTGTGTCTAGACGCCACCTTCTAACGTTTGAATTTTTTTCAGGTAATTGCTTTAAACCTTCTAAAATTTATTAATTAATCAAACAGTATCACACTAATTTTCTGTATGAGTACGAAAGCTAGACACGCTAACAAAACTTGTTTTTATATATACATTTTTTAGAAAATTTGTTTGCCTAAAAAAAGTGTTTGAAAGAAAGGTTTTCATAACTTATCAAGATCGAATCCTCTTGTTTTGTCAATTTATTTATGAAAGGGCAATTACACAAAAATTGTCCATACATCTCACGGCTCATGTCGCAAAAAGTAGGAACTCAAGTGTGAAAGGAATTTGGGAGATGGCTCCACTATCCTAACCTCCATCCTTCTTATATCTAAAGTGTCCATTTGGTAATCCATAAGAAATGCACAAACCAGGTTATTATATTAACATATTAGCATGCAACACACCGAACATCAAGTAAAGTCATAGTACCAAATGTTTCTTAGTTACATCAAGTAAAATCTTCTCTGATTTTTGATTAATCGTTAGGTGTATGATGATTGTGGTAATTTAGGTATTTATTATTTCAGACGTGGTTTTTGTGTGTTTGCGTTTAGATTTAGGGTAATTGTAGTGTATAACCAAAAAAATAATTATAATGCATCCAATAGCACTACTTACTGTGCGCCTCTGTATTATGTATTAATGACAAAAATGGCCTCAATGACAAATTCAGTTTTATTTTCCATATGTTATACTTTCAGTCATATTCTATTTTTACATATTCTAATTTTAAGGTATAGAATTTAATTGTTTTTGGGTTTGGGTTAACTATTCCAAAATTAGGGTATAGTTTTAGGGGTAGGGTTTGGGTTTGGGGTTTAGTTTTGAATGTTAAATTTTTGGGTTTGGGTTAACTATTTCAAAATTAAGGTATAGTTTTAGGGGTAGGGTTTGGGTTTGGGGTTTAGGGTTTGGGTTTGGGGTTTAAGGTTTAGTTTTGAAAATTACTACATAGAAATAATTTTGTTTATGTAGTATAGAACACAAGGATAAAAGAGACAAAACACCATAAAACCACATCACTCATTTGCTATTCTCTTTATTTATTTTTATTACATAGCTATTACCCTAATAAATTTATTAAAATGTGTTAGTTTCCTAAAAGCCCTTTAGATTTATATGAGTTTTTTTCCTAGATCATAGTATTAAATATATAATATTTATAGGTTTTCATAAAACATTTTTGCAAGGTGTCCATGGAAATGTCGTTTGTGTTTAGCATATGGTTTTAAATTAATACACAAACGTTAATTATTTATATTCACTCATTGGATACGGGCAAGTTTTGCTTGTGTGGCTATCGAATACAATACTAGGTTATCGTAAAAACCAAGTTGGGCTACTACTTTTAAGCCTGTATATTGAAAATTCTCTCGACCCACCAAAAATTATTATCAAATTGTTTCCAAATTTCTATTTCCAAACAGAAAAGAGTGAATTCCAAATGCCCTGGGGGTAGTATCTTACTATCTTGTAAACCTCGAAGAAAAAAATTGGTCACAGTAAACCTCAAATTTAAAGCAGAGAATTGATTGATGCAATACTAGTCGAATTTAAAATTGATTGATGCAATACATGTCACAACTCACATTAAATAAAATAGGTGACCCATATAACGAGACACCTACCGTGGAAGCAGCAAGCAGGTGGAATAACTTTTTAGTAGATTGAGAGAATATCTTTTCGAGAGATACACACAAACCACATTCTGACAAAACTCAACCGCTCTAAACGCTCCTCTACAAATGGTGCCAAACGCACCAACCGCATTTCATAAATGTCATTACCAAGAAACTAACTCAAAGCATTTCAAACAGATGTTTGGTGACACAAACGATAGACAAGAGAGAGTGACAAGAGATAGGTTAAACATGGTACAATATAGATGTTAAATCTTCCCATTTTAGTGATCGGTAACGATTAAAACGATATATGCATACCATTAGGGTTACGAATCAAACTCATAGTCTGCAAGAGATTTATCTACCAAACACTTCATATATGTTCAAAATAGTAACATGCCACACACACTAGAAAAACTGATTAAACATAAATAATACCACACTAAGAAACATATCACATTAGCCATTAACAAAACAAAAATACTAAACATTTTGATCTCGTTTCAAAAAAAAAAAAAAACAGAAAGATACCTTCTTCGTCAAGTAACCACACTTACATGATATTACAGCTATTGTTATTGCTAGTGTCTTCACCACTGGACATGTTTGTTGCAGATACATGACTACTTTGCTGCTGATGCTCAGTGGTGGGGGAAGGGTAAGGGTAATATGGATAATAACCGTAAGGACTAGGGGTATAATTGTAATAATACCCATTGCTTGTAGCTGGAACAAAAGATGATCTTTGGTACATCATCTGTTGAGGCTGATGATGCATCAATTGCATATTCTGCATGTTCATCAACATGCTTCCATTACCATTGTTTATGTTGTGATTAGTGACTCCGTTAACGTTGTCTAGAGGTGGAGGAGCTTGAAGTTGTTGGATACCATTCACGGCGTTTGTTCCTGCACCGTTAAACCCGGCAAGTTCCATAAGAGCTCCGATTTGGTTGTTTTCAACACCGGAGCTGGATTTCAAGGCGTTGTTTCTCATTCTCGTAGCCGTTATGTTGCTCTGTTTTTGGTTGACTTTCTTTGATGCGTTGACTCCATTGTTTCCATTGTTTATTGGTACACCACCACCGGTTTTCTTGGTTTGTTGCTGCTGGATCACCGGTTTAGGAGGCTGGACATTTCCCTCTTGTTCCTCCTCCTCGTCTTGGTCTTCTTGTTCCGGGACAAAGGTTGCAACTTTAGGGCTATTCTTGGGCTTTAGGGTCTCGAGACCACTTTTGGTAGATACTTGCTTCTGACCCTTTTGAGTAGGGTTCTTGATGACATCATTAGCCTTCGGTTTCTGATGTTGATGGTTAGTGTTTGGGTTTGGTAACCAGAGCTCGGCGTGTTTGCCTGCTTTAACGAGCTTGTTGATGAGTGTGGTTGAGTCTACTGATCCTGAGATAGTTACCTTTTGATGTTCTGCTTCTATCTTCACGTGGCAAACACCTGAAGAACATGAACTAGACAATGTGAACATCAAGAATCCAATGCATGTGTGAAATAGAGAGGAAGAGAAGAGTAACCTTCGATTCTCTGAAGAAGTTTCTTGACTTTCTTGTTACAACCTTCACAATGAATGTTGACTTTGAGGGAAAATGTCTGTGTTTTTCAAGAAACAGAACCATGCATTAATCAACGCATAACGCAGAACAAAAGTATAGAAAGTCTTTTGCTTGAAAAGTACCTGGATCTTTAGAAGCTTAAAGTCTTGTTCATCTTTAGTCATGGCTTAAGAAGAAAGAAGAAGAGCAAATGTTGAAAAAGTGTTTTAGATATGGTTTGGGAGAGAGAAAAGTTTTTGATAGCTTCAAAAGAAGAAGCTCGAGTTTTGAAGTAGCTAGGTAATTGAGTGGAGGCTTTGGGTTTAGAGACTTTTGCGTTGAGTGAGTGAGTGAGACTGACACTAAAAAGTAACAGCGACCTAACAACTTCCCTATTTTCTCCCTCATTAATCTTTTGAATATGCATTCGAACAAAACATTTAAGAAGCATTTTGAAATATGAATGTTATCAGTATTTAATGAATATTTAGTACTTCCAATAATAACAATACTAGAAGTATTCATAAGAAAAACAATTTACATAATGGAGGAAATGACAATGTCAGAAGAGAGCATGCATGAAGAGTCGGGCCCAACGGTCTGTGTCTAGTCAGTATTTAGGGTTTGCCTTCTCCCACACTCTTCTCGAGCTTCTCCCTCTCTTTCCCCAACTTTTTCTCTTTTGTATTTAAAAATAAATGAAAACGATGAAACTAAAAGCATGATTATCCATAACACTCTTTTTTTGAATGTTATTTGTATTAATTGTATTAATAATTTATTCTTTAACACTTCATAAGAACTTTTTAATTTTTGTATGTTTATCCAAGAACTTTGGAATGTATTTCTATGCAAAGAAAGATGCTAGACAAGTATACCAAGTTTATATTCAACAAAAAAAAACATGCAAAAATCTGTAGTTTGTAGTCTTGTGATGAATTTGCAGAGCAATGAGAGATCCTTCCTTCAACTAATGGTGCTGATCAAAAGAATGTGCAACGTCAAACCAATTGTGCAAGAGCTTGTAGTATCAGTCACGACCCGAGAAGAAAGTTCGGTTCTTCCTCCCACAAAGATAGTAGATCTCAACCAGCAACGCCTTGCCGACTTTGTCCCTCTTAACACATTCTCTATGCTCTTTATGTTGCTCCTCTTACGAAATCAAAACTAACATTCATGTAAATATAGAAAATTGAGAGCATTTGGATACAATAAGTCTGAGAAATCATACGGATAATCAATATAAACCTCTTTGAATAACATTTACTTGCATCAAAGCTAACATTCTCAAACCAATAACATTTCCCAAAATCCTAATCTCCAATTTGAATTCACTAAATTGGTGCTTAATGATACCAATACCCCGCACAATCAACTACTAATTCACTAACCTAATTTCAACTGATTAATAACAAATTCAACAAACCAAAACAGTGAAGAAAAGTCCATACCTTTACAAAGTTTCCAAGGGTTTTAGTAGATCCTCTAGAAGAAGTAAAAACATCAGATGAAGGTGTTAGGAGAAGCATAGCAGGTATGTATAACTCACGACTAATTGCACAAAAATCTATTAGCGAGTTAAACCAATGGTAATGATTCATTAGTGACTTACACCAAGAAGTCAATGTGTTGCAAGACAAACTCATCATGATAACAAATACTTTTTATATATCCAACAACAGTTACTCAATAAAATATATTGCAGTTGTTACCAAAATAAATATATATATGTACTAGGAGGTTCTGGGCCAAATCCCGTAATCTCTGAGACCCGAAATCACATCATGTAATATTAGTTTCGTCACAAGAGTCACAAAAAAAAATAGTTAGTCGTTTCTCATCAGCTCCGACCCTGCTTCTTTTCTCCACACAAAAAAAAGTTATAAGGTTCAAATACAGAGAGCTATGGTTAGAGATAAAAAAAATAATATTTTTATTTAACAAAATTATTTTATGTTTTACTAGCTGAGTACCCGCGCATGCGCGGATTTTGTCGTAAATGTATATTGCTTTTGGTTTATATTTGTTACCTAAATAATTTGTAACATATATTTTTAGTGTTTTATGTTGTTTTTATTTGGATTTATAAGGTTATGTTTTTGAAAATATATTTAAATCATATTTTTAATTTATATGCACTTATAGGAGAAGATTCATTAATTCATGCTTAAATTGCATTCTTAGTAAAAACTGTGTTATTTTGAAGTAATTAAGATAATTCATGTTATCTTTTTGATAATACAACTGTATAACTACTTCTCTAGATCGATGTTTCCAATGAATTCTTCTATTTAAATGAGTTAAAAGGTTCATTAATTCATGGATAAATTATTTTTTATAAAATAATTGTATTATTTTGAAGTAATGAAGATAACTCAGGTTAATTTCTTACAGAAAGTAACAAAATTAGAAGAAACTAACATTAACAAAATAATCTTCTCAAGTATAAAATAGAGAGAATAATATGTGGATACTTAAAGACGATGAAAATGTTTCATTTCTCTTTATCTTAATACATTTCTTCGTCTCTTCTGATTGGTATGACACTTAACATCTCAACATAAACATCTTCTTATGTACCCCTCACCAACCAAATTGTATATCTTTTCTCTTCCGTCTTTTTTTTCTTCCGAGAAAAAAACACTATAAACAAATGTGTTGCGTCACGTTTATCTTCTTTCTTTACATCTATCTTTCACAAATAATTTTTAATTCTTAAATAGATTCAAGTCAAATATATTTTCCAAAACTCTACTTGAAGATTATGAACTTAAAAAGGTTTAACCCTAACAAACGTTCAACCATAAAAACTAAATTCGAACATAACATAGTTAACCTAAACATAAATAATATTTTAAGTCAATTATATTTTAAAAGTGGCTTTATGAATTTCTTTTTAAAATATGACATTGTATAAAGTGGCACTTCTCAAAATTTCGCTTACTTCGAAGCATACAAATTTATTATTTTTCTTCGCTTATAGTTACATTTAAAATTTTATTTTTGTTAAAAATAAATTTACAAAACACAAATAAATTTACAAAACACATAGTTTTAAAAATATTAAACTTATTTTTGGGTAGATACTTTTAGTATGTTACTTAACAAAACAACAATTGCTCTTATTCTCTTTTTTTATTTTTGTTATATAATTGAAACTATTGTTTTAAGGATACCTTCATTGTTTTTTCCCTCTACTATATGTAAGACTTAACAACTTCTATTTTTACTATATGAATTTAGCTTTAGATAGACTTATTTGTTAAATTGTTAGAACATGTTTCATATCTTAATATGTTTTATAATACTTGCGATACAACTTAACGTACTAAAAATACACAAAATGTGAAATATATTAGTATAACCAAATTTATTAAACCTATTATTATTCCAATAACTATGTATACCTATATATATTTATTAGTATAACATTGTGACTTTTCAAATTCTTTTCATAATGTTAGCATCAAATATATAATTGTTAAATAGTATTTATGTGTATTGAATTTAAAATTTTTTTAAAAAAAAAATATGAAGTGGAAATGATGTGGATGGTGATGTGTCCTCATGAGAAGAGAGAAAAGCTAACTTTATATATATAGATTGCAGCAAATACTTACGAGATTGGATTGTATTGATGCAGACGAGTCTAACACTGCGATATCTTCAGCTGGCCGTCTCAGTGCAGTATCCGCTTTTAATATCTCCTAAACATAACATGTTCTGAAATTGTCACCAAAAGCTCAAGCATAAATGAAACACAAGAATATATGAAAAAGTTCTATAGGAAAAGAATCACCGATGGAAAGAAAATCCAAAGGTGAGTTACATGATTAGTGTATTTGGAAATACCTTTTGTTATGTATGATTAGAATCTGGACCCAAATTCTTTGTTATTCTGCACCATTCATGATTTTCTAAGGAAGATGATTTGATCTCCGAGTATATAACCATATCATCACACCTAATCTCAATGTCTGAGAATCTAGTATCCAATGGAACTGCAAATTTATAACGGAATCAGTATGAAACGACAACATTCGATTGCAATTCAAGAGGAGCAAAACAAAATGTAAAATGATCAACAAACTTAAAACCTTCTTAGGAACCCTAGCAGCAACAATACCAGAACAACAAGGTTCAAGAAGGAATCGAATTCAGATAAATAAGTCCAATCTAATCGGAAATTAAGCTTACCTGAAACATCGGTTACCACGAATTCCATCCGTATTATACCATCAAACTATCATCCGGATAAGATATCAGTGATCGAATTCCATACAATTACAATTCCAATGGAGTAGCATTGATTATAAACAAACAATTAGAAGCAACGATCATAGAGAAAGACGGTGAGTGAGAGAGAGAAAAGTGGAGAAGAGACGACGACGACGGTATCGCCTTCGGAATTGTCACCATCGGAAGAGGAGGAGAAACGAGAAACGAGAAGAAGTTGTTTTGGGTAAAAAAAAAAGCCACGTGGCCTTAATAAACCGATTCAATAGAGTTACTCTTCTGATCCGCTTCATCCCAAATTCTGTGTAAAATAATATTATTAAAATAATAACACCTCTAATAACCTACCGATAAACATGCTCTAATAATGAACTGGGAGAACGCAAATAGTGTTAAAAACACGTAGATATATCTTGAATATTCACAATTCCAATTCTACCAAAAAAAGGTAATCACCTCAAAAATGGTCCTCGTATTAGTGTTTGTTGGTGGTTTGTATCTTTTGCTCCTAATGGGTTGTATCCTCTGTTCGCATGTCTTAGTTCTTCCATATGTGGTCTTTAGCTTGGGATTTACATAGGTTGTTGGTCGAGTTGTGACCTCTCATGTAAGTCCTCTTTTGATTGCAACTCATTGTGTCTCTTGTTGTTTAAGAACACTTTGGAGGTTGTCTTGTATTGTAAATATGCATTTGCTTGACCGTTTTGGTCACTTAATGAAAATCAAACCAGATGCCAAAAAAAAGGTAATCACTTCAAAAATAAGCAAAAGCTTTCAAAACTAACAGTATAGCACATAATAGTTACCACTTATTCAGTTTTCATATGTGACAATTTCTATGAACTTTATATAACTACTTTGAATGGAGGCGAATCATTATATACATAAACGTATTTTTATTACTATTTAAGTCATCCCATACATAACTCATTTTCTGTTAAATAGATTCAGGCCCGGCTTAGAGGGGAGACAGAGTAGGCAATGGCCTAGGGCCACCAATATTTTTTGTTAATTTTTGGACCACAGTTTTTATATCTAAGCTAATTTATGGACCACATTTTTTGTAAAAAAGTTATCTAGACTACATACAAGAAATATTTTAGGCCATAAATAAGTGTTTTGGACCATTAAAATAAAATATATATGAGTTTATGAAGTATTATAGTTTTATAGGTTAATATTTTATAAAATAAATAAATAATAATTTTTTTAATTTTTTTTTAACTTGGGCCACATATTTGGTTGGGCCGGGCCCTGAATAGATTTCACGTGCTAATTTTCTTTAGAATCCTTTTTGGTTATGAAAATAAGGTACATGTATGCAATATTGCAATGTTACAGCCACTATTTATATCTACGTAAAACAAGACCCGTTCCATTTTGGCCCATGAATGAATGATTGCTATACAGTATTGCCATGTTGGTCCTCTTGATCCCTCTATCAGTCGAATTTGTTTCATAATTTACATAGGAGATAACATGTATAAATAAAAAAGTCGTAATGGGACATTGGGATGTAATTGCTTCTCTATGAATATGATTGACTTAATGTGACTTTAGAAACTATACATATGACGATAACGGAGTAGACCATATATGCATCAAGACTTAATTAATATTCAAACTTGTAGAAAATTAAGTCTTTTTGAAATTTAAAAACGTAGGGTCATAGAAAAAACCACAATAATGGTCGTAGATGCCTGGAATGTGGGACTTCTTTTCTAACTTTGATCCACAAAACATATCTTCTACCATTGAACAACACTATTGAACACTACCCTATTCATACTTTTTACGTATAAATAATCAGTAATCAATGTATTTGTCTACCCCAAATAAACTTATATACGTACTAATTCGAAACACACATGACCATATGCAGCTTTCAGTGTATAAAAATCTCCTAAGAAACTCTGAAACACTTGTAATATATATACTAGAGCATTCTATATACTATACGACTAAAAAAACACTTTAATTTCGAGATCACATGTGATGTGATAGAGTAACTTTAGATTTTGTGAGTTGCCACTTCTAATAGTCCAAAGCACGCGTTCTTTTAACACCAAAAAAATCAGTTACAAAATTGATTGGTAATGATCACGTGATCTGTTAGATCCATAGCTAACATTACATATGGTATTAAATCTTGATGTAAAATGCACATTTCAATATTATCGTCTGTTTCCGATGGATTCCTCGCCGTAATTACTGATTAGTGTTTCAAGTCGAATGATTTAGCCGTTCATGTCGCAAACAACCATACATGGCATCTACGATCATTATTGTGATTTTTCTATGACCATTACGTTTTAAAATTTCAACACATGGCAATTATCCAGAAGATCCTTAAACATGGGCCTTACCTGGTCGATATATATCCGATCGGCATCAACGAAACATTGACTCATAAAAGTCCCAAGTCTCTAGCTATCTTCTACGCCACGCGTTTGCTGTGTTAGTCCTCATTAGCCCATTTGTTTTCCTGTCTATAAAGACATGTAAGTACATAATAGATTTTTAGAACCTGTTGGGGTCGTCGTAATAAATAATTAGTCATGTCATCACCCGACAATTATGTACTTACATGTTTTGTGAATCCTGATTGTATATAGACTTTTTCTTTGTTTTTTGTTAGAGATTTTATCTTTATAGTTCTCGTTGACAATACGGTGTATTTTGGTTGTCCATAATAATATACGTGTTCGATGCTACATCGAATTAGTTTTTTTGATGTAACTAAGGTATTACAAGTGTTTTTTTCGTCAACTCGGGAAGTCTTTGATTGGTTTAACTTTGGACAATAAGAACTATAAAGTTGAATTTTCTTTTTCTAACTTTAAAGAAATAGATTACATCCTCCACCATTTGTATACGGTAATGAATCGTCGTCTTCTAATCGGGTTGCTTGTTAGACTAATCTTGAAATTTCGTAGTGGTTACAGACATAGCTTATGAGCTATATCAGAAATCAATATTTTAATAACCGGGCGTGTAATAAATTTTAACAAACAAGTAACAATACAAATTTGTTTAATATTTTTTTTTTTGCTAAATGGTAAATATTTCATTGAAAATGAAAACAATTTAGGTTTACAAAGTGAATTATAATCTTAGAGTATGATCCCATGACAAAAAATATAAAAACATGGAAACATAAATTTGTGCGATTTTCAGTCCATCTACTCGACATAACCGAAGCTATGGAGTGAGACGAAATGATGACGATGTTAAATGTTCCTTCAAAATCGTTGGAGTCCAGGAGTTGCAAAAGCAAGGAAAGATAAATATTTTTTGATGCAAGGAAGATGAGTATTTTTTAAAATCACAATGACCTTATCGTCTTAAGTTATAAGTTTATCATTTCCTTAACCAACCGCGTAGTATTATAAGAAAAACAATTAATAAAAAAAAAAAATTAAACGATAAAACTTGTCCCCTTCCTGGTGGTCGGCAAAATATGCAATGCTCCAAATTTTAGTAAAACTGTCTTTGAAGAAATGAGCACATAAAAAGACAAGCCATTACCCCGCAATTACATATTGAATTATTTTACTTTCTAGTACTAGTATTTAACTTTTATAGCAACAAATATCTTATCTTATCCAAAGACATCAGCGACATATCTACTTCCACCGAGGAACTATACCATTAATTACGTTGATATACAATAGGGCCCATGCGAATAAAATAGTTACCGTCAGATCTTACACGTGTCATAATTGTGCCACATAAGGGCATAGATGTAATTGTTTTGATGTTTGGCTTTTCACTTGCCAAGGATTTTCTCAGGCGTCATAGAATCACAATTAACTTTTTATTAACCAATCACTGCCTCCACAAAAGTAATATTGGTCTAAGATAGTTATTCAAAATCAATACTTTATTCATATAGGATATGAATTACTATAGTTATATTTTTATGTATACTATATTTTGAAACGAACCAAAATTTATTTTAATTATTCACCGCCATACTAATAATCCTTTAATCACGGAATACTTTGTTTGGACAAAAAAGAGTTTTTGGATCAAAAAGAGTGTCACCGTAATGAATGATTTCACCGAACGCAAAATCAAATTAGTAAATAAACTTTTTCTTAATTTAAACACTGAGACAACAAAACCAAATCGTATCAACATTTGAAGACCTATTTTACATTGAGTATGAAAGTAATACATGTAGTTTAGTAACTATAAGTTGCTTTGCTTCTGATCATTCTATACATTACCAAAAAAGATTCCAACATAAACTTTATCAAACGCTACTATACGTACTAATTACTACAAACGCCAAGTGCTAAAAACTCATATTCACATGACGATGCATGCATTTGGATTCTCGTCGCTGAAAAGAGACATGAGCTTATCGTCTGTACTACCAGGCTGCGCCTGAGCCTGCTCCGATTTCCTGACAAAACCCGATGGGGCCTTCTTGTCGTAAGCTCCAGCGGCGTACGGATAAGCCACCATCGTGTACGGAACGTACGGCCACAACTCAGCTTTCTTACCAGTGCTCTGCACCGTCTTCAACACTCTCTTGGGATCCACGTAACCACTCACTGTCACTTTGTGCATCTTTCTATTCACTTCCACTGATTTTGCTCCTTCACAAACAAACAAAAACAAAAACAATTGCTGTATAATTTAGTATAAGGCCGTGTTTCGCTGATTTGGAAAACGAATTGTGTTTTTTGGAAAACATGACACGTCAAATTACATAATCGTGGTTATTAGATGTTGGTTATAATTTCATGTGGGTGATAATTAACTTGTAGAACAATTATATTTTGCCCTAATTTGTACGAGTCGTGTTTGACTAGATGAGCCTTGACTTGGGATCGAACCTTTCATGGAGGAAACAGCGTTCTTGATTTTGCGTTCGCATCCGTCACAGTCTATCTTCACCCTTATATTCACCGTCTGCTCTTTACCAAATTCAACGAAAAAAGGTTAAGCAAGTAACTAATAAACCAGAGCCATACAAGAGCTAGGATAGTAATTACCTGCATGACTTTATGCTTCTTCCTTCTTCTTATTGAGACGTAGAAATGATCAGAGAGATAGTCAGAGAGAAAATTGAGAGCTCCCATGTTTACTACCACGAGAGAGAGAGAGGGAGAGAGAGAGAGAGAGAGAGAGAGAGAGCTAGTAATGGGTTGTATGGAAAGTATAGTCTATATATAGGGAAGTTTGGGATGGGATTATGTTCCGAGGATTAGGAAACAAACACACAATAATTTATTTATTGATGAATTGAACATTAATTAAATGTCATTAGGTATAACGATAATTATATAAACTTAGAGGTGTCCTACTAATCTAGTATAGATTAACGATGGGATCCTCTAAAATATTCCATGGTGGACAACGAGGCGGTTTCTTATGTCCCTTTCATTCATTGGGTCATTTTTTTTCTTTTCTTAGTTAATGGTTTAATTCTTCCTGCTGTATAAAATTTAAATTGTTTATAGAATTTTTTTTTGTATAGAATTTGCTATACATGGCTTCAACTTATGTAACTAAGCTGGCGAAAATGCTACAAAATGGATAGAGTGTTTTCAGATATATGGGCGATATGCCGAAATTAAACAAAAACCTGTCAAGTAAACCAAAAATCTGTTAACACCTTTTTTATATTTTAATAGGAATGAAGTTAGATTGTGTTTTAATTTACTTTCTTACAAATTTATTTTGGTTTGTTGGTTCTAATTCTGGATTTCGAATTCCTCTTTTTTTGTTTTTGATAAACAGCTTTCAGTTTTTCGAATTATATATGTTGCATGTTTGCAAGGAAGTATCTGCAAAAGAGAAACGAGTATGTGATAATTACTGCACTTTGATCTTTTATTTTCTTAGAATCACTTTCATCTACGCAAGATGTTTTTTAAAGTTTTATTTGGAAGTTCCGAGTCCATCAACTCCTTTGGTCCGCCGGAAATTGATAACATCACATTCTAAATGAAATTGAACTAGTAACTTTTCATATTTCTTCTCAATACTACTAAACCGCCACTCACTTGGTGAGAAAGCAATAGCGACCCACACAGAGAGAAAATAATTGAAACATTAAATATTGATAGAGTATAAACAATATGGAGCCGACCTCCCGAAATTGCAAATTAAAAAACAGTACATGTATATTTTTCAACAAATGCAGGACATGCATACATTTTACATTTTTTTTCCTATTATATCGCGATTGCTTTTGTCACACTGAATCATCCAAAGATCTTATTGCATTTAAAGATGCATAGTTTGTGTGTGTATTACAAAAGTTACTATATCTCTCTCTATATATAAAATATATATATCCAAAATTTAGAATAACAAAATTAATGAAAAATGAAATAAGGTACGAATAACCAAAAATCAATAGATCAATTGGTAAAAATTTCAGGCAAAACTTAGAGGTCGCTGATTCGAAGGCGCTTGGGACGAAACTAATATTACATGATGTGATTTCGGATCTGGAAGATTACGGGTTTCGTCTTCCAACCTCCTGATAATTCAAAAAAAAAAATGTACAAACGAGAAAGTATGGTGGGGGATTAGTGTGATTATGTGGAAATCTTAATACCTATTGATAGCAATTCTTAGATGTATATATAAGAATGCAAATGCATATAATAAGGTTACATGGTAGCCACTTATTTGTCTTGAGAAGGGATCATTTACGGTTGGGATCTATCACAACTATTATTAAAAGTTGGTTCCAAGGTTTACGAAGATTATATAGGTCAAATGTCCGAATTTAAATGGTTGGATATGAACTTTTTTAAATAAAGCTTTGAAGAAATGTATATGCATGGTAGCTACTTTTTGATCTAGCTGATCTTTGATTGGATAATTGTGCTATCGTAGTCATACATTCACATGTAACTAATTCATGTATGCATGCTCACATATATTGTCGATTAATAATTAAAAAAGTCATAAAGGGTTTATGATTTCATTTCTGTGACATGTGGAATGGAATTATGGAACTCGGGGCATTATTTACACAAATTGACGATGAATCATGGCCTATTATCTATATCAATTTCACTTTAAAAACAAATCATAATTTATGCAATTACAAACTCCGCAGAGACTAATCAATTTTTGAAAGTTATACAAACACATGAAAATAAGAAAAACCTTGTAGAAAAATCAAAATTTCCATAAGATTCTCAGATTTAGAAAATTGATCCTAATTTTTAACCCGTTTAACAAAAGTACCGTTTCAAAGGATACAACCTTCATAATATAGACTCGTTTTCTATTTGACATAGAGTCTATGTTTTTTTTTTTTTTTTTTTTTGAAGTGAATGTTAAATTATATTCAAACAAAAAAACCGTTTTTTACAATGAAATTGCAACTTTGTTTTTAACTAGATAGCTAAGAAACTTTTCAAAACCAAAATCAAAATCTTCATGCGTGTCTTGTAGCAAACCATTCCTCGAGTCCGCCGTCATAAGAGTCTATGTTATAAACATGACATATAGATTCTTACGTCATTTTTATTATATTTTGTGGTATTCAATTGTACACCAACAAAAACAATCAGTGGTCACGAGTATACTCTAATTTTACAGAGTAGGTTGTAATAAACTTAATTGGAAAATATGGGTTAGGGGCAGATTAGGTTGATATTTTGGTAAACGTCCCTTTTACCTATTCCGTTTTATCTTCTCCTTATGTTTAGTGGTGCAAGGCAAATCGTCCAGTACCTTGTGGAGACGAATAATTAATCATTCAGTCATATGCATATAATATACTAAAATAAAAATACATAATACAATCATCATTTAATATCATTGTAAGTAATATATAGTTCGAAATCATACGAAAATATCTCGCTTGAGAGAAAGGTCTTATTCAAAACTTGTTAGCTAGAAACCTAGTCTTTCACATCTTATAAAGATGACCTCATGTTTTGTTTAGACTATTTGGTTGATGATTGATTTTGTTATGCTTTAGTTCATTACGAAACCCCGTGGCCAGTTGAAAACTCAAGATTTACAGAACGTGTATTACGTTTTCTTGTTGATTACTCCCTCCGTCGCATATTAGTTGTCGTTCTAGGTGATTTCACGTCAATTAAGAAAATATTTAAATTTTTTGTTTTACACCTAATTAATGTGTTTTTCATTTGATATATGTAATTAATAAGTTAAAAGAGTATGGATAGAAATGGAAAATCAATAATAAATCTGCATGGAAAATGTAAAACGACAACTAATTTGATACAAAATGATATATCATGGTTTTTACCATCTTTTGGTCATGATTTAACCCGGTTTTATCGAGTCTTTTTGGTATTTTCGTAGTGTTTTAGAGTCTTGGCAAGTTCGTGTATGAATGGAGCTTAATTGGTGATTATGGAGCATTTTGGAGCATCAAGGAAAGAGCAGCTGAAGTCGCGAGGATGGATTTTCAATTGCCGTCAGATTGGCGCGTCGATCGACGGATCGATCGACGGAAGAATCCTAGCGTCGATCGACGGAAGATCTTAAGTCGCGAAGAAATCAAATTTTCCAATTTTGAAGATTTCTTTTTCACCCCAGAATTTCCAGAAGTTAACAAATAAAGCCCAGCCCGAATCCTAGCCTATAAATATTCAGTTTTCATTAAGGAGGTGTTATTGGATGAATGATTTGAAATCAATTCCATAAACTTTAAAATCTTTGAAATTTTAAACTCTGATGGAGTTTATTTGGGTGGATTCTAAAAATCTCTGCAGTATCCTTGAGATTTGATTTTTAAATATTTGTTCACTAAACTCCATCCTCAAGTGATTTCAAATCCATTAGAAAACAAATACTTCCAAAATCTTTAAAATTGAATAACAGTGGATTTTAATTATAAATTTGAAATCTTCTATTGAATAACAGAAGATTTAAAATCCTTAAGACATGATTTTACAAATATCATATCCAATAGCACTGGATTTTAAAGTAGGATTTAAAATCATTGATTGAATAACAGTGGATTTTGGTTAGATTTAAACTCTTTCAAAATCTATTTATTGAATAACACCCTCTAAGTTTTCTATTATTCAAGACCTAGAGAGATTCAAAGAGATTTGGAGAGTTAGGGAAACAAGTTTTCAGACCATTCAGATTTCTTCGAACCCTTTTGTATCTCTTTGTCTTACTCTATTTTAATGCAGTATTATTCAGTTATCATGATTTCCTTTGCTTCCATGTCTGAGTAATTTGCTTGTTAGGTTTAGGGTTTTTCAAAGTATTTAAAATGAATTGAATTCATGTTAGGATTATGTGGAAGCCGGAATTCGCACAATTAGATTTGTAAGGGTTTCGAAAGGAAGCAGAGATTTCTGAAGATAAGCTATGAAGAACAATGATGAGCAAAGAGAAATTAGGGTTTGTAATTGCTTTGTATTGCTTGTGTGATAAAAATTGTGAATGAATATTTACAAGTGTTTTTGCATTCCTATATATAACCCCCTAAGTTGGCTAAGCCCCTTTTCCTAAACCCTTAAGGATTGCCTTTTTCGCCTATGTCGGTCGAGCCTATGGGCTTCGTTGCTGGGCTTTGACATGCTGAACCTTCTGGAACCCTTGCTGAAGTTCTGACGGGCGTTGAAGGACCTGAAGCCGATGGGAAAGGCTCAGGCGCCGATGTCATCTGCCTGGATGCCGATGAGGCCAGGCACATCGGCGTCACTGGGCAGTGATGTCGGCGCCACTGCCTGTCATCGGTGTCACTGCTCAGTGACATCGGTGCCAGGCAGTCTTCGTCTCTGCAGCGCCTTCTGCTGGGTCTGTGACCTCTCCGACGCTGTATCATGGCTTCTCCTGAGACGAAGACCACTTCGAAGGTTCCTTCAACAGGTAGAAGGTTCATAGGACTTAGGGGTTTTCCGGAGGTCTTCACCTTCTTCTGTGGGTGAAATGACCCAGGGGTTATATTATCTCTGCTTGCCTGAAACATGCGCGTTGCTTATCATAACTTTAGATGTCGAGGCTCAGCGGGTGAAATCCGACCCCAACAGTTAGCCCCCCAGCTCGGAAGAGTTAGTGATAACAGTATCGAGTTTAAGGACCATTGAGTGTCGAAAGTAGCTGTTCAAAGTTATGATATTGTAGGCTTGAACCCTTTGTGTTGATAACCCGGTAAACGTTGTTTTCTGCTTTTTCGAAGATTTTAAGACTTCGTGCTCTGCTTGTACGAGCTGACAGCGTCTGCTGTTTGACAACGGTTTTTATACTTAAGGATTTTAAGACCTTGCTGAAGATTTTAAGACTTCGCTTTGTGCGTGTTGAAGTTGCAGAAGAAGATTTTTTTTTTAAGACTTCGCGTTGCGTTCGTAGATGTTAACGATGTTTTTCGCAACGGGAAAGATGAATTTCGAGAATGACAATCCGTCTGAATATTTTCGGGACCCGCTGAGGGAAAGAAA
The DNA here is from genome assembly GCA_900128785.1 of Arabis alpina. Lineage (NCBI taxonomy): Eukaryota > Viridiplantae > Streptophyta > Magnoliopsida > Brassicales > Brassicaceae > Arabis > Arabis alpina. Next base: position 22,266,704 of record LT669788.1, on the reverse strand, counting down.
ACCTTTTTCCCTTTCCTCTTTTCTTTTCTTTCTCTTCCACTCTCTTTCTCCTAGGTTTTTTTTTAACCCTTCTTCTTCCTTCTTTTTCCTTTGGCGCCGCCGGTCCCATTTTCCGGCCACCCGTCGCCGGAAAATCTTTCTCTTCAAACCACCGACGCCGTCGAGTTCTCTTCACCGCCGACCGACTTGCTTTTTCCGATTACCCCGAGATCTTCTTGGTTTTCTTTGTAAGTTCTCTTCTCATCTTTAATCAAAGCTTTCTTTCTCAAAGCTCTTTAGCCCTTTAATGGTGATAGATCTAGCTTTCTCTTGCTTGGGTTTTTGTGTAATAGCTTTGATTGTCAATGAATGGATCTTTAGATTTGAGTAGATGGTTGAACTCTTTGTGATTGACTTTGATGTTCTTAGAGTGAGTTGTTGAGGATGAAAGAAGATCATTGATTTTGATCCTTGGGTTGTTTTTGATGTAGGTAGTTCCGGTGTATGGATCCGAAAAGGATCGGACCGGTTCGTGACTCGGACCCCGATGGCGATGACTTCGGTGTAGATGACCCGATGTCACCAAATGCCACGGACCCGTCATCGGCGTTTGGTCCCGTCGATGTCCCGATGTCCCATAGCTTTGTGCCGCCATCCGTCAGTTCAAATTCCTTTGTGGACATTATACCGAATACCGATATCATGAAGACTCCCCTAGACACCGATGCTACGACGAACACCGGCACCACGACGGTCCCACTGGGCACCGATGTCACGATGACATCCACGGGTACCGACGTCCCGGTGACAAACCCAAATTCTGTCTGCGTTGAGGCTCTAGTCATGGGAGACGAGGTCTCGAGGTCACGAGATACCCCGGTGAGGTCAAAGGATAACAAAGATCTAATCGGGTCGAATGACAATGATCCGATGAGGTCGAATGACAATGACCCGATGAGGTCGAATGACGATGGTGACCCGATGAGAGGAGATGACGATGGTGACCCGATGAGAGGAGATGACGATGGTGACCCGACGAGAGGAGATGTTCCCAATGCCTTGACGCGAGGTAGTCGTGGTGAAGACATCCTCAACGCGATTCCTTTGAATGACGAGGATCCTGACCTTCCACCAGGGAATGCTTTCGTATCGTCTTCTTCCTCTTCATCTGGTTCTCGATCTTCTGACGACGAAAGCGATGATGAGAACACGCTCGATGAGGTCGAGCAACCAAAGAAAGCTAAGAAGGCTAAGAAGAAGGCGAGGGCAAAGGTTTGTCCTGATCCTCCTGGGTCTTCTCTCTCAGATCCGAAGTCGTTGAGGCGACTCCGTAGGCACTGCGGGATTTCAGAGGAGATCGTGCTAGTTGCTCCCACTCCTGCTGACAGAGCTGACGCCCCGCCTGCGGGATACATGACTTTGTTCGAGAACTACTTCGATCAGTGCCTGCTCTGGTTTCCGCTGCCCCGCTTTCTCATGCGCTATCTAGCAGTTCATGGTGTCTGCCTCGCTCAGATTAACCCCATGGGCATTAGACATCTTCTCGGTATTTATGTGTTGAGCAGAGAGTGCAGCGTTGACATTAGCATTGAGAACCTATCATACTTGACAGATTTTAGGACTCGTGGTTTAAGCGAAGAGCTCAAGTATAGTGTTGCCAACTCATCGGGGATGGCGCTCATCGCTGGGTCTCCAAGTAAGAACGACCACTTCGAGTACCGCTTCTTCTTTGCTGAGATTTCCGAGAGGACCGTCGAGGCGGATTGCATCGACCTTGTCAAGACGAGATGGGAAAGACAAGGTAACCAACTCTTAGTGATTTTGTTTTACTGTTAGCTTTGTCGTTTACTAACCGTTTGAATTTATCCTTTGCAGTGAAGCCGACGATGCCTAAAGTCTCGAAGGAGTTTCTCGCTGCAATGCACAAGGAACTCTCCTCTGGGAATGGCAATTGGAGGAGGTCGTTCAGCCGAAAGAGGATCGAGAGAGCATTTTCTGCTGATATCCTTCCGAGGAAGGTTCTTGGGCGAGGCCAGGCGAGGTTGTCTCTCCGTGAGCAGATTGCGCTTGAGGCAGCAGCGAAGGCCAGAGGGTCTTTGGGCACTGGTGCACCGAGGGTGGTGACGCCGACGACCTCGACTCCGCCTACTCCGTCGACGCGGGCGAGAACCTCACGACCTTCTGTACCGAAGACCGCTCTTCCTCCTCCTTCTTCGGGTGACGTTGCAGAGTTCCGCAGGCTGTCAGCGGAGAGAGCCCGCATTTCTAGTGGCAAAGGAAAAGGCATCGACCGTATGACCCCTTCGAAGAGGCAAAGGGCGGACGCGTTTCCTGCAGCGGCCGTCGGCGGAGAGGCGTCTCCGCTCGGCGGCGACGGGTTGATCCGTGCCGAAGCTTACGCGGTAGTGAAGTCGAGATATTCCGAGGTTTGATTCTCTCCTCTCTTTAGTACTTTCTACGCCTTAATACATATTTTGTTTTACATTATATAACGCGTTCTTGCAGCTTTCCCTCCTCTTTGACCGTTTGGTTGGAGACTATGATGAGGACGTTCGTTCTAGGGGTGGCGAGCTTAGTGCGGCCAAAGAGGCCAATGCCGCTCTACAGTCGAGGCTGGATGAGACCGTGGAGCGGAACGACGCTCTTGAGCGCGATGCTCTTGCTCTGCAGAGGGTCAAGAAGGATTATGAAGATAATCTATCGAAGGTGAAGTCGCGGTGTGCTAAGGCCGAGGGTGAGACAGTTCGGCTGAGGGGTGAGCTCAGCTCTGCTAGCGACCTTCAGCGCACCAGGATCGATGCTGCCGTTGCAGAGACCAGGGACGAGATGACTCGCAGTTTTGTGGCGCGGACCAGCTAGGTTGCCGGGCTACTTGCGGAGATTGGCGGGAAGGCCCAGAACGACATGTTGAATCTTACTGAGATCGATGCGAACTTGGAGTTCATCGGCCTTCTTCAGGGATCGGATCCGCCAGACCTCCCGTCGGAGATCGAGACGCTGCGCCAGCGGCGTCAACCGATCTACGATGCTCATGACGTGTTCGCAGACCTCCTTGCTAGTGCCCGGAGAGTTCTGGAGATCCCCACGGCTCCTGCTGGCGCTGTTGATGACGACGTCGAGTTGTCAGACGAGGATGACGTCGAGGCAGCAGTCGAGGAGGGTGCTGATGACTGATCTTACTTGTCTTCGTTTTTTGGACTTAGCTTGTTTTATGATATTCGGACATGATTACTCGTAATTTTTGGAGATAGCGTTGGATTGTTTGTATCCAACCTGAGACTATGCTTACTTCGCATTGTAGCGGTTTTCTGATTTTTATAACGCTTTGTCTATGATTTTGTTCTGATTGTGCCTCATGCTTTACCTTTGATAGAACTTCTAGAGTAATGATATCCGTTTTGTTGACCACACCTTTATCATGGGTTGAAGGTTGTTCATACCATAGCACGCCTTAGGCTTTTTGTACCAACGTTGTTGTTGGGTCTGTGATTGTGTTGTCCAGGATCGCAAGTGTGTTTTTTGCTCCTTTTCTACCAACGTTCGCTGTTGGGTTTTCTAGAATGGCGGTGCTTTCCGAACACGTCTGTCCAGAAGCGATCACACCTTTTGACTTGACCAACGTGTTTGTTGGGTTTTCTGAATGATTATTCGGTGTATAAACCTAAGTAACCATTGGCAGCTGCTTTTTACCAACGGTGTTGTTGGGTTTTTGAACGAACATTCGTGGTCAAAAGACCAGGAAATGAACATTGAAACCAGCCAGAGTCAAAAGCCCTGAAACTGATTGTTATAACTTATATAGCGCGCTTAGGATCCGGTGATGGATGTCAATGTGTTCAGGTTCACACATTGTTGCTGTGGCCAGCAGCAACGACAGTGGATTGAACTTTGCTTTTTGAAAAGCCTTTGAAGAATCTCTGGAGGATGTAATTGATAATATTGTTTAAACAAAGCTTCGAGTAAAAAGAGGTCCAAGAGAGTATTATGAGTATTACTTGAAGCAAATACCAAGTACAAAATGGGAGTATTATGAGTATACGTACCCCACTCCCCCCCCCCCTTTTGATGGAGGAGGGCAACTGAACTCGTCCGAAGACAAGCTGCCTACGTACCCTTTGCAGGGATCAAGTCGCCCCGTAGTTTGTTAAAACACTTACTCCCCCCCCCCTTTGAGACGGAGGAGGGCAACTGAACTCGTCCGAAGACAAGCTGCCTACGTACCCTTTGCAGGGATCAAGTCGCCTCGTAGTTCAAGGCAAGAGCCTTAGAAGAGGACTAATTATAGTACCTCTTCAAGTGCTTCGCGTTCCATGAATGGAGTATTGGCTTGCCAGCCATGGTGGCGACCTCGTAGACGCCGGGACGGACTACAGCGGTGACTTTGTAAGGTCCTTCCCAGTTAGCTCCTAGTTTGCCTGCGTTGCGCTCTGCTGTATTCTGGAAGACTTCGCGCAAGACCAAGTCACCCTCGCGGAAACGTCGTTCTCGAACCTTGGAGTTGTAGTAGCGTGCGGCCGCGTTCTGATAGTTGGCTATTCTGATGAGTGCCTGATCGCGCCTTTCGCTAAGGAAGTCCAGTCCATCAAAGAGGAGTGAACCGTTGAGTTCTTCGTTTTCGGGTAAGAGACGTCGTCGCGGGCCCGGACTAGTGACTTCGGAGGGTATGACACATTCAGTTCCATAGACAAGAGCAAAAGGAGTTTATCCCGTTCCGCGTTTGGGAGTGGTGCGGTGGGACCATAGAACGCCTTCCAGCTCATCTGCCCAGCGACCCTTCTTCGCGTCCAGACGTTTCTTAAGGCCATCGAGAATCGTTTTATTCATTACTTCTGCCTGTCCATTTCCCTGGGGGTGACGAGGAGTAGATTTGTTGAGTCGAATTTTCCACTCTGCGCAGAAGGCCTCGAACCTGTTTGAGATGAACTGAGAACCGTTGTCGGTGATAATTTCGAATGGAATTCCGTGACGACATATGATATTTCTCGAGACGAAGCTTTCGACTTGGGCGTCTTTTATACTTGAGTAAGCTTCAGCTTCCACCCACTTTGAGAAATAATCCGTTAAAACAAGTAGGAAACGCTTTTATTTTGACGCATGAAGAGGTCCTACGATGTCCATCGCCCATCTCATGAATGGGTAAGGAGAAGTGACGGAGGAGAGCTTCTCCGTTGGTTGATGAATTTGGGGAGCATGACGTTGACATCTTTCACACTTGGCTGAAAACTTAATGCAATCGTTCACGATGGTAGGCCAGAAGTGGCCATGTCGCTTAATTTTGATTGCCAAGGCTTTACCTCCTGAGTGATTACCGCAGGATCCGCTGTGCACTTATTCCATGACTTGTCTGGCCTCTTGTCCCTCTACACAGGTGAGCAAAGGACCGGAGAATCCCCGCCTGTAGATGTTATCGTCAAACAGGACGTACCCGGCGGCTTGTTTTTGTACCTTGCGAGCTGCTGCCCACTTGCTTTTAGGGAGCTCTCCACCAACGATGTAAGCGCGAATTTGATTCATCCAGGGTTTATCACAACCGTATTCGGGTTCTTCATCCGTGTCCATGGGGACGGCCATGCCTTTGTCTGTAGGCTCAAGCGGAAGGTTCTGCGTGGGGGACTCTTTAAGTTGCCTTAGGCCTTCGGGGTCCTTGGCTTCGGCGACATCGTCCCCAATGACTTCGGGTCCGATGGCATCGGTGTCAGGTGCTGGCGTGGATAAAGGCGCAGGTTCTGTGTTTGCTTCAGCTTCCGTCATTTCGACGTCATTGACCCTTGTTTCAGTAGTGGCTTCAGTCTGTTTAGCAGTCTGTGATCGCGTCGATATAGTGAGCGCCATATCTTGTTTGATGCTCGGGAATTCGATGATCTCTACGGGGATAACCCGTTTCAAGGTTGGGTCTTTTGGTGGAGCCGAAGCGGAGGCGAGGTTTGCCAAGGCGTCTGCGTCAACGTTTTCTCCTCGGGGGATTCGTGTCAGTGTGAACTCTTTGAATGTCAAGGCGAGGTCCTTAACTATTTTTTGATAAGCTTTCATCCGATCGTTTTTGGTTGTATACTCGCCACTGAACTGGTTGGAGACCAGTTGTGAATCGCAGAAGGCGTGAACGTGTTCGATGTTAAGTCCTTGGGCGAGTCTCATTCCAGCGATGATGGCTTCGTATTCTGCTTCGTTGTTGGTGGCTTTGAAGCCTAGACGGAAAGATTGCTCGAGGATCTCGCCTGTTGGTGATGCTAGGCGTATCCCTACTCCGGAACCGTTTTTGGAGGATGAGCCGTCGAGTGTAGTTCCCAGATCCCTGGTCGAACCTCCTTCGCGGACTGGTCTTCTGCGAGTTCGATAAGGAAATCTGCTAACACTTGTGACTTGTTACACGTTCGTCCTTTATACTCGATGTCGTATTCGCTAAGTTCTATAGCCCACTTAGCCAATCTGCCAGACTGACTTGGGCTATGCAAGACCGTACGTAAAGGGAAAGTGCTGAGAATCACGATGGTATGAGATTGAAAGTAAGGTCTTAGCTTTCGTGATGCCATGACGATCGAAAGAGCTAGCTTCTCTAGCTGAGGATATCTTGTTTCTGCGTCGGTGAGGGTCTTGCTAACATAGAATATGGGCTTTTGCTCGCCACGCTCTTCGCGTACTAACACAACACTCACTGTTGTTTCTGAAACGGCAATGTAGAGGAAAAGAGGTTCCCCGATGACTGGTTTAGCAAGGATAGGCGGCGTCGCCAAATATTCTTTGAGCTGTTTGAAAGCGTCTTCGCATTTGTCAGACCATTCGAATTGCTTGTTACCTCGCAGCGTGTCATAGAAAGGCAGGCACTTGTCAGTCGAGCGCGAGATGAAACGGTTAAGCGCAGCGACTCGTCCAGTTAGTCTCTGCACCTCGCGCTTGTTCCTTGGGGATGCCATTTGGATGAGCGCGTCGATCTGCTTCGGATTTGCTTTAATGCCACGACGAGTGACTAGGTATCCCAAGAATTCTCCTGATGTTACCGCAAACCTACAATTCGTGAAGTTTAGCTTCATGTTGTGAAGGTTCAGCTGTTCGAAGCATGCTTCCAGGTGAGAGATGTGGTCTTCTTCTTCGAGGGATTTCACGAGCATGTCGTCTATGTATACCTCCATTGTTTTGCCTATCTGATCCCTGAACATCTTGTTCACGAGCCTTTGATACGTTGCTCCTGCGTTTTTTAGGCCGAAGGGCATCACCTTGTAACAGTAGATTCCTCGGTCGGTGATGAAAGCGGTCTTCTCTCTATCTTCAGGGTGCATTAAAATCTGATTATAGCCTGAGAAGGCGTCCATGAATGTCAAGAGTTTGTTTCCCGCTGTTGCTTCCACCAAGCGATCGATGTGAGGTAGAGGGAAGCTGTCTTTCGGACATGCTTTGTTCAGATCCGTGAAATCCACGCAGACACGCCACTTCCCATTCTTCTATTTTACCACGACTGGGTTGGCGAGCCAATCGGGGTATTTGACTTCTGTGATTGATCCGACGCGTAGAAGCCTTTCGACCTCGTCGTTTACCGCTTTTGCTCGGTCGGGACTGAGCTTCCTCCTTTTTTGTTTTATTGGCTTGAAGGTCGGGTCGACATTGAGTTCGTGGCTGGCCACGTTGATGTCTATTCCAGGCATGTCTTCCGCTGCCCACGCAAAGGTGTTGATGTTTTTCTGGAGGAAGACCACGAGCTTCTTTTTAATGTCTTCATCAAGCGTAGCTCCGATCTCAACACATCTTTCGGGATGTTGCTCGTCAATGCATATAGACTCTACAGGTTCGCAGGTGGGTCGCTCTTCTTCTACACGACCTTATGCAATCTGTAATTGCTATAAGAGGTCAGTCAAGTTCTTGACCTGCTCGGGGCTGGTTCTCGCTCTTTTTTCGTGATCCTTGAGGTTCAGGGTCATCCATCTTCTTCTCGATGTTTCTCATCTTATGCTCAACCAGAAAACAGGTACGGGAATCCCTCTGATTTCCCCATATCGTTTTTATACCGATGGGTGTTGGGAACTTGAGGCATAAGTGGTATGTTGAAGGTACAGCTCTCATCAGGTTGAGCCACGGAGTTCCCATGATCATGTTGTAGATTGCTGGATGATCGGAGACGGTGAAGTCGACCATCTTCTTCACGTTGCCAGCTTGGACAGGAAGGCGAATTGTTCCCATTGTCATGGTTGTTTCGCCAGAGAAGCCTGTTATGGGTTTAGGCATCCCTTTGACTGTGGACAGGTCGATCTTCATTCGCTCAAGTGTTTTCTTGAAGATGACATCCACCGAGCTTCCTGTATCGATGAGGACGCGAGCGACGTTGAAGTCGTAGACAGTCAGATTGATTACCAAGGGGTCGTTATGTGGTTGATCGAGACCCTCGGTGTCCTTCTCGTCGAGGGTAATTGAGTCGCTGGAAAGCCTTGGCTTTGCAGGTGCTGATATGTTTGCGCAGACGTCAGCGCGACGTTGGTAAGCTTCGATCGCCGTTTCATTATCAGCACAGTACTGCGAGCCTCCCATTATCATGTTGATAACTTCGCGCTGCTGTTCGTTTTCCATGCCGTCGTCGCGGCGTTGGCGTCTGGGAGTATCTGCTTGTTCCTCGACGTTAGCGGGAGCTCTCTCCTCTGGCTTGAAATCTGACAAGCTGTTGTTGTTTTTCAAGGTGCCCTGTGTGAGCTTGGCTATGAGTTGTCGCCCAAACTCGCGACACCTTGCGGTGAAGTGACCACTTGCCTTGTGGAAATCACAATATAGTTTCTCGTCATAGTCCTTTGATTCTCTAGTCCAAGTGTTGTTCCAAGTTCCTCTTCCGCGACCGCGCCCACAGCCTCTTCCGCGTCCGCGACCCGACGACTCCACTTGATAATTATGAGCCCCTCCGGATCCTTCTTCGTATTGAACGTAGGCGGGGTTGCTTTTCTTAGGTACAGCGACTTTGGCTGGTTCGCTTGCTTGTTTGGTCTTTCCGCCTTTCTTGGCTTGGATTTCCTCTTCGGTTCGAGCGAAGTCGGCTGCACGATGGAGAACGTCTTGAATTGTTATCGGCGTGTTGACGCTCATCTCTTGCCAGAATGGGGATGGGCACCGAAGTGCCCCTCGCAGGGCCTCCAGGGCTGACTTGTTGCTGATACCTTCAACCTTTGAAAGCGTGCTTTTGAACCTCGTCATGAAAGATCGAAGACTCTCGTTCTCGCCTTGCTTATTGTTCCATAGTTCTGAGTCGTAGATCTTCCGTTCCATGAAGATGTTGTAGTGTTGAACGAACAACTCGGAAAGCTGAAGAAAAGTGTGGACTGAGTTTTTCTCCAGCTTGTAGAACCATTGTAGCGCAGGCCCCTTAAGACTTTCCACGAACAGCTTGCAGTAGACGATGAACTGGTTGGAGACCAGTTGTGAATCGCAGAAGGCGTGAACGTGTTCGATGTTAAGTCCTTGGGCGAGTCTCATTCCAGCGATGATGGCTTCGTATTCTGCTTCGTTGTTGGTGGCTTTGAAGCCTAGACGGAAAGATTGCTCGAGGATCTCGCCTGTTGGTGATGCTAGGCGTATCCCTACTCCGGAACCGTTTTTGGAGGATGAGCCGTCGACGTGTAGTTCCCAGATCCCTGGTCGAACCTCCTTCGCGGACTGGTCTTCTGCGAGTTCGATAAGGAAATCTGCTAACACTTGTGACTTGTTACACGTTCGTCCTTTATACTCGATGTCGTATTCGCTAAGTTCTATAGCCCACTTAGCCAATCTGCCAGACTGACTTGGGCTATGCAAGACCGTACGTAAAGGGAAAGTGCTGAGAATCACGATGGTATGAGATTGAAAGTAAGGTCTTAGCTTTCGTGATGCCATGACGATCGAAAGAGCTAGCTTCTCTAGCTGAGGATATCTTGTTTCTGCGTCGGTGAGGGTCTTGCTAACATAGAATATGGGCTTTTGCTCGCCACGCTCTTCGCGTACTAACACAACACTCACTGTTGTTTCTGAAACGGCAATGTAGAGGAAAAGAGGTTCCCCGATGACTGGTTTAGCAAGGATAGGCGGCGTCGCCAAATATTCTTTGAGCTGTTTGAAAGCGTCTTCGCATTTGTCAGACCATTCGAATTGCTTGTTACCTCGCAGCGTGTCATAGAAAGGCAGGCACTTGTCAGTCGAGCGCGAGATGAAACGGTTAAGCGCAGCGACTCGTCCAGTTAGTCTCTGCACCTCGCGCTTGTTCCTTGGGGATGCCATTTGGATGAGCGCGTCGATCTGCTTCGGATTTGCTTTAATGCCACGACGAGTGACTAGGTATCCCAAGAATTCTCCTGATGTTACCGCAAACCTACAATTCGTGAAGTTTAGCTTCATGTTGTGAAGGTTCAGCTGTTCGAAGCATGCTTCCAGGTGAGAGATGTGGTCTTCTTCTTCGAGGGATTTCACGAGCATGTCGTCTATGTATACCTCCATTGTTTTGCCTATCTGATCCCTGAACATCTTGTTCACGAGCCTTTGATACGTTGCTCCTGCGTTTTTTAGGCCGAAGGGCATCACCTTGTAACAGTAGATTCCTCGGTCGGTGATGAAAGCGGTCTTCTCTCTATCTTCAGGGTGCATTAAAATCTGATTATAGCCTGAGAAGGCGTCCATGAATGTCAAGAGTTTGTTTCCCGCTGTTGCTTCCACCAAGCGATCGATGTGAGGTAGAGGGAAGCTGTCTTTCGGACATGCTTTGTTCAGATCCGTGAAATCCACGCAGACACGCCACTTCCCATTCTTCTATTTTACCACGACTGGGTTGGCGAGCCAATCGGGGTATTTGACTTCTGTGATTGATCCGACGCGTAGAAGCCTTTCGACCTCGTCGTTTACCGCTTTTGCTCGGTCGGGACTGAGCTTCCTCCTTTTTTGTTTTATTGGCTTGAAGGTCGGGTCGACATTGAGTTCGTGGCTGGCCACGTTGATGTCTATTCCAGGCATGTCTTCCGCTGCCCACGCAAAGGTGTTGATGTTTTTCTGGAGGAAGACCACGAGCTTCTTTTTAATGTCTTCATCAAGCGTAGCTCCGATCTCAACACATCTTTCGGGATGTTGCTCGTCAATGCATATAGACTCTACAGGTTCGCAGGTGGGTCGCTCTTCTTCTACACGACCTTATGCAATCTGTAATTGCTATAAGAGGTCAGTCAAGTTCTTGACCTGCTCGGGGCTGGTTCTCGCTCTTTTTTCGTGATCCTTGAGGTTCAGGGTCATCCATCTTCTTCTCGATGTTTCTCATCTTATGCTCAACCAGAAAACAGGTACGGGAATCCCTCTGATTTCCCCATATCGTTTTTATACCGATGGGTGTTGGGAACTTGAGGCATAAGTGGTATGTTGAAGGTACAGCTCTCATCAGGTTGAGCCACGGAGTTCCCATGATCATGTTGTAGATTGCTGGATGATCGGAGACGGTGAAGTCGACCATCTTCTTCACGTTGCCAGCTTGGACAGGAAGGCGAATTGTTCCCATTGTCATGGTTGTTTCGCCAGAGAAGCCTGTTATGGGTTTAGGCATCCCTTTGACTGTGGACAGGTCGATCTTCATTCGCTCAAGTGTTTTCTTGAAGATGACATCCACCGAGCTTCCTGTATCGATGAGGACGCGAGCGACGTTGAAGTCGTAGACAGTCAGATTGATTACCAAGGGGTCGTTATGTGGTTGATCGAGACCCTCGGTGTCCTTCTCGTCGAGGGTAATTGAGTCGCTGGAAAGCCTTGGCTTTGCAGGTGCTGATATGTTTGCGCAGACGTCAGCGCGACGTTGGTAAGCTTCGATCGCCGTTTCATTATCAGCACAGTACTGCGAGCCTCCCATTATCATGTTGATAACTTCGCGCTGCTGTTCGTTTTCCATGCCGTCGTCGCGGCGTTGGCGTCTGGGAGTATCTGCTTGTTCCTCGACGTTAGCGGGAGCTCTCTCCTCTGGCTTGAAATCTGACAAGCTGTTGTTGTTTTTCAAGGTGCCCTGTGTGAGCTTGGCTATGAGTTGTCGCCCAAACTCGCGACACCTTGCGGTGAAGTGACCACTTGCCTTGTGGAAATCACAATATAGTTTCTCGTCATAGTCCTTTGATTCTCTAGTCCAAGTGTTGTTCCAAGTTCCTCTTCCGCGACCGCGCCCACAGCCTCTTCCGCGTCCGCGACCCGACGACTCCACTTGATAATTATGAGCCCCTCCGGATCCTTCTTCGTATTGAACGTAGGCGGGGTTGCTTTTCTTAGGTACAGCGACTTTGGCTGGTTCGCTTGCTTGTTTGGTCTTTCCGCCTTTCTTGGCTTGGATTTCCTCTTCGGTTCGAGCGAAGTCGGCTGCACGATGGAGAACGTCTTGAATTGTTATCGGCGTGTTGACGCTCATCTCTTGCCAGAATGGGGATGGGCACCGAAGTGCCCCTCGCAGGGCCTCCAGGGCTGACTTGTTGCTGATACCTTCAACCTTTGAAAGCGTGCTTTTGAACCTCGTCATGAAAGATCGAAGACTCTCGTTCTCGCCTTGCTTATTGTTCCATAGTTCTGAGTCGTAGATCTTCCGTTCCATGAAGATGTTGTAGTGTTGAACGAACAACTCGGAAAGCTGAAGAAAAGTGTGGACTGAGTTTTTCTCCAGCTTGTAGAACCATTGTAGCGCAGGCCCCTTAAGACTTTCCACGAACAGCTTGCAGTAGACGATGAACTGGTTGGAGACCAGTTGTGAATCGCAGAAGGCGTGAACGTGTTCGATGTTAAGTCCTTGGGCGAGTCTCATTCCAGCGATGATGGCTTCGTATTCTGCTTCGTTGTTGGTGGCTTTGAAGCCTAGACGGAAAGATTGCTCGAGGATCTCGCCTGTTGGTGATGCTAGGCGTATCCCTACTCCGGAACCGTTTTTGGAGGATGAGCCGTCGACGTGTAGTTCCCAGATCCCTGGTCGAACCTCCTTCGCGGACTGGTCTTCTGCGAGTTCGATAAGGAAATCTGCTAACACTTGTGACTTGTTACACGTTCGTCCTTTATACTCGATGTCGTATTCGCTAAGTTCTATAGCCCACTTAGCCAATCTGCCAGACTGACTTGGGCTATGCAAGACCGTACGTAAAGGGAAAGTGCTGAGAATCACGATGGTATGAGATTGAAAGTAAGGTCTTAGCTTTCGTGATGCCATGACGATCGAAAGAGCTAGCTTCTCTAGCTGAGGATATCTTGTTTCTGCGTCGGTGAGGGTCTTGCTAACATAGAATATGGGCTTTTGCTCGCCACGCTCTTCGCGTACTAACACAACACTCACTGTTGTTTCTGAAACGGCAATGTAGAGGAAAAGAGGTTCCCCGATGACTGGTTTAGCAAGGATAGGCGGCGTCGCCAAATATTCTTTGAGCTGTTTGAAAGCGTCTTCGCATTTGTCAGACCATTCGAATTGCTTGTTACCTCGCAGCGTGTCATAGAAAGGCAGGCACTTGTCAGTCGAGCGCGAGATGAAACGGTTAAGCGCAGCGACTCGTCCAGTTAGTCTCTGCACCTCGCGCTTGTTCCTTGGGGATGCCATTTGGATGAGCGCGTCGATCTGCTTCGGATTTGCTTTAATGCCACGACGAGTGACTAGGTATCCCAAGAATTCTCCTGATGTTACCGCAAACCTACAATTCGTGAAGTTTAGCTTCATGTTGTGAAGGTTCAGCTGTTCGAAGCATGCTTCCAGGTGAGAGATGTGGTCTTCTTCTTCGAGGGATTTCACGAGCATGTCGTCTATGTATACCTCCATTGTTTTGCCTATCTGATCCCTGAACATCTTGTTCACGAGCCTTTGATACGTTGCTCCTGCGTTTTTTAGGCCGAAGGGCATCACCTTGTAACAGTAGATTCCTCGGTCGGTGATGAAAGCGGTCTTCTCTCTATCTTCAGGGTGCATTAAAATCTGATTATAGCCTGAGAAGGCGTCCATGAATGTCAAGAGTTTGTTTCCCGCTGTTGCTTCCACCAAGCGATCGATGTGAGGTAGAGGGAAGCTGTCTTTCGGACATGCTTTGTTCAGATCCGTGAAATCCACGCAGACACGCCACTTCCCATTCTTCTATTTTACCACGACTGGGTTGGCGAGCCAATCGGGGTATTTGACTTCTGTGATTGATCCGACGCGTAGAAGCCTTTCGACCTCGTCGTTTACCGCTTTTGCTCGGTCGGGACTGAGCTTCCTCCTTTTTTGTTTTATTGGCTTGAAGGTCGGGTCGACATTGAGTTCGTGGCTGGCCACGTTGATGTCTATTCCAGGCATGTCTTCCGCTGCCCACGCAAAGGTGTTGATGTTTTTCTGGAGGAAGACCACGAGCTTCTTTTTAATGTCTTCATCAAGCGTAGCTCCGATCTCAACACATCTTTCGGGATGTTGCTCGTCAATGCATATAGACTCTACAGGTTCGCAGGTGGGTCGCTCTTCTTCTACACGACCTTATGCAATCTGTAATTGCTATAAGAGGTCAGTCAAGTTCTTGACCTGCTCGGGGCTGGTTCTCGCTCTTTTTTCGTGATCCTTGAGGTTCAGGGTCATCCATCTTCTTCTCGATGTTTCTCATCTTATGCTCAACCAGAAAACAGGTACGGGAATCCCTCTGATTTCCCCATATCGTTTTTATACCGATGGGTGTTGGGAACTTGAGGCATAAGTGGTATGTTGAAGGTACAGCTCTCATCAGGTTGAGCCACGGAGTTCCCATGATCATGTTGTAGATTGCTGGATGATCGGAGACGGTGAAGTCGACCATCTTCTTCACGTTGCCAGCTTGGACAGGAAGGCGAATTGTTCCCATTGTCATGGTTGTTTCGCCAGAGAAGCCTGTTATGGGTTTAGGCATCCCTTTGACTGTGGACAGGTCGATCTTCATTCGCTCAAGTGTTTTCTTGAAGATGACATCCACCGAGCTTCCTGTATCGATGAGGACGCGAGCGACGTTGAAGTCGTAGACAGTCAGATTGATTACCAAGGGGTCGTTATGTGGTTGATCGAGACCCTCGGTGTCCTTCTCGTCGAGGGTAATTGAGTCGCTGGAAAGCCTTGGCTTTGCAGGTGCTGATATGTTTGCGCAGACGTCAGCGCGACGTTGGTAAGCTTCGATCGCCGTTTCATTATCAGCACAGTACTGCGAGCCTCCCATTATCATGTTGATAACTTCGCGCTGCTGTTCGTTTTCCATGCCGTCGTCGCGGCGTTGGCGTCTGGGAGTATCTGCTTGTTCCTCGACGTTAGCGGGAGCTCTCTCCTCTGGCTTGAAATCTGACAAGCTGTTGTTGTTTTTCAAGGTGCCCTGTGTGAGCTTGGCTATGAGTTGTCGCCCAAACTCGCGACACCTTGCGGTGAAGTGACCACTTGCCTTGTGGAAATCACAATATAGTTTCTCGTCATAGTCCTTTGATTCTCTAGTCCAAGTGTTGTTCCAAGTTCCTCTTCCGCGACCGCGCCCACAGCCTCTTCCGCGTCCGCGACCCGACGACTCCACTTGATAATTATGAGCCCCTCCGGATCCTTCTTCGTATTGAACGTAGGCGGGGTTGCTTTTCTTAGGTACAGCGACTTTGGCTGGTTCGCTTGCTTGTTTGGTCTTTCCGCCTTTCTTGGCTTGGATTTCCTCTTCGGTTCGAGCGAAGTCGGCTGCACGATGGAGAACGTCTTGAATTGTTATCGGCGTGTTGACGCTCATCTCTTGCCAGAATGGGGATGGGCACCGAAGTGCCCCTCGCAGGGCCTCCAGGGCTGACTTGTTGCTGATACCTTCAACCTTTGAAAGCGTGCTTTTGAACCTCGTCATGAAAGATCGAAGACTCTCGTTCTCGCCTTGCTTATTGTTCCATAGTTCTGAGTCGTAGATCTTCCGTTCCATGAAGATGTTGTAGTGTTGAACGAACAACTCGGAAAGCTGAAGAAAAGTGTGGACTGAGTTTTTCTCCAGCTTGTAGAACCATTGTAGCGCAGGCCCCTTAAGACTTTCCACGAACAGCTTGCAGTAGACGATGTCTTTTTCCGTTTCTTTGAAGTTCGCTCTCCCCAAGGCAACTTCGAATTCAATGAGATGATCAGAAGGGTCAGTGGTTCCTTCGTAGATGGGTAACTTGATCCTTCCTGGATCGGAGATTTTCGTTTTCGCGATTCGTTCGTCGAAGGGTGTGTTCCTCGCCTTTTCTAGTACCTGAGCGATGGCAGGAGCCGTTCCTGCTCCATGGTGTATTTGCGATTGGGTACGTTTTAGGTCTGAAGTTACCCTATCCATCTGAGCCTTAACCGCAGCGAGCTCTGAAGCGTAGGATCGTTTGAATGCTCTACGCTCTTGCTCTTTCTTGTATCGCTCCTCACTGGAGTAGTTGGTGTACTCTGATGTGTCTTTTAAAACCTCTGTTTTGGAAGAGCTCGACGCGATGTGGTTGTCAGGGGTGCGCGGTTCTGGTCGGGCTCCTTCTGCACCTTCCGTGCGTGTACGCTTAGGGGGAGCTGGTTCTTCTTCGTCAGAGACGTTTACGACGCGTTCGGGAGATTTATCCGCTTCTCGACGCGGCGGCGGTGGTGGCAGATCTTCTGGGTTTTCCAGAGTAGTGCGAGGCGCTGAGAAGTCGAGACGTTGAGGATCGACGCGCGCTCTGAGTCTTGTCGTGTTGGGTCTTTCGCGTTTTCTTCGCGAAAGAGCTTTCAGTTCCTTCGAGTTTTCCTCGATCATCTTGGCTTGCTTCTTCTGCTCGGTGAGGAAGTCTGCTAGGATCTTCTTCACCTCGGTTAGATCATCATGAGCATGGGTTTTCGCAGCAGTCGCCTCGATCGAAGGTTCTCTTTCCCGGTTGTCTCTGCGGGATGTGTTTTCTTCGCCACTCACCATCTTTGAGTTGTTACGTAGCTTTTTGGTGTAAGAAATTCTCTAGTTCCCCTTGGTCGGCGCCAAATTGTGGAAGCCGGAATTCGCACAATTAGATTTGTAAGGGTTTCGAAAGGAAGCAGAGATTTCTGAAGATAAGCTATGAAGAACAATGATGAGCAAAGAGAAATTAGGGTTTGTAATTGCTTTGTATTGCTTGTGTGATAAAAATTGTAAATGAATCTTTACAAGTGTTTTTGCATTCCTATATATAACCCCCTAAGTCGGCTAAGCCCCTTTTCCTAAACCCTTAAGGATTGCCTTTTTCGCCTATGTCGGTCGAGCCTATGGGCTTCGTTGCTGGGCTTTGACATGCTGAACCTTCTGGAACCCTTGCTGAAGTTCTGACGGGCGTTGAAGGACCTGAAGCCGATGGGAAAGGCTCAGGCGCCGATGTCATCTGCCTGGATGCCGATGAGGCCAGGCACATCGGCGTCACTGGGCAGTGACGTCGGCGCCACTGCCTGTCATCGGTGTCACTGCTCAGTGACATCGGTGCCAGGCAGTCTTCGTCTCTGCAGCGCCTTCTGTTGGGTCTGTGACCTCTCCGACGCTGTATCATGGCTTCTCCTGAGACGAAGACCACTTCGAAGGTTCCTTCAACAGGTAGAAGGTTCATAGGACTTAGGGGTTTTCCGGAGGTCTTCACCTTCTTCTGTGGGTGAAATGACCCAGGGGTTATATTATCTCTGCTTGCCTGAAACATGCGCGTTGCTTATCATAACTTTAGATGTCGAGGCTCAGCGGGTGAAATCCGACCCCAACAGATTATCTTATGGTCCTTCATCTAGATTGCTATAACTCTGATTTAGGATTGATCACCCTTAATTAGATATCTTAGGTTAATTAATTAGAAGCGGAAGCATCAATTGATAACCTGGCCATAATCTTAGATGAGCAAAATCTCCTATTCTCAAAGAAATTTGGTTTAGGGATTTTGTGAACAAATTGAAACCTGAACTATAATGCTTGCATAAATTGATTGACTTTACAAAGAAATTTGGATTTCTAAGGTTTATGCATACATAATTAATTCAACGGAAGTCGTTTAATTTTACATTAGAGTTTCAAGTTCGAGAACGAATCTTCATTAAAATTCTGACAATTTTATAATTCTGAAATTTATCTTTGCCTGCGAATTTCTCGAAAACCTAGCTTTTATTTAATAGAATTCTTAAAAACCAACAACCTTTATTGGTTTTAAATTGTTTCTTGCTTTTATTTTACTCTATTCGCTTAGCTTAATTCGAAGTCATACATTCTATTGTTTGATTTGACTCCCAGTGATTCGATCCCTACTACAATTGATCTCTTAATTTGAGAGAGTAGCTCAGGGCATTTGAGCATATCAAATTTTGGCGCCGTTGTCGGGGAGTCAAAATCACCCATAGGATTTTGATTCTAGAATTTTGACTAAGTATTTTTTTTTCATTTTTACGCATTTTTCTTTTGTTTTTGTGTTTCTAAGATGGTGCGTCAGCTTGTGGTTGTTCTTCCAAATGCTCAGGGTGAGTTGGTTGACAGAGAGGGAAGCAGATACAACGAGCAGGGAGATCAAATTGATGAAGCTGGTAATGCCATCACGGTGGCAGAAGAGGTTGACAATGCAGTTGCAACACAACAAGCTGAGCTAGATTGTCAACGAGCTGAGTTAGAACATCAGCGTGCTGAGCTAGAGCGTCAGGCTCGGGCGAATCATCAATTTCAGGAGGGTGTAGTTAACCAACGCACTTTGGGAGAGTACAACCGTCCTGAAGAATACTACGCCAACATGGCAGCAATTCGGCCCCCTGGATTTCGAAGGAGAGATTTCGAGTTGAAGCCCGCTTACTTCTCTTTATTAGCTCAACATCAGTTCCATGGGCACCCATCTGAGCACCCCATTGATCATCTCGAGATGTTCGAGGATCTTGCGTGGAGCATTAAGGCCAACGACGTGTCTGAAGACTACATCATGTGTAAGCTCTTGCTGGAGAGGCAGCCTCTTGGCTAAAACAGTTGGAGCCAGGCTCACTGACTACTTGGAGTGATACCAAGAATACTTTCCTAAACCATTTTTACGATGAGTCGCGTTCAGAGGATCTGCGAGCTAAGATCTCCACATTCGTTCAGGGTCCAACATAAGCGTTTAAGGCTTCATGGGAACGTTTCAAGGGCTATCAGAGAGATTGTCCTCACCATGGTTTTACAGAGATTCAGCTGTTGGGCATCTTCTTCAGAAGTGTAGATTGGAGGCATCAGATGGCTTTGGATTCCGCCAGTAATGGGGATTTCAAGACTAGATATCCAGCTGATGCTCTTGTACTGATTAAAAACGTGGCTTCGAGCAATAGCACGGAGAAGATTGATGAGGAGAGAAGAAAAGAAGCAGGTATGTCAGGTGGAGTTGAGAATGCTGTAGTGAAAGGCAAGATAGATTCTATGCATAGCCTTCTAGTGGGAAAGAATGCAGTTCACTTTGCTTAATAGGAGGACAATAATCAAAAGGATGTTAACTACATCAATGGGAATGGTTTTCAGAATCAGAGGGTTGGAGGCTACAGTGGAAGCAACCAGAGAAACAACTACTCAAGGGACTATGGATCTTCGTCATATAAACCGATTCCTGCTAAGTCTTCAGAAAGCGACATGAAGGCTATGCTCGAACAAATTCTTGAGGGGCAACAAACACAAACAGTGAACTTCAATGGGAAGATTGACAACCTCTACACTCATCTGAATGGAAAAATTTAGGCCATCAACATTCACATGAAGAACCTTGATACTCAGGTTGCTCAGACTCCTGAAAGTGTGAGGAGACAAGAAGGTTATCTTCCAGGGAAGACGGATATGAATCCAAGGCACTTCTCCAATGCAATCACGTTGAAGACTGAAGAACAAGTGATTCCAACTATTGAGAAGTCTGAAGATGAGGATTTGCTCGTGGTTCATGAAGAAAACGTGAATTTTGAGATTGCAGACCCCAGCATTGATCGACGCAAAGAATTTTGCAATGATCGACGCGCCAATCTGACCGCAATTAAAAAAGATGTAACGTCGATCGACGCCAAGGCTGTGCAACGATCGACGCAAGGTGAAAACGGACAGAGTTCGTGTTCTCCCATTAGCGAAGCCAAGGATCAGTTTGCAATCGCCAATGAACGAGTCTACAAGTCCAAGATTCCGTATCCAAGGAGCTCATATCCTTTACCTATCAAACATGGCAGTGACAAAATACATGAAGAAGGAGGAAAACAAGCTTCACCATCATTGAGGAAGCTACCAAAGTTGTTGAATCCGGGAATGTTTGTTGTTCCGTGTTCAATCAAAGGTGTGGAATTGAAGAATTCTCTTTGTGACACATGAGCTAATGTGAATTTTATGTGTGAGGTTGTTGCAAAGAAGCTAGGGATTTTGAAGTTACATTCTTCAAGGACATATATCGAGCTTATAGATAGGTCTTCTACCATTTCTAAATGCTTCATTCCTTACGTGTTGATTCAAATAGGAGATTGTCTTGTTCCTACGGACTTCTACATCATTGAGACCAAGGATAATATCTGTAAACCATTGGTTCTTGGTGCACAGTTCCTTGCAACAGCGGGAGCAATTGTGGACTTTCCTAATAATCGAATCTCCTTCTCGATTATCAACAAGAATGTCTTCTATCCTGCAGTTCTTGTCACACAGACTTCTTGTATGAGTGTCAATGTTGGAGATACGCTGGGTTTAGACCATGGAGATGAGATGAAGAAGATTCAAGACGTTATCAAGTTGACTCCTTCCACTGCATATCATGAAGCCAACAATCCTGTGAGTTCCAAGTGCAAGAAGATCTCCAAATTCAAGCGCATAAAGCCCTCAATACTATTCTCCAAGTTCAGAATCGTCATTCCTTTAGAGTTGAGGGAGAAAGGAGAGGTTTTTATCACAGAGATGGTGAACAATACTATGAAGCTCTTTCCAGGTATTGTTCCTTGCAAGTCTGGGGAAGTGCACTTCAGAGATCCACTTCCGATCTAAGCCCCGACATAATCAAGCTTATGACTGTAAACAAGCGTTTGGTGGGAGGCAACCCACCTGTGAGTCTTTCTTCATAATTTTTAACTTTTACTTTTTCTTTTCTTTCACTAATTTCAGGCTTAATTAACACTGGAGACAGTGTTGTTTAAGTCTGGGGGAGGTAGTTGCTAACATTGTTTTCTATTTTGGAGTCAAAATTGTGTTTTATTGAGTCAAAATGTAGGGAACAACGATATTTCTTAGGAACAAAGCTCAGTTTTTGCGGCTTGAGTTGTTGCGACGAAGCCTTTGGATGGAGCGAATTCGAAACCAGATGATAGTAAAGGTTCCCCTCTTATCGGGGTTTGCAAAACGAAGTAGATCAAACTCTAGACTACCACACTTGATCTCCATTTCGCTATATTCTCTCTGATGATGTCACGACAGTAATCGAGCCAACATTCAGGACTCCTTATTCTCTTTACCACTCTTTGTTTATCCTGAATGGCCAGCTCATTTTTAGTTGGTACCCAACCCCTAACCTTAACCTTTGTTCAAGCCTCATGCGATTTTTCCCCTTTTGTTTTATGTGCAGGCATGTGTATAAACACCGGAGAGAAAAAGGTCCGACGCAGTTTTTCATTCACAAATATTGCACAAGATGAGGATTTGGTTGGAGTACTTTACAGCGAGCAACAATGCTAAGCATTCCTTGGGATTACATGCACAATAATGGTAATTTTCGAGACTAACATCTTTGTAAGATCATTCCCCCTATTCAATTATTAAAAAAAAAAAGAATTATTTCGAAACTTTAGTAAGGGAAAGGGGAATGATCATTTTATAAGTCTCTCGCTTCTAGAAAAATCCCAAGGAATGGAGAGGATGGATGTGGATAGCGGAACATGTTATTATACGATGGTGTTTGGTTCCTTATAACGTTTTGGAGGAGAGAGTGCAATGTGAATGAGAAACTGTGGACATCAACTGGACCAGTCTCTCTCTTGTGATTTTGCATAATGTCTGCATCCACCAAATAAAATCCGGTAACCCTAAACACTTTTAGCTTCACTTAAACACCAAAAGCCTTTTAACATCATACCTAGCCTTTTACTTGGTTGATATCATTAGAGAGAATTTCATCATCTTTTTGATCAAGTGTGTGACAGTTAGGAGAATGTGAAACTGACGGGTTTGCAGGTTAAGATTTGAGGCCCAACCTATGATGGTTGAGATTCGTGACCCCCAAAGGTACTTTGTTTATATGCAACGAAAGAGTCAAAGAAACGAAAGCAATGTTCCAAAGGATAAGTGAGTTTCCGTGATTTTCAAACCTCGACTTCATTCTTAGTCTATAGTTTGCTTGAGGGCAAGCAAAAGCTAAGTCTG
Organism: Arabis alpina; assembly: GCA_900128785.1. Classification (NCBI taxonomy): domain Eukaryota; kingdom Viridiplantae; phylum Streptophyta; class Magnoliopsida; order Brassicales; family Brassicaceae; genus Arabis; species Arabis alpina. Next base: position 22,244,478 of record LT669788.1, on the reverse strand, counting down.
GGGGAGTTGATATATCATGGTTTTTACCATCTTTTGGTCATGATTTAACCCGGTTTTATCGAGTCTTTTTGGTATTTTTCTAGTGTTTTAGAGTCTTGGCAGGTTCGTGTATGAATGGAGCTTAATTGGTGATTATGGAGCATTTTGGAGCATCAAGGAAAGAGCAGCTGAAGTCGCGATGATGGATTTTCAATTGCCGTCAGATTGGCGCATCGACCGACGGAAGAATCCTAGCGTCGATCGACGGAAGATCTTAAGTCGCGAAGAAATCAGATTTTCCAATTCTGAAGAAGAATTTCCAGAAGTTAACAAATAAAGCCCAGCCCGAATCCTAGCCTATAAATACTCAGTTTTCTTTTAGTTTTCATTAAGTTTTCTATTATTCAAGACGTAGAGAGATTTGGAGAGTTAGGGAGACAAGTTTTCAGACCATTCAGATTTCTTCGAACCCTTCTGTATCTCTTTCTCTTACTCTATTTTAATGCAGTATTATTCAGTTATCATGATTTGCTTTGCTTCCATATCTGAGTAATTTGCGTGTTAGGTTTAGGGTTTTTCAAAGTATTTATGATGAATTGTTAGAATTGAATTCATGTTAGGATCACCCTTAATTAGATATCTTAGGTTAATTAATTAGAAGCGGAAACATCAATTGATAACCTGACCATAATCTTAGATGAGCAAAATCTCATATTCTCAATGGAATTTGGTTTAGGGATTTTGTGAACAAATTGAAACCTGAACTTTAATGCTTGCATAAATTGATTGACTTTACAAATGAATTTGGATTTCTAAGGTTTATGCATACATAATTAATTCAACGGAAGTCGTTTAATTTTACATTAGAGTTTCAAGTTCGAGAGGAATCTTCATTAAAATTCTGACAGTTTTATAATTCTAAAATTTATCTTTGCCTGCGAATTTCCCGAAAACCTAGCTTTTGTTTAATAGAATTCTTAAAAACCAACAACCTTTCTTTGTTTTAAATTGTTTCTTTCTTTTACTTTACTCTATTCGCTTAGCTCAATTCGAAGTCATACATTCTATTGTTTGATTTGACTCCCAGTGATTCGACCCCACTATAATTGATCTCTTAATTTGAGAGAGTAGCTCAGGGCAAATTTGAGCATATCATAAAACAAAAAGCGTAGAATGACAGCTAATATGAAACAGAGAGAGTATGGTTTAGGGTTAAACATGTAAAATAAATAAGTATAGGTTTTGACAGAGTCCATGAAAATGGTCAGGAATGCTTTAGGCACAATTGTTTTGACCAATGTATGAAATTGAGTTGGGTCATGTGAGTTTTCCATTTAATACATACTTTAATTCGCCATCATTAGAGCAAATATACTATTAATGATGAGTTTTATCAAAGTTCTAGGCACAACACCGTATAAGTGATAAAAAAAATCATATACGTTTGTAAATTGTGTTTGATAGATAGTCAAAAATGTGATCAAGTAATTCGAAACTATAAAAAAAGTAAAATGCTATTGATGGATAAAAATTGCAGTCTAGTATTAGAAAACAACTTGGTACAAGTGTAAACCTCTCTAGAAAATAAGAGAACTCATCAATATATTTATTCAAAAAGTCTCATGGGATTACTAAAAGCCTAGAAAGTTTAAGGCCCAAACGTACAAAAGCCCAAAATTGAGGTCCTGCGGAAATCCAGTTTCTGCACGTTGAGTTTGAGAGTGGGCATGAACAACTTTTGAAAAGTGAACAAAAATTGAACGAGTGTAATAATGAACAGCTCAAGGGAACAGAGCATATGAAACAATATAATCTAATCGAGTCGAACCAAATCAACTAATATATTTTCAACTTATTGTGTTCAACAAGGATTTTACAACTAGAATAATTTAACCGTCCATGCAAAAAATTGATACATTACGCTCAGAGAAGCTTAATAACTAGTTCAAGAACAAATGTATGATGATGTCTTAAGCACATAATCACAGTCAGTGAACTTTTTGATTTTTGATTTTTTCTATATGAATAAGTGATTATCATGACAAAAACACTAGTATTGCATCATAGAGTTGGCACTAAAAAGAGTATACTGAAAAATGCATTCTATTAGTGATTAAATCCAAAGATGGATAAGCGACTATCAATTATTTAAAATGAAAAATTTACATGATTCAAACAAGTTTTACCTCCAAAATGTAGGAACGACACTAAAAACTTACAATTGAGAGGATAAAATTTATTGCACGGTTACCACGATCAATAATTCTCTTCAAACCACCGGTGAACATGAGCTACCAAATAAGAGAGTTAATATGAGATCAAATTAAGATGGCATGAGCAAGATTATTCACAAGAGTAGGAAAGGAAAGCCTGATACCTTAGGTGGTAACGAAGGTCAAGATCAAGTAAATGTGAGAACACCTGCAAATGCACCATGTTAAAAGTATTGGTGATACAACAGAGACCATATCCTAACACACAATCAACAAGATTGTTTAGAGCAGAAACACTACCTTAGGGAACACAGTAGTACAAAGTTATGCAATGATGAGAGTAGCAAAACAAGGAGTAAGAAAGTGTATTTCTTTCAAATCAGCTTTCATAGGGTGGCAAAAATCAAATCAAAACATACAAAAGAGACCACCATAATTGGTAAGCCAATTACATAATGTTGTTTACATAAAAAAAAAAAAAGTTTTACTACGCGTAAGCAGACTAGACAGAACCTGCATGTCCGCTTGCAGGTTCTATCTGTAAATAGAGAATCAAAGATAATATAAACATGTCGAATATGCGCATTCGAAATCGTACTTTTGTTCAAGTTTTCAATAATTTGACATTCTCTTTTCACATCCATTTTTTTTTTTTTGTTGTAAAAATGTAAATTCAATACTAAAAAATTTAAAACATCTCACTCTTTAGTTGTTTTTTTGTTTTGATAACAATCATACTTTTTAGTTGTTTTTTTGTTTATAACAATCATACTTTTTAAAACAACCAATCACGTTTATTAGATTACTTTAATATTTAATATACTGAAATTTCCAAAAACATTTGCACCTACAAATATACAAAAAAAGATTAAACAAGTAAAAAACATCCAGTCGGTAAATACTTTATTACACAATAGAAAATCAAATCTTACAATTTTGTTTTCAAAATCCGAAATTCTTTTTCTTTTCATGTTTTTCCTTTTTATCACTAATTAACTTTTCGATTAACAATTTCATTTCAAAACCGACTTAAAGAATATTTGTTCAAAAACCGACTTGATCATAGATTTAAGTAACGCACAAGCCAAGCCAATCTAAAATCAATAAACACAAAATCCATTGTTACCGGAAAAAAAAAACCCTAGCAACCATCAAAATCCCAATTTCACGGCGAGGATGAAACGAATTGTGAGGATATCATTCACCGACATGGAAGCAACCGATTCTTCAAGCAGCGAAGACGAATCCAAAATAACCAAATCGCCAAATTCACGACGACGAGGGAAGAAATTCGTTAAGGAGATCGTAATCGACAATTCCGATTCCGCCGGTGATCTCGATGTCAGCAAAACTCGGTTTAAGATCAGGATTCCGGCGAGAGTACTTGCTCCGACGACGACGGAGAAGAAGAAGAAGTTTCGCGGCGTGAGGCAGAGACCGTGGGGGAAGTGGGCTGCTGAGATAAGGTGTGGTAAAGCTCACGGTGGAGATCGTAAAGGTCGACCTAATCGTATCTGGCTTGGGACTTTCGAAACTGCGGAAGAAGCTGCTCTTGCTTATGATAACGCTGCGATTCAGCTGATTGGACCTGATGCTCCGACTAATTTCGGCATTCCTGCGGTGGAATCCACGGTGGCGAAGAAAGATTCCGATGCTTGCGCCTCCGTGGAAGACGTTTGATTCGAGTGGAGGTTGCTTTTGGTTTTTGTAAATTGATTTTCTTTTCTTCTAACTCCAATTACTCTTTGTACATATATGGAATGTTCTAAAGTTCTAATTTTACATCCCAGGATCCAGATGATTATTTTGTTTTTCAAAATTGTATATTGCGATAGGTTCGGGGCCGAAGCCTGTAATCCCCGAAACCACAATATGTAATATTAGTTTCGTCCGAAGCGCCACTCCAACTAGCGACCTATAAGCTTTGCCTGAGATCGGCTCTTGGTTTGTGATGTTCACTTAGTGGATAATTGGAATAATTCTATTGATTTGGATTGAAATTAAGACAAATAAGTTGATTCATAGCTTTTTTTCACAGTTGTATCTTTGTTCAGTCTCTTGCAGTTTGATTAATCTCATGGGCTCTTTTGCTTTATGTGGCTTTATAGCTCTTTGTTTATGACTATACATGTTGATGAGCTTTTCTTGTTAAAATAGACTCTGCTTGGGTTTTATTGCGTCAGTCTCACCAACTCTAAAGGATTGATGACAGTTAGGGATGTTGTTGTACCGACCAGCCAATCCTTGTCACAGGTGGGGCTGGATCTAGTTTCTTTTATGGTTCTGCAAAATCTGGTATCACTTTTTAGCCGGACCAGCTTTGTCAAAACCAGATCAGACCGAAGCTGTTAAACCACATCACAATAACCTCACAAGACCATTAGAACACTGTTCTTTCGCATGTCATGTAAATTTTGAACCAATATAAAAACAATACTAGAAGTGGGATCTCTAGCTAATGAAACTATGAAAAACCTCCCCTTATTTTCTTTCTACAATCTAAACCAATCACAAAATTAGTTGGACCATCAATGTAATTTTGTATAGTTATCTCTTACCATTAACCGTTTTTTGTGTAGTCAGTTTTTTTTATTTCATTATCGTTGACTGCAATATTTTTGACCGTTTTATGTGACTTTAACACCACTGGTCGGATAAACTGAACCGGTTAACAGAGAGAAGCCAAAATCACCCAAGGGCTTTTCCGTAATAACAGTAGTCTCCTAGGTGCTAAAACGACGTCGTTTGATACCATTGTTCGTGCAAAACCCTTGCGCTTAGCACTTTAGAGGCGTCAAAGAGTTAAAAGAAGACGAAAATGGTGAAACCAAAGAGAGAAGATCTGAATCAGTTTCTGATTCCTCATCTCAACACCATCTACGATACTCTCCAGGTACTTCTCTTCTCACCAATTTCTGTTTGCTTCATGTTTTGTCGATGAATCAGAATCGTAACTAGTACAAGGTTTTTTTTGCAGTTGTTCGATCGACCAGCTCCTCTTACACAAGAGAAAGTTAACTGGAACGATGTTCTTCAGATGTCTGATCATCTCTCTAAACAAGCCACCATAGGTTTAAATTAATACAACTTCTCACTTTGGTTTCGTTGTTTAGTTTTCTCGATTTTTCCTTTGGTGATTGTTTTTGTTTGTTAACTCTAATGTAATAGTGGGAATGTTATGGACTGGAGAAAATCCAAAAGCTGAATCACTTAAAGAGACTATGGAGTCTTACTTCAATGCCCTTCAAGGCTTTTTGCTTTGTTGCCATGGTAGTACAGTTGGTGCTGGTTCTACACTTTCTTCAATCATTCATGTCTCTGTTAAGCAAATCGTTGATTCCAGCTTCAGATTGTTGCAGGGCTCTGTCTCTTTATACGGTACTACGTCTCTATGCTTCTAAATTGTTCTTATTCAGTAGAGAAAATCTTAGATGGAATGTCCTATGTTCTTACTCAATCACTGTTAATACTGATCTCCCGTTGTTCTACTCGGTTATTGACATACTTGTACTGAGTGTGCTAGGGTTTTTGTGTATGTGTTAACTAGAGGGATCATATGAAAAGGGTAAGAAGCCGTCTATTCCGCAGCTTTCAGGAGTAGTTTGGGAGGCGTGCTCGGGTTTCAAGAAGGTTCCTGCGACTAATATTATCGCGATTGGTAGGGGTATTACACAGGTTGCGGTTTCGATGAAGGATGTTCTTAGGGAGATGAAAGAAGTGAAGCCGGCTTGTGCTTTACCTGAGGGTGAGGCATCTGGTGGTAATGATGACTCTGATGAGGATTTAGGCGATGATTTGTCTCCTGAAGAGATGGAAGTTGCTCAAATGGTTGCTGAGATTGTGTCTGATACGCTCACGGTGATAAAAGAACTAATCCGAGTTATCACCGGGATGATTAAGCTGGAGAATCCAAAGGATAATAGCGGGTTTGTAGACTCGCTTGAGAAGCTACTGAAGCTATGTCAAGGAACTGGAGTACAGATCGACGAGCTTGGAGCTTGCGTTTATCCACCGCAGGAGTTAAACAAGATGAGGCAAACGGTGAAGATAATGCAAGGAAACCTCGAGGAAGTTGAGTCTGAAGTTAAGCGTTTAACGAATTCTCCAGACGCCTTTTCAGAAGCTTGCGGAAAACTGCAAAATTCGATGAAACAGATGGATACTGAATTGGATAAAAGATGTGAAGCTGAAGTAGTTGTTGAAATGCAGAATGTTACTCTTGGCAATTAGAAAATTTTGGATTTTTCAAGGGTTTCACTTAAATTAGCATGTGTCTTTAACATAAAATTCATGTAATATGTATTTGTTCAATGTTTTCCACATTTCCTACACGTTATAGATATGGAACTTCATATTTCGTTTTTGGTGGAAATAGATTTTGTCATATGTGAAAAGATTTCGAACACATAGACATGATCATGTGAGTGTGGCTAACTGCGTGCGACTTTAGTAATGATAAGGACAAGTAGGTAAAATCACACGAGAATGTTTTTAAAAACCGAATCTAATGTCTAACCGGTGACGTTTCTTGGTTTTAATTAAACCGGTCAGTCTTTGGTTTTTTTTTTTTTTTTTTAACGTTTGGATTTATTATTTTTATTACGAAACTATTACATCGACGATTATACAACGAGCCTACCTTCCGTCACGCCAGAGAATTTTACTCTGCTCCAAGCTGAATATCTCTTGCAAACTTGTCTCTAATAATCTGCAAATATAATAAATCGCATATTCTGAAATTTGAACCTCATACGTCTTGGTATAAAAGTTTGAAAACTCTTGGTCAACCACATGGCAAAGGAAACTTCCAATAGTTTCCTAATCTTTAATACATAAATTTTTCATAATTTACAATAAACTCAAAAATTCCATTTTCACTTTCAGAACAAGAAGCTGGGTACAGAACCGGAGATTTCGTTAACCAAACCGGATATCAGATTGAGAAATTCGTCTAAACCGGTTCGGTTTGGAGAAGAATTGAGATAAACCCTTGTTTTATTTTGTTAACCTCCGGGAGATAGATGATCGCCGACGCAAAGGGAGGAGGAGAGAGATGACACAAAGCAGCTTCGTGGAAGATTAATGGCCGCTCCTCCTTCTCTCGGATCTTTGAACAAGTACCCAGAAACAGAAACCCTTTCAATGTGTTCCTCTCTGTTTCCTCAATGATCCTATGTCTCCGTCTCTGTCTCAGAGCTTCGAGATCTTTCTTCTCTTCTTCTTCTCTCTACAACAACAACAAAACCGTCTCTTTCTCTAAACTTAGCTTCCTATTTCAACCCTGTACAAACCCTAATCCAAATCCACCATCGAATCTCGAGTTCTATTTCGCTAATCTGATTTTGACTTCCCACGGATACACTTCTAATCAAAATTGGTCTTCTAATCAGTTTCGTCTTCTTCTTAAAGACCCAGATTTGCTTATTAGAGTTCTCAATATGATTCGAGAAACCCCAGAAATCGCTTATCATTTCTTCAAATGGCGTCAGAGTCAGCGAGATGTAAATCACTCATTACAAGCTTTCGCTACGATGCTTGAGATCTTAACAGAGAAAGATTTGATGTATAAGGCGTATTGGGTTGCTGAAAGAAGCATTGATCTTGGTATGTATGAAATTGATGATCTTTTGATTAATGGGGAGTTTGATAAACGTATTGTTCTCAAGATTTTGGATCTATTGTTGTGGGTTTACACTAAGAAATCTATGGTGGAGCAATGTTTGTTGAGTTTTGATAAGATGATTAAGAAAGGGTTCTTGCCTAGTGTTAGAAACTGTAATATAGTTTTGAGAGTACTTAAGGATAAAAAGATGATGGATAAAGCTCGTGAGGCGTATAAGACGATGCTCGTGAACGGTATATTGCCTACGGTTGTTACGTTTAATACATTGCTGGATTTTTGTTTTAAGGTTGGTGATTTGCAGCAAGTTCCCAAGGTTTTAGCAGAGATGGTGAGGAGAGGAGTTGATTGTACTGAGGTGACTTATAATATACTGATTAAGGGGTATTCCATGGTTGGTAAAATGGAGGAAGCGAGGCGGTTTCATGGAGATATGCAAAGAGCTGGATTCGATGTTACAGCGTATTCGTTTAATCGGTTGATTGAAGGGTATTGGAAACAAGGATTGTTTAGTGAAAGTTGGGGAGTTGGGGATGAGATGCTTAATGCGGATGTTTCTCCAACTACGTCTACGTATAATATTTATATTCGCGCTCTCTGCGAGTTGGGAAGAATAGATGATGCTAGACAGTTGTTACTTGGTATGGAAGGTCCTGATGTTGTGTCTTATAACACTCTGATGTATGGATATATAAAGATTGGGAAAGTTGCAGAGGCTTTTCTCTTGTTTGATGAGTTGAGAGTTAGGAATATCTGTCCCAGTGTTGTCACGTACAATACTTTGATAGATGGTCTTTGTGAGTTAGGGAACTTGGAAGCTGCTCAGCAGTTGAAAGAAGAGATGATCAGCCATAATATTAATCCTGATGTGAAGACGTACACGACTCTTGTAAAAGGATTTGTTAAGAATGGGAATCTATCCATGGCTACTGCAGTTTATGATGAGATGTTGGGGAAAGGGATTAAACCTGATAGATATGCATATACTACAAGGATTGTGGGTGAATTGCAGCTTGGAGATTCAGAGAAAGCATTTCGTCTGCAGGAAAAGATGGTGGCAAATCATCAGTATACTCGAGATCAGATCACCTATAACGTTTGTATAGACGGACTCTGCAAGGTTGGGAATCCAGAAAAAGCGATTGAGTTTCAGCGTAAGATTTATAGCGATGGTCTTGTCCCTGATCATGTTACTTACACCACAATTATTCATGGGTATTTGGAGAAGCGAAAGTTTGAGGATGCCAGAATCTTGTACCATGAAATGCTGAGGAAAAAGTTATCTCCCTCCGTGATTACCTACTTTGTGTTGATTCACGGTCATGCGAAAGCGAAAAGGCTAGGAGAAGCCTACCAGTATTCCAACGAGATGAAAAAGAGAGGCATTCGTCCAAATGTCATGACGTGCAATGCTCTTTTACATGGCATCTGCAAATCTGGTGATATAGATGAAGCTTACAGATACTTCTGCAAAATGGAAGAAGAGGGGATTCCACCGAATAAATACAGCTACACTATGCTTATAAACAAGAACTCTGACCACGGTAAATGGGAAGAGGTTATTAAGCTGTATAAAGAGATGCTAGATAAAGAAATTGAGCCAGATGCTTACACGCATTGGGCCTTGTTCAAGCATTTGGACAAAGACCACAGATCACGAGAGGTTGAGCTCCTTGAAAAGTTATTACATAGTTGACGAGGAAACAAAGGTGCATATTGTTTTTTTCCTTGGAGCTGGCCGGCTTTGGCTGATACGGAAGAACTCGCTAACAAGTGCATATGGTCAATTTTACAATTACTATGCACAAAGTATAGTTGATGGCTCAGCTTGATTGGTATGTTACAAACTATTCTCTCAGCTTTCCAAGGCATTGTCTGTGGTTTTAGATTGTAATGCAGCTTCTTCTGCAGGGGGAAACATACTCTTTTGAGCTATGGCCAGAATCATCGATCCAATGTTGTTGAAGCTCATTGCTTTAGCTTTAAGTCATTCTTACCTGCAAGTATGGCTTATATTACTTACACAGCAGAGGCAAGAAGAATAGGAATAAAGATGGGACACATAATGGTGTGTTTTGCAAGGAAATTCACACTAAGTGAAGAAGATTCCTGTGTATTGTTTGATTCTTTGGAACATTTTTGGAAAGAGAGGAAAAAAGAAAGTGTGAAAACACATTAAATTTCGATTTTAGGACATTTTTGGGAAGAAAGCTAACAAGTACAAGGCTCTGCTTCTCTGTAGACTCTTAAGCATGTTTTAGGTAAAACAGTAGAAGTAGTTTCTCTCTCTTTTGTAAGCATAGCTCTCTGTGTTCTTTGTCACGTTTTCTTCTTTATGTCTCTCTCTCATTAATCATAACACACTATGAGTCATTTTGTACAAATCATGAGAATCTGTTTTTCTTTCCTTCTTTTTCTATTTGGGGCAATTAAAAATGAAAATGTGATGTAACCCAAAACTTTCCACCATCATATACACACATGCTTATTGGTAATTTTAATGTAGGAGTAGGTAAAAATACCATACCGAACAAAACTAAAATTCATTAACTTGAATCCGATAATCTAAACGGTATAGAAATTTATAACTGATTTTAAATTCTATGGAACCTAACAAAACTAACGGAAATTCATCAAAATTAATATTTTAAAGTAAATATATATAGGGTAACGATGTACTATGTATTTTACCATCCATAATTTTAACTAAAATGACGTAGTAAGTTTTGGTTTAATTTACTGAACTAATCCGGAACGAACCCGAATTATTTCAAATTGAAACTAAATCGAAATAAAATTTGATTTTTTATGTGAACTAATTTCTAAAAGTTGAAAAATAAGCAGTCCAAATACAACTCCAAATCGAGCCGAATCAAATTAACCAAACCTATTTTGGAGTTTATTATTTTTTAAGTTACAAACAAATTAGATTAGCGTTTAACTTTAACAAAAATGACCCTACAGATTAGACTTCAATTTGATCACAAACAAATAATAATAATCAACGTTTCTATAAATAAATGGTATGAGCAAACCATGTCAGGTACTGTTGTCAGTACCGTTGTTAGTGATGTGTTAAGTCGCTGTTATTTTTAGCAGCTTATGTCTTCCATCTTTTCGTAATAAACTTAGAGTGACTCCCTCCACTTAGAGAGACTCCTCTCCACATTAATCTTTATATATTTGGTTGTCAAACAATTATATTTACATCCTTTTTTATCGTTGAAATCGATTGTATCGATTGTTAAAAGAACATGCCATATGTCACAAATAGATCATATTTCTTTCATTTTCTTAATATAATTTGTTTTTTACTTCTTTACATTCATTTCATTTGCACAATCCATAAACAAAAACAAGTTTCTCAAATCAATAAATTCATAAACGAAAACAAGAGGTAAAAGAGATTCGCATCATCCAGTAATCCCGTATCCTCCTCTTCCTTGCTTGTATTTGAAGCCTTTCTTTTGGTTCTTTGGAGGACCTAGGGCTGGGCATTCGGATATCCGATCGGATTCGGGTCGGGTATTTCGGTTTTTCGGGTACTTCGGTAATGGAGTTTAGTACCCTATCGGGTATTTTATAAATTCGGGTCGGGTTCGGATAAAATGACTTCGGGTTCGGTTCGGGTTCGGTTATATCCGATGTGCAATCTATTTAAAAATATATTTCAAATATGAATTTGAATAGAACTCAAATTGATCAAAAACTTCAAAACAAAAATTCAAATGAACATAAATATCGAAAAAGAAATTCGGTTTTATTACTGTTTACATGAATTATCCAAAAATACCCGAGAAAATATCAAAAACAAAATTTTAAAAATTCAAATAGTGTTGATAATTTAGTTATTTTTATCCGAATATAATCCACACTATTCAAATGAACCAAAAGTTATAGAAATTATCTAAAATACATGAACATATCTAACCTTACATCCAATTATCTTTGGTTTAATTTATATTTGTATTAGTTCGGATACCCATTCGGTTATCGGTTCGGTCCGGGTTCGGATTCGGATTTTCGGGTTTAGAAACATAGAACCCGATCGGGTATTTTATAAATTCGGGTCGGGTTCGGATCGGGTAATTTGAGTCGAGTTCGGTTCGGTAATTCGGTTACGGGTAATTTGCCCACCCCTAGGAGGACCGGTTACTATTGTTTCCTTTTTTTCGGCATCTTTTTTTTGCCTTTCCCGTTATATAAGATATTTTGAAAGTTTTTTTATTTCATAATTAGATGTTTTCATATTTTTATGTAACTTTTATTTTTATTGAATACTGTGTGATTAATAATATTAGACAATATTTTTTATTGGTTGAGTTGTTTTAAATATTTTTTTTGAACTTTTTTTCTTCTTAAATTCATCAAGTCGATTCCGATAATCTAACGATACAGAAATTTATATATATGGATTATTTTCGCCAATTTTAAATTTTATGGAACCTAACAAAACGAACCAAAAGTCATCGAAAAAATCTTTTAGGTAAATATTATTATGTAAAAACTAATATTTTTAGGTAACAATGTACTATATCTTTGACCGTCCATAATTTTAATTAATTTTTTTTTAATATACTATTGAACTGAATCAGAACGGAAACCGAATTTTTTCAAATAGAAACAAATCAATGTAAAATTTGACTGTAAATGTTTTCTAAAACTTGAAAAATGAGCAATCTAACAAATTCCTGCAGTGAATCAAATGAGATTAATTGGTTGAATAAACATACACAAATTATAATTATAAAGTAACTAAAAAGTAACCTATGTGACAAAATCTCAAACTTTAAATTCAAAAGTTTTGGTTGGTTTATTAGTTATAATTTATTTTTTTATGGTTATTGAACCAATTATCTCAATAACCAAACCTAATTTGGAATTTAAAAAACTTTATACAAAATTACAAACAATTTAGAAAAACGTAAATTCAGTCATAATAAAAATAATTAACGTTTATAGTTACGAGCAAACGATGTTAGGTCCCACTTTTGTTTTTTTGACCTTTGGAAATGATTCTATAAAAAATCCGAAACCCTAACCCCCCAGCCAAACCATCATCATCTCTTTCACTCACCAAACCTAAACCCTAGAATGCGTCTCGCTTCTTCTCTGACTTGAATGTGCAATCAAACCCTTCTTAGATCCATGGCTCTAGATTCTTCCGGTAACCAATCTGACCAACACCAACCTCCACCTTCCAACGACGATGTCGGATTGAAACTTCAGAGAATCCCTAACGAAGAACACGAACCAGACAACTATGAGGATCTACACTTGGATTTTAGTCCGGTTCTTTTTAGTTCTCTTGAGCGTTACTTACCAGACCCACTTCTTAATTCCACTCGAATCGACAAAGCTCGTTTCATGAGAGACCTTCTTGCTAGATACTCCCCTGACTCTGACCGAATCCGGGTAAAAAGCTTTTGTTCTTGAAGTGTTTCTTGGTTAGTTTTAGTTTACATTTCTTGAAATTGAGTTTGAATTTGTCTTTCTTGGAAATAGATTCAGAGACATGGAGAGTACAGGCAGAAAATCTTGAATTCTTACCAGGTTTGTTTGTGTATGGAATTGGGTTTATAAGGGTCTTGTTTTGGATTGTTTGTTTGATTGAATGTTTTGTATTGTTGTTTGGTAGCGTTTGCATGGAGAGATTTATTCTCTTGACCCTAGTGGTTTCTTTGTGCCTTCGTTTCTTGGAGCTGTTAGGCAGAAGTCTGAGGAAGGTTTAAGAAGTATAATGGTTCCATCTTCTCCTGGGATTTTCACTTTTGATATGCTTAATCCAAGGCTTTGTGAGATGTTACTAGCAGAGGTACTTGAAAGTTTTTGGTTTTGTGTCCAAGTTTTTGATTCAAGTTTATTGTTTGTTTGGATTGTAGTCTCTGTCTTGTTACTTACCAGGGTATTATAACTAATTGGTCAGGTTGAACATATGGAGAAATGGGTTTATGAGTCAAGATCCACAATAATGAGACCTAATACGATGAACAAATTCGGTGTTGTTCTTGATGATTTTGGCTTTGAAAGCATGCTCCAGAAGTTAGTTGATGACTTCATTAGTCCTATCTCTCAAGGTTAACATTGTTTTATTTGCAATAGTTTTAATTTTTGTGAGATATGATGTGCTCATGGGTTTTGGTTTTGATCTTGTGTCAGTTTTGTTTCCGGAAGTCTGTGGAACCTCTTTAGATTCTCACCATGGCTTTATTGTTGAGTATGGAAAAGATAGGGATGTTGATCTTGGTAAGTACTGGGAAGCTTCACAATGGTCTCTTCTTTGGTTAGTTAGATTTGGATTGGTTTAATATCTGAAAAACTTGCTTCTTGATTTTAGGGTTTCATGTGGATGACTCAGAGGTTACTTTGAATGTCTGCTTGGGTAAACAGTTTGCTGGTGGGGAGCTGTATTTTCGAGGCGTGAGATGTGATAACCATGTGAATTCTGAAAGCAGTGAAAAGGTACTTGTGAAACCAACCATTAAACCTTCAAGTGTCATTTACAATTGTGTATTAATATCAATCACAAAGGTTTAGAACTGATCAGCTTAGTATCATAGTTTTTGTATAGCCATCATTCAAAAGATTCATCAATATTCATTCTTCTGTAGGAAGTTTTTGATTACCCTCATGTACCTGGTCGTGCCATTCTTCATCGTGGACGTCACCGTCATGGTGCTAGAGCTACAACTTCTGGACACCGAGTCAATTTGATTTTGTGGTGTAGAAGGTAATAATGCCTTTTGACACTGATTTCCATTTAACTAGAGTTTCCAAAATCAGTTCTACACCATTGTTAGATATTTTCATCACAGCCAATCTGTTTCATGAACCATTTCAAAATTGGTAAGACGGTTGATGTGATCTCATATTTCCCTGTCTTTTTCTTGTAGCTCAACTTTTCGAGAGATGAAGAATTATCAAAAAGATTTCTCAAGTTGGTGCGGAGAATGCAAATTTGAGAAACAGGGAAGGCAGCAAGCGTCGATTAAAGCAACTAAAGAGGTCGGTATAAGTATATCAATGCTGCATTATAGATGATGTTTTGCAAGCAATTGTTTTCTCTTTTCTTATATGGTTTTGTTTTTATTGGGGTAATTTGCAGATACTGGAGAGGAGAGCAGCAGAGAAGGCGCTTGTTGAGCTCGCTTCAAGATCTGCCGACTAAACTAAACTAAACAGAGGATATGTCAAAAAAAACCTCATCTTATTTGTAGCATTTCAGTGACTATGTATATAGAGGCAAGGGAAACGGTTTGTTTGTACGCGTAAAAACACCTTTGTCTAGGGTAAATTTTGTTCCATTTTTCAGATTGTTGTAACAATAAATTTCTTAGAGTAGTGAAGGCAATTGAAACCCATAAGTCAGTCTTTCGTACTGATATTATTAACTGCATCACTCGGGGAATTTGGGAATGTGGAAAGTTTTCAAGAAATTATGTATGAGTAAATTTGAGTTTCTTAAATTTAATAGGGTGAGTAACAGGAACATTAAGCTCCATTCTTCAATCTCCATGACAAAGCTTGAAAACTGAAGAGAGGGTAGATTTTGACTCCATTTTCACAAATCTAATGGCTCTAGCTTTTTCGCTCGATCAGAGAGGCCTAAAGGAAGAGAGCCTTGAGACGTTGCAAAATGTAGACCAAAACAGAAATGGAAACTAACCTAGCTTGTGGTATAGCGTGTAGGCCTCCAAAACAGGCATTTTTGACTTGGGTTACTCAAGAACCATCTCAGTTGTATAACTGTGAGTCAGAGTTTCAATGTTTCTTGTTCCATACCACTCCATAAGAGCTTACGGTGGTCGAATTTAGGTTCGTTAAAAGAACCGTGATTAGATAAAATTATATAATAATAACTTTGTTTTATTTTTGTTTTGCCTTATGGTATTTTAACCAAGTATTCATGATGCAAAAATCAACAAATAGGAAGAATTAAGAGATTCACAAAACCGGTTAAACATAAAATAAATGAAGTATTTTTTTCGGGGGTCTTCAATTTTCCATTTTGCTCTCTTTAAGCGTTTTATGTAACTTCTTAGCTTGAGTCAAAACACAAACTTGGTCGAACAATGCTGACACAACCGCTACACCTTTTAGATTTGGTGCATCGATTCGCATTACAGACTCAGCATTTGAGATTCCGATGCCTCCAATGGCAACCACTGGTAATTTTGATGCCTTGCATACTTCTTTGAGCCCGTCAAGTCCTATAGTACGATTGTTGGCCTTAGTGTTCGTTGGAAAAACTCCTCCTGATCCAATGTAGTCCGCACCATCTTTCCAGGCTTGATGAGCTTGTTCTGGTGTCTTACATGAGACCCCGATGATCTTGTCCGGGCCAAGAAGAGACCGAACTAGATCAACTGGCATGTCAGATTGGCCAACATGGACTCCATCAGCATCGCAGGCAAGGGCAATGTCGATCCTGTCGTTTATCAGCAAACTAACTCCGTTGGACCGGCATATTTCGACACATGCTTTTGCTCCTTCGAGAAACTCCCGTGTTTCAGCTTCTTTCTCCCTGCAAAAGCACTGAGATGATGTGATCGGATTCCATAAGAGAGAGAAATACAGAAAGAAGCTTCAGTTATAGCAAACATGATAGAACCTTAGTTGTATGATTGTTGAGCCTCCTTCTATAGCAGCTTTCACGGCATCCACAATGGACCTGTTCCATTTTTTGTTCATTCTGGAATCCGTTACAGCGTATAGAAACAGGTCATCTGGATTGAATGTGCTGCATCGAGAACTTTGTGGATTCTTCTTAAGACTGAAAAAGTGGTCAAAAGGTCCTTGCATCCCAGTGCCTATGGCAATATCTCTGCTGTATTCTAGGGCATCATCTACGAAGCGTTTAGCCACCTGCCAACATCAGAAAGGTCCGGGACTTGACATCAGCCTTGTTGATACAGTTTTATTTATACAAAAACAGATATTTCTCAGCCCCATATACATTTTCCCATCATCAATCTCCAAACATCTTTGCTGAGATTTGAACTTCTAGAAAAGAAAGCGTTCCATTTAAAAATAAATCACGGAGAGTCATGGAGCATAGCATATGTACCCACACGGCTGAGAGCATGGAAGAGCCTTTTGCAAGCTCTGCAGCAATGCATGAAGCCAAAGTGCAGCCAGTCCCATGAGTATTTCTTGTACTTATGCGAGGCGAACGGAGTTCATGAAACTCCTTACCTAACAAAAAAAGGTTCCACATGTATATAACCAGAAATTCAAAATCCGTGAAGCTTCATCAACAAAAACAATGTACAACTTTCATTTTGGAAAAGACCATACCATCAAAATAAACATCTACCGACTCTGATGAATCAGGAAGATCACCACCTTTGACTAGCACAAATCTAAACAAGTAAACAAAAAAAGTGGATCAAAATCACACGATAATGCTCCTGGACTAAGCATGACCACATAGCAACCAAACCTAAAAGGGCTAATTATACTCCCACATATAACTGTAAGCTGCAAAAGAATGAGAGAAAATGGAAACCTTGGACCCATTGCATGCAACGATTTAGCTGCAGAACGCATATCTTCAACAGTCTGAATCCGAATACCGCCAAGTAAAGCAGATGCTTCTTTCACATTTGGTGTAATTATATCAGCAATTGGAAGTAATCTCTCTCTGCAATCACAAACCATAATCAGAAAAAACACAACACAAAATTATCAAACTATACAATGCATCATAAACTTACCTAAAGATAGAGAGAATAGAAGAACCAGCAAGAACATGACCACTAGTTGATACCATCACAGGATCAATAACCAAAGCTACCTTAACAAAAAACAAACTTATATAAGCATACACAATTCAGAATCTGAATACAGAACAAGTAAGGCGTTTTGATTTCTAACCACGAACTGGAAAATCAGTCAGATTTCGAAGAAGAACTTCAACGATTTCTGGTGAAGGAAGCATCCCAGTTTTCACCTGCGAAGTTATTACTCCAATTCATCATCATCACCATAAGAGATACAGAGAAAGAGAGTAAAAGAGCTTACGACGTCGAAATCGAAGTCAGAGAGGACTGATTTAAGCTGTTCAGAGACGAAATCCGGAGGTAGAAGATGAACTGATTGTACACCTCGAGTGTTCTGAGCAGTGACGGCGGTTATGACGGAAGCGCAATAGACACCACGAGCCGCACAGACTTTAATATCGGCTTGGATTCCAGCTCCGGCGCCGGAATCCGATCCCGCCACCGTCAATACCTGAGCAACCTTCTTAACATTCTCCGTCGTCGTCATTGTCGCCGTCGTGCTTCTCCAATTCGCCGGCCAACTCCTAATTCCTCCTAAGCTATTCATTTCTAGCCTTGACATACGAGTATTCGGGTCGGGTCTTATCGGATATAGGTTATATCGAGTCTAGAAATTTTAAATTCATATGTAGTACATCCCTCTTCTAAAAAATCGGCCGCCTATCCGATTAATCGTCTGCCATGTCAAGTTTCGGGTTGGATATAGGTTCAAATTTTTCGGATCGGATATTGGTTCAGGTTCCAGGTTAGGTTATTCGAGTCCGTAATCATTTCCTCAAAAACTCATTACATATCTATATAGATGTATATTGAATTATTGATAATTAAATTTGAAAGCAAGCTATATATATAATTGATATGAATATCCATATATACAACATTTCAGACTAATTTACAAGTTACAATCACAAGCTATTTTTATTCATTCGTACAACATTCCATATAAAGAGTAAAATAAGCTTAATAAGAAGAAGAAGAAGAAGAAGATCAAAGCTGTTTTTGATTTACAAATCAGCATATGCATCATCATCAAATAAGAGAGCAGCTTATTACATTACACGTGTAATTATAATCATATATATATACATACAGAAGCTATACAAGTTTTGTTTGTTGTTGTTACCTAGTAGTGGTTTTGGTTTCAATGCTGCATGATGAGATGATTCAACCATGGACCATGGACTCTAACCGAGACACAAGCCACGACTCCAATGACTCGAGTCGTCTCGAGAACCCTTTCTTTCAAACCACTACTTCCTCCTCCTCCAACTTTCTTCATCTCTATCTCAACCAATCTCTTCCCATTTTCACCATTATTACCAGCCAATAAAGCTCCTCGAGCTGCTTTGTATATACAACTTGTAACTCTCTCATACACTGTGTTACCTTCTTCTAAACTCTTCCCCAATAATCCTCTCATCATCTTCTTCTTCTCTTCTCCTTCTTCGCTCATTGTTGTCTCGACGATTTCCATTAGTCCTGCTTCTTCCTTCCCATCTAACAGATCAAACAATTTCTTTACCATGCTCTCTGTTTCGCTTTCGCTCTTCACCATTCTCTCACTCGCTAGCATTTGTCTCCAAATGAGTAAGCTGCGTAAAACAGAAATTCACTCATAATCCTTTACAAGGTAATAAACTATACTTTATATCATGAGTCTTTGTTCATACCTTGTGGATACTACAACAATCTTCTGAATCTCAGTTTGAATACCCCTCAGGCGAGAGAGGTTGAGCTGAAAAGTTTCCGGTAAAGTATCCGGAGTTAACCCGGATACCTGACTCACTAGCTTCAACAATCCAAGTCTCATCGCCAAATCAACTTTTTCTCCCTTGCACTCCGACAGTTGACCTTCTGTACCAAAACCATACGAAAATATAAGTTTCTGTAATCTAAAAAAATGAAATGTATTTACAGAGTTGGTTCTTCAGTCAAGGCAACAAGACAAACCTGCAGTGTCCGAAACAGTTGACTGAGACGCGGTATTGACCGGGGATAGAAAGCTTCGACCCGTTTTGAGAGAAATTCCTGCGGAGGATCTCTCAACCGCATTCAAGGCTGAGAGCGTAGTGGTGTGCGCTTCCCACTCGTCTTTGCAAGACGAAAGAGTTGATATCCACCTTCGTGTTACTGGAAGTGAATCGTAGGCTTGAGTGGGAGGTCCATAACGCTTTTCAAAAGCTTGTGTAAGGTAATCAAAGCCTGCTGGTCCTTTCAAAAAGGGTTTCATCATTGTTATCCGCCCTATGCCTATCTCTCGCTTAAGTTCCTGTTGGATAACAAACAAAAATGAAGAAACTGATAAGCGGACAAGAAAATAAACAAACAGATTCTTTGTTCTTTCCAAAGATATATAGCTGACGAAGAGAAAGAAGAGCTTACGGATACAGACCTGAATCTGCTCAAGAATGAAGCGAATCCCCTTGACTATTGCAACAGCACGTAGGTTACCAGACTCATCTTTAGTTTGACACAACCTGTGAAGTTCCTCAAGTAAATTCTGGTGGGTGCTTTCATTCTCAAGGTCATTAGCTGGGGCAGAGAGTTTCCGCAAAGTAGCCAATGCAAACTCAAGCATCTTTCCAAGGTAATCGATATCCAAGGTGCCGGTGTTAAGCAACTATCAATAAAAGAAGAAATCAGACACAACTATCTTGGTACAAACCAAACATCTACAAAAAAAACATTCACTTAATTCGGGACTAGAAGAGAGATGAGGCAAACCTGTGAGAGAAGCTCCAGATCAATAGTTTCAGTTATTTCAATTTTCCAGCTATCTGGAACCATTTGGCAAAGTTCGTCCCTCACTTCTCTCATAAGGTTAGAGATGCAACTATAGTCTGGTTCCTCCAGTTTCATGGACTCCATGACATTATCCCAGAAAGCTTTCTCCATAGTCTCCTTTATCCTTTTCTGCAGCACACATCAAGAAAATCAGTGCGGAGAACATATCCTATCAAAAGGTGTATTCAGTCTTTCATGAATTGCTATCATTGTAATTTCAGTTCCATGTAACCAAAATTTGTAATAACACCAACAATAATGTGCAGAACTGCAGAAGCTAAATATCATCCTCATACACTAGAAGTTGTGGAAATGCAAACAACGGCAAAAGCAATGAACCTCAATGCAAAGAAAACAAACCTTAAGATTATCCTCTTCACCCTGGACACTGGATCCACCCGGAAACTTGAAATTCCAATCGTGCAGGAACTCGTTCACCATCAACTCATTCTCTTTTGGAACTTCGTACATAATGCCATTACTGACTCTAGAGGGTCCAGATGAGGGTGGAGTATCATCCCTAAATAAAGAACGATTAACACGTTTTGATCCTTCAACACCTACACTAGCTTTACTTCTGCTGCTTGAACTAGACACAGACTGAACTGGATATGAAGCTGGACTTGGAGAAAAGAAACATGCGAGCTGATTAGCCATCGGGCTTCCATTCTCCTTGGCCTCAAAGTACTTTGATCGTGTTTCCAACAACGCGCTTTCCATGCGCACAACTCCTGCAACTCCACTCAGGTGCCGTACTTTTTCCGTTAGAAGTTCTTGATCTTGTGTTACCTACAAAGAGAATTCACATCACGTGGCAAAAATATCAAAAAGGTCTGCTTATTTCTCTTTGATCATAAAAACGGAAAAGGTGAGTAAGCAAACCTGCATCTGAATTGCTTTCTTATCATGAGTGAGCATAGTGTCAACTCCTTCTGGGGTTATGTTGCATTTTTGAATCATGGAAAGCTCAAGCTGACAAGCTGCTCTTACAAGGTCATCTTCCAACAACCGAGCATCCTTAACTTTCCAAATCACAAATGAATTCAAAAAGGAGCACCATGACTTATCGAATAACTCCAACTGAGATCTCAAGGTCCGAAGTTTTGATTCTCCACCAGAAACTTTAACAGGACCTTCTTGAATAACTTTTATCAATAACTTAAACTCGCTCACAAACCCTTTCGCTGAGTTGTTGAGAGCAGCCTCTTGATCACCTTGACCGTTAAAAACAGCATCCGGATGACCAAGTATCATAAAGGCAGAGAGAACAACTCTGACAGGATACCTCGACATCTTCCCAGATGTCCCGGTAACATTCCTAGCAGAAGAAACCTTCTTTCCTTTTCTCCTTGGCTGCGTAACCTTTCTCCTTGGGGTGGCAACTCTTCTAAGAAGGTGATCAATATTATCCAATCTAGACGGTTGAGAAGCAGCGGTAACATTCTTAGAAGCTTCTAAGCGAATTTCAACACGATCAAGCAAAGCTTTAACAGCTCTAAGGGTAACATGCGACTCAAGTAGCACCGCAAGTTGCTCAAACGGCAGTGAC
This sequence comes from Arabis alpina, assembly GCA_900128785.1. Taxonomy (NCBI): domain Eukaryota; kingdom Viridiplantae; phylum Streptophyta; class Magnoliopsida; order Brassicales; family Brassicaceae; genus Arabis; species Arabis alpina. The sequence continues at coordinate 22,222,551 of LT669788.1, read as the reverse complement.
TCGTTAATCTTCAAACCGTCATAATCATTCGCCAAGTCCAAAGTAGTCCTCTTCTTCTTCACAAAATACCTCCAACACCTAATAAACAACCCAATACCAAACCTATAAAACTCTCTCTTACAAAGTCATTAAAGAAAAGAAGAATTGAGTTACCTTGAGAGCTTTCTAGAGAGAAGATCAGCCTCTTCCTGCATCATATCACAATAAAGACTAATCGAATCACGTTGTCTTCTTCTCTGACGAAGAAACTCCGATCTATATCTCTTTGCCTAAATTGCCAAAACACAAAGATCAAGAAACAGATAAACAAAGATGATTCAAAGCTTCTTCTTATAGACACAAAGATTAGTACCCTTTGCAATTTGTCTTCAAGCTTATCCCTCATTTTACTTCTCTCAATCTCACGTTGATTAGAAACAGAGTTAGCAACATGGCGTACTTGCAACACACGAGCACGTGCTTTCTTCTTCTCATCTTCAAGCAATCCAAGACGTTTCTTCTCAGCAGAAGCACGTTTCTGATTAATCGAAGCACGAACCCGTTCCTTATACTTACTCTCTCTAGCCATCCTCCTCATCATAGACTGAGACGTTCTCTCTTTCATAGAAGCTCTCTTCTGATGAGAAGCTTTTAAAATCCTCATTCTATTAGCTTCAGCTTTCTTCACACGAGACTCCACTTTACTACATAGCTTCACTCTTTCTTTCTCTGACCTTATCTCAACACTTGTCTTCGCTGCTTGTCTTAACTCATCTAACTTCGCTAAACGCATCTGCGCCTTCGCAAGAATCTCCAACCTTACAAAAGAAACAATCTTTCAACAATCAAAATCAATTCTACAGAGAAAAACAGAGATCATTGATTAAAGATTACCTTTTTTGTTCAGCAGCAAGAAGTCTTGCTTCGATTCGTTGTCCAAGCTCTTCATCACAAGATCGTGATGGGCTTCTAGGTTTCGCTCGTGCCTTTCTTGAAACATTATGATAAAATTGCTACACGAATACGAAAAGACAAAAAACCTTATAAATATAGAATCAAGAATTGGTCATTAGGCTTAATCTGGAAATTTTTTGTATATAGAAGAAAATAGAAAAAAAAAAAAGAACCTGTCTACGAAGATGGGCATGAAGAAGCTTTTCTTGAATATCTTGAACAGAAGTTAGTGTCTTCTTAGTACAAGAATCAGACAAAAGCCTCTCACGAATCCTCCGTGGAACTCCTCTAGTCTGAGAAATCTCCGTCGTGATTTCAAGAAGGATCGATTCTCCTTCTCCACGATCTTTCTCCATCGCTACCGATCACAAAGATCAGAGATTCAACAAAGGAAAGTGAATTTGATGAAACTAGAACAAGAAGAGAGAAGAAGTTGCTTTGCTTTGTGTTTTTTCTTTTGTTTTCGGTTTTTGTGTTTAAAGAGACTGTTTGGTCACAAAGCGTTGCCTTGTGGATCGAAACTAACTTTTTTATTAAAAGGTTATCTCTAAACCAGACACGTAAGCGACGACGAACCTAACCGTGTTTTTAAATTGACGATTTTACCCTTTTCTTGTGCCGGAATTTCCTGACGCTTACCTTACCTACTCTACTCTCTCTCTCTCTCTCCCGATATGATTTTGTTTAAGACCATCTTTAATAATTTCTTTAGAATATAATTAGTGTTATTATTTTACCCACATTCTCGCATGATCTTATGAAATTTAAAAAGTTAATATTCGACAGCTAATCAAGATTGAGATAAATCCAAACGTGATCAAATATGTTTACGAATTACGGCACGATAATATGTTTCGAAAATAGACATGATATAAAAAACAAAATGGTCGTTGGAATTTGGAAGGGTATAGCTTAAAACTCTAATGGCATGTAACATGCAATTTGCGTTACTAAGCAAAAAAGTTGTTGTCATTTTTTATATTTTATCATTTATTAGAAGATCTTAACATATTATACAACAATAATCTACGGATGATACGTATTTGTTACATTACATTTTTTTGAAAAGTTTGCATCCATTATAAGACAAAAGATTGGATTTTATAATTTTGTTTATTCTTTTTTCTCATGGTGACGCAAACATTGTTCCAATATCTTTCGTTTCTTAATCAAGTTAGTAATTGACAATCTCCAAGGTCGACGAAGAAAAAGAAGTAAAGTGGTCCTATTCGGTTTCTAATAAGTGTAGAGATACTAAATGCTTTTTAATTTTTATTCATGATTTGGACCTATGATCTAATATTATTCACACAATTTATGGAGAAGAGGAACACAACTAAAATTTGAATACTTTTTGAAGAAGGAAAAAAACTAATTAGCAACTTGGCTTTAAAGGTGATTCCACTTGGCGTTATCTAAGGATTCGAGCTTTGAGCCTTAATAATTTGAGTAACATCTTGGTCACTCTCCCAAGATTGGAAGCACATGGTATAAAGATTGTAACGCTTCATTTTCATTCACTTTTGTAGACTTTTCTGATCAAATTGGATCAACTTCATAGAAGTATTGATGGTTTCTTAAAACAATGTACTTTCTTTATTCCTAAAAGATAAAAAAATTTGTTCCAAAAAGATATAGTTTTTACTGTTTTTTATGCACTTTTACAAACTTCAAAACAAATACTGAAACACTATTGGTTAAATTTTATTGAAATCTCTATTTCGTAGAAATCAATACGTTATCTTAATAAGTGTGCATAACCTTAAATATCTATTTTTAAGGAACGGAGGGAGTAGAAGTTAATAAGTAAGTTGGTATCAGAACCCAAGTTCGATCCTATTAATGTCAAACTGGTTAGCAATAAAAATTCCAAATAGAAAATTTGAAACTAACCGTGGACATGGGTTTCACCCCTCTCAAATATGGGCCCGGTCCAACAACATTTTAGCCCAAGGCCAAACTAAAATATCAAAAACCTAACGAAACGAGTCAATTTAGGCAATTATGGTTATGATTCAACTACAGTTACACAATCAGCATTTATAAATAAGAGTCTCTATCTTATGATGGGATATTAATTTTTCTATAAGAGTATAAAGAAGTAAAGAACCAAAACGCAAAGTTTAGTCTTTAACTCCATCTGAGAAAACTCTGTTCGAGCACCGTCGCTAGAAGAAAATATTCCAATCAATTCCTCAAATACACCTCGACGAAAAATATATAACGTTGTCGAATTGTTCTGCAAAAGCCATATGGTGAATTGGTTCGACGCGGCTAACATTCATAATATATACTATCAATTTAAACTTGTTTGATATGGTTGTGCAAATTATCTTGAAATATGATAACTTGTCTTAACATTTTCGAAACTCCTCTGGTGTGGAATGAAGCGAAAGGCAACTTTTGAAAATACTTTCATATCCAAAATTCACAGAATTGCATCAAAATTAGTTTATACTTAATAGATAAAGTTTATTTTCCACAATGATTAAAAAGAAAAGAATCTATTATGGATTGATTTGATTAATTTACTCCTGGAATTAATTTCCAGTAAATAGTTTCCTAAAAAAATGTAAAACATCTTAATTTTAAAATTAAAAAATAGAAAATTAAAAAGATAAAATCAAAAAAATGTAAATTTTAAGGTTGCTATATAGTTTTTCTTTTCTCATAACATTACATATTCCCCAAATCCCAAATATATATTCCGAACCCTTATTCGGGTTTAACCCAGAGAACCCAAAAGGCAAAAGCTTTCTTTTCCAATCTCTTCGATTTTGCAAAACCCTAGATTTCGATTTCTCAACAATGGAAGGTTCATCGAGCATCGCGAGGAAGACATGGGAGCTCGAGAACAACATTCTCACCGTAGAGCCACCGGATTCATCCTCCGACGGTATATTCTACTACGACGACTCTGCTCAAGCCAAGGTCCAGCAAGAGAAGCCATGGACTACAGATCCTAACTACTTCAAGCGCGTTCAAATCTCAGCCCTAGCTCTTCTCAAGATGGTTGTTCACGCTCGCTCCGGTGGTACAATCGAGATTATGGGTCTTATGCAGGGCAAAACCGATGGTGATACAATCATTGTTATGGATGCTTTTGCTTTACCTGTTGAAGGTACTGAAACTAGGGTTAATGCTCAAGCTGATGCGTACGAGTACATGGTTGAATACTCACAGACTAATAAGCTGGTAATTAGTCTCATCTCTTAGTTAGGGTTTTTGCTTGATGTGTTATGGTGTTTGTTCTAGGGTTTTAGAGATGTGCCCTTGTAGTGCTTGTACTGATTCTTTATGCACACGCTAATGTTTGATTGGTTGAACCATAGGCTGGGAGGTTGGAGAATGTTGTTGGATGGTATCACTCTCACCCTGGATATGGATGCTGGCTCTCGGGTATTGATGTGTCGACACAGATGCTTAACCAGCAGTATCAGGAACCTTTCTTAGCTGTTGTTATTGATCCAACAAGGACTGTTTCTGCTGGTAAGGTTGAGATTGGGGCATTTAGAACATATCCAGAGGGACATAAGATTTCAGATGATCATGTTTCTGAGTATCAGACTATCCCTTTGAATAAGATTGAGGACTTTGGTGTGCATTGCAAACAGGTATGTGTATTCTCGTTTCTTGATTTTTTAGTCTTGGAGGCTTTTTTTTCATCGTTCTTATGATTGAGTTTTTGTTTGATGTGGCAGTACTATTCATTGGACATCACTTATTTCAAGTCATCTCTTGATAGTCACCTTCTGGATCTCCTTTGGAACAAGTACTGGGTGAACACACTTTCTTCTTCGCCACTGCTGGGCAATGGAGACTACGTTGCTGGACAAATATCAGACTTGGGTAAATTCTTGGATATGCAGGAGCAAATTGCTTTATAGTTTTTTTTTATCATGGTTGTGGTTTAACACTTTTTCTTATCGTTTAATCCTTTACCAATATAGCTGAGAAGCTTGAGCAAGCAGAGGGTCAGCTGTCTCACTCCCGGCAAATGCCATCCACACTTCAAAGGAGAAAAGAGGTTTGTCTAATTGATGGTTTATGTAAATTTATTTGCTATGTTCTTAATGTTTCTTGACTGTCTGAGATACTGCACCATGATTTTGAGCTCTTCTTCCACATCCCACTTCTCAAGTTTTATTCTATCTAGAAATTTAGCATTTGAGTAATGAAGTGCTACTATCAACCTCTAGCTACTTGGATTGATAGTTTGTAGAAAAGCCTATCAAATCCAAATTTGCATCCTCTCTTAATCCTCAGGCAGTCTGTTACTTGTATAGAAACTAACAGGAACTCTACCTGCACAACACTATGGTTCACCTTTTCTGGTCATGGGATTTAACAATTGGGTGTTTGTTTAGTTAAAACATACAGAGTTGTTAAAGTTTGAACAGTTATACTTGGGAGACTTTGATGTGTCAATTTGTCAACTAGTTGTTGCCAATAATGTGTTTAGTTTGTGTTGCTTCCTAGAGCTCTGGCTGTAGGGCTGTATAACTCCTTTTGAATTGGTTTTAATCTTGTTTACATAAAAACAAACCTGTTTGGGAGATTACAGAGCCTAATTAGGTTGTGTTGTGGATAACTTTCAGGATGAGTCTCAACTCACTAAGATAACTCGGGATAGTTCGAAGATTACTGTTGAGCAGGTCCATGGACTAATGTCGCAGGTGAGTAAACACAATCTGATATACTGATGCTATTTATTCTATTCTGGTTCATGGATCCATGAGATTCACTCAAGTCTTTCAACCATCAATGTGCAGGTTATCAAAGACATCTTGTTCAATTCCTCACGCCAGTCCAACAAACCTCCCAGCGACGCATCGGATCCAGAACCCATGATTACATCGTGAAGTTGGTGATATTCTTTTGTTTTTGTCTGCGCAATCGACTTTCCTTTTGAACCCGGTTTTATGAGGCAATGCACACTGTTTCCTAAAATATATCTCCAGTGTTGTATCTGCTTAAGACAAGCTCTTTGGGTTATTGAAATGACATTAACATGACTGGTATGAATGAAAAGGTTTGGCCATTTTGAAAACTGCTTTGGAGCTTAATTTTTTTTTGTTTATTCCTCTTTCTAGTTCCACTAACAGAGAGCATATACAGTATGTGAAATCGAATTCCATTAAAATGCCTATTCACCTTTTTCGTTAATAGCATTCCAATTCCTTCTCCTGAATTTAGCGGGTTTAATCCACACCAGTATTTACGGCCCATTTATAGCTGAACAGACAAAGACGGTCGCCAAAACAATCATTAAAAATCAAAGTAACAAGAATCTGAGCAAAATCTTGGTGAGTTATGTAGAATCTGAGGGAGGATTCAAGTTCTAATCCAGAGATAGGTCCATCTTTGGCTTCTTGAGGCTGCACTAACACAACTGTTGATCTGTTACACCAGAGACTAACGGACATTGTTCAGAAATTTCTGGTGGGTCTGCCCTGAATAGGGGAGCTTGAGACCAGGACATACACACAAGACTTTTTAAAATGATACATTTGAGGAACCGGTGTTTAGGCACTATACTGAGTGCAGCTGAGCTGAAGAAGAGTGTGTTAGACTGGCGTCTCTCAATAGAGGATCTGAAGCAATTATTGGCAACAGGTTGATAAGAGCAGCAGATTGTAATTAAGCTTTCATGATGAGAGGCTCTTTCCACTAATGTTATCTTACAAGATGCTGAGAGGATAGACTTGAGAGGTGAACATGGATGGCCTACAACATGTTTTCTCGTAATATGTTTATGAAGACTAGATTCACCAACTGAAAAGCATGAAGTTGTCGCATATTAACTAGTAGAGAGTAGAGACTAACAGAGACTTTGAATAATGCATTTTTATTTAAGATAATATAATCTGACTTGACTACCTAAGTCCTAAATCCACTAAGACTAATTAACATGTTCATGCAACAAAAAAGGCTTGCAGGATTGTTCTGATATTTTGCTTAAACATGCCATCATTTTTCAGTTTTTTCAAACAGCACATGGTTTTGGTGCTTGATTTTTCTTACATTAATCCTAGCAGACATTATCTTTGTCTTGTTGATTAGCCCTCCCTAGGCTAAACAACATCACAAATTAAAGCCGATACATGCATAAGCTTTTAGTAATTGATGATGGTGCTCCATTAGCAATATCTCTCTCTCTAGAGAAAACCCATTTCTCTAGAGAAGATGCAATTGCAAGAAAGGTGAGAGATGACCACCATCTGAAATTGGAGATCCCATTGATGAGGAGGATCTGCAGATAAAAACCTCCTCACATTCCATAAAATGAGGTGGCTTTTAGAGCCAGAGGGAGATGAAATAAAAGGTTGTGATGAAGATGGCCAGAGAAGTACACCCATTAAACCATAGATGCCTCTTGGCTTGAGAGTAAGAAGAAGATGATGTTGATGATGCGAAGCTCCATAGTTACCAAGATGACTCTTTCTAATCATTTTTAACGATAAGGAATGAGAGGTGGTTGAAGCGGAAGGCCTGTGTCACAACAAAACACATATTCAACAATATTAATTAGTCTATGTATCTTTTTTGGGCTTTGGTATGAATGGAGTAGACACTCATGATGTCTCTAATATATTACTCGAGAGGTACCATCTCATTTCTGATATAAAGTTAAAAGAAGACGAACCTTGTTGAAGGGAAATGGTGGGAGGAGAGTAATGGTGAGGGTTGTTATAAGAAGAGAAGTGATGGTAATATGGTTGTGGTTGAGAGAAGTGAACCGCACCGCCATTAATGCTACCACCACTACCACTACCACAAGGATAAAAAGGAGGGGCTGCTGCGGTTAGTCCACCGCCTCCACCGTTTCCATATACTCCGTATTGTCCAGCTGATGAATTGCACCCGTACATACCGTACAAGCTCTGTAACACATCATAATTTTAAACTATAACTAAGGTTATATATACTCCCGTGACCAAAAAAAAAAACTAAGGTTATAATCCTAAGTAAGTAGATTCGTTATAAAGACAGAAAAAAGATTCTTCGATTCGTTATACAAAGTCTGTTATGTCAGAGCAAGATAAAAAGTGACGGACCGTAGGGAATGGAGAGTAATCAGACGAGTATGGAGAGTACCTGCGAGTATCAAATCAATGTTTTATTTCTTTCTCAGTACTACACTTTCACTTTGAGAGTGACAACAAATATGAATGCACGTGGCACGTGGAGACAGAGAAGGAAGCATGTGAGGAGAGAGAGTAAAATGATTGGTAAAAGAAGGAATCAGTATGTATTTTACAAGCTGTCCGTTGACCACTTTGTCAGTTAATGACTCTACTCTATAGACAGTTAAAAAGAGAGTAGTGTGATAGATAATAGTGTCGGTCCACAATCAAAATGGAAACATAACAGGACAAGCCAGCTATGTTGTGCAACTGCTTTTCTTCAATCTAATTCAAATATATGTATGTATGTGTGTGAGTTGGCATTCACATATGTGTATGTATCAATGTATGCATGTATGTGTGAGAGTTGGCATGTATCATGGTTATGTTGATATGCATGGATGTACTATGATCATCGTCATGGAAAAATAAAAGAAGAGTACCCAAAGAGATTGATGGGATGATAGTGGGGGAAGTTGGGTGGTGGAGGTGGTCCAAAACCAGTCTGCATTGTGCTCATCATCACTCTCATATTGTTAATTCTCCCTCCTCCTCCTCCTAACACATCCATATATTTGTCAAGAACAGCACTTTAATGATCAACACAAATTAAGCTAGCTATATATCTAGCTATATATATGGTCCATTCACCAACTATATTAATGTTATCAATTCCAATACTTGGCCACACAAACTAATTAATGAAACCAACTTTTATACACTATAACCTTATATTAACAAAGAATTATCCTCCTTCTTGATTTAAACATCATGAGAGCTAGAGAGAGAGATGATATATTAAACTACCATGATTAGGAGTGGAGGGTTTGGATCTTTGAAGACCAAGAGAGGCAAGGTTGCAATTTGCTCTTCTCCCGTCGATCACCGGAGTAGCGTCCACACAAGCCTTCCTTGCCGCCTCGGCCTCCTTGAATGTCACCTAATCACCATCACCACTTTACTAATTAGTTCCTAGCTCTATACATTAAGTATATACACATGTATATAACTACAAGGAGTAGTTGTGACATACGAATCCGTAGCCCTTGGATCTGCCCGAAGCCTTGTCGGTGATGACAACAGCTTCCAAAATCTCACCAAACTGCTCAAAGTGCTTCTTCATGGTCTCCTTGTGCGTCTCCCAAGCTAATCCTCCCACAAACACCTTCGTGTACGTCGTGTCTCCTAACCCTATTCCTCCCGCCATTTCTTTTCTCCGATCAAAAACCCTCTCTCTCTCTAGAATACAAGAACCCAATTAGCTTATCTATAATATCTCTATGTTCACTTGTGAGAGACACAAAGGTTGGTTATTAATGCAAGAAGTAGGCTACAAAGGAGTCTATATAAATAGTAGGAAAGAGATTAGAGATCTAGTAATTACTAGATTCATATATATAAGTTTTTTTTTTTTTGTTAGGGTTGATTATTGATATGAAATGAAAATGAGAAGAAGATAGAAGATAAAAAGCAAAACAATAATAATAATAAAGTGACATAGGGAAAAAAAGATATTGGACATGAATTATATAAATTGCTCCATTGCCCCCACATCCTCTATCCTTCCATCTCCACGGGCTTCTTTGCTCGTGTCTCTCACGAAGCCTTTGTTCAAGGAATGTGGTGTTGACGCGCGTGAGGAATAAGGTTTTTAGTTGTTTTGATTTATTGTATATCCTGCGTGGTACGTTCAATTATTTAAAGAGAGTAAAGCAGGAAATATAGAATTTAAATTGTAACAAATGTGGTTGTACAAGTGAATTTCAAGGATTTGATTAAGTTTTATTTTGCAAATGAGACATCGCTAGTATCACTTGGGCGGATGTCTTCTAGTATATGCTTCGGCCAATGCGTTGAGAGACGACATACTCTTCGAATACCTTTGCTAGGCAACTCTTACTTTGGCTACCAAATGCTTCAAACAACAGTTGGTTACTTCATTGTATCTCTTTCAGACTTGACATGTATGCGTCAATAAAATTCGATGCGAGAGAAATCGGCGTTTTCATAAGGGGATTACCTTACTTGCTTCCTCGGCGAATACTGATCATGATCATTTTTGTGGTAAAAAACAAAGCACAAGCATTACAACAACTTAGATCGAACAGTGCCTCCTCTCTTCTCCATTGTTTGTTGGTCATGTTAAGATCCCCATTTGAATATCTTAGGATCTATGGTTTGCTTTTTATTGGAAGTAGGTTGGTTTAAAAGTAGTCCCGTAACATCCCTCTTAAAAGCTCATGTGTTAGCTATCTCCCTCCCTCTTTTCTTTTTGTTGTTGTGACTCAAATTGGTTCACATTTGAATCCTTGTAATGCTTATTCAATATCTCCTTGGTTTCATAATATAAAATGTCTAATTTGGCTAAAAGCACGGAGAATAAGATGTGATTTTTTCTTCTTCAAAAAGTATGATTTAATATATAAAATAAAACAGTTTAACTAATTATAAAAGAGACTGCATAATACAATTGGTTACACAATATTCAATAAAGTTAAAAGCTACATAAAAACATGAAAACATTTTATATTTTGAATTTGAAACAAAAAAAAACTTTCAACATCTTATATTACGAAACATAAGAATTATTTAAAAAAACCATTTAACAAAAAAAAACATGCGTATATATATGTTAGTCTATATATTTTTTTTTTTTCATCTGAATAATACTTTCATTGCTGAGGATAGAAAAACCTGTACAAGAGATTTACAAACAACAACCACCAAAAATGGTGCACCTCATCCAAAAAACTGAGGGAACAAAAGGGTCAAAGAGACCAAACTCAAGGAATTTTGAGCCCAAAATTTGTAAACCAAAGCTAAGAAGAGGACAAAGCGCTCTCATCGGCAAAAAGTTGATGTAACCACCGAGGAAAGGAGCTAGCCACATACGATTGGGTACGGAAATCTTTTGTGACACTCCTCGCAATGAGAGCCACTCCTCTATTTGCTTCAGCCTTTTCCCCCAAAAGCTTCCAAAAATAGAAATTCTCCAAGGCTTTTTGCAGCTCCATGATTTGATAACCAAAAGCCGGCCATTCATATATATTTGCACAAAAAATATATAGTGAGTTTTTAAAGTATATCTCCACAAAATAAGAAATACAAAATTCAACCATACAATCTCATTGTAGTGAGTTTTGTTTCTCAACCACGACGTCATTTTTTTTTTTTTGGAGAATAAAAAGACGTAAGTGTTGAACAAGCTAAGCCAGCTTAAGGATCCATGCATGGTGTGGTTCCAAGCAAATTCTTGAGACGGAAGTTCTCTCTCATCTTCCCAATCATGAATCTTAGTCACCGATTCTTTGTAAAGTGAATGGATCATTCATGGTCTACAAAAAGAATGTCATATGGGAACAATTTTCTACAATCACATCAATATTAGCAACAATAAACGTCTTGCATTTTTTTGTTTTTATAAATCTAGCTGTATATCTCTATATACCACATTAATTTAAAATTGAGATTTCATATATATTACACAAAGTCATCGTCTTATGTTTAATCTTATTTGTCGACTTATACCTAATCATTTACATATTTGATATATAAATACATATATTAGGATTCGTACGTTGGGAATATCTAGTTGTTTATCAATCAACTTCTTAGTTTACATCCTCGTCAACGAACATGTTGTTGTCACTACTCTGGAAACTATATACAAAATGTTATACAAACAAATTCGTGCCTTCATGTAGTTACGTACTGATCTGTTTTTTGTATATATGTGAATCGCATTTCCATACAATAGCCTAAATTATCGATCATTTCTTGACTTTGTATACCTTACACAAACAACAAACATGGCTAAACGTTTTCTGCTTCTTCTTCTTCCTCTCTTCTCAAGTATTCTTCTTCTTACCATCACAGAATCCGAAGCTTACTCCAAAACGTTGCCGTTTCAAGAATACAAACCGGAGAAACTCACCCATCTCCACTTCTATTTCCATGATGTCATCACCGGTGACAAACCCACCGCATTCAAAGTCGCTGAGTCTTCCATCACAAACTCCTCGGCCACCGCGTTTGGTCTTGTTATGATCGCAGACGATCCGTTGACGGAGGGACCCGACCCTAGCTCGAAAGAAGTGGGGAGAGCTCAGGGAATGTACTCATCGTCGGACATGAAGGCCATAAGCTTCACCATGGTCTTTAACTTTGTGTTCACGAAAGGTGAGTTTAAAGGCAGCACCGTCTCTCTGTATGGACGGAATCCGATAATGGCGCCGAAGGGGAGAGAGATGTCGATCATTGGAGGTACCGGTGCGTTCAGGTTCGCTAGAGGATATGCACATGCCAAGACTTCTAAGATTGATGGTTTAAATGCTGTGGTTGAGTACAATGTCTTCATTTGGCATTAAAATAATTTGGAATTCTCTCGTGTAATTTGGATATGAAAATTGTTTCACTTTGCTTTTGTTTTTTTGTTTTTGATGTGTCGTCTTTTTTTTTTTTTGAAACACATTTTTCTCATTAATCTAAATAGAGTTTTTTACAAGGTCAAGACCTTGTTTGGCTAACAGGTCAGCCCTAACATTATCCAGCCTAGGGATAAACTTAAACAGAATAGAATTAAACAGAGAAGAGCAAATTGAGATGTCTGATGTTATCCCATGAATCTCTGAAATCGTAAGATCACGATTGATTGCATCCATGAGTTGTTTCGAATCTGAAAGGATCCGGAGTTGAGTGATTCCCATAGATGAAGCTTGAAGGATCGCTGCTCGAACCGCAAGAGCTTCAGCCGCTAATGCAGATGAAACATTTAGGAGAGCCATGTAATGATCCGATCTCCGATCTTGACTCAGCCGGAAAGACCAGCCAAGACCTGCCTTTTCCGATGCCGCCATCCAAGCTGCATCTGTGTGACAGTTTATAAAATCATCCCTTTCGTAGTTAGGGGTTTTAAGGGTCGTTGATGGTTGTTTTCCGATCAACTTAGCGGGGACCAATTGTGCAGAGTTCCATTCCCGAGCATCTTGAAGAGCTTTGAGAATCGTTTCCGAGGCCAAGAAGTTCCTATTACTGAAGACTTTTTGGTTTCTCGAAATCCATAGAGTCCACATGATCCAAGGGGCTAGAGCACCTTTTTCGATTCCAATTGGAGGTAAAGGAACCAACCGCTTTAGTGTCTCAATTCCAGAAGCCACTCCTGTAACTTGGAGAGGATCGAAATTAGTAGTGAATGGAGCTAGACGCCACACCTCCTGTGCATATTGACACTTGAAGAGCAAATGTGTGAGTGTCTCTGTCTCGTTGCATCGACAACATTTAGGATCCTCAATAATACTTCTCACCAATGATGTGTCGTCTTAAAGTTTAAAAAGTTTAATAAAATCGAGACTTGAGAAGTGTGGGTGTTTGTAATTGGATTTGTTTGGTTTGGACTTTGGAGATAAAAAGAAGATGATGAACAACCATATAGTGTTTAGCAAAAAAACAACAACAACCATATAGCACCACACCGTAGCAATATTTTGGTTAACTAAGATGTTTATGTTTTTGCTTTAATCTTGGTCACGCATTCCATTTCAACTAATTACCATCTAAATTTATAACAGCTCACTCTCTAGTGCAGGTACTCCCTCCATTTTGATTCGTTTTTGGACTTAGTATTTTAATTTAAAATAAATGTCGTTTTAAATTTCTAGTGTAACTTTTGATATAATATCTAATTTAACCTTAAATCTAACCAATAGTAGAAGAGAATAACAAACATTAACCTATTTTTAGAGATATCTTTTAATGTTTTTAAAAAATGTGTGAAAAGTGTCAAAAAGACACCTTATTTAAAACCGAAGAAGTAACTAATTATACCGATTATCTTATATTTTCATATATACTAAAGTAAAAAGGATGAGAAAAAGTCAACAAACTCGTTTCAATCTAATTAGGGGTGGACATAAAGTGGATATTCGAAAAAATCCGGTAATCCGCGATCCTCCGTTCGTCATGGATAATTATTTTCTGATCCGAGCCGATCCGTTAATTTTCGAATATCCAACAATTTGGATAACCGACTTCTTTTAAGATATCCGTAAATATTCGATCTGGTCCGCTGTAAATCAAATATTCAAATTTTTCGTTAAGTATCCGCGGATATCCGATAGGATCCGTTATAAATTTTATAATTTTCATTCATTTTATCATAATAAAAACTTAATATGTAGTAAAAATAAATAAATCTAGTACAATTTCTCCCACTTGTAAATCTATTACTAATTATATATTTAAGATATGTATTTTATATTAAAATATATGTAACGAATCTGATCGGATATTCAATTTTTCTAAAATGATATTTGCGATTTGCTTTGTTTTTTTACGGATACTTAAATTTTGTATTTGCTTTGCTTCAAAATTTTACGTAGATTTGGATTCGTCGGATTGAATTAAAACGGATAGCGAATCAAAGCAGATCGAGCTGATTTTTGCCCACCCCTATTTCTAATAATACTACTATAGTTTGTGGAAAAAGAGATCAGCTAAACAATCTAAAAATACTTTATAATATAACATAGAACTGGTCATGTTTACAACTACATATAGTTTTATGGTTAAAATATTCCAACAATATTTGAAGAAGTCTAACTAGTAAATAACACAATAATATTTCTTTTAGTTCTTCTTGTGGGTCTTGAAAATCATCTGGACTTTCTTCTTACAACTTTATATACAATCTTTGACCTCTTCTCGGTTACATGAGCAGAACAAACATTGTTTATGGACCTCTTCCTCTGCGTGATCTTGAAGGCGGTACATAAATTGGAGGAGCGACGTGACGGGGAGGAGGTGGTGCAAGGGGAACGCAATCTAAAAGCAATTTATTACCTGCACCAGATTGTATATACATACATACATCATTAATTTCTTCAAAAGAAAAGACATAACTAGAACATATTACTCCATCCGTTCTTTAAAGATTGATTTTCTAGAGTTTTCACACATATTAAGAAAACAAATTAATGTTTGACTAGAAATGTATTGGTTTTTGTACTAAACAATTTTTCATAAGTTTGACCCAATAACAATCCAATAAAATCAATTAATATGTCTTGAAATCTACAATTTATAATTATTATTGCATAGAAAATGTAAAAAATTAATCTTTTTAAAACAAATTTTTTTTTCTAGAACATCAATCTTTAAAGAACGGAGGGAGTATATGATATCAATCGTAAGGGATGTTATATATGTATGCTTGTTTTTTCAGAAAATAAAAACTTGATAAAACAATGAGAATTCGCTGTTGAAATACTAACGTTGGTGGTGTTTGGCCTCAGCTAATCCAACTTGTGACGAGACGAATAGAAACATAAGAAACAAAGACAGAAGAAGAGCAACCAAATTTGATATATTTGCAGCCATTAAGCTAAGTGTTTCACTTTCTCATAACAAGACCTCTTCTTGATTCTCTTATTTATATATAGCATAAGAAACAAATGCATCGTTTAATTGTGATACTAGCCAACTACATTTTTATTCAACGCGGTTTTAGTTTTCATACGAAAGACTTAATTAGCTCACGTCATGTTTTTTGTTTTGTTTTTAAGTTCGGTTTACAATTATTCCTACCACCTAACGAGCTTGAATTTGAGATAATAAGTATACGAACCAAATACCTCTACGAGATGTCCAAATATTACTTAAAAGGAAATATGGCTAATTGACTGTAATTAACTCCGATCTGTAGTCATCCATGACCACTAGGCATCGAGATAAGATATCCATTTTTTTTTTGTTAAAAAGAGATAAGATAACCATGAGTCCATGACAAATAGTATTTGTTTTTGTTTTTGCTAAACAACAAATAGTATTTGTTACCAGTGCAATTTGTTTTAGCTAAATATATCCATTGATTAAAAAAACTAAATGATGTACCTAAAAAGTTTACATAACCTTTTTATATATTTTAAATGCGTTATTAATAATCTAAACCATTAGGAGGTGTTATTGGGGATTGAATTTATATAGATTTTTAGAATTTTAGAAAATCCATCATTATTGGTTTATGGATTCTTAAATTCTAACTAAAATTTATTGTTATTGGTTTGAGGATTTTCAAATTCCATTTGAAATCCCTTGTTATTGGAAAAGTTTGGTTTTTAATGATTTTGTAAATTTATTAGAATCTATTGTTATTGGTAGATGGATTTCCTATAATTATACTCATTAAACAAGATTTTAAGAATACCTTATAAACCATTGGATTCTTAGAATCCTTGTAACTAAACTTTCTAAATACAGAAAACTCTTTACAAATTTAACAAATCTTTGGATTTCCAAAATTCTAAAAATCCATACAAATCCAATCCCCAATAACACTCCCTTAATCAGACAATGATTGCAAATCTGAAAACTAATATAAGAACATTTTTTTCAAAAAAAAAACTAATATCCCCCTTCCTATTAAAAGACAAGTCACATTAGTTAGCCTAATTAATTGTTATAATTTGATTGGTTTAAAATGATGACATAGATTGAAAAAATGATGACATGTGACGCCCGTGAACCATTTTTGTAGAAAATGGAGGGTGTGACGCCCGTGAACCATTTTTAGTAAAATGGAGGGGGCTGTCGATCGACACACATGGTGTCTGTCGATCGACAGGGCTCTTAAGGGCTGTCGATCGACACACCTAGTGTCTGTCGATCGACAGGTGCTCGAATTGGTTGGTTTTCTGGTTCGATTTAAGTCGTTCAATTGGACCGGGCCGGTTTGGGTAAACCCTAGGGCTTCGTATTTAAGAGTTTTTGGCCGCATTTGAGCGAACCAAAGTCCCAAAAATCAGAAACAGAGAGTTTGAGAGGAGTTTCTCTTGTTCCTGATAGTTTGTGATTAGGGTTTCGTTCTTGATCGATTTGAGGTGGAATTTCGTGGTGGTTGTTGCTGAATTCGTGTCTAGCCTCAATTCTACCAGAATCTAACCGAAAATCTAAGGTGAGTGCGTGACCATGGCTTCTGGGCCGGTGGATTCGTTAGGGTTGTATGGTGGTAGGTTAAAAACTGATTGATTGTGATGATTGATGTTGTTTCTGTGTGTTTTGTGGTGTATGGATTGTTGGATTGTGTTTGTTGTGCAGGTTTCGTGTTATCGCAGAGGAGGAATCGATCCGAGAGGATAATTGATCGATCTCCTATGAATCTGCGACGACCTGTCGATCGACAGCCCTAGGGTGTGTCGATCGACAGGGTCACACGAGGCTGTCGATCG
Organism: Arabis alpina; assembly: GCA_900128785.1. Classification (NCBI taxonomy): domain Eukaryota; kingdom Viridiplantae; phylum Streptophyta; class Magnoliopsida; order Brassicales; family Brassicaceae; genus Arabis; species Arabis alpina. The sequence goes on along the minus strand of LT669788.1, from coordinate 22,205,270 downwards.
ACACCTAGAGGTTGTGTCGATCGACAGGTGATCGAGGAGCTGTCGATCGACACCTAGAGGTTGTGTCGATCGACATGGTCCAGTTGAGCTGTCGATCGACAGGCACCGTGGGTGTGTCGATCGACAGGTGTGAACAGGGCTGTCGATCGACACCTAGTGGTAGTGTCGATCGACAGGCTGCCTGTTGGGCTGTGGTTGAGCCGTGTTGTTGTGTTTGCTTTGTGTGTTGTTTGATGCGTGTGTGCCTGAGCGGATCCATCGCGTCTGTGTGCGCAGTCGTAGATGGGAGGACCGTCTCACTGGGTATTTGTGATAATACTCACGCATCTCTTTTAACCATGTGGTGCAGGTAAAGGCAAATTGTGATCGTGGAATCATGGCAACGAAGAGGGAGATGATCTAGGGTCTCGGTTTTCATGCTGTGTGGTTTATTGTATTCCTTTTATTGTTTTAGAACCTGGTTAGGTTGCTGGATTGATTGGAATTTGTTGTTGAACTGGTTAGTAATTAATGGAATTTGCATGTTTGGTTTTAGTGTGTTATCCGCTGGTTGCTTGTTTGTGTGGCTTGGTTGTGGAGGACAAGCATTTATGGGAATGCTAGTCTGAGACTAAGAGCTTATTGTTTAAAAAAAAAAAAAAAACGGGTCGGGTCGTTTCAGTTTGGTATCAGAGCCCTTACGGTTTTAGGACGGGCTAGAACTGCTAGGATTGAATTTGGTAAAATTACAATTCTGTGAGTTTGGGGGTTCTAGATCATCTTCCTTCGAGCCTTCAAAGAGATTTCACGGTAAGTGTGTTTTATTGTTATTCTTTAGTGTTTAGCTTATGTACTGTAGTAGTGCATGGTGTTAGCTAGAGGCACTAGAGAATGTGGCCGTGGGGGCCGGGGTGACTGTGGAGGTCAGGATTGTGGTCGGGGACCAGTGAGTGAGTCGGTTGGGATGCGGCTCAGGGTTCCACGTTGAGACTGTGACAGATCCGTAGACGTATCAAGAGGGTCTGAGTATTAGTGCGAGTGCCAGTGGGAGTGCCTGTGTGAGAGCCGGTGTGAGGGCTGTTGGGCCAGGGCTGGTACTTAAGCTAGTGCTGGATTCGCTCGCTGTTCGGGTGCGCCCGCAGGAGGAGTCTAGGTGACGAGTTGATCGGCTGACAGATCTGTTGCAGTAGGTGTTGTGGCGGGCACTAGTGAGGGAGTTGGCCGGGAGGGCGGCTCAGAGTGTTGCGCGAGTGGCTGAGAGTGATCCGTAGACGCTTCATGACGGCTTGAGAGCCATTTAGGCTGCCAGCGTGCAGCCAAGTGTGAGCGCCAGTGTGAGGGCTGGTGGGGGCAGAGTGGTCCTAGGTTGGCTGCCGGGGGCCGGTGTGGGTCCTCGTGAGGTTGGTAGTGCGGGTGCGCCCGCGGGTGGGCTCAGTGTCGAGTGGATCGTCTGGCGGATTGGCTTCAGCAGTTTTTGGAGCGGTTACCGAGTGCGGTACGAGTTAGGCTCCGGTGATGCCACGAGTGGCAGAGGTGCGGCTGAGGGCTGCGGATGTTGGTAGGGTTCCGTCTTATCTGCGGATAAGGGAACAGGTGCAAGAGAATTGGTGTAGGATTCTTTGTGAGTGGCGTGTTGCAGCGAAGAGGGTTCAGGGAGTGTTGGCCTGGGTGGACTTTTAGGCATAGTGTGGTGCCAAGTTCTTTCCTCGAGAGGCTGCGGGTCGTTTAGAGACGAGGTTTTTGGAACTAGATCTGTGAGAGAGATCAGGTCGTGGGTATGTTTTGGAGTTAATCAGCTCATGGGTTGGGTTGGTTCATGCTGGTAGGAGCATGGAGGGCGAAGAGGCCCGAGATAAGAGGTTCTTGAGAGGACTTTGATTAGATTGAGGACATGGTGCGGAGTGTCCGTGTATGCTGTGAGAGCATAGTTGGTTGAGACTGCACGAGGCATTGTTGAGACTCGAGAGAGCAGGCTGTGGTGGTTAGCCCAGTTGTTCAGTCTATTAAGTCTCAACAGGTGATACCTGGCAGGGCGGCAAGCCTGTGCAGGGGCAGCAAAGGAAGTGGGAGGATACTTCCAGTTTGAGGTAGAATGGCCGGGATGCTTCTGGTGCGGAAGCATGGGTCATAGTTGGCGAGATTGTTAGGTTTCTTAGCACATGGGAGTTGTGTGGAGACCTTTGAAGTGGGAAGTGGTGAATTCCACGGGTTGTTCGATTCTGGAGCATGATTGCTTCATCTCTTCGGAGTGGCGCTAGTGAGCGGGTTGGACCGGTAATGGTTGCGGAAGGGAAGTTTCTAGTTAATCATGGCCGGGCGAGAGGCGTGGAGTTTCTAGTGACTGGTAAGTGGATGACAGCGGACTTGGTGTACAGTCTAGTTGAACTGTATGATTGCATCCGGTGTATGGATTGGCTTGATCAGTACAGAGTTCATCTGGAGTGTCACCGGAGTAGTGTTGTGTTGGAGCATAGTAGGAGAAGGTTGGTTTGTCAGGGAGTGAAACCGACTTCTGAGAGTCTCGTGAACTCTTGGGTGCAGGCTGAGGCTATGACTGAGAGGTTGCGAGGCTTACTCGGAGACTGTTTTGCAGGCAGAGTCTGTAGGTGAGGTTGCAGTGAGGGATATTCGGGTTGTCCAGGAGTGTGAGGATATCTTTCGGTCGTTGCAAGGATTGCCCTCATCGCGGTCGGATCCTTTCACGATTGAGTTGGAACCCGGGACGACGCTGTTATCTAAGGCACCTTACCGGATGACTCCAGCAGTGTTGTAAGAGCCGATGAGGCGGCTAGAGGATTTGTTGAGTACTTCACCGTGTGGAGAACCGGTGTGTGGTGTTGAGGAATTGTGGTAATTTCCGGTTGTGCTTCGATTATCGAGGGCTTAACCGAGTCACTATGAAGAACAAGTTTCGTCTTCCGAGAATTGATAAGTTGTTAGATCAATTGTGAGGGGCTACTTGGTTCTTCAAGGATGACTTGGCATCCGATTAACACCAGATTCTATTGATGAGGTGGTTGTCAGGAAAACGGCTTTCTTGACGAGTCATGAGTAGGGTGGAGTTAGTAAAGGTGCTTGTCGGGTTGACGAGTGTACCAGCTGCATTTATGAGGTTGATGAGCGAAGCCTTTCAGTGGTATCTGAATGAGTTCGTGATTAACTTTATCGATGTCATCTTGGTGTATTCGAAGAGTCTGGAGGAACATGAGGTTTATTTGAGGTGAGTTCTGGAGAAGTTGCGGGATCAGGAGCTGGTTGATAAGATGAGCAAGTGCAGTTTCTGACAAGTGAGGATGGGTTTTCAGGGTCTTACTGTTTCTGCAGGGGAGTTTCTGTGGATCCAGTTAAGATGCAATCGAGCTGAGATTTTGCCTAGACCGAGGAATGAGACTAAGTGTAGTAGTTCTCGGGTTGGCAGGTTATTTCAGGAGTTGCATCAAAAGGCCTTGAGAGTACGGCTCATTCCATGACCAAGTGGTTAGAGGAGTAGGTTCCTTTTCGGTGGTATTTGGTTTAGGAGGTGGAAGTGATAGGAGAAGTTGTAGCAGATTGAGTTTTACCTTTAGTTTACTATCGCGGTGAACTTAGCTAGGGGCGGATGCTCTTAGTCGGAGGAGGTATGATTCATCTCAGGAGCGGGATGTGGAGACTCTTGTGAGCATGCTAAGTAAGTTAAGGTTGTGTGTTACTTCAGAGGAACCGTTGGGGTTAGCGGCGGTGGATCAGGCGGATCTGTTGAGCAGGATCCGAGTAGCTCAGGAGAAGGATCCGGTGTTGTTAGATCTCTCCAAGGCTACCGGTTTCGAAATCAGGTTTCTGCTAACGGGACTATCTTAGTGCATGGACGAGTCTGTGTTCCTAAGGATGAGAACCGGAGGCAGGAAATTCTGAGAGAAGCTCATGCGAGTAAGTTTTCGATTCATCCGGGAGCGCCTAAGATGTACCGGGATTTGAAACGGTATTATCATTGGGTCGGGATGAAGAGAGTTGTGGCAGATTGGGTTGCAGCTTGCAATGTGTGTCAGTTGGTGAAGGCTGAGCATCAGGTTCCTAGTGGCTTATTACAGAGTTTACCCATTCCAGAGTGGAAGTGGGACATGATCACTATGGATTTCGTGGTAGGGTTGCCGGTTTCTCGGACCTATGACGCGATTTGGGTGATTGTGGATCGTCTGACTAAGTCAGCACATTTTCTGGCCATTAAAAAGACAGACGGAGCGGAGGTTTTGGCTAAGAAGTATGTGAAGGAAATTGTGAGGTTGCATGGAGTGCCAGCGAGTATTGTGTCGGATCGAGATCCGAGGTTTGCGTCAGTGTTCTGGAGAGCTTTTCAGGCTGAGATGGGCACTAAGGTGCACATGAGTACAGCTAATCATCCGCAGACGGATGGGCAGTCCGAAAGGACGATTCAGACACTGGAAGATCTGTTAAGAATGTGCGTGCTAGATTGGGGTGGTCATTGGGCGGATCACTTGAGTTTGGTGGAGTTCGCATATAACAACAGTTTTCAGGCGAGTATCGGAATGACTCCTTTTGAGGCGTTGTATGGGAGGCCATGTCGTACTCCGCTATGTTTTACCCAAGTGGGGGAGAGGAGCATCTTTGGGGCTGATTTTGTTCAGGAGACGACGGAGAAGATCCATGTTGTGAAGCTGAACATGAAAGAAGCTCAGGATTGGCAGAAGAGTTATGCCGATAGGAGAAGGAAAGAGTTGGAGTTTGCAGTCGGAGATCGAGTGTATCTCAAGATGGCGATGATGCGGGGTCTGAACAGGTCCATATCCGAGGATAAGCTGAGTACGAGGTACATGGGTCCGTTCCGGGTTGTGGAGCGTGTGGGACCAGTTGCTTATCGGTTGGAGCTGCCTCCGATTATGGAAAAATTCCATGATGTGTTTCACGTTTCGAAACTCAGGAGATGCTTGCATGCTTCTGAGGAGGTAGCAGTGACGATTCCTGCAGATCTTCAGCCAAATCTGACTGTTGGGATGAGGCCGGTCAGGATTCTTGAGAGAAGTATCAAGGTTCTGCGCCGGAAGAGAGTGCCGTTGTTGAGAGTCTTGTGGGACTGTGACGGTATTCAGGAGGAGACTTGGGAACCAGAGGCAAAGATGAAAGCGAAGTTCAAGAAGTGGTTCGAGAAGCAAGCAAGAGAGTGAATTCGTTTTTCTTTGTGGTTTCCAGTTTCCATTTTTGTGTTGTGATCACCGTGTGTGGTGAGGTTTTTGGTTGTGGATTTTTGTATTTTCATTAAGTTGTAATGATTATGACATTTTTCCAGTGAATAAGAAAGTGTTTTTCTTATGTGTTTGACTTTGAGAGTCATGTGTTTGCGGTTAGAGAACCTCGGAATGGAAGTTTTATTGCGGATAGGACTTGCCAGTTCCGGTGGCGACTCTAACGGTTAGTGTGTGTGTGTGTGAGGGAGTCTCGGAATAGAAGTTTTACGGTGGTTAGAACTGTCTAGTTCCGGGTAGACTCTATGGGGGACATCCGAGGTGAGGGATGGTCCGGGTGATCTGTGATGATCACGATTGTGATGGTATTCCGGGAGGGGAATATCATGTGAGACCTTAGGAGGTAGTTCCGGTCAGAGGTGCATTATAGATGTTAGGAATTGATTGCATAGCTCAGAGTTAGACCTCGGTCTTTCTTGGAGATTAGTCTCCGGCAGATCTTGAGGGATGCGTCTCTCCGGGGGACAGTGGGTTCCCCGCATACCGATCGTTCGTCAGGACTGCGCGGACTGAGATCGTGAGGGTATGGGGATAGTTTGGGAGGTTGCGACCTCTGGCAGATCTCTGCATACCGAGAGCTTGATAGACTGTGTGTCTTGATGGATTGAGGTGTGTGGAGATGATTGAGTATCGAACACCGTCAGGACTGCGCGGACTGAGGTGGGTTGATACTAGACACCTAGAGCTGAGGGGTGACGATCCCGAAGGCTAGATGGTGGCTATGAGTTATGAGCTATGGGCAATCAATGTCTGAGACGGGTCTATGTGCATAGGACGGATGTGAACCTCGAGAGGGTCTGGGAGATGTAGTCTCCGGTGTTGTTGGCGGGTTAGGCCAGGGTAGATTGTTGAGTAGTGTTAGAGGATTCGAGGACGAATCCAGTTTTAGTGGGGGAGAATTGTGACGCCCGTGAACCATTTTTGTAGAAAATGGAGGGGCTGTCGATCGACACACTTGTGGTCTGTCGATCGACAGGGCTCTTAAGGGCTGTCGATCGACACACCTAGTGGTTGTCGATCGACAGGTGCCCGAATTGGTTGGTTTTCTGGTTCGATTTAAGTCGTTCAATTGGACCGGGCCGGTTTGGGTAAACCCTAGGGCTTCGTATATAAGGGTTTTTGGCCGCATTTGAGCGAACCAAGTCCCAAAAACGCAGCAGACAGAGTTTGAGAGGAGTTCTCTGTTTCCTGTGAGTTTTTGAGAATTAGGGTTTCGTTCTTGAGAGTTTTGGAGGAGATTTCTTGTGGAGATTGTCGTGGATTCGTGTCTAGCCTCAGCTCTACCGTTTTCTTTCCAATTAACTCGAGGTGAGTGCGTGACCATGGCTTCTGGGCCGGTGGATTTGTTAGGGTTGTATGGTGGTAGGTTAAAACTGGTTGATTGTGATGATTGATGTTGTTTCTGTGTGTTTTGTGGTGTATGGATTGTTGGATTGTGTTTGTTGTGCAGGTTTCGTGTTATCGCAGAGGAGGAATCGATCCGAGAGGATAATTGATCGATCTCCTATGAATCTGCGACGGCCTGTCGATCGACAACACCTATGTGTGTCGATCGACAGGGGTCACACGAGAGCTGTCGATCGACACCTAGAGGTTGTGTCGATCGACAGGTGATCGAGGAGCTGTCGATCGACACCTAGAGGTTGTGTCGATCGACAGGGTCCTGTGGAGCTGTCGATCGACAGGCACCGTGGGTGTGTCGATCGACAGGGTCCAGTTGAGCTGTCGATCGACAGGGTCCAGTTGAGCTGTCGATCGACAGGGTCCAGTTGAGCTGTCGATCGACAGGCACCGTGGGTGTGTCGATCGACAGGTCTGAACAGGGGTGTCGATCGACACCTAGTGGTAGTGTCGATCGACAGGCCGCCTGTTGGGCTGTGGTTGAGCCGTGTTGTTGTGTTTGTTTTGTGTGTTGTTTGATGCGTGTTTGCCTGAGCGGATCCATCGCGTCTGTGTGCGCAGTCGTAGATGGGAGGACCGTCTCACTGGGTATTTGTGATAATACTCACGCATCTCTTTTATCCATGTGATGCAGGTAAAGGCAAATTGTGATCGTGGAATCATGGCAACGAAGAGGGAGATGATCTAGGGTCTCGGTTTTGTGCTGTGTGGTTTATTGTTATATTCTGTTTTAGAACTCCGCTAGGTTGTTGGTTTATTGTATCGGAATTTGAATTGAACTGGTTTAGTTTTATGGAATGATTTATTTGGTTATCCGTTGTTGTATGATTGTCTGTGTTGCTTGGTTGTTGAGGATAACATTTATGGGAATGCTAGTCCGAGACCAAGGGTTAATGTGTTTTAAAAAAAAAAAAAAACGGGTCGGGTCGTTTCATGACATGTCTTAGGTAAAAATGTGACATGCATAATCCTTAAAAACTATTGGATAACTAAATTAAGCGAATCTTATATAATAAAATCTCTTATATCATTACTTAAATAATTAAAGTTACAAAAATCCGCATTATCTAAATAAATAATTTAATTATATCTTTTTGTTTCCGAAATCTTAGCAACTAAATAACTCCCTAATTACATAGTGTTAGAATTTCAAAACAGAAATTATATTTAGAATAATGGAAAATAATGGACTTTCCGACTTTATCTCAATTTAATAACAAAAAATTTGTTAACCTTTAGTTTTCAAAATTTAATAAATACTAAAATACCATAATTCAAACAAGAGTAGACTCGAGAATTTAGAATTTCTTCTTTTATTAAATTTCTTAATCACAATCTTAATTAATCTTTGAGAATTTCATACTATATTAAAGAATAGTAATGAACCTTAACTAAAATTACAAGAATAATTGTGATACTGCAATAGCTTGGAAAATTTTCAATTATAAATATTATAATCGATGGACCAAATTTCTTATTAGGAGTGTTTTAGATTTCGTTTTTTGCGGTTAACCTAAATATTTTGAAACTCACTCATTTAATTTGAATAATATAAATCAAATAATTTTTGACAAAGATTTTTTGATTATTTATCCCTATTTTTTTTTATTTACTCATATATAATACATATATAAATATAATATGTATGTTGCAAAAAAAAAAAAAATCGTATACTTCTTCTTGGATTTGATCCAATTAGATTTTGAGTTTTAGTTGTTGTTTTTTTGCTTCGATTTTGTTTTTTTGGGTGTATTTACTTATGACAATTTTGGAATCGAACTACATGATTTAGTAAGGATTAAAAAAAAGTTTAGGTTTAATTATGATTTATGTTTCATAATCACCATTTTTTCTTTTTGAAAATTTATAATCACCATTTTTGCTTTCACATATTGAAGGTAAAAATGTTTGACAAAATGAACTTCTAAGCCGACCATTCAAGCTGTATTTACAAGTGCTTCCATTTAAAGGCTTTAGGTTCTAACCCTTTTCACATGAACAATCGCTAATGATTTTGTTAATATGTGGTAAATTTTGATTATAGATCTAATAAGATCCATGTGATTGTTCTCTCTAATACATATTTTATTTATTTATTTGTTTTCAAACTAATTGGCATGACCACCAAGGATATTCATATTATAAGAGACTTGGTTAGGCGGCGATAGCCACTCAATATGGCTGGAGTTGCCCCTCAATATGATTGGATGTGCAAACATACTAGAAGTGATCTTTAATGTAACATGGTAAATTTTCATTGCTTACAAACACAATGTGCATGAATTTGCTTTTCTATTTTCTCCAAAAAAAACCAATGCTCTTAGAAATGTTAAGAATAAATTGGAGAAGCAGATGAAAGATCTTACCTAACGTTTGCAATTGGAAAAGGGTTTATAGATCACATAAATATCAGTTTATGTTTTGAAAATATCTTTAGATTAAGCTAATTTGCATATTGTGCCGTGAAAAGGTATTTGCTAAATTTGAATTATTTCGCTATCATTTTATCAATAAAAAATTGACCTTGAGTATGCAAGGGTGAAAGAAATTGCAAAGTTTCCAGAGGCTTTGCATACCACATGGTTACAATTGAAAGAAACTATTGCAATGATCATAAAGGAATTAACTAGAGGTGGCTCCAAAGAAGCAAATCCAGTTAATAAGGAATTTGTGATTGAAGGTTAATTACAGAGAAGATTTATTCTCTTAACAACAAAATTGAGTGAATAAAGGTAAACAACTAACATATGTAATTCTAAATTTCTTGATGTTCACGATTCTACACAAAAATACATATACTATATATATATATTTAATAATGAGGATTTTCGATGTCCCATAATGTTACAAAGTAAATGCCTCATGTTATAAGTTTTTAATTGGTCATGCCATTAATCTACAGCCTATACTTGGTTCTAACTATGCATGGACCGTTATCATCAGAAACATAAGGCAAATGAAGCAAAACATGATTGATTGATAAACACTAGCTGTAGTTTTCAAATTTTAGCTAGCCTAATTAATTGTTATAATTTGATTGGTTCAAAATGATGACATGGATTGAAAAAATAATGACATGTCTTAGGTAAAAATGTGACATGGCATAATCCTCAAAAACTATTAGATAACTAAATTAAACAAATCTTATATAATAAAACCTCACGGTTTTCTGATGGAATCTTACCTCTTCCACTTGACGTTTACAAGAAGGTAAGCCAATTTACTTACAACAAACTCTTTTTTTGGAATATGACATGAAAATACTTTATAATTTAGTAACATTTCATTGTTATTAACGAAATTAATTCGTTAGAACCGAGATTTTTGAAACAAAATCTCACCTTACTAATATAATCTGTTTTTTTTTTTGGAACGGATTTAATTTGTTCAATATATACTAAGACTAAACATAATTAACACCAGATTTAAAAAATAAATCATTTTGGTTTTTTGATTTTTATATCTTCTCAAAACCAAAAACACAACAAAATCAGATTATAGATATTACGGTTTTATTTTGTTTATGAACGAATTGGAATATTCTAAAATATATCCTAATGTAAAATATAATAAAATCAAAAACTAATTAGATTGTTTAGGTAACCCTAACTATTCTATTTCCTATATAAAGGTAGTGTCAAACTCAATATATTTCATTCAACATTCTCCAAGCAGCAGTAGTCGTTTTTTAGCCTTCAAACTTCTGCATCTCTTAATTTATTTTCAAATTTATATAATAACATTATGTTTGTGCATGTGAATTAATTGAATGGTTGTAATCGATTTTAGAGTCGAAGTTTTTTTCTTTATATATTTTTATTATTTGTATATTTGTTCTATATATTTACTTATTTAGATTGCCTATATTATATTACCATTTTTGTTTATCTTCTTCTGTTCTTGAGTAACACATTTCAGAATTTTAAATATATACTAATGAATATAGTAGTATAAAATACGATGTCTATAACTATATCTATGCCGGAATACGACACCATGTTTAAGTCTAATATATTTGTTTTCTTTCATATACAATATATAGTTTCTAACATATATATACTACAAATTTATTTTTGGATTAATGTGAAAAGAGTTGTCGTTTGAGATGGCTTAACTACGTGATGACCAACTTAAAGCATAGAGGCTGCATCGGTTAATAGCCTTTACACTACTACTAGAAATAAGTTCGTTATTAATATTATTTTATTCTTAGGATATATAGATATGATTTTATTTATAATGCGGTATCTAAATTAATGTGAATTTTATTTTTTAAAGAAGATAGTTTATCGTTACTTCACAATTACTAGAAGAATAAACAAAAATGTCGAAAAAAATTGGAACACGAAGCTCAAGAAAAAAAACTATAGAGCAAGCAATGAAAAGAATTTCATCAATAACTTAAGATCAGATAGAGCATGGTTGACAAAAGAACCATCACTTCTAAATAGTGGGAGTAGATCAATATGAATATAACAAAATTTATAGAAAATAATAGAAGAAGAATAAAAACGGGAAAAGAAAACAAAATCAAAGAAGAATAAGGAAAAGAGGAAGATGACTAAAAACTGGAAAAAAGTAGCGGAGAAGATAAAGACAAAAGTAAAATAAAAAAAACAAACTAAAAAACTAAAAAATCAAAAAACAAAACAATCCGGATTAATGAATAACAACAATACGGGAAGAACTAACCAAACAAATATAAATAATTAGTACAATTAAATAAATTTATAAGAAAATTCAAAACTAAAACTAAAATATTAATAAATTATAACAATTTGGATATGTGCATGTGCATCACCTGGGAAGTAGAAGAAATGATCGTTTTGTTTGGTGTCATATTTTTTTCTTTGAAGAATATGTAGTTATTTCCTCTATTTTTTGCAACATTTAATTGTTTTCTACTATATTAATTGTTTGCATGCATAAAACTAATAACCATATATTTTAAAATATTTTATCAATGATAACATTGCATTAATAAATACTTTAAATAACTAATTTTCTTCAAAATGTGTGCGGGTCAATCTGCACACATTAGTTTTGTCTTTCCTCTTATTAGAATTTAGTAACATTTCATTGCTATTAACAATGTCAACCATTTTCTTCATTTTTTCTATATTATGAAATTTTTGCTTTATATGATTTATCATTTATAATGTTTTTATGATTTTATGTATAAATTTTGTTATATAATATTTATTTCTGCACAAGATGCGGGCAGGTCACCTAGTAAAAACATATAACAATAGTAATCTTGACCATTTTGCTCCATAACTTTGCAAATCTTATGGTTTATTGACCTTTTCCTCTTCGAAATTTAGAAGGCGCGCGGCAGATAAATAGGGGCGGTGGGAGGGCGAGGAGGATACAAACTTTGCTCTTGACCTGTTAATTTAACATGATATAAGAGCATGGGCTAAATATATGTGAGTCCAAAAAATCCCACAAAATTTCATGAGGAAAAAACATATTAACCTTAAAAATTTAGAGATTAAGGAAACTAATGAATAGAATATGTATGATTATTCTTTCATTAATTCCTAGATATATAGCAAAGCAATTGACTGAATAATGAATATATACTAACGTTGGTTCCGTTTCGCCGCCTCGGCGATTCCAACTTGAAAGGAGATCAGTAAGAGCAGAAGAAGCAAAGAGAGAAGGAAAGCAACTAAATTTGATGTCTTTGTAGCCAATTTTTGTTAAAGTAAATTGTCGAGTCTCCCATAATTCCATATATAACAAGACGAGCTCATGTTACCTATGCATAAGATAATGAAACATTGTTGAAATTTTAGTACTCACCTGCTACATTTTCCACTCAACACGCTTGACCACTTTGTCTATTACTCGACCAATTTGTACAGCCTAGGATAGTTTTTTAAACTAAAATTTTGTTACACTAGCTGTTTACTTTTTCCAATTGGGTTCAAGCCCATTGTTATCCAATATGAGACATTAGAGTAATATGCAGCTCGAATGCTAGACAAAGTGGTCAAGCCACGTGATTATTGGATTCACGTCCAAGTAGAGGCGTTTGTAGTGGTTTTGTGGATTAATATAAAACTGCCCATATGTGAATGTGATCCATGTACAACGTCAATAGTGGATTTATTGGTACGGATAAAATTGTCTATTGTAGAAAAGTCTACATATATAGATATTTGACGTATATCTAAATATTTCATAAAATTAATTTTGTTTTTCGTGAATGACTATATGGAACAATAAACTAAAAATGTCTTCTCTAAATGATGTAATACGGGAAAAAAAATCAAACAGTGATGGGGGCAAAGTTATAGCCATCAATTTCTTATAGGTTTGGTAACATTTTCATACATATGGCCATGCATGGGGGGCATATGCACTTGGTCCCTCTAATTTAGATCGGACCCTCTTAATCAAGTTGTTTATAAATCCCTCTCGTTTACTTCTTCTTTCAACGGACATGTTGTTGTCACCAATATGGAAACGATAAACGCAATTAAATCTTTGTGTATAAATTGATAACATTAACATACAATGGCCTAAAGTATCATCTTTTTGACTTTGTAGCTTACAAACAACGATCATGGCTAAACGTTTTCTGCTTCTTCTTCTTCCTCTTTTCTCAGCTATTCTTCTTATTGCCGTGACTGTTGCGGAATCCGAAACTTACTCCAAAAGGAAACCGTTTGGAGTACATGAGCCGGAGAGTTTCACCCACCTCCATTTCTACTTTCATGACGTCCTCTCTGGTGACAAACCAACAGCCATCAGAGTCACTAATCCCCCGGTCACAAACACTTCATTTGGTGTGGTTGTGATCGCGGATAACCTTTTGACTGAGGGACCCGACCCGAGCTCGAAGGAAATAGGGAGAGCTCAGGGGTTGTATGCATCGACCGACATGAAGACCTTAAGCTTCACTATGGTCTTTAACTTGGCTTTCACGGAAGGGGAGTTTAATGGCAGCACCGTGTCTATGTATGGACGGAATCCGATACTGTCCAAGGTGAGAGAGCTGCCGATCATCGGAGGTACGGGTGAGTTCAGGTTCGCTAGAGGATATGCACAGGCCGAGACTTATAAGCTTGATGGATTTAATGCTGTGGTCGAATACAATATCTTCATTCGGCATTAGTTAGATATTTGGGATATGTTTTTATGTAATTCGAGAATAATTTCTTTCGCTTTTTTTGTTGTTGTTGTTGTTGTTTTACTCAAACAAATAAATTCAAATTTGCTTTAACATGATAAAACCATGAGCTAAAAATATAAGAACCAAACAGCTCTTCAAGGTGCGGAAATGTTACTACAAACGAAAATGCCGAATAGCGCATACTTAAGGCGATCAAGGAAAACTGGAAAACAAATGTGGTCCTTTTTATATGTTTAGCCACATAAAAAGCAGAAGAAGCAAAGAGAGAAGAAAAGCAAGTAGATTTGATGTCTTTGTAGCCATTATTAATTAAAGTAAATTTGTCGACTCTCCCTCAGTTCCATATATAACAAGTACAAGCTCATGTTATATAATCTTAAAACTATAAAAATGTGGTCATATTCCATAATATAAAAATGAAGCATCGTTGAAATTGTAGCACTCATTCACTACATTTCCACTCAACCCACTTACTTTCACTTTTCCTTAAACGTCCGCAAAATATATTAAAAAAATATATTATATTTGCTAAATAACTAAAAATACTAGTCAGCTCTCAAAAAATATTCGCATGAAATCAAAGATCATGAACCATACAATTATCCATGAAATAATTAAGCGCAATTTTGAACTTAAACATAAGTTTATAACCAATCAAATGTCATGGAATCAATCATTTTATCTAGCAACTTAAGATTATTTTGAATTTAAATTTCTGAACAAGCAGAATCGATTGGTTCACGGATTGCTTTAACATCAACTTTTTGTGTTAAGGATAATTTCCTCACTTATGTTATGTCAAGCATTCTATAACACTTTTGATAAATAGATTAAACTCTAAATCAGAAACTAAATGATCAATTTAGCCTAAACAATAAGAACAACTATATGTGAAGCCCTAAATATGTAAAGACAACTGATGATAAATCCCTATCTATGTCTAATTCAATGATTCATATATTCTTTTGAAGCCCTAAGATCTAGTCATCTGAATATTGATTTACTCGGACATGGATGCAATGAAAACAAAGAAAGACGAAGAACTCATAATCAATAAGAGCACACAAGGATTGAAATACAATTGTGATCAATTGACAAAAGTATATACTACACGCGGTCATCAAAGTAAGTTTATTGATTCGTTGTCAAATAAATACTCTATATCAATAAACTCTAATCCATCTTATATAAGCTTTTACAATCAGTTCATCTTTTATTTTATTTTGTAGATACTTGGATATCGGAATGCCGTCTCTACTTCACCCCTAAGAAGTTACAAGAGATTCAGAACAAACAAGATTTATGAAGGTTTTCTTTTGGCTGATGGATGTTTTGATTTTCCTTTACGTTTTATTATTTAGTGGATTTCGCGCGCGCATAGGGATTTGTATGAATTTTGGAGTTTCGTTCTGCGAATTTTTGTAATCCAGTGGGTTACTAATAGCCACGGATGTAACCCTAATAATCGACATGTTTCTTGTCGATGCACCCTAATTATCGGCTCTTATACAGTGGTGCTCATCATGTCACTTTGGTGGGAATAATTCGATGGTAATTGGAAATGGTTTTGGAGCATAACTCTATAATAATTGTAAATCTTAGCCAGTAATAAATTTAACTTGAAAACCATACAGTATAAGTATAACACCGTAACTCTAGAAAACTTATATAGCGTATAACATGGTCATATGATATAAATTATGACATGGTCCGAAAAGGTTGAAACTAAGATAAGATCATAACATCAGTAATCTTGACTATTATAGTTTCTTCTCAAAACCTATATTGGCTTATGGACCTTTTCCTCTGCGCGATTTCGAGGGCGGCAGATATATAGGGGCAGTGGGAGGGAGACGGGACTCCAAACGCCGTCCTTGATCTGCCAAATAACAGTATGTTAATGCACCATAAGTTTACTCAAAATAATAAATTTAAATTTTCTTTAACTTGATATACCTATGAGCTAAAAATATGTTAATCCAAATTTTCAAAACATATTAACCTATAAAACTGAGAGATTTAGGAAACTGATCAAGATAATCTTAAAAATCCCTAAATCATAGTAAAAGCAAGATCTTAAATATATATACTAACGTAAGTTGCGTATGGCCTCGGCGACTCCAACTTGAAAGGAGATCAATAAGAGTAAAAGAAGCAAAGAAAGAAGAAAAGCAACAAAATTTGATTTCTTTGTAGCCATTATTAATTAAAGTAAATGGTCGTCTCTCCTCAATTCCATATATAACAAGACAAGCTCATGTTATATAATCTTAAAACTAGAAAAATGTGGTCATGTTCCATAATATGAAAATGAAGCAACGTTGAAATTGTATTACCTCACCTACTACATTTCCACTCATGACTCAACCCACTTACTTTCACTTTACTTAAACGTCCACAAAATAAGACTTACATGCCAAATGTTTCATTTTCTACAGACTATATACGAAGACTTCTACATATGGACAAACATTTTTCCCCTTTTCGAGGCTATGTAATGTGTCTTATACTCTTATCCAATAGTACAAGTTGACTAAATACTTCTTGAATCGTCATTGATACAAAGATCGTTTAAGTATGTTTCTAGTTTCATTTGCTTGAATTCCATATACCGGTACAAGATTGAGTTGCGGCAGTATCGATCCGGTTATTGAACATCAAGACGAACTTGACTTAAATCAGTAACATGGCTATACGTACAGTGTAAAAAAAACATGAGAAGATAAAGAAAATGATCAAAACTCTCATCAAAGAGACAAAACGAACATAACGAATGTGGAGCTAATCAATAACAAGAGCCAAGCTCCACCACCGGTCTTCTCTGCTCGATCAGTCCCTATACCGACCACAACTGCAATAACCGCAATTGTCCCAAACCCTAAACACACTGTGAACACCATCAAGCCTTTCTTCTCCATCCACTCGAGTCTTTGCCAAACTTCTTCAAGCCTCTCACTTACGTTTTCAATATCTTTCTCACTTTTCTCCATCTCTCTCTCTACTCTCTTTCGCCATTCTTTCATTTCCTCTGCTTCACCCACCACCCTCTCTTGTCTCTCCTTCATACTCTCCACGTCAAGTCTCAAAGTCACAATCGCCTTTTCTCTCACACCGGTTTCATGGTCCATCTCCTTGAAGATGTTCCCGTATCTGGTGTTCAGTTCCTCTAAGTATCTCTCTAGAACCGATAGGTTCAAGTCCAGTGACCTTAACTTCTGCATCAGTATCTTCAGCACTGTGTCTCCTGGCATTCTGCTTCCTGGCTGATGACGCCTTACGTCTTCCACGGGCTCTGTAAGCTTATTACTACTCTTAGCCATTGAAGCTTCAGCTTTTGTTACCATATTCTCTGGTGGGGTGTCTTGCTCCTTCTCTCTCTGCGTGCTCTTATCAGAACCATCATTGCCTTCAAGGGACTCTGTTTGCTGCTTTACTGGCTTCTCCTTCTGCTCAGAATCTCCCTCTCTGGTTTTGAAATTGTTTTTGTTGTCTTGGACAGATATCAAATCCTCCAGCATTCGTTCTACGGCATCCACTCCATAGACTTCTACTAAGCTCAAGGTGCAGTAGAATTCTGAACCATAATGGCTTAGAAAGTTTAGCTTTAAATATCTCACCCACTTTGGCTCGACAAGTGTGAAGTTCTGCTCATGCTTCACGTTTGAAGCCGTGAAGTTTCCCATATGAACCCATGCATCAGTCGGATAAACCAGGGTGCCTTGAAGTTCAAACTCTTTCAGATTTGAAGAGTAATGCTCAAAGTTCGCGATCTTGATGGTATTTACCAACGTTTCTTCTGAAAGTTCTACGACAACAAATTTACCTTCAGTAGAACATGGATTTCTGAGGTACTTGTCATTGTCCCGGCTTAGGATGCTTGTAGCCCCTTTTGCTTCCTTGTTAGAAGACAAGACCTTTGCACCTTTCGAAGCAGATGCATAATTGTACTCTTTACCTCCAGGCTCCATTCTGTGAGTCACACCGCTGACCTGACCTAATAACGATTTGTTTCTAGAATTGGACGCTCTGCTCTTGAACTCATCAAGGCCAAGTGGAACATCACGAGATAATTGATCAACCTTTGCAGCAACGATCTCTGTATCATTCCCTGGATCTGTTTTGTTCATGTGACTTTGCCTTACGAAGTCATTGTCTTTGCTTTCTGCATAACTCCCTGTATCTGTCTTCTTTATGTCACTGTCTTTGCTTTCTGCATCATTCCCTGCATCTGTCTTCTTTATCTCACTTTGCTTCAAAATATCAATTTCTTTGGTTTCTGCATCATTCCCTGTACCTGTCTTATCCATCTCTATTTGCTTCAAAATGTCCGCATCTTTGCTCTCTGTATCACTCCCTGAAACTAAAATATTGATCTCTGCTTGTTTCAAAGACTTTTCTTTGTCTTCATTTTCTTTAAACGGTGTTATATCATCAGCTCGAGTCAAATCAGATGTAACATGAACAGAATCATCAGGCTCTAGTAATGAAGATGCATCAACGGGCACAGCTGTCTCATCAGTCCGACCATCATCAGAATCAGCTACTTGTACAGAGTCAATCAAAGGCACATCTACAAGTACACAAGAGTTGTTTCTTAATAAGCTAAAAACAGTAATGTCAAGTGTATAGAGAGAGATCTTCACTGAGTAAAGTTCTCTATCATCACAATGATGGTTCGTTCACAGTAACCTTCAAAAGTAGGTTTGCTTAAACTATTCTTTGCATATTCAAAAGTAGGAAGTTGAATGTTTACCTTTGCGACCATCTCCATGGCTGATGAAAAAGGTGGATAGGAAGAGAAGTAGCCAAAGGAGAAAAGCCAGAGAAAGAGAGACTTTGTAGAAGCTGTTCCTTCCAATAGAATTGTTCTCAGAAACTCTTCGAGTTGTACAAGACCTTAGCATTGCACATCCAGGCAACACAACAAGGACCAGAGATCACAACGCTCTGTAATCAGCAATATACATATTAGATGTGTACAAGTAAGCTCAAGCAAAGACAATACGCAACTATTATGAAGCAAGATCTGTACATTTCAACGACCACAAAGACACAGAGCACAAATCTCAAGGAATTCTAGTTCGGGTGCGTGGACTAACAAACAATTGACTGGAAAAGTGATCGGAGGAGATAAATTACCTGAGAGAAGGAAACGAAGATATGGTCAGCTAAAAACGACGACTTTCGTGAAGGAAGAAGATGACCCAGAAGAGGAATCGGCCGATGAAGAAAGCCCTTTTTAACGTAGCCGCCGCAACCGCCGGTTAGAATCCGATCGAGGGCAACGATGTTGAGGTGGTTTTGGCATCTCTGACTCTGTTTTCTGGGAATCTATGTCACGCGGAATTGGAAACACGAGGTTTTGTTTAAACCGTAAAAAAGGAGTAAAGAAGAGTCAATGAGACTTGAAATTGAATTCGAAGACGATGGATTGGTCCACAATTTTGTAACTTTTCGCAATTTATTGAGGTTTTTAATTTCCGAATGTGTCCTTTTTTTTTGACAACCCAAATGTGTTCTCTTCTCTACGTTACAAAACAATGTACTCCCATCTATCTCTCAATAAATATTGTTTTAAGTAAAAAAAATTGTATTAATTTAGATGGTTTTTCTAATTTTCAAAGCAAAATTAATTATGTTTTGGTTGATTTTGACCGTTCGAATTCTACAGATTAGTTTTTCATTAGTTGAATCATTTTGAAATTGGTGGTAAAACATTTTTTATATTGAATATATAACAAAATAAATAATCTTTAATATGTGTGCAAAAATTGTGAGGTAGAGAGAGTAATATTTTCTTTGGAAAAAATTGCAGTTCCCAAATTTTGTGCTTTATGTTCATTAATACTCCCTCCGTTCTTTAAAGATTGATGTTCTAGAAATTTTTTTTGTTTTCTAAAGATTGATTTTTTATATTTTCTATGCAATAATAATGATAAATTGTAGATTTCAAGACATATTAATTGGTTTTATTGGATTGTCATTGGGTCAAACTTATGGAAAATTGTTTAATACAAAAACCAATGCACTTTTAGTCAAACATTAATGTGTTTTCTGAATATGTGTGAAAACTCTAGAAAATCAATCTTTAAGGAACGGAGGGAGTATTTGGTTTCATAAATGTACTGTTTTTTTTTTGCTTCTCCAGTTGCCTAGATTAATGATAATTTACCTGTTTCCTACTATCAAAACCTACAACGGTCAACAATAAAATCTGAAAATCAAATTCCACTTTAGTATTTTTAGTCAACTATTGGATCAAAACGTTTTCACTACAATATTTGTTTTGTTTGCCTGAAAAAAAAAAGAGTTTAAGATGGTTGGTCCATCAACTCTTTGAACAAAATCAGAACGGGACTGACTCGTTGCCATATCTCAAACCTGAACCCTTAAATGTAATTGGGAAATGGCAGGAATTTAATAATGTGAATGAGTGATTGATTTGGATTTAGGGAAAAAGCCGAAAAGGTCAGTGGAAATAATGGGAAATGGACCCACGAGGTTGATGCGGCTGCGGCACGTTAACTTGATTAGCCAGCTTGGATTGTTCCCTTCTTCTCTCTTCTTTTTAAACTCATTTTCCTAATTTTGTTGGTACAATACCATTTTCGGTGCAACCAATTTACTAGACATAACCATTCTTCAAACGAAAATTTACCTACTCTTAAGATATTTTGGCAATCATAGGAAACTTGGAACCACCAGATTGATTCACCACATAAGTCGTTGCTTCTTTGTTCTGATCAATTCAGCTACAAATGGGCTTTTCCAATTAGCCCATCAATCAGGAACCTAAGAGCCCATTACAGTTTACATTTGTATATAATAATTTGCGCGTTAATGGTTAGACTTTAGACTAAAACAATGAACTATGACTCTGTGAGTGAGTGAGCGATTGATTCAACATTCAAGAAAACTTTCCGGTGCCGGCGAAATACGCTACTGGTCCGACGAATGCAGCATTGATGTAAGTAGCTGGTTCGGACCGGCTATAATCGTCTCTCTGGTCTGGATACTGGTCATTTCGATCCGGTCCACCAACGATCGCACCCGTTAATACGTTAGGGTTAGGGTTTTGTGTTCTGAAAGATTGGAATCCGCCGTTGCATCCCTGAGAGTTCGAACGGACTGCTTTGCTCGGTAGAGATGATCCTCTGTGATGGATTCTCTTTGGGAAATTGGAACCGAATCCAACCATGTACGACATTTTCATCGGATTTAAACCGAGTATGTAATCGACTTGTCGCTTCGATAGGTTTATCAGAGCATTGGGAACAATAACAGAGTTTCCGCAGTTGAAGTTTTGTTTCGTTGCTTTCATGTATTTGGCGTATGTCGTGAGTAAAAATGTTATCGATGTCACGTATTGTATATTGCTCTGAGGTAACTTGTACATCAATCCACCTGAAAATTTTCAGTTTTTGGATTTTAGTAGTAATAATGTTCGTGTTAGAGTGTGAATCGGTTCTCATATACGTACCTTGAGTGTACTTTGTGGAGGAGGAAGGAGAATTTGGGAGGATCTTGCAAATGAAATTCTCAGCTGCTTGCTTGTAGGGCTCAAAGTTGTTGTCTTTGTTCAGTATTGCTTGCTGCGAAAGTAATAAATGTTATTTGAACCTAATGCCTATGTTATGTATGTGTTATGAGTTTTAAGCATTGAGACATACTCGTGAGAGAAGAACATAAGCACCAGCATACTTATTGTCCCAACTGAATATATCAGGCTGATCTCCAACACCACCCAATGATTTAATCAAGTTTGTGTAATACGGATTCTTGGTTGCTCTATGTAGCCATGCAGCTCCCCACACCAGCTCGTCCTGTAACCATGAGATTACAACAATTCATTGAAATATATCTCTCTCTCGCTCTCGGTTTTGGACCGAAGAAGTAACATACCTTGTAGCCAGAGTAGGAGCAGTAGAAAGGACAAACAGCAGAGGAAAGGGAATCACTATAAGCGCCTCGGTATTGAATGGCAAACTGCATTACCTTCTTCGCTGTGGCCAGGAGCAATCGAGAGTAGTTTGGATCAACTTTCCTAAAAACCATGGAGCTTGCAGCTAGAGCAGCAGCGGTTTCACCAGCTACATCAGAGCCAGGGTTTGAGGCAGATACAGAGTAAACTGTACGAGGAGTGTCCATATCTTCTGGCCTTTCCCAGCATTTGTGATCACTATTAGGGTCTCCAACTCCAACGTAAAGCTTCCCAGGTGTGGCCCTAGCACATTTCAGTAGATAGTCCGTGGCCCAACGGATTGCGATACGGGAGTTCTGGAGTTCTGGTCCCATCTTCTTACCGTACTCCAAAGAGCTCCAAGAAAGCATTGTGGTTGTGAACGCCATTGGGAAATTGAACTTGACATTGTCTCCCGCATCATAGTAACCTCCGGTCAAATCAACCTGTGTAACTCATAAGTTATGAATGTTATACGTTTTTTACTGACTATTGGTTTACAAGTTATAAGTCTTACATGAGCAGAGGAGCCATCAGAGAGGCCAGAGCTGAACCTCCATGAGAGTTTTTGGTCGCCCGGGAGGCGACCAGATCGTTGACCTTGAAAAAAGAGCAATGATTTGGAGAGTGCTTCTTTGTAATTGGGATTGGCATTGGTATTTTCAAGTAAAACCATCCCAGAGAGAAGAAAAAAGAAGAAAGAAGAAGCCATTTTTGGTATTGTGTTGGCTGAAGCAGCAAAGCTCATGAGATAAGTTATATATACAGTAAAACCTCTATAAATTAATAACATTGGAATTTTCAAAAATTATTAATTTAAAAAGATATTAATTTATGAAGAGAAATCTTTTTTAGGAAATAATTTTTTAATTTGTTTTTTTTTAACTATGTTATATTAAAATGGACAATAAATTTTGATTAAATTTTTGATTATTGCAATAGAGTAGATATGTGTTATTATCATAATAGACAATCAAATTAAAATGTTATACTATATATTAAATTTAGAAGAGATTGTGGTTGTTATTATTGATTCATTTAGAAAAATTTATGTATAAATAATCAATTATTTTGATTAAAATTTTCACAAGTTTAACATACAAATAAAAAAATAATCCTAAAAGTTTTTGATGCAAGAAGTAAAGCTATGGATAAGGTCTAATGAGATTTTCAATTTTAAGTAAATTTTTTTATTAAAGTCATGCTTTACTACATTATTATAGTTATATATATATATATATAAATATGCATAATATATGATTATTAATTTATACTATTATTGGGACAATATTTTACATAGGACTTTCAAAAAAATTATTATCTTATTATTTTATCGAATTTCGCTAATTTTTACATTGACCCGACTCGGGATCCGACTCGGGATCGGAAGATTTTATTAATTTATAGTGATTATTAATTTATAAAGTATTAATTTATAGAAGTTCTACGGTAGATGAGTCTGAGAGCGATGAATTTTTTGGAGTTCAGCTTAACCGCTAGAAAAAAACTGTTATTGGTTCCTTAAGTTGAATCCACTTTTAATGTTATGGTATTTTTAAAACTGACAAATGAAATAAACTACATCTACTATATTGTAGGATTTATAATATGTTCATCTTCTTAACCATATAATATTTGAGTCCTGTCTAATTTGAATTCACATATTGGTAAAAAAAAAAATTGAGAGTTTTGATATTAGGGTGGTTAGTTAGGTAGAATTTAGTTTAGTTAGGTTAGGGTTTTGAGGAATATGATTTAGAAAAAAGAGACAAAAGAAGAGTTGGAACGTAAATGGCGCCAAGATAACGGCGCCGGGTCTATTGGTATCGTAAGTGTAATTAACACGTAAAATGATGCCTTAATCTCCTATTTGCATGAAACTAAAATAAATAGCGTCTCTGTGTTTTAAAATGGTTTCAGTTTCAACTGTTAATTAACACAAGTAACAAAGCTTATAAAAAGGACGTATACTACTCGTTGCCGTTTTGTTCGAAATATATCTTGTCCATTTTAAAAAACAACAAAGGTAAAAAATGAAATTGATCTGGTTGGTAAACATCTAATGTTAGTGTAGATGAAATATATCGAAAAATATCCATAACCTTGTTTCATATCTTTAAATATTTGGATGAAAAAATAGCAATGTAATAGCTAGGAACAAAATCACAAATACGCTAAACTGAATGAGTTTGCATAAAATACGGTTTTTAGAGGGTTTAATAGAGCTGAGATTTAAAGTTAAGCAACCGAAACAACTTTCTCTCCTTTAAATAACACATCTTGATTTTGGTAGCAAAATCTCAATCTTGGAGATTCGCGGCTGAATCTCTGCACGTGTAATCTAATTTGACCCCAAAAAAAGTACAAGAATTGAAGTGATACATAAAGAAAATTAGATTACAATCATTTAATCTCAAGCAAAGACCGTTATAAAAAGTAGTTATCAAATTAGATTATGTACAACGATTGGCAATATATGATAAATTTTTTCCTAGAACATCTATCAAACTTGTAGTGGTAGATATATATTCTGCTTCTGTACATGAAACTCGGCTTTAAATATAAACGAGAGCTGAGTAACTCATAAAGAAAACAATGAGCAATAAGCTGAATACGATTTAGAGAGTTTTGAGAACGAACCTGTAGCTGTGAATATATGAATGGTTGAATAGTAATCTCAAGAATCTACAAAACATCTCCACTTCTTGTAAAATTTTGTTTTCTTTCTGTGCATCAAAAACACACGACCCACTCACGCAACTCTGCACATGCCTGCCCATTCTTGTCTCGACCAAAGCTCTCATCACAAAAGATCCAACAGCGATGGCTGCTCGGTTTGTTGCTGCTTCGAACCACTTGACCTTGAGGTAGACGTCCCAGTTCTACCTCTACCCCTACCTCTTCCTCTTCCCACGGCTGTTGAAGGCGGTGGTGCAAGTTTCATTGCAGTTTGCTCAGTTTTGCTTGAATTGAATATGGAACTGATGTCTGCTGGCGGCTTCTGGTTACTGTACGAACTACTTCCGAAAGACGGTATTCCTTGGTTCTGATTCTGAATCCCGAAAGAGTTCATAGGATCTGGGTTACTTCTACTGATACTTGAACCCTCTTGCTGTGAATTCAAGGAAGAGAGGGAAGCATTGCTAAAGGCCCAGAGGTCGTTGGTAGATGTCTGAAACTGCCTACTGTCTCTTAAACTGTTGTTCGAACCAGAACCACTGTTGTTCGGTGCAGGTCGAGTGGCAGTACCGTTGTGAAAACCCCCAAAAGCAACGTTGGGCCGTGGTGGCCAGTTAGCAAAGCGGTCTAGTTCATCAAAACCTGGAGTTGATGATGCTCCTGCTGCGTTTAGCCTTTTTTCAGCATTAGCTGGATGAGTAGTGACATTGGAAGATTGTCTTGGTGGCCACTCTATATCAACTGCAGGGCATGTTGTTGGTACTGTTGTCTGGTTTGATGGCTGTGACTGAATTGTAGATTTGTTAAACTGAGAGTTTGCGGGTCCAGGATCTCTCGAAGCAGAACTTTTGGTCGGGAGGGCCCAGTCTTCATCCCATGCAGGACTGTTCTTTGCTGCAGAAGCAACCTTCTCAGTTTTTTGGGCTGGTGTTTGAAACTGGATCCCATCCGCAACAGAGCCTGATTTTACTACAGGGACTCCTAAATCATTCACTGTAACTCCCCTTTTTTCCTCTATTTTCCTGTTCCGTGACCAGAGAGGATAGACATAACCGATGTTCAAAAAATTAACAGCAAGCTGTAAGGGGAATAATGACTTAAACAGGGGCTGGATCACTTGGAGGCATACCTGAGAATATCCTTGACAAATAGCATATATTTGGCAAACTGTTGGACATTCAATTGTTGGGAAGTGAGAAGCGGTATAATCAGGGGAAGCACGTGTTCTGACGTGAATTCAACTCCATACTAGAAAGAAAATATGGAGAAGGCATTATGAGAGACATAGTCATGGTATAAGCTACTTATACCACAGATATAAAAGCGAAAAGCTAAGATGTTCGAAATTAAGAACACGTTGAGAAAAGTAAGCTGTATTTTCTACCTACCTGCTTGAGAATTGCGTTTGCAACTGCAAGAGTACACATGAGAGTAGGTGCAGAACGATCAACGGCAGTGCAGCGTTGAATTGTTTGCAGAATTTCAGTGACAGCGTGTTTATCAAGTGTTTGAACCAGCTCTGCTAAGCAAAGCAAAGCATTCACTCTGACCTGCACCACAGGTACGGTTTACTCAAAATTTTGTCTTGAAGATTGACCAAAACATATGGCAACAATTGAACCAATCAAGGTATAACATACGGCAGCAACTGTGGTTTTGAGAGCCAAACCATGAACACGAGGCAAAATTGCTTGCCTTACAACCTGCAAAAACAAGTTGGAAAATATAAGAATTGAACAAACTCACCCATGCAACTGACTGAACAAAAACTAAAATGCATGTGACACGAAGCTTGTCAAATCAATCATGAAGCTTATATCGTCCCTTCAGATGAAACTCATCCAATAAAATATGAAACAAAAAGCATCAATCATCACCTGACCATCAAGTTGTTTAGCAACAGATGTAGATCTTTTCAGAACTTCCTCCTGTATCCGGACATCGTTGTCATTGTAGGCTCGGAGAAGCAAAGGGAGGACATGTGATACAAGATGTTCTGCATTAGTCTACAAATTTAAACAAAAACACACTATTTAGAATGATCCTAGGGCGTCAGATAATAAAATAATAAGGTAAAGTAATTCCATTTCTGGCACTGTCATTTATTTTAAGTAATGACACTAGCTATGTCACAGGAAACAATGCTTTACGCATTAATCCTTGTCCCATTGTGTCAAATCAGTAAAACGTAGCAGACACTAAATATGCAGGGTTCATAAACATAACTCCAGTTATGAATACATATTGGTTAGAGACTTACCTTGTTAATTATAAGCTCTGCACGCTTTACAAGCAATAGTAAAGTATCCCCTGCAGCAGTACTCAGAACAGGAACAAGGGCTGGAAGCGTTGTCAACTCAAAGTCATTTTTATCCTGCAAGTTATAATTTAAGGTTTTAAGCACTCACTAAAACAGTAACGATTCAAAAGAAAACCTTGTCAAATGTCAATGCTATGCATAGCAACTTTCAAGTTTTCTACAAATGACAGGCTCATAAATAGCCGGTATGAAATCACCATTTGTAGAACTGAAAAAAGCAGGTCTATGTAAATGTGTGTGTGATAGGTCATAGGACACAAGTAATAAGAAAAACAAATTTTATCTAGAACTGTTGGTATCTGTAAATCTCAAACAAAATACAAGGAAAGAAACACAAGGACCAGATTGACCGAATGTAGATACCTAAGATTAGAAAAAGCACCTGAGACTCTGCTATAGTTAGAACCATGGGAAGAATCACTGGCTGCATAACCAAATTCCTAAGTTCAGCACAAAGAGGCGGAAGCACCTGCGCGAGAAAACCTGGTTTGATTAGGTGTTACAAGGCAATCACTTGAACTATTGACGTTCATTTCTATTAAGTAATAGAAGCCAGAAAGTGACTACCTTATACCGTAATACACGGGAATCAAAATCCTTCCACATATCAGACAATGCTTTTAAGAACTCAGACTTTTGCATGTTGTCTCTTTCCTGCAATAAATTAAAAAATGCCCAATCAATTTTCCACTATCTAAGTGACATCTGCCTGAAATGATGATTGGAAGTGTATACACATACAAGCATATGATCAAGGAAACGAAGGGCACGTAACCTAGTGTCGCTTCGGAAAAAACTAGATCCTGCAGTTGAAAGTTGAAGTCCAAGATGTAAGCAATGAGGTAAGGCTTGTCACAAGAAACAATGAAACCTCATAAAGATTCAGTGGTCCTACCTGTGAAATCTAACGCGGTTGGTCTAAAGGACTCGTTCATTGATAGCATCCGTTGCAAATCAGATACCAAGTCCGAAGGTATAGATGAGAAAGTTTCATTTGTTAAATAGTTCAATGTGTTAATGTACTGCCAGAAAATTGCAAGGTAACCATCATCAGCAATGGATAAGACATATATTATACTACTTTCTACAGTATAATATGAAAATACATCTAAAACGGAAACTAAAACGAGCTTGGCTTTTAGCATTACCATCTTGACATTGTTCTGACAATCAAACAATGGTTTCCGTGCCACCAAATGATAGGCAAGGCATCCGAAACTAAAAATGTCGGAAGAAGTTCCAGCTAAAGAAGTTTTACTTCGCACCAATTCAGGTGCAGTATAATTTAAAGATGGTTGGAGTGGCAGGATTGAGTCCTCAACATCATATTCCTACACACAGATCCATCCATCTCAAAACAAAATCATCATATCATGACCATCAAGTAATCAACCATGATTTTAAAGTACATACAGAGTAATGAAATAATTGAATATTATCCAAATCCCCAGCCTGTGCTTCTGAAATAGCAAAGCCAAATCCAGCAAGCTTCCATGAACCAGCAGAAGTAATAAGAACATTCTGCAAAGACGTTTCAGAAACCAACACAGGTTTAGAAAAACACCACAGCTTATAACAAGATGAAACAAGTATGAGTATAAGCAAAACCTCGGGAGATACAGCACGATGTATAAGGTGTGCGTTGTTATGAAGAAAGTTCAATGTCTCAGCTATTTGGAGTAGACCATGCTTCACTTCCAACAAACTCATCTCCTACAACAACGACGAATTACTCCTTAAGCTTCACAGATTACTAACACTAAATAAGAAACAAGCATAACGCACCACAGCCTTAACTTCTTTAGATACATTTTCTACATTCCCAAGCGCATTAGCCACAGAGGTAAATAACGGTTCAGTAACCATAGCCATGGCGTTTTTATTCTCATCAAGAGCTTGAACCACATGAACCACACCAGGGTGTCTTAACCGCACAAGCTTCCCTGCATCAGCTCGAATCAAATCAAGAAACGAATCTTCCGCTGCTTTGGATAACCCTAACCTAGCACGAGCCTCTGACAAGGCGCGCTTATCGAGCACCCAGACGCAGACGGTGGGATACTGTTGCGGACGCGTGGAGTCACGTGCCTTAGCGGAGTATAGCTTCCAGGCGAGGCCAGGACCACTAGAACCGATCTGATTGAGAAGCTCGTAGTCTTGAAGAGGCTTAGGACCTGTTACCTCTTGGACTGTGGTTTGAACCGTTTTCTCAATTACTGCGGCTGTTTTGGCTAGTGCTTGGGTTAGCGTTCGCATGTTAATCGACATTTCTTTCCCCCCCGGAATTAACCGTTTCCGGCGACGGTGATAATCGGTGATTCCGCTGAGGAAGATGAAAGCAAAAACCTGATTCGAAGATCGTCTTCTTCACCTGAGCGATTTTTCTTCTTTTTTGGCCTCGTTTTTGTTATTTATTATTTTCATTTATTTATTAGCGGAACAAGTCCTTCGTCTAAGATATTATTAGATAAAAAAAATACATAACATTTGCTAACAAAATTTATATGTGGCAAAAATGCCTATAGATCCACAAGCCTAAAGACAAGCTTCATGAAGTTATGGCTAATGTTTTTCATTATCTTGTATCAAGGTCACAGTACCATTATAACCACAAAACATTTAAGACAGGGAGCTGCTTGAGTCAATGTCTCAAATGCTCCTCTATACTTAGTCAACGCTCCATTTATTCATTTCTGTATTTTAAGTTATTTTAAAAAAAGTTTAAATAGAAAAGTTAGACAATAACATTATAAATATATTTAATACTAACAAAATTATCAAATCAACTACATATGTTATAGTTATAGTCTGAATATGTATGTCATAGTTGTACCAGTTAGGTATGTAGTTGTACTATTTATATCATAGTTATACCGTGTTTTGTAGTTGTACTAGTTGTACCATATATACAGTTATACCATTTGTACTCTAGTTGGTCCAAATGAGGAGTACGCCGATCATGAGTAAGGTAAGATTGGAGTATATGCTTTGTATGTACTGTAAAGGCTTCTGTTTGTTTGTGAAAGGTTAGAGGTCAAGTAAAAAAAAGGCAATTATTGCGGAACAAGAGGCATGCTACTGGTTCACTAACTAACTGGGTTTTATCAAAACGTCTCGCTTGAAGTCACGGCCCGTTATTGACTTTGATCCACCCAGGCGTTGGTAAAAAGAAGAAGAGCAACAAAAGTATCCTTAGAGAATAGCCATGCAAGAAAAAGAGATTACTAAATCATTTTATGAATTTGGATTTAGCACAAAAAGTAGAGGATATGCATTGATTGCTTATTTTCAAATTAATTAATTTTAATTCATATTATAAATGTTTAAATTATTTTCAATATATTTTGATTAAAAATATTCTTTTTAAAAATATATTTTGTTAGTTTGGTTATTTCAGTTCCGTTCTAATTTCAAAAAATTCGGTTAAGGTTCGGAATTTTTGTTTGGTTTGATATCAATGATGGACTTAATTACCACTTAATCACCTAATATCGGTATTTTAATTTTCCTTAAATATCTTCAATTTTGGTTGTCAATTCGAACTTTTCTTATATTGCACATAGAGATTAAACTCTCCAATAAAGCCGGCTTCAAGAACTCTTCTGATTAACATAAGAAAACTCACAGTAAAAACTAATAATTTTGTTTAGAATGTCTATTGTTGTCAGATAAACAAATTTTTCTAATCATATTTCTCTGACAGGTGATGCGTGTGAATTATTAAACCATGTTAATTCTGGTACGAATATATCCAAGGAGGACGAAGGGACAAAAGGCAAGTCAAGTTGATTCATTCAAATCCATCATATGCTTGAGAGAATCCATTTATTAACTTGAACCTAGTCAGAATGTCAAGCCGTGCTGATCGTTACATGTTTTCTTCTAAAAGAACAGGTAATAATGTTGTTTTGTGGTTAACGATTCAGCAGCAAAGATAGCTTAGTTATGTTTGTGAAGTTAATCTCATGTATGTCTTATCAACTAGTTTTTTAGGGTTGTTGTAAAATATGTATGTTCATTTTGTTGTCTAGAACTATGACATGTTACCAATTATGAAATCGTTATATTGACGTATCTATCATAGAAATTTCAACTATATTTTGTAGATATCAAAAACAAATTACAAACTTGTTAATAAACTGCGGAATCGAACTCTAAACTTTATAGTGTAGAGATATTAATAACCACTTAATTAACTATTAAACCAAAAAAACATTATTTTTGTTGTTTCGTCGACCAATTTGTTTCCTACCAAGCTTCAAACAGTACATTGCCAATATCTTTTTTGTTAGATTTTAGACTTGTGGTTTGGTTTGACCTTTGTCAAATATTTTATTTTAGTTTATTTTATTGACTAATATTATTCTTAGAAATTTTTGAAAAATACAATATTTATGTTTAAGAATTTGAAAAATACACATTTTTTTTGTTTTTCTGAAAGCTACCTCTTTTAATATTTGAAAAGTCTGTTTTATCTTCATTTTATTTAAAATTATAATTCGTAATTATAACTATTATCAATATTATTTTTCTTGTTAATTGAGATACAGTTGTTTTGTTAATTTAAATAATTAATTAATTCGTAAATATAATAATTATTGTTCCTCTTTTTATTTGAAATAAAGATGTTTTATTGATTCAAAATTTTGTAGTAGATAAATCTCTTGGTATATATCAGGTTTACCTTCAACATTTATTATATTATAAACTATTTGAAACAATCATACGTTCTTATATATAAAGAAGAGTATATGGTTTTTGCAACAAAGTCAGTCACAGTTCTTGTATATGACTGTCCGGTCAAGCTTGTAAATTTTGGATCTTGATGATGGCTCAGTCATTTCCCGGTGAACACCATCCCAAATGGTTTCTTTTTGTTTTATTTCGTTCTTCAGTGCCTACATTCAAAAGAAACCAAATTTGTACAATACTTAACTTGACCACGATCTCTTCCGTTTTAATACAAAAAACGGATAAGCTACCAACAAAAAAACATCAATATGAATATGTAGATTACAGAGCAATGGAAGCAAAAGTTTTGAGCATTGCTTTCTAGTGGCTACGTTTTCATTTTTTGATCTTCCTTATATAAACCCAACAAATGGCACACATATACGTAAAGAATAAAAAAAAACGTTAGTTAAAAGTTTAAACAGAACGCTCCCAGGCGTAATTTTCGAGAAAGGTTTCTAAACAGATTACTTCATTTTATCCAATGGATAACTTCCCTCTTTTAGAAACTTTTTGAAAATCTCATACCACTCAACCTAAAAAGACTCCAAAAATAAACAAAACCATCAACCTTTCACCTCTTGCAGACACCTTTCCGATGACCTAAAACGTCGGCAAACATCTTGATAGGCCTACGGTGACCTGTTTTGGGTTGACCGAAACCTCTTCTCAACTCTTCACGATGAATCTCCTAAATCTTACACTTCAGTTCCTGCCAACATCCCTTTGCTAGACAAAGGAGACTACTTTCTTCTACTACAAGCAAGTGTAGTAGGAAACCATTTCTTTACCCTCCTCAACAGGGTGAAGTAGACCTTTTTCTTTTAGTACACTCCTCTCTGTTATACCTCCAAAGCATCACTTATGGCTTCCAGGTACTCAGCAGCTGAAAAAGGAAAGGGTATTGCAGAATACTCTAACTCTCCACCAAAGAAAAGAATCAAAGTCACCATAGAGGAAGACTCAGACTTGATTGAGGACAACAAGTTGACACTCATTGGAAGACTTACAAATCCAAAAGCTCAACGTCTATGGTCCATGATTCCCTTCATGTCCAAAAGATGGGAACTCCGAGGGAAAGCGATAGGCTCGAATCTGGGACATGGATGCTTTCAATTCAGATTTGATTTTGAAGAAGATATACAAAAGGTCCTGGATAACAGACCGTATCACTTCGCCAACTGGATGCTCATACTTCAACGATGGGAACCTATAATAGACCCATCTTTCCCCTCAGAAATCCCCTTATGGATTCAACTCAAAGGTATACCTCTACACCATTGGAAACCTCATGTCCTGCAAGATATAAGGGAAGCTATTGGTCACTATGAGCAACAAATCATCACAAAAACATCAACTAAGATCAAGGTCACAATAGATGGACTACAACCTCTAACCATGGAAACTATCTTAGAATTCTCTAGGAATACTGAGAGCCTAGTTAGCCTGGAATATGAGAAACTGGAAAAGTACTGTGGAATATGTAAAAAACTGACACATGAGGCCAGAGACTGCCCTGAGAGAAAGGGAAATGTAACTCACCAGAGGAAGATCTCTCCTCCTCCCAGGGACCAACGCTACTCACCTCTTGATGGCCAGAAACTACTCTCGCCGGCTTGACAGGTATGGGAGGGTCTTTGGAGACAGAACCTCATCCAGGAACCTGCAAAAAAACAAGGCCTACTCAAATCGTCCGAGCTCACACCCAAACAATGTTCACATTCAATCCTCTAATAGGAGAGAAAGCCACTCACCTATGTATCAAAGGAGAGACAGAGGGGTCAGGACTTCGCCTCGGGCAGAAGATCTGAGACATCACCTCAACTCTAAAGAAAATACCCTAGAAACAAATCCCCACAGCTTCAGTGGAGACGTAAGGAGGTAGGAGAGGACAAGACGAGACAAAATACCTCTGTATCGCCAAGAACAAGAAGACCTCCTCTGGAGAGGGACCTATACAAAGACAGCTTCATTCAGCAACCAGTCATACAAACTCATGAGGAAATTATGGAAGGGTTGCGAGAAGTAACAGTTCAATACATGTAATGCCCTGAGCCAGGAGAGAGTGCAGCACACAGAATGAGAGTAAATGAAGGAGAAGAGAGAGGCATGATGGCTGAAACAGCTGCAAACATCTTAGCCGCACAAACCGCACAACAACAACTGACCTTGACTGATGAAATCACTCAAAGTACTAGAAGTATCTCACCGGATCTCCCCGAACTGGATGATACAAGGAAATCAAAGCATGCTCTCCCACCAAAGAAGAAGAGAGGCAGACCTCCACTAAAGAAAAGAGGAGCAAACAGCCTGATGCATGGGGCAAATACAAAATTGAGAAATATCTGCCAAGTGAAAAACTCACCTCAGAATAGAAGATATAAACAAACTATCCCCCCAAGTGAGGAGAACCATACGGGGAAAGCAGTTGCTTCCTCATCACACCAAATGAGTGCTTTGGGCCCTCCAGCTCCAGTCTCAAACCCTACAAGACAATCACCTGGAGCATCAGTCATCATACCAACAATCTCCAGGAAGGCAAAGGAAAAGGTGGATCCTTAGTTGTACTGAGCTGGATTTGTTGTGGTTTAGGGGCTCCCACAACAATCCAGAGAGTTAAGGATCTAAGATCATCACTCTGTCCAGATATCTTGTTCCTAAGTGAAACTAAAAACCTTGATGACTTTGTGATCAAATCACTAACCTGCTTAGATTACGAAGGGAGATTTCTAGTCTCTCCACATGGCAGCTGTGGTGGAGGCTTAGCTCTACTGTGGAAGGAGGAAGTGGAGTTAGAAGTGCTGGAATCAAATCACAACTTCATCGATACAAAAATCAAATACCAAGGAAAACTGATGTTTGCAACTTTCATCTATGGGGAACCAGACCAATCCAAAAGAAAAGGAATCTGGGAAACACTTACCTCCATAGGAATCAATCGTACTGCTCCTTGGTTTATCACAGGAGATTTCAACGAACTGGCAGATAATAGTGAGAAGCAAGGAGGATCCACCAGAGCAGAGAGTACTTTCACAGACTTTAGGTCTTTCCTCTCAGAAACGGATCTGTATGATTTACAACATTCAGGAAACTTTCTATCTTGGAGAGGGGTCAGAAACAAACAAACTATCCTTTGTAGATTGGATAGAGCAATGGCAAATTGTACCTAGATGTATGAATACCCAGCTGCACGCTGTGAATATTTGCGCTTTGAAGGCTCAAACCATAGACCTCTGGTCTCCTTTTTCTCTACAAAGATCCAGAAAAAGAGAGGTATCTTTAGGTTTGACAGGAGGCTAAAAGATAATGCTGAGATACATAAACTGATAGAAA
Source organism: Arabis alpina (assembly GCA_900128785.1). Lineage (NCBI taxonomy): Eukaryota > Viridiplantae > Streptophyta > Magnoliopsida > Brassicales > Brassicaceae > Arabis > Arabis alpina. The sequence continues at coordinate 22,170,486 of LT669788.1, read as the reverse complement.
CCACATGGAACAAAGACCAAACCTTATCAGTGGAGACAAGAATTAGCAACTCCAGAATGGTCATTATACACTGGAGTAGAGCAAGACACAAAAACAGTCAAGAGCTAATAAAGACAAAAAGAGAAGAATTAGAAGAAGCTATCACGAGTCTACAAGTAGAAACAAACCTCATCCAGCTGATAAACGCGGAGCTAGCAAAGGCATACAAGGATGAGGAGTCTTTTTGGAAGCAACAGAGGAGGCAACTGTGGTTAAACCTAGGAGACAAACACATGATTCTTCCATGCCAGCACAAAACAAAGGAGAATCATCAACAAGATTTATGTCATAGAGGATGAGCAAGGTGAAGTTTACTATGAGGCGGATCAAATTTTAGACACAATCAGCAAGTATTTTGAGTCTATATTCACCTCTCAACCAGGCAGATCCACAGCAGTGGTAGAGGAAGCCCTAACTCCAAAGATATCTTCAGAAATAAACGCAAAGCTCATCATGATTCCATCTGATCAGGAAAACAAAGACGCTATTTTCTCTATACATTCAGAAAAAGCTCCGGGCCCAGACGGTTTTTTCTGCAGGCTTCTTCCACTCCAACTGGAGTATTGTAAGTCCTGCAATGATTAAGGAGATAAAAAGTTACTTCATATCCGGTTTAATACCGATAACTATCAATAATACATATATAAGACTAATTCCAAAGGTGAAATGTCCTAAGCTGGTCTCTGATTACAGACCAATAACCCTTTGTAATGTATTTTACAAGACTATTTCCAAAATCCTTACCAGGCGTTTTCAACCTGTGCTTCAAGGATTGGTATCAGGAAATCAGTCGGCTTTTGTCCAAGGAAGAGCTATAGTAGATAATGTGCTGATCACCCATGAGGTCCTCCACTTCCTGCAAACATCAACAGCAGAAAAGCGATGCTCAATGGCCGTTAAAACAGATATGAGCAAAGCATACGACAGACTGGAATGGAACTTTATCTAAGTTGTTCTATCAAGACTGGGGTTCCATGACAAATGGATACAAATGATCATGCAATGCCTAACAACAGTGTCATATTCTTTCTTGCTAAATGGATCAGTGCTAGGAAACATCATACCAACTAGAGGAATCAGACAAGGAGATCCTTTGTCACCATATCTCTTCATTCTTTCAAGTGAAGTTTTATCAGGATTATGCAACAAAGCTCTAGAGAAGGGAAACTTATCTGGAATCAGAGTTGCGAGAAAGAGTCCAAGCATAAACCACTTGTTGTTTGCAGATGACACAATGTTCTTTTGCAAAACAAACAAGCACAGTGTCAAAACCCTCAAAGGAATTCTACACAAATATGAAGGTGCCTCAGGTCAGAGGATCAATTACAACAAACCTGCTGTTACTTTTTCGTCAAAAACTTCTCAGGATATCAAGAACACAGTTAAAAGGGAGCTGAAAATAAGTAAAGAAGGAGGTGCAGGGAAGTACCTAGGCCTCCCTGATCATTTTGGACGCAGGAAAAAGGATCTCTTCACTTCCATCGTCGATAGAATCCGTCATAAAGCTATCAATTGGTCTTCAAAATTCCTCTCCACAGCTGGAAAGATGGTTCTACTAAAAGTTGTCATGTCTGCAATACCAAGATACACAATGAGCTGCTTCAAACTGCCTGTGAGTCTCTGCAAAAGAATACAATCAACATTAACTCGGTTTTGGTGGGATACAAGTATGGAGAAGAAGAAGATGTGTTAGGTCTCATGGGATAAACTCACCAGGAACAAGTCTGTTGGAGGACTCGGCTTTAGAGATATTCAAGCCTTTAATGATGCACTATTGGCAAAGAATAGCTGGAGAATCCTATAGAACCCTCATAACCTACTAGCAAAAATACTCAAAGGGAAATATTTCCACCACTGCTCTCTGCTGGAAAGTAAAACCCCAAGGTCTACCTCCCATGGCTGGCGAGGCATAGTCATTGGAAAAGACCTTCTGCTCAGGAATCTGGGTAAGAATATAGGAGATGGCCAGACAACCAAGGTTTGGTCTGAGCCATGGCTCTCCCTGGCGGTGCCAACAACACCAATGGGACCTGTCCCACAGGGAAACAAAGAGATGTTAGTTGCAGATTTGCTGGTCCCAGACACAAAGGAATGGGACATTCAAAAAATAAGGAACACAATCCTTGCCTATGAGCAGAAGATCTTATGCATAAAACCAAGCATTCTGAGTGCAAGGGATACCTATGTATGGCTTGGAACAGCAACAAGAGAATACAAAGCCAAGTCTGGCTATTTTGCTGCAAGGGAGGAACCCAATCCTCACTCAGGTCCTGGAAACTTGACTTCTAGGAACCCCCTGGAAACATAATTCAAGTGGAACGAGTTAATTTGGAACATCAAGACATCCCAGAAACTAAAACTATTTTTGTGGAAATTGATGAGTGGAGCTTTACCTTTGGGTGAGCAATTAGCTTCAAGAGGAATCAGCCATCAGGCAAACTGTGTGAGATGTGGGGAATTAGAGACTCCCCTCCATCTCCTCTTCCACTGCAGCTTTGCAAAACAAGTATGGTCACTAGCCCCTTTGAAAGATACTCTCTCTCTCCCCAAGACATCGGAGATATACAAACAGGCTTAGCTATGTCAAAAACGATGGTTTGCCTTCCTCCCACTGGTCTAGCCGCAACTCCACTCCTCCCCTAGCTAAGTTGGAATCTATGGCTAACAAGGAACAATTTGATATTCTGTAACAAATCTTTCTCATCCAAAGAAACACTTACAAAGGCTCTCGTCGATGCCCCAGAATGGATGATGGCTCAAGAGCCGGAAGGGACAATTCGCAAGTCATCCCACTTAAGGAATCGAGAACAAGCCTCTTCCACAGAACTTCGATGCTTAACCGATACCGCCTGGAGAATCGATTCTAAGACCGCAGGTCTTGCGTGGATCATGAAGAACAGGGACAATCAAACCATCGCACAAGGATAAACGACAGAAGCGCACATCAATTCACCACAAATGGTGGAAGCACTTTCAATCCGATTTGCTCTAACATCGGCAAAGGAACAAGGCTGGACAAAATTCAGACTAGCATCAGATGCAAAGAACCTAATACAGCTAATCAACACCAAAACCCCAAATCTTGAGAGCTATGGCATCTTGAAAGACATAGACTCCCTCTCTTTACCTCAACAAATCGATTCTTTTGAGTATGTTCAAAGATCGGGAAATTCAGAAGTAGATCTCTTGGCAAAGACTGCTCTAAACCGTTTTATGTGTACCACCGGGTTAGGACTGGTTTAATTTTGAATGGAAAGTTATGATTTGATCCCAAAAAAAATACATAAAGAATAGTCGTGGAGAAGACAACATCAAGAAATATCGATAATTCTTCTATAAAATCCCCAAAGAAACATCAGAGAAAAAGTATAGACTAATGCATAAACCGAAGAACAAGAAAATTGATAACTTACTTGGGCAGCACATTGATCGACCCAAAAACTATGATGATCAAACTTTCTACACATTTTCAGAACTTAGGACAAAGAAAGCTTGGGCTTTAATGCTTGCTTAAATTGTTTGAATTCACAAAGTCTGCAGTATAAAGTGAAAGTTGTGGTCAATAGAAACTTTTTCCTAAAATCACTTATTCTCAAAGGAATTTAATTTAGGGATTTTGTGAACAATTGAACCTTGGGCTTTAATGCTTGCTTAAATTGTTTGAATTCACAAAGTAATTTGGTTTTCTAGGGTTTATGCATAGATAATTAATTAAACGAAAGTCGTTTACTTTTACATTAGAGTTTCAAGTTCGAGAACGAATCTTCATTAAAATCCTAATTGTTTTCTAAATCTGCAATTTATCTCTGCCTGCAAATTTCCCAAAAGCCTAATTTTTTGTCTAATAGAAGTTTAAAAGACAAACCACTTTCAGTTAATTTACATTGATTTTCTGGATTCATTAATACATATTCGCTTAGCATATGTTGACCAAAAAAAAAAAAATTAACTGAATGCAGAATATGAAACATATTCCCCTTATTATTTTAATGAATTATATTCATATGCGTTTTTTTTTTTTTTTTTTTCAACATTCATATGAGTTTTTATCTTTATGGTTTACAATGTATAATATGGCTTTTCATATTTGTTCACACCAACGAATAAGATAAAATGATCGTTTCGGTTAATAAAATTATACATTTCCGATACGATGTGCCAAATGATGACCATTGAAAAAAAAGGATTACTTATTTTTCACACGTAGCCCACTTTATGATGATACATTTCTTGGGAGATCGTTACAGTCCATTTTACTCTAATAATTTAGAAAATTTTGCTAAATTAACCTAAATTGAAAGGTTTTTTGTCTCACTAACCTAACACTTTTTGTGTCCAAAATCCATAAATTACCCTTTAATAAACTTCGAAAATTCAAAATAAATAGATTTTAGGGGGAATTGCTAAAAATGACTCAAAAATTCATTTGAAATGCAAAAGTATACCCCTTATCTCATATTTGGAAAAACTAACTCAAATGGATAGTGAAATTACATCTTCAACATTTATGAGCAAACAAAAAAACAGAGGCCATAATGACCATTTTAGCCCTCGAGAAGTCTACCACTATATAAGAAATCTACCTTGTAAACTACAACTTAAGTCTACTAACCGAGTTATATATTAAATTTAAATTTATTAATCATACAAAAATAATTTGATTAAAATTTTATGACATTGACCAAACTATAAACAATTATAAAATATAAAAATAAAAGTTCACAAAATTTCATAAATTAAACCAACAAAGACAAATTAGATTACTAATGAAATATATACTATACTAAACAATAACATGATATACCAAATAAGATATTTCCTAATTATTTGTTTATATTTTTGATGTGGTCACATGTTGGTAGTTATTATTGTTTGATATTTTTAAGTTTCATGAGTTTATGTATGCTTGTAATGGTTTAGTTTTAGGAATTATACTCTTATTTATGGTGTAGGGTTAGGGATTGGATGGTTAAAGTTTTAGTTTTAGAAATTGTAGTGTAGGGTTTGACTTTTAAAGTTGAATTAACTATAAGGTGATGTTAAATTTTGAGTTATCGTATGTGTCCGACTTACGAATCCAAAATATGGGTAATGGTTTGACATTACAAGTTGGAAACATGTTTTTTGTTTTAGGGTGACATTTAGAGTTTATCATTTTTATATTTAAAACGTCAAATTTACATAAAATTGTAAACTTATGATTATATTAAACGTCTTGAATGATTGATATAAGTTTTTATTTAGGGTTTTGAATAATAATTGAAAATAATCGATTTAGGTTTTCGGTTAGTAGACTTCATATAAAGTCTACTAAGTAGACTAGACTTCTGATATAGTCTACTAACATCATTTAGGGTTTCATTGAGCATTTAGGGTTCGTTTAGGATATAGAAGACTTCACACAAAGTCTACTAAACCGAATAATTTAATCTAACCAGAAATTTTATTAAACCAAGTATGGTAAACCATATTTTCTTTTAACCTAACCGAAAATTTATTCCCATATATAAAAGAAATTTATCATGGTAACCTAATTTTTCTTCTCAAAACCCGCCTCCTCTCATTTCACTTTTTTTTTCTCCTTTTCCAGATCTGCACACGGCCTCTCCACAAGGGTTTCTCTCCTTCGTTGTTTTGAGGTTAGCATCTCAATCACCATTTTTCTCTTCTCCCTTTGTTCCCTTCTCTTTGTATTGATTCCCAATCTAAAGCGGTGAAGCTTTATCATCTCGAGTTTGTATTTTCTCTCTCGAAGCCTCAATCTCGCTATGGTCTGTTTTTTCTAATCTCTCTCTTCATCTAGCAGGTCGAACCAGCCATCGCCATATATCTCGTCAATACATGTCGCACGTGAGGCTAACTCCACCGTACCTCCTTCGAAAGTCGCCAAACAGAAGTTCACTTCTTTGTAAGTCTTTAACGCCTTCTCACAACTGGGTTTTATGATTCTTCCTACTCTAGTGGAGACCTTTATTTGCAAACTTTTGTTTATTTTAAACTATGAAATTTTTTTCTGGATTTGTGGTTGCAACCGCATTTTCGTTAATCTTTTAGATGGGATCGATTGTGTTGAGAATTTTCAGGGTTGTCTTGTTGTGAATCGTGTTATTTATATGTAATGAGAATCTGTATGTACAATTGTAATCGTTGGAGTTGACTATCTGCTTTATGTTTGTAGCTTGTCTGAATTACAATGGGTTCATATTGTTGGGAAAAATAATTCCATTACTTGGTCAATCTTGGTAAACCTGGATTATTCTCCATTGGGACATCAGGCATGTGAGTACATCGTTTATGCCAAGTAAAGTGAGGTAATTACCTGTCAATACATGACGATACATCGTCTACGTCAGGTAAAGTGAGGTCATTACTTGCCATTACCTGACGATACATCGTCTACGTCAGGTAAAGTGAGGTAATTACTTGTCAATACCTGATGATACATCATTTACGCCATGTAAAGTGAGGTAATTATTTGCCATTACCTGATGATAAATCATCTAGGTCAGGTAAAGTGAGGTAATTACTTGTCAATACCTGATGATACATCATCTACGTCAGGTAAAGTGAGGTAATTACTTGTCAATACCTAACGATACATCGACTACGTTTGTAAAGTAAGGTATTAACCTATAACTACTTGACATGACATTGTCTACATTATGCCAGACATGGAAATACCTTGTCACTACAAAGTGAGACATCGCTATTACGACGTCGTCAAGTCATTATTAACGTTACGACGTGGTTGAGCAGGTTAGTTAGTTATTTGATATAAAATAATACATGACTTTTAAGATAAACTTGTAGAGACTTCGAGATCGCGGATATCACGAAGATATTACGAGGTTTGTCATTATCTAGACCTTGTAATATCAAAAAATAAGTGATTCAAGTACATCAAGGATCCCGAGTATGAAGGAGATAAGCTTCCACGCAAGTCCAATCCTAACGAAAACCGGATCTCATCAAGTCCTATAAATAGAGACGTCGAATAAAGAAGTAGAGGATCACAAAACACACACATAAAACCTAGAGCTACGTCTACACAGCATCTCAAAGATAGCAATAGATCTAGCCTTGTTTTCTACTTCCAACGAAGTTCTTTATAACGCTTTAGATACCTAGACGTTGTAATACTATTCGGCTACAAGCCAACTTCGTTGATTAATAAAGATATACAGTACTTCTCTCTTTGTCATTCCGTAGATATGTGTACTTACGAACCTGGTTAAATTTTGCCCAAACACATATAATGATAGATTTCTTCTACAAATGAGAGAGAAATAGGATTTACTTCGGGTACTTTTTTCTTCTTCTCTCACATAAGTGTTTTGTTTGCTATGTTTTTGAAGTAAACAATGCAATGCTTTCAAGACAAGGGCTATCCAGGTGAAGGAAGCTTTGGAGGGAGTTGTTCTTGGCCTCACGGTGACTCTGAATCACGAAAAGGTAGTTCTTTTACTACTTATGGTTTACGCTTGTATCTCTTTCTAATGAAGCTTTGATATGGAATTGGGAATGGTTGCAGAAATCTCTGTAATTCGAATCATTAAATCTCTGCAATTCCTAACACATGTATTTGAGCTAAATCGAATTAGATTTGATCCTGTATAAACTGAACAGATTTTGATTGGTTTATTTTAAGGTAGTATTAAGATTTACAAGCATGCAAAAGAAGAATGTATAGCTAGAACTTGGGGAATAAGATTTTAAGGTAGTTTTAACTTTCTGCATAAATGATTAAGAGTTGGGCCTGTTGGCCTACAAACTTTTTCGCCTAAGCTTTCAGTTGTGTTTTGATCTTGCAAAGGATGGTGAACACCAAGGTTTCTGACTTCTGGTTTAACAATTGCTTGCAGAAACATTTCTCTTCACTATGACCCTGTATGTAGCCTTTACCTTCTCCTTTTTTGAATTTCGATGGACGTTTCCACGATCGTTTGGCTTTATAATCAAGTTTTTAGTATAAAACAAGAATTGCAAGTTTTCTCTATTCTTTATGTGAAATGTGGGAAATTTCAGTGGATGTTATCACATTGCTTTTTTCTTACTTAACCTTTTCATTTTCATTGGAAATGCAGCAATTACAGTTGGAGCATCTTATATCGAAGTATGCAGAGGTTGTGAAGCTAGTCATTAATCTCATAAATGCCCCAAAACAGGTGATAACAATGCAGGAATTCAGCAAAGAGATGAATAAGGTACCTTCATTATTTCCCTGAGTTGTTTTATTTTCTAAAGTTTTATTGACATTTAGAGAAGTTTGTTTCTCTTTGTCCTTATCTCATAAATTAGTACTCTTGATGTGTAAGACTTGTGTGTTCTTAATCAAACTTCTTGTTTTATAGTTTGACTTGAAGTGGATGCAACCTTTGGTTTTAAATCCGACTCAGGTATTACCATAGTTATCGTTTAAGCCAACGACCAACTCATTGTTTCAGAGATTTATATATATTTAAAACTTGCAATTTGGTGTTCATATGGTTTCTTCTTCTTTTTTGCTCATTATGCAGGAGATACATGACCTGCAAAGGCTCATGCTTAGCAAATGTGGAATTTTAACAAATTTAGTATTCAAAAATAACAGGCTGGTGAGGTATGCTTGTAAGAGCGTCTGATGGGAAAGGTGTTACATATCAAGCAAGAAACACGTAAGTTTGAAAACTTTCTCCTTTGTATGTGATATCTCATCTCTGGATCATGTCTGACCTCTTTCTTATGGCTATTTCTTAGCCTTGTGTTTTGGTCCTTTTCACATTTTGTTTTCGTATTCAAATAGATGTTGTGCATTCTTAGAAAGACAATGAAAGTTAGTATTGAATGAAAAATGCAGGTGAGAAGGAAGTTGTGGCTATAGATGGTATGCTTCGAAGTGAAGCACAAACGAAGGGCATCCAGTCATGTGTCTTTATAACAATAATTTGTTTGTTCTTAAGTTGGGGAGACCTTTTTTTCAAAATATTTCAATTTTTTTCTTGATTCTTCTCTTTTGGGCTTGTAGATTTGTAACAAAAACTAGATTCTTTGTTTATGAAATACTGTAAATTTGTAATACTTGTTTTCTTTATCCCAAAGAAAAGTAAAATACCTCGTTGTTAACATATTCTTAACCAAATAAAGTTGTAGAGAGTGGATACATGTCAAACAAAAAGTAGAAGAGAGCACCAATTCACAATAATATAGTTCACAATAATATGGCTTAGTTTTAACAATCAGAAACATGTTTTTCTTTATTTAATATTACTATGAATGAACCAAATTCAACTTGAAGCTAAAATGCATAGAGCATTTGTTGAAATCAAGGGTTATTCACCATGATGTTTCCCCTCACAAGGATTGGTGCCTGAATGTACTCCTAATGTCAACAAAGAAAAAGAGCTCAACATGAACCAATTCACAATAATATGGCTTCTAGTTACATAACAAGAGAAGAAGGTAAAATATAGACCATAAGATTGTAAAGTAATCTCATTTTGTGAGATAATGAAAAAATTCTGAAAAACTTTGAAGTTATTTATCTAAAGATAGGCTATTAAGCTTCATACACATTTTACAATTAGACTTCAGTCGCAGTCTACTACAATGAGGTAAAGACTAGTTAAACAAGAAAAAATGTTAAAAATAAGTATATTGCAATTGAAGATGTAAATTCAAACATATGCACGAACAAAAAATTAACACATATTTGAGATCAATAAAATCTGAAAAATTCATTATAAATTATTTTAAAATGCATTTTTATTAAAAACTGAGGAGTAGACTGCACATGTCGTCTATATGTAGACTTCTATCCGAAGTCTACCAATACAAGCTAAGTAGTACACAAACAAGAAAATTGATATTTGCCATAAATATTGCACCTTTATATGTTAAATTCATACATAAGGAAACACAATAGCTAACACACAAATGAGAACAAGAAAATCTCAAAAATTCATTATAAATAAGTTATAAATGCATTTATAAAAAACTAAAAAAAACGCAGAAGTCTACTAACGAAGACTTCATTTGCGGTCTACCAGTAGACTTCTTCTTAGGTCTACTCGGGTTACTTTTGCATTTGACCAGAATTTTGACTTTTTAAAGGTAGACTTCATTAGAAGTCTACTAAATAAAAGGGTTAGTTTTGCAATTAACCAAAGTTTGACTTTTGAGGTAGACTTCTCATGCAGTCTACTCTAATACGCGGAAAACCGCCAAAATAAAGTAGACTTCATCATGCAGTCTACTACTACAGTAGACTACATGATGAAGTATACTCTAATGAAGCGGGTTAGTTTTCACATGGACCAAAATGTTGACTTTGGAGTAGACTTCATTGTGCAGTCTACTGAGGTAGTAGATTGCATAATGAAGTCTACTCTAAAAAGAAGTTAGTTTTGCAATTGACCAAAATTTCGAATTAATTAATCGGTAGACTTCTCCTGCAGTCTACTAATTAATGTTTTTCCTAGTCAATATTTTAAATTTTGGTCAAACACAAAACTAACCCTTTCGTACATAGTAGACTCACGATGAAGTCTACTTTAAAAGTCAACATTTTGGTCAATTGCAAAACTAACTCAAACGTAGACTTGATATGCAGTCTGCACTCGAAGTCTACACGCGAAGTCTGCAGTATAAAGTCAAAGTTGTGGTCAATTGCAAAACTAACCTAACATTTTAGTAGACTGCACATGAAGTCTCCGCGTATTTTTTTGTTTTCTAAGGGGAAGCGCAGACTTCATATGAAGTCTACTTCCATTTTTAAAAAAAAAAGTCAATTGCAAATCTAACTTATTGTTGACCAGTAAACTTCACTAGAAGTCTACTTTCGCAAACCCGATTGGAAATCGCCTTTATTCGTCGTTCGAGCTCGTTTTGAGTTTCGTCAAGCACGTAAAACTTCAATTCTCACCTGTAACAAAGAAGCCCAACCATATTATAAACAAGAACAACAAGAAAACAAGAGTTTATGAGATAACAAAAGATGAAAACAAAAATTAGAGAGGTTTTTGGATGAAATTGGAGAGGAAATGAAAGATGAAGATCTTAGATTGATCATTTAAAGCTTCAAATATGGTTGAAGATGCATTTAGAACCCATATTTTGGTTGTAAATTTGATGAAGATGGTTTTTGGTAAATAATTTGATATTTTGAGGTTGTTTGAATTTTTTAAAATTTCTGATTTTTGAAAAAAAAATTAAAAAAATTCGAAAATAATGGCAGTTCTGTAAATAAGGTTAATGTTTTGGTTTGTTTGATAAAAATTTGAGGAGAGAGAAAGAGGGGGTTACTTTTACAATTGACCACAAATTGTGGGTTATTTTTGCAAGAATCCCAAGATTTTATAATGTTTTGAAATAAGGAAAAATCAAAAATGTTATGTAGAAGGTATATAGTTTCATGTTTATATTTTTTTATTCAATAAGGTGTTAGAAAAATAAAAAAATTACATCTACCAAGGTCAAATCTGTCGGTATATTGCACTTTCTACCAAACAACACAAATTTGCGACGGCTACAAACCTCCGTTCTGCCAATTGTTTTATTTCTACGCAATGCAGAAAGCAAGTTCCACGATTTGGCTTGTTGGTGCCAAATGAAGAAACTAGTTTCTGCCATTCGCCTTGTCTTCTATACCATGTAGCATATGCATTCTACCGCATTCATCTACATCTTACATACAATAGAACCTCGATAAATTAATACTCGATAAATTAATAAACACCATAAATTAATAAATTATCCCGGTCCCGAGTCGGGCCAATGTAAAAATCAACTCAATTTGATAAAATGATAAGATAATAATTTTTTTGAAACTCCTATGTAAAATACAGTCCCAATAATAGCATAAATTAATAATCATATATAATTATGTATATATATATATGATAATGTACTAAACATGGTTTTAGTGATTTTTGTTTTAACTTAAAAATGAAAATCTCATTAGACTTTATCTTTTAATTTAAGTGTTACATCAAAAACTTTTATAATTATTTTTCGGTCTTTACCATAAACTTGTAAAAATTCTAGGCAAAATAATTGATTCTTTATAATAACGCTTTCTAAATGTATCTATAGATTCATTAAATTCCATAATATAACATTATTCGAAAAAACAAATTCAGAAGAATCTTACATAAATTAATATTCTCTCTAAATTAATAAATTATCCTGGTCCCACATTATTAATTTATAGAGGTTTTACTGTATATTCTATCGTTGGTAGAACCAAAGTTAGTTTTATTTCCTTAAATCTAGGATCTTATAAATTGTGATTATTTACTTTTCTTAACTAATATATTTAAAAAAAATATTTCCTAAATCTAATCTTCTTCTTCCTATTCTTTTCTGATTGTGGTATATTTAAAAAAATATGAATCCCAATTTCTAAGTTTTTGAAAATCAGAAAATAAAGAATTTTTTTTTTCCAATGGCTAAATTGAATTTCAAAAATTGTTTGGTTAAAAAGACAAAAATATCTTCATATTAGGTTAGTGGGACAAAACACCTTTTAATTTGGATCAATTTAGCAAAAAAATCCCAATAATTTATCAGTTCGATCTTAACGAAATAAAGATGGAATTAAATTAAATTTTAATGTCCGCACATTGATCGAGAGATTGGAATTAATTTGTGAAACGAATGAGAAGGGCAGTGTCAGAAAGGAGAGAATATGTATAGTTTCGGTTACCTCCAATTTCAAAAGTAGATGTAACCATCTCTTAATCTAACCAAAAGAATTAGAACCATAGTTTAATAGTTGTGTCCTAACTATCGCTTTTACTTACCACTTTACTAGTTACCACACGACAACAAGAGTAGAAAAGTCTAGGTAATATTTAATATACCTAACAAAGATGCATGTTTTGCTCTGTTGCTAGTGAATTGCATGTGAGTTTGTTTCACTAATAATGTTTTTATTTGAAAAAAGAACTTCAACTGTAAACATGGGGGACAAAGTCAAAAAGGCTAAGTCGCTATAGTAGTATCCCAAAGTCGATAAGTAATAAAAAAAACACGAGATGCCGATATTATTTTAATTTTTTTAAAACTCAATCTCCCCGTTTCAACTTTTAACTAAGAAATCCACTTTCCAGAATATCATCACACGACATTAAGGCCAAAATTAATACTTGACCTTCCCATGCCTTGTTGTTTTCGTCTTCGTCTTCCGTGCAGAGATCATACATCTCCTAGCTAGTTCAACAATAAATGATAACTCTATATTGTCCTCATCTTATTTCTACATCATTGGGCTTCACTTGCAAGGAATCAAAGAAACGAAAAAATGAAGTGCGCAATTCTAATTCTAGTTTTAGTTTTACTTATATCTAACTCACATTCAAATTATTGTCTAAGCGGCTGTGGAGCTCTTAAGATACCTTTCCCGTTTGGAGTCGGGAAGGGATGCTTCCTCAACCAACATTATGAAGTTGAATGCAGAAATTCCCTCCCATTTCTGCACATGCTGAACAAAGAAATTGTGAGTATAGATTTTCCGAGACCATTCCAGGACGGTGATGAGTTCACTCCGCATCAAAAACCGTATATTACTTTCTGTGGGATGTTCTGGCGACCATGGAGTTGAGATCCATGAGGATCTGAATTTTACGGGAACTCCTTTTTACATCGGCGACAATCACACACTAGTTGCATTTGGGTGCAACAACAAGGCAACAACGAAGTATATTGAACCAAGATTGGTCGGATGCATTTCGGATTGTGACGTAAATATTTACAACAAGATCCCATCGGCGGAACTAAAGAAAAGGTGTTACGGCGTCGGCCACCAATGTTGCAATGTAAAAATTGCCGAAGATGTCGGTGAAGAATTTGGTGTGACAATAGAAGGCATCGATGGTGGTAATACCACAAAAGGAGGGTGCAGAGTCGCATTCTTAACCGACGAATTTTCTCAATCTTCACCGTGGATCAACATAACAGATCCGAAATGGTTTTACGCGAGGCACTTTTCTACTATCCAGCTAAAGTGGGTGGTGTTTACGACCAATACCTCGTTTGGAGATTCCTTGCGTTGTGGCACCTACCCACTAATGGATGACCTTGGCTCTAATCCTTGCTTATGCCACAGATGGGGCAGCTATCTATTGTGTGCGTGCACCTCTGGTTACGAGGGTAATCCATACGAACTAGATGGATGCAAAGGTACGTACTTGTTCGCTCACAGAGTAAATTAAACTAATTTCTCTATCAAGATAATCATCATAATGATTTTTTATTGTAGATATTGATGAGTGTAGACTTGTCGATAAAGATGGACGTCCTAAGTATTGTATCAACGGCGAAACTTGTCAAAATATCCCAGGGAGTTACCAATGCCGGATAGACAAGGACGAAACCTTCCTAATTTATATAGGTCAATTCTGTTACTCTATATTCTTTTACTAGAATACTTTCAAACATTTTACGAGCTTAAAGTGAATGATTATTATAAAATGATGACTAACCGTAAACTACTTTCATGATTGCGTTACTAATTTTTGGGGTTTTATGTACTAATATTTCATTTTGCTTACATATAATACCCTTGTTTTATATATATATTCAATCATAAAAACTACTCTTTTTATAATGACTATTACTTTAAATATGTGTAAATAATTTGTATTGTTCAACTAACTTTTTTAACAATAACGAATATAAGTATAAAACTATAATTATCGTTAGTTTTATTTATCTAAATATAAAATATAACGCGTGAAAAATAAAAGACTTGCCTAATATTTGGTGGGATTTGCAGGCGTTGGCATAGGTTTGAGCTTCTTGCTGTTGGCATAGGAATATGGCTATTCAAAGTCATTAAGAAGCAGATCAAGATCAACAAAAGGAAAAGGTTTTTTAGTCGCAATGGAGGTCTTTTGTTGCAGCAACAACTGACTTCAATAGAAGGCTCAACAATATTCAGCTACAAAGAATTAGAGAAAGCTACAGAGAGTTTCAGTTTGGACAGGGTGCTTGGCCAAGGTGGGCAAGGCACTGTCTTTAAAGGAATGCTCGCCGACGGTACCAGAAGTCAAAGACCGTAAAGGAAGAGAACATAGAACAATTTATTAACGAGATTGTGATTCTATCTCAGGTTAACCATCGCCACATTGTCAAGTTGGTAGGATGTTGCCTAGAGGCAGAGGTACCACTTCTGGTTTACGAGTTTATTCAGAACGGCAACCTCTACCAACTTCTTCATAGCAACATAACGACTACTTGGGAAGCACGTCTGCGGATTGCCGTAGATCGAGCAAAGGTCCAGGATGATAGCTGTGGATCGAACTCACCTTACAACGGTGGTTAAAGGTACTGCAGGATACATAGATCCTGACTACTTCCAATCCGGCTGGCTCACCGAAAAAAGCGACATTTATAGCTATGCCGTTGTCCTAGCCGAGCTAATCACCGGAGAGAGGCCCACGATCCCTTTCCAACGGTTCCAGAAAAACATGACTTAACGGTTCCAGAAAAACATGACTTAACGGTTCCTTTTGGTTTGATAATTGGTCAACACTAGGAAGGATACATGACTTAACGGGTCCTCGTGGAGTCATAGATATGGGAATTCCGTTAACCACCACGATGGATACGATACTGAACCGACGTCGTAGAAGACACAGGATTGACTATCTCAATGACGTTGAGGAAGCCATTGACAAGGTAAAAAGGGCAATGACAGCACGGCCAGATAACTCTCTTTGGAAACACTCGGATACAGAATTCAAGCATCGGTTCGTAACAAAGAATACTTGGCAACTTTTCCGAATCAAGCACCCTACGAATAATTGGTACAAAGGAGTGTGGTTCACTATGCAACTCCTAAGTTCTCTTTTATTGTTTGGTTAGCAATCCAGAACAAGTTAACTACTGGTGATAAAATGAAATGTTGGAATCAAGGGGCACACACAACGTGTAGTCTCTGCGGTGTAGAGGAGGAAACTCGCAACCATCTCTTTTTTTAATGTCGTGTCTCCGGATTAGTTTGGAGAAACACTGTTCGTAAACTACTTGGTGATGCATATGTTGCACATTGGGATGGTCTCGTCACCATCATCACAGGTCCGTGGCAAAAATTCATGTTGTTCTTAATACGATATGCTTTTCAGACATCTGTTTATTATGTGTAGAGAGAGAGGAACCGAAGACGGCACGGCGAATCTGCTACGTCAACAAGCGATCTGATCAAACACATTGACAAGACCATGCGCAACCGGATAAATTCATTATGTGGAGCGGGTGAATACGCATACTCAGAAGCCATGGAGTTGTGGTTCTCCACTCGTTGATAGACCACAAGACAAAAGATTTCTTTACTCTGTTTAAAAACTTTTTATGACTTAATCTTTATTTGATTGAGTTATCAACCGTCAGCAAAAGAACACATTAGATTGTAAAAAAGGTTTTCTTTGAATAAAATTTAACATTCAAAAAAAAAAAAAACATGACACTGGCAGCATTCTTTCTTACTGCATTGGAAGACAACCGGCTTTTGGAAGTCATCGATCCTCGAATAGCTTGATCAAGTCAGGGGGGGTGGCGGAAATAGCCAGGATATGTTTAGACGTTAGGGGGGAGAATCGACCACAGATGAGTGAAGTTGTGACTGAGTTGGAGAGGATAGGAAATGAAGAACAAGAAGAAGCTGTACAAGTTTACAGACGCAGCCAATCTTTAAACCTCACTTCAAGATCTCAGTATGAGCATCATAGGCTTGTGAGGTCGGATACCGAGCCCCTCTTCCCTCGTCTCTCGGGTTAAGACCAGACTACAACCGCTCCACCAGACCCTGTTTATGTTTCGATTTTAAAATATGATATATCACTTTGTTTTATCCAAAGTAGAATATTTGCTACTTTGTTAGTTACTCTAGATTCCTCTTGTTTTTATGTTGAACATGAATCTGTTAGGTGTGGTTCCGAGGTTCCTCGTATGGTTTATCAATACACATAGTTACACGTTCATGGCTCAAGGATGGCTCAAGTATGGGCAGAAGCAGTTTGTGGTTGCTTCTAGAAGATACCTGAAGGAGCCACGTCATGAAGGGATAACAATTAAGGATGGCGACACTCTCTTTGCACATGGGAGTTTGTTAGAAGGCACATGTGGGAGCTGGTGTATAAAGAGAGCCTTTCCGTTATCAAGTTGTTTGATCAATATTGTGAGTAGAGTAGAGAGATTCTTGCCAGATATCTCTCATAGCTTTGTAATCTTGGGTTTCTATGAATAAAGGGTATTATTCATTAGAGATTTGACAAGTTTACAGAGTTTGGGATACTAAACCTTATCAGAATCACTTTGATTATTATTTCTCCGAGTAAGCAGTGTTTGCAACAGGGAATAGTGGTGTTGGATACCAATTCTCTACTCATGCAGGATTGGATCCTTGACCATGTTTGTTTATAGCTGATTCACCTCAATCTTTGAGTGCAATGGATGTTATGAAAATCTCTGCTTTGCCATTTTAGTTGTTGAGCCGGGCAAAACCCAGAAGAGAGACGATTATGATCACAATGAAAAGCCAAGTTTTATATTAGCTGTTTTCATTAGACATGCACATAGGCTCATTTTGTCTTGGTTTTAGCTGGCGTTTGTCCCTCATTTCAGAGACACCTTAGAATGGCCTCATTTCAGTGCAGGGAACTCTATATATAGGATTTCTATTTCGTCTCAAGTTTTCTGTGATATATGAACGTGTGATGAGAAAATCACAAAGAACTGTGTGACTTGGATAATGCGGCATTACTGACTAATTTAGTATTGAGTGGCATAGTACATGCTGAGTACTTTTTGATTTGGACGCCCAAGCCATAACAGAGTTTTACTTACATCTGCTGGTATATTTATCATGTATGTAACTTCATGAAGCTATGGCAATCGAATTGAGATCCTTCTGTTTTTCATTATCTTGTATCAAGCTCACAGTACCATTATAACCACAAAACATTTAATACATGGAACTGCTCTGTTTGTACTGTACAGGCGTCTCTTTGTTTGTGAAAGGTTAGAGGTCAAGTAAAAAAAAAGGCAATTATTGCGGAACAAGAGGGTTTCTGCTACTGGTTCACTAACCAACCAGGTTTTATCAGAACGTCTCGCTTGAAGTCACGGCCCGTGACCGACTTTGATCCACCCAGGCGTCGGTAACACTAGTAAAAACAATAAGAAGGACGCAAGTATCCTCAGAGAATATAACCCATGCAAGAAAAATATACTAAATCATTTTATGAATTTGGATTTAGCAGAAAACAGAATTATATGCTCATGAAAAAGTAGAGGACATGCATTGATTGCTTTTGAAACAAGAGATATCGTAAGCAGGGGACTAACCTTGTAACAGACAATGGTATCATCAGGATACATCGCAAATAGCTTAGTTCCTAGGCGGGCAAAGCAGGAATCACAGAGGCTCTCATCATTTATCTGCACGTGACGTGATCTTTCTTCTAATCTTGCTAACCTTGAGTCTACATCCAATGCTCGAGAGATATTGTGTACGATCTGCAACAATTGACTTAAGAGCATTCAGACACTCAAGCTACACCCACGCCACATACATATTGCAGGAACTCATAACACAGTAACATATTTTGATAAGTTTATCAGTAATGATCTTCCTTAGCATTTAACTGTACATATTACTGTTACCCATTGCACATTTGACAACTTAAAATACTCCTCCTCCACCCCTTTCCTTTCAAAACTGTAAAATAGATGGATTTGTAGGGATTGTGATTTTTTACTTGGCCTTGGCGATGATGATGAACCCTAGCCCTCATCATCCTCAAAATTGTATCTGACGCCAGCTTTAAGGGCATATCAGGAGACAATTTCTGCAAATAAAACATGATATCAGCTCTAGCATCAAACAACAAGCAAATGAAAAAGCTGTAGTAGGATTATAAGCAACATCAGCATCTTTTTAACATATGAAGGTCTGGGATTTCTTACTTCCAAAACTTGCAAAGGATCAAGTGATTCCCCGTGGTTGTGGAGAAGACGAACAGCAGCCTTGAACATAGGCTCTTTACCATCTTGAGGATCCAGGTACATATCAAGTAACCTAAGATAAACTTTGTGTTAAAGAGATTTGACAATGAAAAATGAAAACTGTGTGATGGCTTTCACAAATTAAGGTAAAGAACCTACTGCATAAAAGCATCTGGTCTTCCAATCTCTACACAATATTGCTCTGCAGCTGCACAATCCTCAAGCTTCCTGGCCCCCAGCACAGAAAATCTTGTTAATAACATTCAAATTCACCATAAAACTTTGTTCTCTATCACTTCATATCACTCTATTAGTGTGAACTTACAGAGCAAGAATTTGGAGGACCAATGTCTCCTGCCCTATTCTTCGATATAGGATGGCCTATCAAAAGAAATTTATATTCATGTCAAATGGGTAAAACGACACGAGATCAGTTGTTTTGACCGTAGATAGTTTTTAGCGTCATAGGTGCTCATACACAACTAAGTGGCACTTTAGAACCGTTCATAAATCGAAGGAAAATTTTTTGACCTACAAACCTTTTCCAACCACAGTTCCGATCCTTCAATCAAATCCAAGATTTCTTCCGAATCATATAGATCTGAAGATTGCAAAAAGGTCTGTAATCTTTCCCGTACATCACTTCCAAACAAAGAAATCCTTTCAACGTTACAATCATGTGCCTCTGTGCCTGCACCATCAGCTTCTTGGATACTACTTTGAACTTCAACACACTCGAGAGCTGATTTGGCAAGTGAGAGAGCATACGATGTATGCAGCTGTGGGTCACTGTAGTCTCTTTCTTCAATCAACCATTGGAGGTACCTGGCCAGTATATATAAATTCAGCAAGAAAAAAGTTTTAAAACTTTCCCAACTCCGCTACAAAAAAAACTCTGGTGGACCTTCCTCTTACTACTTACTATGAAGATTTTACTAAAACTCAACTCGATGAAATTTATTTATGCTGTACGTAACTATACCTTTGAATGATTTCAACCTTTTTGGGATCAATAGCTTGGATCACTTGTTCTGCAATAAGATAAAGAAACACAGACCCTCACATCAATAAATTTTGTTAGTCTATTATACACCATTATACATCTCCTGTCACTCAATAACCCAAAGCAAATCTAAAAAATCTGAATACTATAAGTTTTTTACAGCAATGATGGAACACAGAGGCGTATTATAATCCTAGTCATGACAATAACAAGGTATAGCAGCACACTAGAGATATGACAAATATATGGACGAACCAAATTATGTTACCCTGAACCTAAAGCAGCCTTGGGAATTCTTGCACTACTTGAACTACGCCACTATTCATCAATGCAAGTCCAGAATAGATCAAAATTGCCTAAGACACAGTTGGCAAAATGTTTCTAAAAAGAAGGATAAGAGATCAACATCTGACTCACAGTCAAACACAAATGTCCTTTAAACCCTGATTCCCACCTGGCGAAAGTTCTTCTGTCCTTTTCTCTGACGTCAAGACTTGGATAGCAAACAATGGGTTTATGTCTGAAATCTACAAGATGATACATCCACAGTCATCAATTATATTCACAAGATGCAAATATTTAATGAAGAAAGTCACAACAACTTGGGGTTGTAGCATATGTAAGTCATACCCAACTAAGATGCTGCAATGCCAGTTCTGGATCACAGGGTTCTTCAAGAATTCTTGCTGCTTCTGCGGCAGCAGCCTCTTTCCCAGATAGCCTAATGAGCTCGTTGTCGTGTAAATAGGGCACCAAGTCATCTGAGTCTTGCCATAGACCAGATGAATAATTCTTCGTAAAGAGACGCCAAATAGCAAGAGCCTTCGCACTCATCCCCTTACTTGCATATAGGAATGCAAGTGTCCGTAAGTGTCCAGATTCATTTAGAAGAGTCTCCAACTCCTCCTGCACGGCCCATGCAAGTTGTAAAGTCATCACTTAAGCAACACTATGACAACAAGCTCTCTGTTTTTCAATGCATTGTAACTCTAAGGATCCAAAAAATTATAATGTCCTCATGGTACATTTACAGGAATCCTAGAGTACTACAGTTATTATTTTCCAGTTAACAGCATTTCAGAGTTACTTTGGAGACTTTGCTCAAGGAAGTCAAAACTATAGCATCCTAAGATGGTTGTCACTGATCCTTTCCCTTTTAACCACAGTAGTTTACTAAACTGACCCTCAGCCAGACAACTGCAAAACTGGTACAAGTACAATGCATAAAACAACGCATCTAATCTACTAGTCACTGAAAACTTGATTTCTTCATATTTTTAACCAACCAATAGCTGTCTTATTCATAGTTCTGTCAAAAAACTGATTTGCTAGATCCATATTCCAGGTTTCTTACATCTTTTAGTTGTTAGTTTGTGGTGCCACCTATCGAGTTGATGCAATGTAAATATGACGTGCGATAATTCACTAAAAACACATACCACAACACAGTTATTATCGGAAGATGCAAGATTCTCCATATCTTCAACACGGTTTAATGCTCTGTACAGAAGCATTAGAAGCGTGTCTATTCCCTCCCTGACTCCCTGACTGGCGTCCTTCTCGCGTGATGCCTCGAGATACCTTTCACAATGGTAACATTACCTTGTTATTTGCCAATTTACACCTCAGAGAACAGGTTATTAGTCAATTTACATTTCACATCTCAGTGAACAGAGATATACTTCGAAAGCTGTAGAGGAAAACAAACTACATAAAAAAAAACAATTGTATCACCTGGTAATGTTTTTAATTGCCGACTCCAGTAAATCAGCTCTACCAGGGGGATTTGAGAAAAACTCTTCATCAACCGGAGTGTCCATGCCTGCCTTTCTTAGAAAAATGGCTCTCTGAATCGCCATCAACCCATTATCTACAACATCTTCGAAAGGTGCAGGGGGAGGATGCAGTCCCCAGTATCTGTTTCTTGGAACCTGAAAGCAGGTAAGAATTTTAGTGAAGCAGAGAGTAATTGCACAAAGCTTGAAACATCATATTTCAGGTTATCCACAAGTTAGGCAATGCTTTAGTCAGGAAGATAATGGACTGTGATTGATTAAGCAGCCAACTGTAGAAACAAGTTAGAGAAAATCATAGAATACCAGCTGCCAGGAAAGAAAAATGTACCAATAAAGACCAGCGATTAGGATCCCGCATAATAAATGGAAAAACTTCAGAAGGTTCCATTTTTTCAGACTTTAAAAATTGATTCACTGCTTCCTCAAAGCGCAGATCAAAAAGCAGTAGATACCCTATTTGAGCATGAAGAAACGAAAGCATTTCTTTCGAAATTTCCCCCTGTGAGTCAAGCTCCTCCACCAGGGAGATGGCTTCTCTGTATCTCTTTTTCCTCAAGAGGTCTTTAATCTGTTCTTCATAAGGCACTCTCCGATAGAACATAAGCTGAAACATCACAATGAAAGAGTCGACAGAATATTCGTCAACAAATTGTACTTGAGAGAAATGAAGAAAAAGTACCTTTGACAAGGTAGTAACAGCCAAAAGGTTTCCGTCTCCTGCCTCATCTGCAGCCAAAAGTGAAGGACCATATCCTTCAGGACCAAAACTAACAGACTGAACACAAGCACCCGACTTCTTCTGATGTATTTCCATTTTTCCATCTCCAACAGTCACCAAATAGAAAGACAATTCACCAACAGAATCAGGCCTCCTCCGAAACACAAGGCTCCCTCCAATAGGCTGACCATTAGTGTCCACAACAACTCCAACATTATCCACAAGCAACAACACCTTCCACTCTTTACATAACAATTTAAGCAGCGGCGGACCAGAGACATCAGGCAATGCGAATATCACCCCACTCTGACCCGTAACACACGAGATCAAACTATACCCTTTAACAGTTCCGGCAATAACATAATCATCAAGCCAAACCAAAGTTCTAATCCCACCAATTCCAAGAATCTCTTTCAATACAACAAAGGAAACACTCGTACCATCTTTATCATCATCATCATCACACTGAAGTTCAATCAGCAACAATCTCTCACTAATAGCAACAGCAAAAACATACTGACCTTGATGGACTCTATAACCCCTACCTTTAATGTCATTCACTCGATTACCACCACCACCAAGCATCTGAAGAAACTTCTTACTCGAGCTAGAATCAGCTAAACTCTCAGAAGGTAACAAATCAGTACTCACTCCTCCTCTCACTCTCCTAGCAACTACATCAATCCCTTTCAATAAACCACCTAATCTCTTAACAGGTAAAGAAAGAAGTGAATCCACTAAGAACAAGTAGCCATTACAGAGAGCTAGAACTTTCCCTCTTTCATGACCAAGCACAAAGACAGACTCGATAGGAGAAGGGTTTAGCGAAACACTACCGAGACGAGAGACGATGTTAGTACAAGTGTCGATAGAGAGGAGAATAAGAGATCCAGAGGAAGTTCCGATGTAAACTAGGGTTTGGAAATCGGAGTGAGGGGAGAGAGATATGGCTCGGATCTTATCGTCGTTGCCGAGATCGAAACGAGCAGTGAGCTCTAAAACGGAACGAGATTTGGCCATGGATTAGACCTAGACCAGGTATGTGAAGACAATGGGAGTTACCGGATTTGAGCAGAAGAGAAAAATGACAGATTGAAACTCCGGTGATCAGTTTGGTCTTTTATCACCGGAGAGTCATCTTGACTTGACAACGTTAAAGTTATAAATTAATAATGTTATGATTCTTATTTTAAAGGGAGAATTAGCTGAATAATAGGATTTAGGGAAAAAATTAAGTATGTAACATCACGTGATTGATATTTAGGTATGTAACTGTGAGAATCAATTGTATGACGATTTTGATATGAAGGAAAAAGAGTTAATATGGAAATAAGAATCAATCACATATTAAATATGATAATTACCATTAAATGTAATAATTATTGATGATTAAAAACAAAATCTTTAAAAATATTATATAAAAAATAAAAATTCATAAAAATCTTTTCTTGATCTTCTCTTAATTTTATAAAGATGAAAAAAGAATCATATGTTGTAAAAATAATTAGCTATTTTCGAAATTACATATTCAATTGATCTCAGAATATAGTCAACTACATCACATTATTTGTAACTGTTTAAAACATAGTTAACTATTTTTAAATTGGTTTTCATAAAAATTACCAATTTTAAAATATAGGTAACTATGTTTATGGCATAGTTAACTACTCTAATGATTTCATGACATATAAAACATTACAGTATAAATATGTAGTCTATTATATACCAATATTATAATATATCGATATAAATACATAGTCCACTATATAAGCGATAGTTCACTATATAACATAGTTCACTATATAACACTGTATAAACGTTAGCTAACTATTCAAATAAAAATATAGTTCACTATATAAACACTACAATAGTCAATTTATCAATATAGTTCACTAGTTATGTATGAATAGTTAACTATCATATTATATATGGTCATCAAAATAGTTTAGTATAAAAATGTTGCATAGATATAAATATATAGTTAGCTATATTAATTAATTATATTTAACAAATTATAGAATTTAAACACTGTAACAATCACATCAAACATATAAACTAATTTTAAGATTAACGATCCAAATGATCTATGGAAAAAAAAGAAAAAAAAAAGAAAAAAAAATGGAGAAGAAGATGGACAATGGAGGAAAAGGAGGAGATGGAAAAGAAGATGGACAATAGAGGAAAAGAATGAGACAATGACGTGAAAAAAAAAATGAGGAGATGGAGAAGAAAAAGAAGAACATGAAGGAGAAAGAGGAGGAGATAGAGAAGAACGTCAAATAGAAAAAGAGGCTAAGGGGAAAAAAAGATTAGGGTAAATGTTTTTAAATCTATTGATTTCCTTTTTTGGTTTTTAATTTTTTAATTTTTGAGATTATTATGCTTTAAATCAAAAAGGGTATTATAGACTTTTTATGTGATCGGTATGTTATACACCTAATTTTTTTTTAGGTCACGTTAGATACTTAATTTTTGCCCAAAATCCTATTATTGATGCTAATTTCCCTATTTTAAATACCGATTAAATTAGTATCAGTTTGTAAATAAATTTTCGAATTCATATTTTTGTAAACAAATATTTTTTTAAAAATCAAAAATTAAGATGAAAATGTATGTCAAAAAAATTATTAAAAAATTTCAATTGTTTATATATTTATTTTATGTTAATAAATCAATAATCTCAACAGTCATAATAAAATGGATGTCAATTATCTATGTAAATAGAAATAATTTATATATATTCTAAAGATTAGATTTAGAAAGAAAAAAAATATAGTTATAATTTTTAACGATAAAACAACGAAATAATAATAATATGTAAAATATACATATGGCTTTTTTTTCCTGGTTTCCAAATTTTAAAGAGCATGATCTGTTCTCATTGAGTTCAGATTCATAGATGAATTAGCTTTGGTTTAGAGAAAACAGGGCAACATTTTTCTTTCAACGTTCTAAGGATGCTGATCCAAGATTCTTGGAGGTGATAATAAGCAGAACAGCACAGCATCAAACTCCGTTTTCAAAAAAAAGATTAGTCAGTGATTGGTTACAAAAAACGATGAACCTGAGGCAGAACGACCTTAAAAAAAGTACAATTCATTTTCTGTACATTTTACAAACCAAATAACAGATAACTCTAAAACTGACCATCAATCTATTTTGTTCTTATTATGCATATGCACTATGATTTTAGTGAATATCTAGTTGTCTGGTGTTAATATGGTCCTTTTTCTTTTAAAATTCTTGGAAGTAAACTTACTAAAGAATCAGAAATACTTATGTTAGTTGCTATTAAGTTAAAAACAAAAAAAGCTCCTCCTTCTCTCTAAATTTTTTCAGATCTTGGTTCGATGACAGTTTCGGTGGCTTCGTTAGCACCGGAGCTGTATTGTCTAGTCTTTATTTATGCTTTTCTTTTGTCTCTTAGCATTTGTTTTTGCTTGGGTTGTGACTTTCAGATCTGATCTTTTCAGATCTACTTTCTAGATCTGGAAATTTTGATTAGATTTGGGTCCCAATCATATCTGTGCTTTTAGATCCGGTTGTTTTGAGGTGGTTCATGGTCATATTCTAGGTTTGTCAACAGCTGCAGTCTCTCTTTTTCTCATCGTGGTTTTCTTTGCTTCCTCTCCAGTTCGATCTTGCTCCTTCTCGATCTGTCGAGATTGAGGTTACCTAGGTTGGATCGTAGGCGTTCTTGGTCTATACAATACAGATCTGATCGAGATCTGGTTCTTTCTTGTTGGTTTCTATCTAGGCGATTAAAGTCTTTCATCGACGACGCCGCATCCAGAAGAAAGTTTAGAAGAACTTATTCGTCTTGCTGGGTTATGAAGCTAAGGAATTCTAAATTTGTGAGGTATATCTGATACACTATAGGAGGTCTCGGTATTTTGGTGGTCGTGCCAACATCCTTGTCAAAGATTATCCAAGAGTTGTGAGAAATTGTAGTTTGTTGTTTCTCTTGATTTGTGATCTTGTATTTTTAGTTATTTGCTTTGGTCCATTCTAGTGTTTTTGGTTTGGGTGTATGTTCTTCGGTTTTTACTCTGCTCTCCTTGTTTGGACGTCGCTCCCCTTGTTTGGGCTCTACTTGTAATCTCGGTTTGATATCAATATAAAATCCATTAGACGGCAAAAAAAAAAACTTACTAAAGAATCAATCAAAACAACTATACAGCTCAAAACTAAAACAATGCAACAATAGTCTAGAGTGAAAACAACAACGATGATACAGGTGAAGAATAGTTTTCAGTTTGTTCTTTTTTTTCTAATGAGTTTTCAATTAGTTATGCACCATGATTTATCTACTAAAGATTGAAACTATGACGATTGGTTTGGCCTTAATCGGTAAAATCAATGAGTCAAACATATTGAGTTCCCATTTTGTCTTTACAACATTGCAATCTCCTTTGCGATCGTCAAATGAAAACGTTGTCCAAGACTCCAAATTATACTTTAACCCCAAATACCGAATGTTCATGAATGCAACTAGTTTGGAGTAGTCATTTAAAAACTTTTAAGCAAACAAAAAACAAAATTATTTCCGAAAATCGTGATACTAAGAAAATCAAATAAACCCTAAAATTTGTGAAAACGTATTTGTTGAGCTAAAAAAAACACATTTAGTTTGAACTTGTGAATTTGTTTGTTTTCAAATTTGGATGCGAATATGCGATAGAATTATTAATTCTGATGATGGTAATAAAAATAAAAAAATACTACGAAGCAAAAATAATAGATAGACCATGTACTAGTATCCTCTGGAAGAAACAAGCTTGTATATTTGCGTGATCCTCACAACAGAGACACGTGGCGTTCTAAATCGCCAGAACCACCACCACCACCATCTTCTTCTTCGTTGCAACAAAAAACAAAAACCGCGCTAAAATCCCACTGAGAAATTTTTTGGATGGGAAGGCTTCGTTGAAGAAGCTTTACGATGCGTAGCCTCACTCTGGGTCTACCCAGATCCTCTTCTCTTCCATTCACCTGTAACTTCCGTTTCTCTCCTCCTTCTTCTTCTTCCTCCTTCAGATTCTGTAAACGATTCCATTTCCTAAAACCATGTTCTTCCCTCAAACAAACGAAGAAGAAGCAACAGTCTCTCAAACCACCTTCTCCTCCGTCTTCTCGGTGGTTCTTCAATCCCAAATCCAACGACGAGGATGATGATGATACTAAGACCCAAATCGATGAAGATATCGGATCTGATGGTGATGCTGCTATTAAGGGTACAATTCTCGCTGGAGTTTTGTTGATTGGTACTGTTGGTGGATTCGCTGGCTTTGGATATGTTTACAGAGATCAAATCAATACGTTTCTTACTCAATTCTCAACTTTAATCGAAGGTTCCGATTCTATGACTTTAGATAGTGATGCATTTAGGATAGTCTTGACCAAGTTTTGTGTTATCTAATTCAGGTTATGGTCCAGCTGGTTATGCGTTGTTCATTGCGGTTTATGCTGGTCTTGAGGCAAGCTTTTTTTGCTCTATGTGACTTTATCTTAAGCCTCCCTTTGATTGTCGTTGAGATTTTGTATACTTTTTGTGGATTGAATTCTATGTTAGATACTAGCTATTCCAGCTCTACCATTGACGATGTCGGCTGGTCTTCTCTTTGGTTCACTCGTTGGTACAATTATAGTTTCTATCAGTGGAACAGTAAGTTAGTCTCGTTGGCGTTTTTCTTGTTCATGTATGTTTTGGTTGTCTAATTTTGTTTCTTACTTGTGTTATAGATGGCTGCTAGTGTTGCTTTTCTAATTGCTAGATACTTTGCTCGAGAGCGTATTCTTAAGTTAGTTGAAGGCAACAAGAAGTTTCTCGCTATTGATAAAGCGATTGGTGAAAATGGGTTTAGGGTTGTTACTCTCTTACGGCTAAGCCCTTTGCTTCCTTTCTCTCTTGGCAATTACCTGTATGGGTTGACATCTGTGAAGTTTGTGCCTTATGTATTTGGAAGGTTTGTGTCACTGCAACTTCTTATATGTTTTCCCTATGATATCAACTGTAAAAGCTTGGTACTTGTGCTGTGGTTACTTAAGAATCCAATATGTTCTCTTAATGTTGTTTACTCTGAAGCAACTAATTCAATTTGTTTTGCATTTGAAAACATGAGTTCAGCTTGATAAGGTGAACTTTGAGTTTACATACTCATTTCATACTGTTTTTTGCAGCTGGTTGGGTATGCTTCCAGGGTCTTGGGCTTATGTCAGCGCTGGGGCTTTTGGACGAGCAATCATTGTGAGTTGTCTTTTAAGCTAATAATATGTGTATCCCTCCAATTTGACTAAAAATGAACTGCAGAAGAACATGTCTTTATTCTCATGTCAAGTGTAAGGGTATATTAGGATCCACCGAGCTTTTTCGTTTACTGGGTGTACAATAGGTCCACATTGATCAGCACTAGCCTATGGTAGAATTACCATTGAAAGCTAGCTTAGAAAGGTAGGGCGTTTGGCGGTTTATAGATCATCAAGCTGATACCGAATGAAAGACAAATACTCAACATGCAGAATAGTGAGAAGACTAGTCGTTACTTATGCAAGTTAGCTTGAGTTGAATAAATTGTGTGTCTGATGGTTCAGTTGAGACCTGTGTTGTGTGACATTCATACTTTGTGATTCTGGCAAGCATCCCAATCATCAAATGGCAATGTTCTATCTATGTTGTTTCAGCAAGAAGAATCTAATGTTGGCTTACCTGGGGGAAACGGTCAGCTTTTAACGCTCGGGGCGGGTCTTTTGGTTACTGCATTGGCTGCAACATACGTGACACGCCTTGCAAAGGTAACTCATACTTTGGTTGATCTTTTTCTCTGGTATGCCTTATCTGTGCCTCCCACTTACCAGTAAGCATAGCGCAAACACTTGTAAATGTCAAACAACTTGGCTCTAAGCTTTGTAGCATAAACACACAAAAGTCCTATAATCTGATCCCCATTTTTTGGTTGCAGGATGCAATAAAGGATATTGATGATGAGTAGAGAGATGCAAACTATGAGAAAGAATTGAGCCTGTGAATGATTTGTACCCATCGGATAAAGGTTTAGCACTCTAGGATATGTAAAACCTTTCAACGGATAACCATGTATCAAAGTTGAATGTTATCTAGGATCACAACAATACTGCTCAATTATTGTTCATAGTTGGTATATAACTTGATTATTTTTGGTTCTAAAAAAACTGTAAACTGCAGCAAGTGATTTAAAATGCTTCTAAAGACAAATAGATGCATTTAACTGAGCCTCAGAAAATGAAAGTACTCAGAGTGCGTTTGCAACTCAGACCAAAACGTATTTGAAGATGGGAGCATTCCCAAAACAAAAACATTAAAAACAAAAGTTTCGAGAGATTTTATTTGTCAAAAGAATATCCGAACTGAAACACTTGATGTCGCAACCATTGATTCACTCACTACTAAGCAGTAGATTCCTTCAAATAGGCGATGAGATCAGCACGGTCTTGCGGCTTCTTTAGTCCAGGGAAAACCATCTTCGTCCCCGGTATGTACTGCATCATCACAACACCAAAATCAAAATCCATCAATCAATCTCAATGTTATTCACAACAAAACAATCCAAGCTCACTGAGATTGATAAGGAATCATACAAAACCAATCCATAAGCAAAAAGAGAGTTACCTTCTTGGGGTTGAGCAAGTAATCATACAAGGTCTTCTCTTCCCAATCAACAGCTTTGTTCTTGTTAGCAGCAGAGTAAGAGTAACCAGCAGTTGTACCAGATTGTCTTCCAAAGAGACCGTTTAGATTTGGTCCTATTTACCATTTTTCACATAAACCATTAAGCTTCGAGAATCATGATCAGAATCACGCAACTAGCAAGATCCATAAAACTACCAAATTAAGATCCACCACAGGTCAAGATGATCCGATCTATGATCATTTCAAAATTAAGGATTCGCGAACAAAATTTTCGAAATCTGATCTATAATCTAAAACAGGAACAACTAAATCGGGTTCGAGAAGATGAGAGATGGACCTTGTTTGTGACCGGCGCCTTTGTCGACGGTGTGACACTGAGCACACTTAGTCCTGAAGATCTTCTCACCGGCCTTGGAGTTTCCTGGTGGTGCTTCATCAAACGACGCCATTTTTCGCTGGAGAAGACGAACACGAACCAACAAAGAGAAATTGAAGACGCAACTCTCAGATTCTTAGGGTTTCTGTGGTACACACACGACAATTCTCTCTTAAAACAATCATTGATAATGGGCCCAACACTTTATGGGCTCTTAATGGGCTCAATTTTGCTTGAAAAATCAAACTGGGACTTTTGTTACTGTCTTGAGTTGTCCAGCTTGGATGTTATGCGGTTCTGCAAAGAAGATATGATGATGTGTGCTCATGTGGGTAAAATTGATGTTATTTGGAAACGACCATTCGATCCTGGTACAGTTAAGTTCTTGTGGGATTGTGGTAGAGTAAAGACGTAACAAGTTAAATCGAGATAAAGAAATTTATGTCTTTCCTACGATGAAAACAGAAACGAGTAAGAAATAACAAAGAAAAAAAGCTAAAAGAGTTGTCCTATGAACCTAGAGAAGAAGTTCTTTGGAGGATGGAATAGTGATGAGAATCAATCGGCTTAACCAGTTCCTAAACTAGTGAGAACGTGCACAAAACCGTTCGTAATGAAGTAGTTACTTTTTAGTTTTGTTATTGGCGAATATCTTCATATATTATATTTCCATATTTGTATAAGATAATATTGTGTAATCTATATTAAATCTTTGTAGTCTTATATATATGCATTTTTGGCTTGTAAATAAAATCATCTTCCGCTAAACTCTTTGACATGACATCATGAGCTAGGTTTTCTAGATTTTGATTTCATTCACGCGGTGGCTCAAATCTTTTCTTTGTTTTTTATGTTTGGCTAGGATTTCGTTCATCTAGTCGTTTGTGTATTTTTTGGTGTTCTATCATTCACAAATCACGCACGATGGGTGATGATATAAGTGGTGTTCACGGTTCGACAGACAAATCCTCGACCGTTTCTAGTGGTGTTCACGATTCGACAGGCAAATTCTCGATCGTTTTTAGTGGTGTGAAAGAGAATAGTGGTATGTACGGTTCGACAGGCAAATCCTCGACCGTTTCTGCTGGTATCAATGTGTTTTCGATGGTAGTTCAAAAGGAACGACATCAACGTGTGGCTGCTAATTATGGATCTCGTCCTGAAGCAGTTAGGTTTTCTATTCAGGCACAATCTGCAGGTCCTGAAGCAGTTCGGGTCGCTGTGCAAGCACAGCCCGTACCTCAGAGTATAACTCGATCTCGTAGGGTGGTGCCTTGCACTTATTGTGGTCGTAAGGGTCATATAGGTCGTGATTGTTATTAATTACATGGTTTCCCAAAAATAAAGAATGAAGATGGTGCTGCCTGGAGTACTTCATCTGGTCGTGGTACTTCGAATGGCAATAATGGTAGTTGTGGTGGTGCATGGAGTACATCAAATAGACGTGGTACAGGAGGTAGAGGAAGTGCTAATACATCTTCCTTTCATGTTAATCCTGCTGGTGGTGCCCACATTTTTTCCAACGAAGATTGGCAAGGACTTACGTTGAGTAAGGACCAATGGACAAGTCTGGTTCAGCTTCTGTTTGTACCAAAACCAACTGGTTCAGATCGTTTGTCTGGTTTGGTTATTGATAGAGGTGCTTCACATCATCTTACGGGGAGATTGAAATTATTGTTTGATGTTTTTCACATTCCACCGTGTCCAATTGAGCTTCCTAATGTTGGTGTGATCATGGCTACACAGTGTGGCAAACTTAATCTCGGTGGCTTCGTCATGGTTTCTTCTCTTCACTTTGTTCCTCAATTGACAAATACTTTACTCTCTGTGTCTAAACTGCTTCGAGAGAAACCGTGTATTGCTGTGTTTACTGATAAGTTTTCTTATCTACAGGACCGTACAACGAGGATCTTGATGGAGCGGGTGAAGAATGTGATGGGATCTACTATTTCTGTGAAGTTTTTCGTGTGAAAGCAAATCTTGCAAGTTATGTTCGTGGTCAAAAGTTATGGCATATACGTCTTGGTCATCCCTCAAATTCGGTGCTTTCTAATCTATCAGGTGTTATTGAGTTAGGAGATGTTAGTCAAGAAGTAAGTGGTCCCTGTGATATTTGTGTTCGGGCGAAACACCCACGTTGTTCTTTCATTGATAGTGACAATAAAGCTGAAGCAGTTTTTGATCTGATTCATTGTGATGTTTGGGGTCCATACAACACAACAGCAACTTGTGCAGATCGGTATTTTTTTACGATAGTGGATGATTGTTCTCGTGCAGTTTGGGTATTTCTCATGCGCTTTAAAAGTGAAGTCGCAACACGCTTGAACGATTTTTGTGCTATGGTGGAGCGACAATTCGACACTAGGGTACGTTCGTTCGAAGTGATAATGGACCAGAGTTCATGTGTCTGAAGTCGTATTTTGCCTCTCAAGGTATTCAACATCAAACTTCGTGTGTTAATACACCACAACAAAATGGTCGTGTGGAAAGGAAACATAGACATATGTAAAATGTGGCTCGTTCTTTACGGTTTCAAGCGTCACTACAGATTGAACTTTGGGGAGATTGTGTTCTTACGGCTAGCTATTTGATTAATCGAACTCCATCATCGATTCTAGCTGGTAAGACTCCATATGATGTTTTGTTTGGGAAACCAGCTTTATACAAGCATATTCGTATCTTTGGATCGTTCTGTTACGCTCACAAAGGTACACGACCTCGTGGTAAGTTTGATGAGCGAGCTACCCTGTGTGTTTTTATTGGATATCCACAAAATCAAAAGGGTTGGACAGTATATGATGGGAAGAACAAAGAGTATTTTGTCTCTCGCGATGTTGTGTTTAACAAGGATGTATTTCCTTTTGCGGATGAGTCTCTTATGTCAGAGAATTCAACATCAAAGAATAAACCTTTCTTTGATGATAATGATGAGGTACATGTTGTGGTTCCAGCTGGTTCAAATAATGATATTTGTGCAAGGGGGAGTTTGAATTTTGAGTTACCAGACCATGTGAAATTGGGGAGTGATTCACCGATGGAATCTGTACCACTTGCTCAGCCAATTTCTGCGACTGAGACAGTTTTTGTCCTAATTCAGGTTACAGTTTTGGGTCGTGGTCACCGTGATAAAAAGCAGTCAGTTCTTCTTGCACCTTATGTTACATATTCGACATCGTGCACACCTGATCTATCACACTCACACTCTTTGCTCCAATCTCCTCACGGTCCTTCTGGTACTCCTTATCCTCTAGCTAACTATGTTTCTAGCAAACGCTTCTCTAACAGCTTTAAGGGTTTTCTCGCAAAGATCACAGCGACACGTGAACCACAATCATTCCAAGAAGCTATGCAATATGAAGAATGGCGTCAAGCAATGGCTGCTGAAATTCGAGCACTTGAGGATAATGGAACTTGCGATCTTGTAGATTTACCTTCTACTAAGAAAGCGATCGGGAGTAAATGGGTGTTTACAATCAAGTATAATGCTGATGGATCTATTGAGTGTTACAAAGCTCGTCTAGTGGTTCTTGGAAATCGACAAACCGAAGGTATTGATTACGATGAAACCTTTGCTCCAGTTTCTAAGATGACAACAGTTCGATGCTTCTTAAAAGTTGCTGCAGTCCGGAAATGGGAACTACATCAGATGAATGTTCACAATGCGTTTTTACATGGTAGTTTAACTAAAGAAGTGTATATGCGTCCTCCACCGGGCTTCACTAAGTCTACTTCCAAAGTATGTCGCCTTCCAAGTCGTTATATGGTCTGAAGCAGGCTCCTCGTTGTTGGTTTTCTACACTTCATGGCGCACTGCTTCAGTATGGGTTTACTCAATCTGTCTCAGATCCAGCCTTATTCTCTTTGGTTCATAATGGCATTGAACTATGTGTTATGGTATACGTTGATGATCTTGTGATTGGTGGTAATCATCCATCAACAAATAGTGAGTTCAAGGATTATATCAAGAGTTGCTTTCATATGAAAGATTTGGGTTCGATCTGATACTTCTTGGGAATCGAAATTGCTAGGAATACTGAGGGTATTTTTCTATGTCAACGAAAGTATTGTTTGGATATTATTTTATAGTGTGGACTTCTTGGTGCTCGTCCGGTTCATACTCATATGGTGCAAATCATGATCTTGCATCTGCTTCAGATGAGTATTACTCTAATCCGGAGCAGTATAGACGCATAGTTGGAAAACTTATTTATCTTTCTCTCACTAGGCATGAGCTTTCTTATAGTGTTCATACCTTGTCCCAATTTATGCAGAGACCACATACGTCTCAGTGGGAAGCGGCATTGAGGGTTGTTTGTTATCTGAAAAGTGCTCCAGGTCGAGGTCTTATGTTCTCTGCTTCAGGTGACTTACAACTCACTGGTTTTTGTGATTCATATTGGGGTGCGTGTCCGCTTACTCATCGTTCTCTCTCTCAGCATATGTTTTTTTTCTTGGTGACTCTACTCTATGCTGGAAAACGCAGAAACAACAAATTGTTTCACGCTCATCCACCGAAGCAGAGTATCGATCGATGGTTGATGCAACAAGTGAACTTAAATGGTTATGTTGGCTGATGCAGTTCTTTGGTGGACCTCAACCCAAGGCTGTTTCAAACTATTGTTATTGTCAATCAGCATTACAACTCGTGGCTCATCCGGTTATTCGTCAGCGTACAAAGCATATTGAGATCGATTGTCATTTCATACGTGATGCTGCACATGATGGGTTGATTGCTCCAAAGAAGATTTCTATACATGAGCAACCGGCTGATGTACTTACCAAGGCACTTGGACGTGACCAATTTGAAGCTCTTATCGTCAAGTTGGGCATTCGTGATCTTCATGCTCCAACTTGAAGGGGAGTATTGGCGAATATCTTCATATATTATATTTCCATATTTGTATAAGTCAATATTGTGTAATATAAGTTAAATATTTGTAGTCCTATATATATGCTTCTTTGGCTTGTGAATAAAATCATCTTCCGCTAAACTCTTTGACATTTGTATTTAAGAGGCAACAATGGTGAAATGAATATAAAGAGAAAATTGCAGTGGACTAGTATAAAGTACTGAGAACCGAAGAGTTCTTGTGTTTTTCTTTTTGTTATTGATCAACATCGGGACTTATCATGCTACTTTTGAAATATTTTTTTCAAAAAATGTTACTATGAATTGTCAGTTTTAAAAGTAGCATTTTTGCAAATATTTTGGAAAAGTCATATTTAAAAAAAATAGTATCTTAAAACTGGCATTTCTTAAAGACTTCGGTTTCGAGAATTTTTATGTTTCGTTGTCCAGAGGCTTTAAGTAGTGTTGGCGGATCTAGAAATTTTTTTGACGGGAGTCATTATACAACTGAAATATTAATATAGTTTTTAATGAAAATTAATCAAAAAACTCTTTTAAATTTATAAAGAACTGCTGACAAAACATGAAAACATGAAGAATAAAAAAGTAAAACTAGGCAATAGAACAACACATATGAGACTAACGTTAACAAATAAAAACAAATATTCATACGCGATAAGAGATTCCATAGTTTTTAAGTTGTGAATAGGGTCAAATTATAAAATAAGATAAGTTAGTGGGGGTTAGACAAGAAGGTTTACACCAAATAATATAACAAAACTTGATAATATCACTAAACAACTTAGCAACAAAATTATTTTATCAGGGTCATGTGACCCCCATACCTTGTAAGTAGTTTCGCCATTTTGATTTTATAATCTTCCGCATGTTAATAAATTTTTCGCATGACAAAAAAGGAGGTTGACAAAAGATTATAATACTACAAAAAGATGAAGTAAAAATTTACTTTCTTATTTTTTTCCATATAAAATGTTGTTATCAATATTCTTTTCCTTTGCCTAATTAAAACACCCATAAAAAAACTCTAATAAACAGTTGTAATAACTTCTTAATTTTGAAATGACCAATATACAGTATATATGTCGCTTCTTCAAAATTAGTCGGTGCCTAATTAAATCCTAATAAAGCAAATGTACAACTAAGAAATGGTTGCCCATGCCCATCTGAAATATGAACCACATTAATTACATGACGAGACTGGGTTCTTCTCCGTGTGTAGGTTGTGTATGCTAGTTGTGTGTGAACTGTGAACTAAAATTCCATCTTTGTCTCTGCAATAAATAGGAATATTAAACACACAACAAGACAAAAAACAACTTTTTGCACTTTGGTTTTGGCGGTGTGTGTAATACGTGGAACTAGAGAGTCATGGAGATTTTGGTCAAAATTCTTTAAAAAATAAGGACCCGGTTTAGACGGTGCTCATGTCATGCATGACGCAGTTGTACACAAAACGCAAAGAAAGTCTTTGTTGTTTTGTTTTCTTACCCCCACGTGGTTAACTATAGACGATGACGTTTCACGTTTTTCCATCTCAAGTTTAAACCTACTTTTTTCCTGTGTTTTTCACCGCTTTTCTCTTGGAGTGGATGGTAATATTTTTTTAATTAAATGCACAATGATTGAATTTTTTTTTTTGAAAACTAAATGATTGAAATATTTTACAAATTCACCTACCCAATTAAATGATACCGTTGATTATTCAATTGTTGCAAATTACTTGTCATTTTAGGTATTTTCACACAAATTAAAAAAACAATTAAATTTTCTATTTTACCCCTAATTAATACTCCCTCCGTTTTTTATTGTTTGATGTTTTAGAAAAAAAATTGATTTTCTATAGTTTATATGAAATAATAATGATGAATTGTAAACTTCAAAGCATATTCGACCAAAAAAAAAACTTCAAAGCATATTAATTGGTTTTATTAAGTTACTATTGGTTTGAAATTATAAAAAAGTTGTTTAGTGCAAAAACCAAGACAATTATAACCAAATATTAATATGTTTTCTTAATGTGTGAAAACTCTAAAACATCAAACAATAAAAAACGGAGGGAGTACATTATTTTGTTTGATAGAAATAATTATTAAGGTGAAAGTTAATGGTAAAAGATGGAAAAATAGTAATAAATCTGCATTGAAAATACATAACGACAAGTAATATGAAACAAAAAATAAAGGTTAGAATGACAACTAATATGCAACAGAGGGAGTATATTGGGTAAATATCACCATTTTGGCACCTTTTATATTGTAAAAAATGATACAGTGGAAAATTATAAATAAATGACAGTTTTTATTCAATGCTACATAAAATAAATGTATAATATTGTAGCTATATATAGCTACATAAATTAACCGGTAAAATCATCGTTTCAAAATAATTTGATATACAGTAAAATTTCAATAAATTAATAAAATTAAACTATAATTTTTTTATTAATTTAGCGGTAATAATTTATGATAAAAATAAATGGAACGAAAACTTAATTTGGAATTAGAAAATTCTATTAATTTATCGACGTATTAATTTATCGGATATTAATATATAGAAGTTATATATATATATAAACTAATATTATATTATGTGGTTTCGAGTCTGCGAGATTACGGAATTCGGCTCCGAACCTCTTGGTAATTCAAAAATAAAAATAAAAATTATAGTGTAGTTTCAAATAGATTCTTAAATTACTACTAGACACGAACACAACAAGACACAAAAATTAGAACTTGAAACTGATATCCACTTGTGAGGCACATGTCAAATTCATACCACGGGTCATACTTTGACCCGTTGATTTTTTCCATTCAGAGTAAAAAAACTATTATTTAATTAAATTCAACTGGTCAACCTCATATTATAATATTATTTATATTCACCTCGCTGACTTTCTCCCAACTTCAACGTATAAATACTCACCATATCCTCACATTCAAACTCAAAAACAAACAAAAACAGAGAAAAAACCAAAGAAAATGGATTTTAAAGACTCCGGTGGTGAAACTCAATCAAAGTACAAAGGAATCCGTCGTCGGAAATGGGGAAAATGGGTATCGGAGATTCGAGTTCCGGGAACTCGTGACCGTCTCTGGTTAGGCTCATTCTCCACAGCAGAAGGTGCAGCTGTAGCACACGACGTTGCTTTCTACTGTTTACACCAACCAAATTCACTTGAATCTCTCAATTTTCCACACTTGCTTCCTTCTTCCATCGTCTCCAAAACTTCACCGAGATCTATCCAGCAAGCTGCTTCTAATGCCGGAATGGCCATTGACGCCGGAATCGTCCACCGTAACGAGGAGTTTGTTATGTCAAGGAACTCTGTTTACAGCAATGATCATACGACGACATATTGTGAGAGTGGATCAGGTGAACAAGTAATGGAGCCGTTGAATATTTCAGTGTATGATTATCTGGACCGTCACGATCACGTTTGATCTTACTTTTGATTCTAAAGATTATTATTACTTACCCAAAAAAAATGAAGTGTTGTGAGCCTATAGCTAGTAAGCAACCAAAATATTGTGAATATTTATTATTATTTTTTTTTTGTCATCAAAAGATTCATATAAAACTTCACAAAATCCAAACGAATATTTATTATTATCTAAAGAGGTTTTGCTTAATATTTATGTTTCCATTTTGGTCGGGCCTTTTTTTTGTACTAGTGCCGTTTTTAGGCCACGATTGTTCACATAATAATGAACTTATTTTGGCAACAAACGTACAAGAGGTCCACACAGTACCCTATAGTTAAGTCACTGATACTCTCAGTCTCATTTGTAAAGTCTTCGTTTATTGAAAGTGCCTCCTCTTCAATCCATCCATCAAGATTGACCACCAAATTGCTTCTGGAGATCCGTGAAGGATACGGTGGCTGAACCTCTCTGCTTGGCCTGCGGGTGAGACGAATGTTCTCTCCATCCCGTCATGTAAATCACCTACACAGTAATGTCCAATGCCGTGGATTATGCACTTTGTATTAATCTTATACTTTAAAGATTGTGTTCTGCAGGTACAGCCTAACCAGCTATATAATATTTTAGCTATGGATTGTAGCAAAACAACTAGTTTTTCCGCTGCTGAGTTAGTTCTAAAATTATACACACAGACCTGAAAAGTAGCAGGTATAGTGCCGTCCTCTGTGGCGAACATGGACTCATATATGGCTGCTGTGGCAAGAGCAGTTTCGCGATTCAAAATCTGTTTTTGTAATGAAGAAGAATAATTTTGGTTAAGAAAATGTATAACAGTAGTCACAAATTGCGAAAAGTCTAACCGAAGAAGAAGAAGAAACCAACCTTGTTTCTCTGGAGAAGAGCGTTGGTTTCACCCATTGCACGAAGATGTTCTATAAGATCCAGCGCTGAGTAAAAAAAGGCAAATTTAGAAGAACTTCTTGGAATATACACATTTTCGCCAATGATAATTAACAGAAGTAGCTTACCACTCTTGTATTTAACTACGTATTCGTCAACGTCAACACCAGGAAGACTAAAACCCGCCCTGGTCAAGAGATTCCCTGCGTCCCTAACCTGAAGGAAAAGAGAAGCCATGTTCTTTAGCTCAGTACTAGAAATCAACTTGCTGGTTTTGTCATCTACAAATTGCAATCGTCGCCATTTTCAAGCTGGAAAGAAAAACTAAATGAACTTGTTAAGATTCACACAGACCTGTGCCAAAGGCGATAGCCGGGGACTAATGCCTCCTTCGCGCTCCATGTGAGCCAAAGTGCATGCTATTCTCAGCTCCCTAATTAAAAATTACGGATGATAAGAAAGAACATATGGGAGAGGTATTCATTACTAGAGTCTTGATTCAAATGAAAGATGGGACAAACTTTAAGGTTTCGCCGCCAAGAATTGCTGCTAAAAACAGGCCATCCGGCTTCAGCGCGAGTTTACACTGCAATTATTACAATCCCAAACCCAACATATCACTAATTTCGCTCAGAGGACAAACCAATTCACAAAACACTAACAAAAGCAACAAAACGAGAAAACCTGTATCATGGCTCCTGGAAGATCGTTTGTCCAATGAAGCCCCAACGAACTAATGATCAAATCAACCGAACTTCACAGACAACATTATCCAAGATGTTAGTAAGGTACATAACTCTGGTAAGGTATTACAATGTCTTGTTGTGATTACCTCTCTTTAATAGGCAGAAACTCCTCATCACCAACCAAATAAGACATCTCAATAGAGTTATCTTGCGAAACATCTTGAGCATCTCTACATGATTTAATCATATCATATGATGTATCCATCATTGTAAGCTTTTCAATCCCACCTATGCATAATCATCATCATCAATTCAAAATGCAAATAAATCTAAACCAAGACTGTTCAAAAGAGAAATCAAAAACTAACCACGACCACGTAGTAATCGTTTAACAGTACCAAGAGATCCTCCCAAACACAATGCACTTGGAAAACTCTTCTTACAATCCTTTTAGGAAATGAACAAAAAACAAGATCACTAAAAAATACTGAAAATGGTAAATGAAATATGAGATTAAGTCACCTCTAAGCGATCAAGAAGATTCTCTGCAACAGCATCGACAAATGTGTCGGTTTTATTACGAGACAGCCACGCAGCTCGGTCACGCTTTACAATCGGAACACAACAAGTCTTATTAAATCAGAAAGAAAGAATCGAAATCTGAGTTTAAAGGAAGAAATGAATTCGAAGACTACACATGTATGCGTTTGAGATCTCGATCAAAGATCTTGACCCTGGAACTGTTCTGCTCACCGCCATAAGCACCATCGGTAGAGAAGGAGAGAGAGGTGAGAAATGTATGAGATTGCTTCGTAGAGTTTCTTCTTCTAAGAAAGCCAATTCTTCCGTACAGTGAACTGATTCTTCGCATCTCTCTCTCTCTGGTTCTTACTTCTTTAGCTTAACGATGATCGGAGTTCTGGGTTTGGTTTGAAGAGACGGTAGATTTATCTGTTTTTATTTTGGTCCTTGATATTTGTTTATATTCCATAATTTATCTCTTGTTTTTAATTTTACAGTTTACACCCGTACATACAAAGTCGGAAACGAATCACACTGTTCACGAGTTTGATGCAATAAATGCTTTCTTGCTCGAGACCATAACCTGTCTGACCAAATCATTGGTCGGGTTATGTCAACATTTTGTTCAAATGTTTGCATCCTAGTTTTGCTCTGACTGATCTGAGTTTGATACATTGCGATTTTCTCGCTCTCTGGATCGATTTGGACGTTCTCTTATTGTGTTTTTATGTATGAAAAAAAAAACAAAGAAACCGGGAAAAAGTTGCCACTCGAAACAACACAGAGAAAATGTACAAGCCAAAACCTTGAAGAGACTTTTGTAATAACAGACCCTAAATACACTTTTAAATATGTGAGAGATGCACACAAAGAGGTGAGTAACAGAGTGATACCGATGATTTTTCTGGATCTACATGATCACACACGAACATGTCCTTTGTTGTCCCGCCTCCCATTCTTCATCTGATAGTCCCATCTCACTGCCATCAAAATAAAGTTTGTTTCGGAAAATCAGTCACAAACCGAGAATCATACGATAAAACAATGCTACAAAGTCTATGCAAAAACCATGAAGCATAACAAATCATATATGTATCAAGTTTGATCGGTACAAAGCACACGGAACTCTGACTGAATTAAACGATTTGCATTTTGAGGCATAGAGGTTATGTTGCAGCAGTCAATTAAAAGCTCAGGATCATACTTGCATAAGGGTGGGTCAGTGGGTAATAAAACAATGGACCTACTTATGTCTAACTGTATTGAGGTTTAAGGTTCACATACCTCGGCTCAAATTCTCTAACTTGAGTGAGTTCACTACCACAAGCATCTGGCCACTGCACTTTCCGCCTCCCCATGTCACCAGCGAGATCGCTACCATCCACGCTCAATGTCTCGTGTTCTTTTATATCCTCAAGAGATCGTGATTCCGCAACAGACGGCCTCTTCAAGCTACTCCTCAACGAGAGTTTAAAAGCTTCTTTGCTACTGTTATCAGCTTCACTTATCTCGTCTTTACCCTTCTCAGGAACAACAACAGACTCCGGTGATGATATCTCACGCTGCTTCTGCTGCTGCACAGGTTCTACTTTAAGAGGACAAGGACTCTCAAGTCCCGCGGAAGCACCACGAAAACAACTGAAAGAAGCAGCGCAACCGCGGGAAACTCGGTTCTTAATGGAATCCAGCTGAAGAACAGTGTCAGCCTCTTGGTCAACAACCTGGTACTGATTCCACGGCACAACTCTCATGGGCCTATCTCCGTCTTTATCACCAGAGAAAAGAAGGGTTAATCCTTTACTATACCCAGACGCGGACGCTGAGAAGAAACCACCTCCTTCTACTGCCAGTAACATTAGTTGCTCTATTCATTTGGCGTACATTAAAACCTAACTATGTTCACCAAATAGTAGAGTTTTTGGAAACCTGTATATAAGAAAACTTTCCAAATTACAAAAACTTGAGAAATTCACAGTTCTAGGATCAATCAAACGCAGAGTTATATACAGTAAACAAGATTTGATAAACTCGATCTAAAATCGTAACAGAGATAGTGGAACGAAGCGAAATGTGAGTGGATCTGATAAGATGCAGAACACTCGTGAATAGAAGATCTATCAAATTTCGAATCAAGCAAACAATTGAAAGAAGTAAA
The DNA here is from genome assembly GCA_900128785.1 of Arabis alpina. NCBI lineage: Eukaryota > Viridiplantae > Streptophyta > Magnoliopsida > Brassicales > Brassicaceae > Arabis > Arabis alpina. Next base: position 22,127,349 of record LT669788.1, on the reverse strand, counting down.
CAACATGCACATGTAGCTTCAAAAAGCACTGAAGAAGACGATGATTCTCAAAAGCTTGTCGTCTTCGCTTACTAACTTTCGATCAGTGGTTTTTCTCGGTATCTAGAGGAGGGAGGAAGAATTCACCTGAGGGATCAGCTCCGGTATGACTTTGGTCAGCGCCGGTGATTGAGATCGTCACTTTCTCTCTCTCTCGTGATTCAAATCGGCGATGAGAGAGAAGGAAGTGAAGAGAAAGAGAGAGAGAGTATAATAGAGTAACATGAAAAAAAATCAAATTTAATAATTTGAGTGTTTTAAAGTTACTGTTAGTGATAACGATGTACTTGCGCATGATAACGACTGGCCTTTCTTTAAAGGGTACTTTAGCAAACTTTCCTTACAAATAAGGTACTTTTTATCCATGGTATACTTTTTTGATGTTAAAAGATTAAAAACTCCCTTTTATAAGTTAATGGTAATAGTTAGAATAGTGTGATTGTAATTATCATTATAGATATAGAAAGACCTCTTCTTCTTCTTCGACTCTATCATTTGCTCTGATCTTCTTCTTAACCGTCGCGACTTCCTTGCTATGTTCCTTCTTCTTCTTCTTCGCTTCCATCACCACACTTGGTGGCGGTCATACAGTTCCGACCTACTCCTTCATTTTAGTTTCTCCGATCCAGATTTCTGGTTTTAGTAACTCAGATGCGATTTATTGCTCTGAGTTAATTCGAATGCTTTTGTGATGGAGGACGTGGAAGAAAGAATTGAATTTGGTCTTATATGTATGTCTTCTTATGATGGTGATTTAGGGTATAGTTGGGCTTTGGAGGAAAATATTGATTTTATTGGCGGTGGTAGTGGGATGTTTCATGGCGCAGAAAAAGGAACGAGTGGAGGTAGATCTCACCATTTCGATGCCATCAACATAAGGACGTTTGTGAGTTCTTATTAAAATGGTCATGTATTGATGGTCACGAATGGGTGGTCATAGATGGGTGGTCACGAATGGGTGGTCATAGATGGGTGGTCACGAATGGGTGGTCATAGATTGGTGGTCACGTGTGAATGGTCATGTATTGATGGTCACATATGACATATAGTATATTGAGTTTAGTTTTTTGTTTCAAGATTTGGTATTCCCCTCAATGATCATTCCTAGTGTCTATATCCGCACTTTTCATGTATTGAACTTAATCGTGAAAGAGATGATTGTAAAGTCTCAGCAACGTGAAGAAACTTGGGATAACGAACCGACTTCGATTATCCAAACCATTAAAGCCTATCCACAATATCATGTCCATCGACATTTATATGTTATAGGGTTTAGCTACAATTCTAACCCAAATCAATTTGTCAACTCATGCAATCTTCTCCATTCATAACACCAATATAAACCAAGCCTAAAGTTCGATCTAATAGCTATACAAAGATTGATTAGTTGAAATTCCAAATTCCAAAATTCAGATTTTCGTTTTTGAGGAAACAAGATATAAATTCCATTGATGTAAATTAAGCAAAGAGAACAAACTTTTGTTGTCCAAGATGACCGAAGATAATTCCGTTGTGTAATGGCGGAGAAGATTCATGATGGTGAAGCTAGAAGACAGATTAACCAATCAGACATATATATGACAGACAATAACGAAATGATTCTAAAGATCCCAAAACAAAAAGAGGTAAAGATTTTAGATCTTAGATCTGAAAGTTATAAAAAAAATGAAGAGTCAAGATTTTATAGAAAGCAACTCATTCCTTACAAGGTAAAAGGAAGAAGGAGAGTAGTTTTGGGATTATTGAAAAGTTGGTGGACAAAAAATATGACATCAACATAAAGTATGTTTTCAAGATATAAGTTATAAGAAAAGTACCTATAGGAGTAAAATTCTCTTCTTTAATCCACTTTACCAATTTTCGATTCTTCGTATTATTGCTTTTTTTTTTCAAGAAACAGAATCACGAAACAGAAAATAAAATTTTGACTTGAGAGAGAATATAGCAAAGAAAGAGTTGAACAAGATTTATATATTATAAAGCTACTAAGAACGTTTTTGATGAAACAAAATCTCTTAAGCTAAACATCTTTCTCTTTTTTGGGAAAACAATGAGACAAAACCATTGAACCAAAATGTTGTGCAGCTCTCTTAGCGCTTCTTGGAGACACCGACAGTCTTTCCTCGGCGTCCAGTGGTTTTGGTGTGCTGTCCACGTACACGGAGACCCCAGTAATGCCTCAAACCACGGTGGTTTCTGTTTACATTAGAACATGGTTTCAAATCGTTAGAACCTCTGGTGTTCACCAAATTGAAACTAAACTACAAAGTTCTATTGATCGCACCAGTACATCATGAGAGAAACCAGTATGCACAGGTAAGATTTGGGGTTTATTACCGAAATGAACATATAGATAACTATGTAATCCAAGTATAGGTGATCAAACACAGTGACAGTTTTCTCAAAATTTATAAAAAAATGAGCATATAGATAACTATGTACCGAAATGAACATATAGATAACTATGTACTCCAAGTATAGGTGATCAAACATAGTGACAGTAATAAAAAATGAGCATATCTTTACCTATGTGTTACCTGATATGGTTTCTCAGAGTTACAGAGAGGAGAGAGAGTGTTACCTGATCTTCTTGAGACGTTCAAGATCATCTCTGAGCTTCATGTCAAGAGCATTGGAAATAACTTGGGAATATTTCCCATCCTTGTAATCTTTTTGCCTGTTCAAGAACCAATCTGGGATCTTGAACTGACGAGGGTTCGCAACAATCGTCATGAGATTGTCAAGTTCAGCAGCACTTAGTTCTCCAGCCCTGAAAATTCCACAACACATAACACAATATACATTCATATTCTTAAGAACCACTTTTCCAAGAATTTCACCACCTTGACAGAAAACAAAACCTAAATATCTTATTTCCTATAACACAACCAGGTTCATTTCCAGTCACAAAACCTAGCAAGAATCTCCTAATTCCACATAGTTCGAAAGTAAGATAAACTAGGAAGTAAAAGAAAAACCTCTTGTTCATGTCAACATCAGCTTTCTTGCAGACAATGTTGGCGAAACGTCTTCCAATACCCTTGATGGAGGTCAAGGCAAACATAATCTTTTGCTTTCCATCAACATTAGTGTTATACACACGCAAAATATGCTGAAACTCCTCGTTTGCAACAAGAGACTACACACAAAGCAAGCAAAACAAGATCCGTAAGTCGCAACTTATCAAAACCGTGAAAAGGAAACACAAACCATACGCTTAAACTCCAACCAATAAACATCAAAAACGAGAGGATAGTACTGATACACTAATCGAAGCACGAGCAACTGGAGAACAAAAGAATTCAAGAACGTTGCTTACCATGTTTGGATTGCGTAGAAGAGAAGGATGATTCTTGCTTTACAGAGTCAGGAAGCGCAACCAAAGCGACAAAGTTAAGTCTTGTTTGTTATAAGCGGCCAAGTCCTTAGGGTTTTGCGACTGTAACATGAACTATTGCGGTTAATGACTAATTTACCCTTGAAAATGCTGCAAATTTGCAACTCTTAATAGCCTTGTCAAAACTATCATAAAATACAAAGAAAATGATATTTGGCCAAAAGTTTACTCATTATGTACGTACAAAACTATACATTACGAAGACAAGACCAGACCCGACCAGACTCAAAACACACAACATGGTGGTGTACTAATAACTAAACACCAAAGGTAAAAAAATAAAGTTGTGTTGCTTCGTCATTTAAAATGTACAAAGAAGAGGTTGAGTTATATATAAGACCCTAGCGACAAGCAAATCTAACGCCGGTGTAAGTGATTGCGTCAGTCACTCATCATACATATATTACATACAACAATATATATTCTTCTTCTTGGTCTACGTCCAGTTTGTTTTAGGCTCTACTAAGCAATTTAAAACAAAAGTGGTGCTCGTTATTGGGACGACAAGGATATTGTACAACCTAGTTCTCGAGCCGCCGTGTCAAGAAACTGAGTAGGCATTGTTGTGGAGAGCAAACTGTGAGCTTCCCAGTTCAAGCATTTTTGGATATCGGCTTTCCAGTCTATTGTGGCTGCGTTGAAGAACCGATAAGACGGGCTGTGCATTCCGTTCTTCTCCGTTGCTGTAGTTGTTATCGGTTTTGGAGTTGCCTTGATGGTTATGGGGCTTTGGTTCATGATATCCCGTAGTACTGATGTGCTTAAGGCACGTACGTGTGCACTCGGGTGTGAAAGGCACCGTATTGTTGCCGGTAGACGACACTGCATAGAAAGACGCAAACAGGTTAGCACCAAAGATTAGACGCATACTACTGATCGTTTACAATCAACACATGAAACCATAGGCTCTGCAAGATTTATAAGTTTACCTTCAAAAGATTGGATAAACCGTCGACCACTGCTAGTCCAGATGGCCCCCAAGCTAGCACCGGCTGTATTGCTCTTGCCGTGGCTTCAAGTAACTGCAAACGTTTGAAAATCAACGTAATGAGAAAACTGATTCTCATTCTAACCCGAGGAAAAGCATAGTAGAACAATCTATAACGATATAATACCTCAAGTTGTGGTAATGTACACGCTTCTCCGTCAACAAGCATTCCATCAGTTGCCCGTAGAAGAAGATCTGATGCACTAGCCAAAATCACCAGCGACTCGGGCCTGTCATGATTCCGCATGAGCTCAACCAACACTTTGACTATCCGTTGGTTGATTTTCCACATTTTCTGACCTTCTTCATCATCTTTGGCAATCCAAGGCTGCAATTCCCTCTCAGCCTGTAAATAACACAAAACCATTAAATAACAACATAAAATAAATCCTTCAATATAAGCTTAAAACAAGCACATGAGTATATAAGCCATACTCATTGTATACATAGCTTTTTCTTTATTTCCTACGGAGTTTAATTTTCTTATAAAATGATATTTATGAGTAACTGAATCGAGTGAACACAAGCCATAGATTTTCTGCAGTTGAATTCTTAATCTTTACAGGTGTTGTATTCCTGACAAATTAATTAAAAAGTCAGAGAAATTTATACCTGGAGAACAACTGCGGCTGCTGCTTTTGCTGGCGTTGCAGATACAACATTGCATAGCGCATCAACTACCTGAATTACGAAAAATATGATCAGTCAATGAAGAACCAAAAGAACATCAAGGAAACTGTAAGCGAGCTGCGAAATACAGATGCTAAGGTTTACCTGTCTCCATCCTTGTTGAGCAGAGGTGCTTTCTGCAGTAGGCTGGATTTCAGGAGCAGCAATCAGTTTGTGCCATAACAATGAAACAACGGAGAAAGACAGCTCCGGTTTCTCTGCAAGCACTGACCTCAAAAGAACTTGTGTACCACAATAGAACCCTGCGAGCCTATCTGCTGTGAGGAAATTCGCTAGATCAGAAGCATCTAAGAGGAAATCTTTGATACCCTTCTCTGAGGGTCTAGCCCCTGAGCGTTCATCTGAATGTCTAGCATACTTATGGTTGCCTCTTGGAGTCATTTCACTACGTGACGTGGATGTCGCCGCAGTACCAAAGCATGTGCTGCTGGCACATGTGTTTTGTTGTTTCCAGTTTGAAGAGGTCAGAGAATCCTTCTGAACCGGTGCATTCTTAAGGTAGGCTTCTAAGGGTTCTGCTTTGTCAACAATGGATGCAACAACTTTGCTGTGAACATCAATGAGGTTATATAAGGACGATGCTCTTTTATGAATTTCCTTGTCCCACTTACATCTCATCAACCCAGACAACGCATGCGTCAAAGCCTTTGAACGTCTGAAAAGTTCAGAGATATGAGCTGCAACCATGGCCGCAGCAACTATCTCGCTAGAACTGTAACTCCATGGAGTCCCCACCGAAGATGGTTTCAATGAAAATAGTGCCTCTAGAATTGCCAAGATTCGGCGTGTATGATTAATCGCCGAGTCAATCCCAGCTCCATACTCGTTACATGACCCATTCATCTTTACAGGCTTTGTAATAGTTCCAGCCACTGCAGAGTTGGAAAAGATTCCCTTTCCAGAGATCATAGGATACAGCTGAACCTCACAGGCAAGAGCACAGACAGCAGCAAGAACGTATGAATCAAATGCTGCCACAGGTCCCTGTCCCTTGGCATTCCTACTTTTACGGTTAGCAGTTTGATTGTCAGATACAGACTGATTCTCCTCAGTAGTACTAGCATATTCGCTTCTCGATCTCTTGCTCCCACTAGACTGTGCTTCATGGCTAACACATACAGTCAACACTACAAAAAGTAGGCGTGAAGCTATTTCCACACCAGCGCATGATTCTAAAAAGAGAGCATGGACCATAGCACGAAGCTCAGCCATAGCAAGGTTTTTGGTCGCTGATCTAGCGGTAAAACTTGATCTAGCTTTCCTGATGTGTTCCCTGGAAGATTCTGCCGGAAAAGTTCTACTGAGGATTGTTTCCACGGTGGCAACAAATATTTTCATCAAACATGCTTCCGAAGGACTCCCCCGTGGAAGATATTCAAGAACTTTGAGGAGTGGAATGTATAGATTCCATGATAAGATAGGAGGTTGCAGTGGGGTAGCAACTATGATTTCAGGAAGATCAACTGCTGAGGAATTTAAAGGGATCAATCCATAGGCGGCTTCCCATATAGTGCAAATTCTCCATTCGACTTCAGGACCATGAGCACAAAGCATTGAGGCAATTCCCTGAGCAGTGGCTTCAATGGTTGCTTCTGCTGCAGGAACTTCTATCTGGTGAGAAATACAGAGTTGTGAAATTGTTAGTCTCAATATAATTTTCTAGCAGAATGCCAAGCGCATATCAAAGATAAGAAAATAATAGGAACCATGCCTGCTTTCTGTAATTTGAACTGTAGCCACCAATAGGCGCATGCTGAATTTCTACTCCCTCAACTTGGCATAGCGGAGGAAAAAGCAGTGCCGGTTGTGAGAGTATGCGGAAAAGCAAAGCGGCTGCAGCATCAGCAGCAACACCTGCCCTCATAGACATAGCAATTCCTATTGCACGCAAGAAATGCAAATGCATCCAGTTCCTGGGTAGCTACATCAAGAAAGAGAGTCTGATCAACGCTGATTCTTATGATGACATATCAGAGTTGATTATTTTATAGGAGCCAATGCTATTCGTGGATGAAGAAGGCTCCCACATGGTGTGGAACAAGGGACACGATCAGCTTTCTCGAATATGATTAAAGGATTCATATTACGCTTACCCTTACACCAGATGCATAATCTTCAGCAGCTCGAAGGAGTTCCACAAGCTGTACAGCAGCATCAAGTGCATCTGGAGCCCACGACGGCGGAGCCTCTAAGAGTCCTAGAAGAAGTCTCTGAGTAGCACTTGGAGTAGCAATGGCATAATATCTGACAGTAAAACAGAAAAGTGAGAACCAATTCTGAACCACGAACTCCAGAATACACAACCTTAGGACTAGCAAAAGACGACTAGTAATATACCCCAATCCAAAGAGTAAGTTCAGAAACACTACCTATGAAACAAACGTGCATATGGCTCAAGAGCTGGAAGGCCAGCAACTAGGTGCTCATCTAAGGATGTCGTTGGAGGGGGAAGAAGAAGTGCAGGGACAGCAACCGCTGTTAGGGTCGCGGTCTCATATCGAGCAACTTCATCATCACAAACACTCAATATGACACCAGCTCCATTAGCAACTGCCCATCTTGGCGTCGAAGGCATCAGTTGAGGATGTTTACCAGATCCTCGAGAAGCTGCCAAAGTAAACGTGAGAGTTAAAAAAAGAAATTACGGACCCACTCTAAGAGCCACAGGAGATGGAAACACACTTATGACCAAAATGATAGAACTTCTGTTGATCAGAATTTTCATCAATATCCGGTTCTGTGAAGATATTAACAAGGGATTATTAAAACTCACCAATGGTTGGCGGCTTGAGCTCTCCAGCAGCATATTTACCCATAACACCACTACACCTGTATATATAAAAAATATTATTTAGTTGCAAGTAATCTTAAGCACATTACAGAACCTCAATCCATAGTCCTCACCAGAAGACAAAAAAAGACATAGAAGCAGCAGTAACACAATCTACTTACCAACGGAAGTAGTCACTTCTTATACCCAAGGGAGCAGCAAGTAAGATATCACTGATCCATGGAGACAAAGGCCTTATAGGTTTCCTTTCATGCTGTACTGGTGATACAGCCTTAGGCTCCGAAAGCGTAGAACCACTAGTTGTAGCTTTGCTTAGACAATTTCTCTCTGTTTCTCCATTTTGCTGCTCAGTCTTATATATAGGACGATTATAATGAGTCAAAATGCGAAGTATTTCTCCGCACGCCAAAGCCCATTGCTCCGAATAGTCATTCTGTTAGGATTGTGAACATGTCAGCTTAAAATGGTAGAGGAACTCTACACGAATAGACAAAGCATGATATGGAAGGTTTATATGTCATGAAAGATAGTCTAAGCTAAAATTGTTGGGAAACAATTTACCTCACTACTTGGGCAAACTAAAGAAATGAAAGAGGCAAAAGGATGAGCTTCCTTGCTGTATACCAAAGAGCCATCAATGAGACATGAAATGATTGGAAGAATTACTGCATGACCATGCTCCGGATGATGAAGGACAAACATTGCTGTTCATCACCAAAACGAAAAATCAGATAGACATTCACAAAAAAGAAGTACGTACATAGCATCATAAAGAGTCGAAAGAGAAGTTACATACCCAACACATCATCCAATAGTCGCTTCTCGTTCGATGGATACTGCTGACGGACCAACTGATACATATGCTTTTATAAATCAGTAAAAACTCACTACTAAGAGAAAATACTCTTATAAGCGTTATCAGTAACAAGATAACACAATAAGTACCTCAGCAATATCGTCGGGGAATTGCTCTGACGTGAATTGACCAAAGTATTCGACATAAGCAACAACTTGATCCTAGGTAACCCACAAATAACACAGTCAGTGTGAAATTCACTAATCACATATCAAAAAGAATAACTTCATGGGTCAGTCATACAGTGACCAATATGAATCTTATGGCTCAAACTAAGCAATATACCTTATGTTGTTGAGGGTCACGTGGAGGAGGCCATAACAAGGAAGAGAACTGAAGGCCATCGATCCACCTCTCAGATGAAGTAGCCATCCAAATAAAAAACAGAAACTAACTAAACTAACTAGAAATGGTTACAGACTAACACCAACAAAAGAAAAAAATCCCTAAACCCTTTGATCTGGAATCAATACGGGTCGTAGTTTAACATTTGCCGTCAAGAACACAACACTATACAATAAAACCTCAGATTAGTCGTTTGATCTACCAACAACACTCTGTACAGTAAAATCGAATCTGGTTCCTAAAAAGGAATCACTCTATCAAAACTAGTGTAGATGGATTGTAAAACTGATATTCGTCTCCCTTCCTGTAGATAAGAAAAAAACTCTCAAATCAGCGAGATGTGAAATCAACACAACAAATCTTATCTGAGAATCTACCAAAACAAGAACAAGAACAAGAACAAGAACAAGACCTGTATGAAGAATAATCTCTTGTATGTGGTTGGATATTTTGGAGAGATAAAAGTCGGCGAGTGAAAAAAAGAGAAAAAAAATGATTGTGGAGAGGATACAAGTCGTGAAATTGTGGCGTTGGGAGAGAGAGAGAAGAGAAAGAGATTTGGAGGCTTCTCCACTCGGTTTAAGATTTCCGCTGACGTGGCATCGATATTTTCTGCACTTGCCACGACCTTTATGCCCCCGGCTCATACCATCCATCATCCATCATCCATCATCCATCATCCATCAACCATCCATGGGTCATACCATCATCATCCTCTCACTCGCATACAGGCAAATAAGTGGATTGATATGTTTTTTTTTTATATAATGTATGGTTAAAATTACTATGTTTTAACTTCTTAAAATGTTATTCATATATATATTAGTAGTAATTTTTTAGTGATCCAAACGGAGGTATTCAACTAATTGCTTAAAGAAAACTCAAGGGAAAAATAATAAATTATGATGGACAAATGTATCATCTACTTGTGATATAGGTTCGCCACTAGCAACGACTCCAAAGACGTATACTAATATTCTAAGTCTAGTAGAGTTGATTTAGTTTCGATATTAGATCATGCTTAGCGGAAAAACATATTTATCAATAAGTTCTATTATTCATCTCATAATATAATTGTCTGTGCCTGAAAATTGAATTTTACAAAAGTAAAATTTTACGTTTTTTTTAACAAATTATGTTTTTTAACAAATTATTTACCATTATGTTTTTTTTTTTGATAACTAGGAGGAGTTGGCCTTAATCTTTCCCAAAGCTCGGGATTATTTTTGCTAATATCTTATAACATGGCGTAAAACATCCTTCCCACCGGGGATTTGAAATAGGAGCACAACAAAACCAACATTTGCGCTTAACCACTACCATACGACGACATCTAGTGGTATTTACCATTAGATTACACAAAGTATTAGACTATATGGGATTTAAAATTACTATTGCACGATCAAATCAATTTGCACAATGTGTTAGACTATATGCCATATATATATATAAACAGATTTATTTTTGATAGTTAAATAATTCAATTTTTCATTACAGAATTTAGCCACAGAAATATCACAAAACCTATGACAAAAAAAAAGAAAAAATATCACACAACCTAATTTTAAATTCTGGTTTACACAAAAATTCGGTAGTATTGGGAAAGAATATGAATAAACTAATCACGGAATTTTTAAAGGTTTGTTACTTTGTTTGGTCATGAATGATTGTATTATTTCCATTTATTAATTTATTTAACTACAAGCTCTCATGTGATTGCCTGATTAGTTAATTAGTTTACGAGAACTAGTGACATGTGTGTCCAAAGATATTTTGTGAGGAGCCACGTTCAGATGCTACGAGATGTTACGTACACCTTCAACTCTCGACCGTTGATTCAGTGATAAGTGAGTCCTACACACAAATTCCTTTACAAAGTTTTCGGGCTTCTACCCGGAAGAGTTTCAAGCCGTTTGATGGATATGGATTAACGGGCAGCTTTTGAGGACACAGCCCGTTGAGAAAAATATCTAAATGGGTCCCATGCTCCTTTTAAGATATTTTATAATTTTCCCACTTGTCTAGTCTACCACATAAACAAGTAGCACGATGACGTGGACCAATGAAAGTAGAGCAAGAGATATATGGACGTTGATCTTCCGCCTAAAGGAAGACGTGGCGCAATAAGATGCGAGCAATTTATTGTAATGATCTCCATACGATTCGTGGTGTGTGGGGTCCACTCTTTAGATGGCTGGAGTCTGAAGATGAATGGGCTTTTTCATGGTCATGCATGCTCCCAGCCTTGAGCCTCCCATGTATGGATGGGCTCAGACCATACGTGGAGATTCGTACGTAATTGGGCTTATAATCATTTCTAATTTAGTGGAAAACATTCTATTTTTAAATCTCTTATAAACACCCAAAAATTAGTGGAGCTTAGAAGCTCCGTTGACGTAGTGATTAACTAAGGGCTATAAAAATTTTACACCAAAATATTTGGGGTTCGAATATTTGAATATGCAGTTTATTATATTTGCAGATGAATGGAGACAAGTTTGCAGGAGATCTTCAATTTGGAGTAGGGTAAAAGCGTATGGTGTGGTGTACATCAAGACGGAAGACATGCTCATCGTAGAATCGTCGATGTAATAGTTTCCTAATTTGTAAAAAAAAAAATTCAGACGTTTAAAAAAAAAATACTTTTTAAACGGTTTACCAAAAAATATATGAGATTCGATCTCCAAATAATATAATAATTAATAAATATGCAAATTAATAGAAATACGTTTACATTAGATTTTTAACGTTTGTGACATTTTAAAAAAATTTCCATAAATTTGTAGATATACAATTTACTATTTTGTAATACCAATTTTTTTTTTTATTAAAGTGTAACTATAGTGAAGAATTTTTAATATTTTTTTTAAAGTGGTATTCTCAAACGGTAGACATTTCGTTGGATATATTATATGTTTAAGTTATACTCCAATGAATTGATTCTATTGTGGTATAGTGAGCGAGATATTCATTACCCCTTTCATTTTCAACTTTTAATTGATAGTATTATTTTTCTCCATGTATTATTACTCAGTTTATACAATAAACTTTTTTCACGGCAGATGGCAGATCCGTGACATCAATCAATTTAATATAAGAAAGAAATACAAATTCCGATTGACCACTAATTTTGCAACGTAGAGATTTAAAACGAAATTACATAAATAAATAAAAATAACCAGGTGTGACTCGTATGTTATAATAGAATAATAAAGTTGGATCAAGTAAATCATTTTTTTAGATTTACCATATTAGAATAAATCTACCCACCACTTTTATCTATTGAACAAATTTATGCTGGAAAAAATTAAAATATTCGATACCAAGTTTTTTACTTTAATACAGTATAGTGGATCCAAACATATTTTGCTTCCATTTTTTTATTCTATATAATACACCATGAACTATAATCTCTTGGCTTTTGAAAATATTTAAAGCCACTAATTCAGCACCTATAATTTTTTTCTCAAAAGAAAGATATACCCATAATTTTCTTTTTATTAAATCTTTTATACACATGATGATCTACGTTATAAACATACTATTATCGACAATTGATTTTAGATACCGGAAGAACTCATAGATTAAAAATTTGGAACTTCTAAAATTTATTTAAAAAAAAAAATATTTAACAAAATTAGGAGCAAACTTTTTTTTTATAGAAAAAATAGGAGCAAACTTGAGTGGCTCATTGGACCATACTTTTAATATAACAATGAATTACAAATGTGGCAAATACTACTGAATATAGATGAATATAGTTATGTTTAGACGATGATATATAACGTAGTGATTCACTGATTTGTACTAATGTTGTCAATATATTACCATCAAATTTTAAATGGTTTATAAAATAAAATTAAGAAATGTTGTTTTCTTATACCATCGGATCATCTAATGTTTGCATAAATTATCCCGTAACGTATTCCATTTCAATTTCAACTCAACATAGATGTAAGGATCAAAATTCAAAATACTAAAAAAATACACTGAATACTATAATGTAAAGTTTAAAACTAATATGTCAAAGAGAGAGAGAAACATAAAATGAAATGGAACAATCTAGAACCAAACAATGAACATTGCTTAAAAGTTTGATTAAAATGACGACAAGAAAATAGTTTAAAAAAGGTGACCAAAGTCAACAAATGATGAGGCAGGCAAAGGTCGGCTAGTGTCGCACCAATGAGAAAGGGTCAGCCACATTTTGGACGGTGACACTGACAAGTATCAACCCCACTCACTCTCTTCTTTAATTCAATCATTTTTTTAATTTGCTAATTAAAAGTATGGTCAATTCCAAATTAGAAGCACTGATGTTGGCTTTTCATAATATCTTCCACAAACATCAATCATGTATCATCCCACGTTATTATTTTATGTGTAATGTGATTTCCGAATAAATTAACTGAACTAGATTCTTCTTGTAATTGAGAGTATATTCCATCAACATAAACCATTTTAAACAACGTCATATCACGAAATGAATGTTATAATCATTGAATTACTTATTTCCAATTATAAAAACATAATTCTATGTTAGCAAATTCAACAGACACAAAACAAAACAAAACAAAAATGTATCTGTGGTATAACAGAAATTAACCATGAATTGTACAAGCACCAAATTATTTGTAGGACACATCCGAATAAATTCATTACTGTTGTGAATATCTTACTCTACTGCAACCACAATACAAAGCTTCTTGTTGTTGATACTACAAACAACTTCAGTTTCAAGTAGAGTTGTGGGCATTTGGTCATTCATAAATCCAGTTTCAATAAAGATTTTTCTTATAAAAAAAATCAGAAACTATTATCCCTTTTTTGTATCAAATGCATATAAAATCTGAAATTCAAGTATTTCACTCAGATTTCTAAAAAATGCTAATCGGCTAATAAAAAATTATTAAGAAGAGATCATAATCTTTCGGAACAAAAACTCTAAATAACGCGAACTACATAAAATCAAAGACTCAAAAACCATAAACTAAGTTAAAAAAATTAAACAACTAATGATAGTAAATAAAGAAAGAAAGACTCCATAACAAAACTAGAAATCAAGCAAACAAAAAACAACTAGCAAAATGAGATTTTAGAGAATTTTAGTCGGTGGTAGTGAAACCGAGATCATGATCAGATGGATCAACAGAGATCCTGAGAACATCTAAAGCCTCAGATACTTTAGACTTGAGTGCCTCTGGTGACTCGAGCAGGTGCAATATCTCTGCTTGATCCATCTCCAACAACATTCCTGTCACTTTAGCCACATGAAGTGGTTCATGCCTTTCCACAAGTGGGTAAAGTTTCTCTCCAAGCATCTGTAACAAAGTAAACCACCATGGTTTCCAACATTAGTTTCTGCATTTACATGTGACAAAGAAGAAGGTTTTAAGAATAAGAAAAACGAGCTTAGAGATTGGAAGAGAAAAAGGTAGCAAACCCGTGTGCGATCAGCTGGATTAGCGGAAGCTAAAGCAGAAGTGAGCTTAGAGATTGGAAGAAGAGGAGTTTTCTGGTGATTGTGAGTAGAATCATCTACTGGCAAAGGCATGATAGGAGGCAAGATTCCTTGCGGAACACTCGATTCCATTCCGTTCCTACCATTATCCGCACCATTCATATACCTCATTCCAGGGCTCGGGTTACGTTGCATCATCTGCCAATCCAATCCAAATTCAGTTTCTTGATTACTGAAAAACTATAAACAAACTCAGTTACTTAACATACTTGTTGTTGTTGGATGTGATGTGGCATGTTAGTAGCACCGCGCCTGAGTCCCATACGAGGACCGGGCTGAGGTTGTCTATGAAGAGGATAAGGCATGATGAAGTTGCCTGCTCCAGAACCTGGACACATACCGGGCATGAACTGAGGCTGGAATCCGTATCCAATGGGCTGGGACGGGACCAGACTTGGTCCGTTCTGGCCAACATACATGTGCTGAGGTGGACCGGACATTGGTCCACCTGTCGGGTGGTGGAACCCCGACATTGGAGATGGCACTGACCCTGCTGGTGCTCTAATCTGTGAAAACATTGCCTGAGAATAGCAAATGTAATTAGTCATATAGCACAACTTTAAGTATCAAACACATTTGTTATTATGTAAAGAGAATTTAAGAAACCTGTAAGTGTGCTCGTCTATCTTCTTTGCGTTGCGCAAGAGCTATGTAAAGTGGTTTCCTTCCTATCATCTTCCCATTCATTTCATTCAACTGCATTGAGAGTTCATATTTTAAGATATCAAAAGAGAAGATAACAAAAAGAATAATATGCTTTAATAACTCACGGCTCTTGAAGCTTCTTCAGGATTGGAATAAGCAACAAAACCAAATCCTCTGCTAATTCCTTGTGGATTAACCATAACCTACATTTCATCAGTAGATTGTGATCAACTACAAATATAACATAAACAACAAATATACATATGTTAGAATTGATTTTAATTGTTACCTTGGAGGAAGTTACATTTCCAAACTCAGAGAACATCTCCTTGAGTTTCTCATCATCAACACTATCATCAAGATTTTTCAGATACAGATTCGCTCCTTGAGATTTCTCAAACCTGTTTATCCTTTCCTGCTCAAATTTCCTTCTCAGTTCTTGCTCTCTCTCAGACTTCTTCTGAGCCCTCCCAACAAACAACACATCATCCCCTAAGCTAATCCCATGCATCTTCTCAACCGCAGAAGCGGCTGCTTCTGCACACTCAAAGTTGACAAACCCGAAACACCTCGAGTTTCCACTCTGGTCCCTCATCACAACCGCGCTCGATATCACTCCAAATTTACCAAACGTCTTCCTTAGCTCATCCTCACCAATCTCCTTGGGGAGATTCTTGACGTACACGTTAGTGAAACGTGGTGTAGGGGCGTTTTCGTCTCGAGCACGTTCTTGGCGTCTGATGAAGTGTCCCACGTAGACTTGCTTGTCGTTCATTAACATTCCGTTTAGCTTGTCGATTGCGGCTTCAGCGGATTCCTCTTTCTCGAACTGGACGAATCCATATCCCTTGGACAGTCCAGCCACGTCGGTTGCAACTTTGCAGGAGAGGATGGTTCCAAAACTCGAAAACGTCTCGTATAAGGCCTTGTGGTCAATTGAGGTGTCTAGGTTTTTGATGAAAATGTTTCCTTTGCCGCTCAATCGCGTGCTCGGGTCACGGTTCGAGAGCATGATCCGCATGGGTCGGTCAAATAGAGGAGTGTAGTTCAAGGCCTCCATTGCACGGGTGGCTACGAAAATAAATCACATTTTTTTCTTGAATCAAACATATATCAAAATATAGAAAACCAAGATCTTTATTACTGAAGAAGACTAGCATCCATGACATTTATAAATGCACAAATAGGGTAACCAAAAATTCTACCATGAGTTCGGTTTTCCAAAAGAATTATCACGTTTGAGTTAAGCATATCATTAAATAAGAGATTGTTGCGAATAACTAAATTAATTGAATGATCCAACATGTACACTTAAGTTGAATAGAATTTTCTCAACATGATCACATAAAGATCCCTAATACTAAATTAGTCGATAATATTTGTTTTTTTTTTGTTTTTATTGTAATGCAATCCGTGATACTATAATTCAAGAAACTCTAATAACTTGCAATATACCAGCGATAGAAAGAAAAAAAAGGAAATTTACCATCATTAGGGTTACTGAAATTGACGTAGGCATATCCCAAAGATTGACGGTTCTGATCGCGACAAACTCGAACCGAGACAACGTTACCGATATGCTTAAACATATCGAACAGATGCGCTTCGGACACTCTCGGGTCCAGATCTCCCGCGTAAAGTGAGGAGTTCGGGTGCGTTTGATCCGCCACTAATGCAGGAGGTGGAACCGGTATGGAAACCGGAACCTGAACCTGAACCTGAACCGAGGTCTGAGTCGTCGGACTTGGAACTTGATCAACCATCGTTGCCGGTGCAACCCCTGTCGCAACAGCCGCTGCCATGATGGTGAGGTTTACTTTTCTACCAGACGATTTGTGGTTTTCGTCTCGTTAGGAAAATGAATATCACCGATTTGATTCTCTTAAGGTTTTTTAAGTGAGAAAGAGATTTGTGCTAGTATTTTCTTCAAAACTTATATGTTAAATTTACTTTTTTGGGGAATTTTTATTCTTATTTAGATTTTTTTCCTTTTTTAGTTTCCTAATAGAGAGGTGTGAAGAAGGGAAAATCGAATCGGTGTGAGTGAATGAGTACAGGGTATTTATACATGAAAGATTTACATCTTGCATTTTTGGAGAATGAGAATTGGTTATATTTTTGTTACCATTTTTTTCGCTTATGTTTTGACCAATTTTATATCGATTTTTTTTTATATAATTTTAGGAAAATCAAGAATGCAATATTTTTGTTTTCAGTTAGGGAAAAGGAGAAAAATCTAAGTAATTACTAATTAAAAGCTTTAAGTACAAAAATCCTAATTTTTTTTTAAAATTTAACACTGTAGTAGTCTTCAAAACTTATTTGCAGTTCAAAGTTGTTCAACGGTAGTTTCACCGAAGCTCTCCGGAACAAAATTGACAAAGGCAACCGAAGAAGAATTTATCTATATAAATTAAGAGAATTGTTGTCGTGCTATTGTAAAGAGTATTGGAAGTCCGACTGCTACTGTGGATTCAAGAACATCTAATTGTCTACCTTAGACTCAAAACAAGATCATCTTGGTATCGCTAATGTCAAACAAGACCATATTGGTATCGCTAATGTGTTATTAAAGTTGCTTTTCCTTACCTAATTTTTGGTGAGGAAAATACCATTAGTTTCTTTTTGTATTCAGATGTTGAAATTCTTTTATCATGTAATATGTTTTAAATCAGTTTCAATAAAACAAATGGTTAAAAAAAAAACTTAAGAGTTAGTTATCATAAATAAAATTTAATTCATTTAACATTCAATGAAGATCGAAATAGTGATCTTTATATTATATTTTGCAACATTCGTTATAATATCCGTACGTATAATTATAAATGAATAGACAATACTCCTATTAGATAATTTGTATTGGAGTAAAAGACTTACGGCCACCTAATTTTAAGGTACAATTTGTGACTACTGATTTAGTCATGCTAAAATTTCGTCTGCATTTTCAAGAATTAAAAAAATAACTTTTCTACACTACTATGAATAGAGTTACTAAACTATTTTTAGATTTTTTGACAAGATCGTGTACTACGT
This sequence comes from Arabis alpina, assembly GCA_900128785.1. Taxonomy (NCBI): domain Eukaryota; kingdom Viridiplantae; phylum Streptophyta; class Magnoliopsida; order Brassicales; family Brassicaceae; genus Arabis; species Arabis alpina. The sequence continues at coordinate 22,109,044 of LT669788.1, read as the reverse complement.
TAAATGAGATGATTTCCTCAAAAGTTGGACTAAACTGGTTTATGATTATCCATTTTCAGGTCTATTGTTAGGAAATTCTCTGAACTTATCTTCAATGCACAGCGTTGATAGATACCATAAGCGAATAAAAAAAATTTAGTGCATAAAAAAAATATTTTTACAATAAACACCATCATTATATAGAAAAAAAAATAAAGAGCTAAATTAGTACACAAAATATTAGTTAAAATGTAAATTTTCTTCTTTTCTCGTCTACAAAATCATTAACCAAGCTTTCAAAATCAATTTTTCTAACTAAATCAATTGATAAGATAACCAAATTACTCAATCTTTTTTTACATACTCGAAAGAAGATAATATTTTACCGAAAAAAGAGAATAATATATATACGAAACGAGAATTGAAAAGTCGTGTTACAATAAAAAAAAAATTTGTAGCCATTTGTCGCAATGAATCTTTCAGTTTTAACATTTTTAATTTAATGTGAGGTAGGACATAACAAACTTTTTTATTTACTTTATTTTAACAATAAATCATTGTTTCTATATTTTTTTTAGTTAGAGAAGCTCATGTTCATATTTTTATTGTGAGCTTATATTTTGTTTACCCAAAAAAACTAGAGTAATTCCCTCATATACCACCCTTTGAAGTTTTTTTTCCAAAACTACCACCTCAAAGTTTTTTTCCCAAAAATACCACTTTTTTTTTCCAAAAATACCACTTTTTTTCCAAAGTTCCAAAAATACCACTTTTTTAAAAGTTGATTTTTAAGGTTTAGAATTTAAATTTTTTGGGTTTGGGTTAACTATTCCAAAATTAGGGTATAGTTTTAGGGGGTAGGGTTTGGGTTTGGGGTTTAGGGTTTAGTTTTGAATGTTAAAAATGAATTTTAAAAAAAAGTGGTATTTTTGGAACTTTGGAAAAAATGTGGTATTTTTGGAAAAAAAACTTTAAGGTGGTATTTTTGGAAAAAAAACTTAAAAAGTGGTATCTCTAATGCGTGTGGTAACTTGTAATTAAAACTAAGAATTAAAAAAAATACTCTTAATTTTTTTCAAAAAATGCCTTTCATTTTTAACAACTTTTTGACGCCGCAAGTGTTTCTCTTTTCACCACTGTGGCACGTCCCTGCTTCAATGGTATGAGACTTATTAGTAATTTTTTTAAAATATGATTATAGTGATTATTGATACATAAAATTGACAACTTGCATTTTTGGAGGATAAGAATTAGTTAAATACTTATCGATGATCGAGATGGTGATTTTTATGTTTTAGATTTTGCGACATCCTCAAAATGAGTGGATGACACTTGATTAATACGGATTGGAGTGAAGACAAACATCAATCTATTTTTGGGAGTAGAGCTTAGTAATATTGATTTGGTCATGGCTAAAATATTCGTCTACATTTTCAACTAAAGTAAAATAATATATTTGTCTATATTGCTATTAATAGAGACATTAAACTATTTTTGGAGTTATTTTTACAAGATTATAGATTACGTTAAACTATATATGGTTGATGGTTCTTTCAAAAAATTTTTTTTTTTTTGCTAAATTTCTTTCAAAAGTTGGACTAAATGGTTTCATGATTATCCATTTTCAGGTCTATTATTAGGAGAATCTCTTAAATCTATTTTTAGTTGTATGAATCTTATCAATTATCTACGTAAAATACGAGTATGGTGATTCTTGATATATAAACAAACAGGAATATGACGAAATAGCAAAATAATAAACTAGTAGAAACACTTGATTGAACAAGTTTTTGTCTAAACACTTGATTGAACAAGTTTTTGTCTCAATAGTCTTTTTTTTTATATCTAATTTATTAATTATAAAAAGTGACAATCTCATATAAAAAAATGCTGAATACAAGATATTCACCAAAAAAAAATGTTGAATACAAGATATTCACCAAAAATGGAACATCATATATACAACAAGGTACATATTAAGATTATCCTAAATGAGTCAGTTTGTCGGTGATCTTGTTAGCTCTTCTCCTAACGTAAATCACTTGAACAAATGCAAATCTATTCATTCAATGATGAATATCATTGATTAAATTATCCATTGCTATACCACCGGATGTCGTGGGCTAGTGGTTAAACGCAGAGGTTAGTCTTGTTGTGTTCCTAGTTCAAATCCCGGTGGGAGGGATGCTTTACGCCATGTTATAAGGTATTAACAAAGGCTGGTCCCAGGCTTTGGGGGAGATTAAGGCTCAACCCGAACTCCTCCTAGTTATCAAAAAAAAAATTATCCATTGCTATGTCCTTTGTTTTTCCATGAATTAAGTCTACTAGTCTTTGAGAGTCGCCTTGGAATATGATCTATCGGTATCTGCGAGCTATGATAGATGTAAGGCATTGAGTTGACTGAAACCTCTCAACTGAAGTGCTGATATTGATTTCAATAAAAAAAGATGATGCCGCTGTAACAAACTCTCCATCAGAGTTACGAATTATCGAACCCGCTCCGCTTTGACTACTCACCGAATGGTAACTTGCATCATGATTGCATTTGAGCCATTCATTTGGAGGAGGAGACCATGTGGGAGGGTGTAATGTAGTTCAGCCTGAAACGCTTCGTTGTGATGTTGAGCTGTAACATTCTCCCATTCACTAGCCTCATTTGAGCTCGTTGTACGATATCTAGCTGATATCATTTACGAAAATTATATCATTTTTAGCCTTCGAGAGGCTCCAAAATAACCAAAACCGAAGGGAGGCTTGGCTTGTTGGATTAGAAAGTGGATCAACCTCAGAAAGAAAGGATTCTACGTTCTCTTCAATGTTGGCAGTTGGACCTGTATTACGGAATGAGTTGGAGGTTTGCATGGTGGCTGGTGCTATCATCGATGAAATTAGTAGAGGACGTCGATTACCTTAGTAAAACTTTGATTATGTGACTTTTATTTTTGTAACTTTATTTTGTTATGAGACTTATAAAAAAATGTTCTATATGATTTTGTTTGGTTACAACGAATATTTATGAACTTTGTTACATTTAAATTTCTTATTTTAGTGTAACAATTAGCATTTTTTTTTGTCAGTAACAATTAGCATTTATTTATATAAAAAGCATATATTTAAAAGCTTAATATTTGAATTTTAAAAACTAGTCGCAACTATAGCTAAACGAACAACATAACGATCACTAGCAGCAACAACCAAACATACAATACAACAATCAGTCGCAGCGGCGACATGTTGATCACAGTCACTATCAATGATCGTAGTGCTAAAAGAACAGGGCTAGCCTCTAGTCCAAAATGATATGGACTAAGTCTCAACTCAAATCTGTTTATTCAAGCTTCTATTGCATCATGCCCACAAATGACAACTTTTATTTAACAGGGTAAGGGTAAAGTTTCTTTGTCATATAAAATAACTTATATACAGAAGAATTATCCACATAATTCGGGCTAAACACGCAACATACAAACTTGTAATAGATAGAGAAATATTTTGTGGTATAATGATATCACAAAAGCTTCACGTACGCAAAACCGGAGAATGAGTGCGCACATAGTCATACATATCTCCAGCCCTGCCATGACCCATGAGAGAGTGAGAGAGAGAGTTCACTAACTTAGCCTTTATTTTTCTTTTCTTTGCTTCCTCCACCCAAAAGATTAAGATTGTGACATAAATTATATAACAAGTATATGTTGAAATGCTGCTTCTGAGTTTCTTAGAGATTTTTTGGAGTTCTTATTGCATATTCCTAGCTTACCGATTGCTGTTTTTCACCAGAACGAGGTATAGCGGATCAAGAGGAGAGAGACGGAATAGGTGCACGACAATGACTACGCTCGTGCCAAAGCTGAAAAATATTAAAATAAACATGAATGCAAAATGTCCTTGATTGGGATGGAGTTAAACTTTGAGTGAAATTTGTGTACCTGCCAAGAGATATCAATAGAGCAACCCAAAGGATTCCAGTGATCCAACTAGATGCTTTATAGACAACCCAAACCTGAAGTACAAAAAGAGTAAATAACTCATTGAAGAGCAAAATATGTAAAGAAAACCAAAGCACTACTCTAGTCTAGTGTTCAAGATTGCCTCATTGAGTTAAGAGATAGTTATGTTCTGATGCAGTGGAAAGTTTTGGAACTTACTGATAAAACCGCAACATTAATGTAGAAGTTAACAAGTAGAACGACCATCCACCTGTATATAAACAAGCAAAAGCAAATGACAAATCCACGAGACTGCGTCTACAAACAAAAAAAGCGCGAAAGAACGAAGAAACTCACGGATATAGAAGCTCCATGCGGAAAGGAGAACCATCAGTCAAGCAAGTGTAAATCAAAGCTCCTAACATCACACATCCTAAAGCACCAAACACAAATCTTGCAGTGACAACAAGTGATTTCTCTTCTCTATGACCCACTCCATCTCTAAACAACAACACATTATTACATAAGCAATGGTTTAATATCAGTGATTCATAAAATAGATCTTCTGAAATGGGAAAGCACATACTTGGGTGGATCTCTTAGTAACAAATAATACATAGGATCTACTGAAGCTTGAGAAGTTGTTAACTTGAGAAGTTGCATAAAACAGATACACACATGTCGTGAGACTATAAACAAACAAACCAAAGCCAAAACAAGATTGTTGTTACAACAAAATGTCAAGAAAGAAAGAATTGATCTTGTAAGAAATATGCATACCTCCCAAGTAGTAAGAGCAAAATGGTCCAGAGTATAGAACCAAACCATGTAGATTCCTTGTACACAATCCAAACCTGAAAATTCAAAACATAAACCCATCAGAAACACTACGAAACTAAACTAAACTACAGATTCATCGAATCGCAGGTTAAAAAAACATACCAAAATAGGTACGATGTTAATGTAGAAATCCACAACTGTCGTAGCGAACCATCTGAAGCGTAAAGAACATGAGTAATCAACTAGACACAACAAGCATATGTAGAAGAGAGACAGAGATGGGTTTTACGGTGTGAAGACATCTTGACGGTTAGGTAAAGGAAGACCATCGGTTATAACAGTGTAGATAAGAGTCGCGAGCATGACACCGAACATCGCCGGTAATAACACTTTTAGTCCGGTCACTAAACTAGTCGTCGCCATTGTTCAAACTCAAGAGATAGAGAAAGACGAAGTAATCGCAGAGATTGAAGAAGAAGATGATCGGAACAAGAGGTAAAGGAAACGCCACGTCCTTCAACTTAACCGTACTGATTTTTTACAGACATAACCGGATTCGGTTCACTTCGGTTTAACCCGTATTAACATTAACACACTTTATAATAGTTTTTTTTGCTACTTTACTGTTGCAAACAAATCACTAATGTATGCACAAATCAACAATGCAAGAGCAGTTTCTTTAGCAAGAACATCCTCCTCTTTGCTCAGGCTCTGACCCAGCTTCTGGAATCCCTTGGAAATATCTGCAATTTGAGAGATTTATGGTTTTTAGTTCTTGAGTTTCAAGAATCGAAAAACAAGTGGCGAGGAAGAGGTTTTACGTACATATCTTGCTCGCGTTCATTCGCTAAGGCGAGTTTTGTGATGCACAAGAAGGCGTCGTCTACATTGTAATCTTCTTTAGCAGATGTTTCAAAGTAGAGTATGTTTCCCTTTTCACCACACCATTCTCCTGCTTTCTTCTCAGATACCTGACATAAAGACCAATCCATTCATTGCCAATTGGTTTTGAGTCGAAAAACCGACTGGAGACTCTACTTGATGGAGTTTTCATTTTCAATTCTAAGAAGTTTATTAAAACTTACCACTCGGCTATTTCCTCCATCAATATCAACCTTGTTACCAAGCAATATGAACGGGAACCCCTTTGGATCTCGAGGGCTAGCCTAACGAAACAAGAAACGACATTGGCGCAAAAAAAAAAAAAACTTAGTCACACATAAACAACAATCTTTCAAGAAAACTAAATGAAAAGAAAGCTAAGCAAGAAAAACCTTGTTAAGAAACTCGTCGTGCCAATTGTCGAGAGAATCGAACGAGTTAAGGTAATTAACATCATAAACAAGCACACAACAATCTGCACCTCTATAGAAAGCAACACCAAGACTCTGAAACCTCTCTTGCCCAGCAGTGTCCCAAATCTAAACCACACACATACATACATCAAGAATACACAACACAACCAAAACAAATCATATTCTATAAATCTCTAGACAAGAAGAAACACACTTGTAATGTGACGAGCCTATCATCGATTTGAATCTCCTTGGTAACAAAATCAGCTCCGATCGTTGCTTTATACTGTTGACTAAACTTGTTATTCACATATCTACACACAAACTGCTAAGGTTTTTTTTTCCACATATAATCTTAAAAAAAAAAACGAAACCAAAAGAAACAAATCTAGTGAGGATACTGATTCATCAACGAAGTTTTGCCAACCCTGAGAAAATGATTCAAATTCAGGCAAATTTTTATTTTTTTGATAAATGAATGGAATTTAAAAGGTATAAAAGTGAAATAAACTAACCCACTGTCTCCAAGGATGATAACCTTGAGTAAAGTTCGTTTTCGGATCGACATGTTAAGTGTTCGAGCTTTGTCGGTAAATCTCTGAATCTGATTTTTGTTTGTTTACAAGGAACAGTGAAGTGAGTTCTGTTCTTTAGGATTCGAGAAAGCAGAAAGTGAAAGAAGAAAAAAGGAGCGCCAATCTCGATCTACGATCTTTCGGGAAACAACAAGTTTTTTTTTGGTTTCCAGAAATTGAAAGGAGACTACCGGTGGAAAATATCTAGTTGGTTTTGAATTTTACTCTATCCTACGGTTCATTCGGGATAAATTTTACTCTCCTAGAAAAAGATCTTTTTTATGCGGAGATAGTCAAGTTTCAAATTCTTGTTACTGCCACAAATGTTGAAGCTCGTCTTCTTTAATAAATGTTGGGCGGAAAATTCTTACAAGATGTGCTTGGTCTCATCAATGTTTCATCAAAATTCATTCATTTTCTAGTCGTAAGTTCATGGAAAAGCATTGTAATCTCTCTCGTATAACTTTTTTTCTTTTCCTATGTATCCTCTTTCTGAATATTAATTAGGGAGACTTACTAGAATAACCTTCTTAGATTTTGGTCTAACTCAAACAACCTTCTTAGATTTTAATTACTAGGGCTATTTTCGAGTCCGTTTTACCCTTTTTCCTTTGATAACAAAAAATGTATTTACGAAAATGCCATTAATGAAACGCGCCAAGTAGGCGCGAAAGTTTCCCGCCTAAAAAAAATAAGTCTACCGATATGTGATGGTAGACTTATTTGAGTTCTGGTAGACTTATTTTTTTGTCCGTAGACTTATTTGAGGAGCGGTAGACTTATTTTTGAGCGGTAGACTTGTTGTGTCTCCTTTGGTGGTAGACTTATTTCCGAATGGTAGACTTATTTTCTCTGCGGTAGACTTATTTTCCCATAGCGGTAGACTTATTTTTTGCGGTAGACTTTTTCTTCGAATGGTAGATTTAATTCCGTAGACTTATTTTCAACGGTAGATTTATTTTTCTTCGATGGTAAATTTATTTTGACTGGTAGATTTGTTTCCTTTGGTGGTAGATTTTTAGTCATAGTGACGGTAGATTTATAGTGACGGTAGACTTATTTTAGTAGCGGTAGACTTATAATGTGCGGTAGACTTTTTCATCGTGGTGGTAGATTTATTTTGTGTTTAGTTGTGGTAGACTTATTGTAGTAGTGGTAGACTTATAGTTAGCGGTAGACTTATTTCGTATTTTCGGTCAACGAATCCAACCGTTGACTGGTAGACTTATTTTTTTAGGATCAATGGTGGTAGACTTATGCGTTTTTAGCGATAGAAGCGGTAGATTTGTTTTTACCCAGGTCTAGTGATGGTAGACTTTTTATCAAACTTAGTGACGGTAGACTTTTTATCACATTAGACATTTGGTAGACTTATTTGTGATAGCGGTAGACTTATTGTACTTGGTGGTAGACATATTTCATATTTAGGAATTTATAGTTGTGGTAGACTTATTTTTGAACTTAGTGACGGTAGACTTATTTGTGATAGTGGTAGACTTATTGTACTTGGTGGTAGACTTATTTCCTGTTTAGGAATTTATAGTGGTGGTAGACTTATTTTCGAACTTAGTGATTGTAGACTTATTTGTTATAACGGTAGACTTATTGTACTTGGTGGTAGACTTATTTCCTGTTTAAGAATTTATGTGGTGGTAGACTTATTTTGGTAGGTGGTAGAGTTAGTTGAAGGGAACGGAAATGTCGATTTTACCCTTTCAAAATAGACAAATTTGCACGAAAAACCAGCAACAATGGTGATGAACTAGGGTTTACAGCCGCATAGGTTAGATCTTTGCGAAGTGATTTTTTGAACTTTCCTTGTTTTCTAAATTTCTTTTCGAACGAGTGAACCTGTTGAAGTGAACTTGAACAAGGTCCAATGGAACAAATTGTTCTTGTCTGTGGTAGATGGAGTTTTTCGAAGAATGGATGGGCGTTCGAGGTTGACAACTCAAAAGGTGGTAGAGTTCTTGGGTTAGATCATGCAACCTCGTTCAACAATTTCCTTCGAATGGTGTATGAAGATTTCGGAATCGATGAACAAATTTTCGAGGTAAAATTGAGTTACCTTTTACCAAGCTTAGCTCTAGATACACCACCGATTTTCGTTGCAAATTCAAGACAGTTCAAGAGTTTTGTACAACAATATAAGAAGGAAATGATTCGTCTATGCGTGGAGATTAGTGAAAAAGAAAAAAAAAACAGTTTAAAAGAGAGAGAAGTGGATGCAAGAAGGGAGAACCTATAGATGAAGATGATGAAGATGATGAAGATGATGATTGTAGATTTGACTATTGCGACGATTCAGACGGTGCAAGCTCGGACGATGATGAATACGGGAGGCGTGGTAGAATTTCAGATGATGACGACGACGCCGCCATGGAAACTCTACCACCGAAGAAAAGGGGTCTACCATCGATTCCAGATGGCGTGAAGTTAGAAATGAGGTCGGTAGACTTAGCGGTTGGGCAACGTTATGCCACAAAAGAGGACTTGGAGAGGAGATTGGAGATTATTTCTGTTGCACGTAAGTTTGACTTTAACGTCGGACACTCAACTCCAACGTTGTTGACAGTTAGTTGTTGGGTGGAAGGATGTACGTGGAGGGTTCGTGCTTCAACTATTGGAGACAGTCCCAGTTTCCATATCAAGACTTATAATGGAAACCACTCTTGTTCTGTGACTGATCGTTCAACCCGTGCTCGTAAAGCAACGTATCAGGTGTTAGGTCATCTCTACAAAGATTTCATTGGTGGTGTTGGACCAACAGTCTTGCCAAGTCATGTTGCCGATGCTATAAGGAAACGTTTCAGAATAAAGGTACTTTAAACGATGGTAGACTTATTTTCTGCTTGATGGTAGACTTATTTTCTGTTTGATGGTAGACTTATTGTTGTTCACTTATTGTTGTTCGATGGTAGACTTATTTTCTGTTTGATGGTAGACTTATTTTCGTTTGATGGCAGACTTATTTTCGTTTGATGGTAGACTTATTTTCTTTTCGATGGTAGACTTATTTGCGTTTGATGGTAGACTTATTTCCGTTTGATGGTAGACTTATTGTTGTTCGATGGTAGACTTATTTTCTGTTTTATGGTATACTTATTTTCTGTTTGGTTTGATGGTAGACTTATTTCTGTTTGATGGTAGACTTATTTTATGTATGATGGTAGACTTATTTTCTGTGTCATGGTAGACTTATTTTGTGTTTGATGGTAGACTTATTTTGTGTTTGATGGTAGACTTATTTTGTGTTTGATGGTAGACTTATTTTCTGTTTGATGGTAGACTTATTTCTATTTGATGGTAGACTTATTTCTGTTTGATGGTAGACTTATTTTCTGGTTGATGGTAGACTTATTTTCTGTTTGATGGTAGACTTATTTTTTGTTTGATGGTAGACTTATTTCTGTTTGATGGTAGACTTATTTTCTGTTTGATGGTAGACTTATTTTGTGTTTGATGGTAGACTTATTTCTGTTTGATGGTAGACTTATTTTCTGGTTGATGGTAGACTTATTTTCTGTTTGATGGTAGACTTATTTTGTGTTTGATGGTAGACTTATTTCTGTTTGATGGTAGACTTATTTTCTGTTTGATGGTAGACTTATTTTGTGTTTGATGGTAGAATTATTTCTGTTTGATGGTAGACTTATTTTCTGGTTGATGGTAGACTTATTTTCTGTTTGATGGTAGACTTATTTTGTGTTTGATGGTAGACTTATTTTCGTTTGATGGTAGAGTTATTCTCATTTGATGGTCACAGGTTGAGTATTGGAAAGCCCATCGAGCATTAAAGTATGCAAGGTAATTGGTTAGAGGAAGCGCTGAGAATGGGTACGAAGAACTTCCCACGTACTTATACATGATTAGGAGAGCTAATCCAGGGACACTTATAAAGCTGGAAGTCGATGGTGAAAATAGGTTCAAGTTTCTTTTCCTTGCATTTAGCGCAAGCATACATGGTTTCAAGTATATGAGGAAGGTAGTTGTGGTGGATGGGACATATTTGAAAGGTAAGTACAAAGGTACTTTACTGATTGCCACGACACAAGATGGAAATTTTAACATATTTCCTATTGCTTTCGGTGTTGTTGATACTGAGAATGATGAGTCTTGGGAGTGGTTCTTTAGACAGTTAAGCCGAGTAATCGCAGATGATGAAGGTCTTGCGATTATCTCAGATAGGCATAGATCAATATCGAAGGCGATTGGGAAGGTATACCTGCGTGCTTCTCGTGGTATTTGCACATATCATCTGCATAAAAACATTTTGCTGAAATTCAAAGGTGGAGAATCATTCGGACTAGTGAAGAAGGCAACGAAGGCATATACAGTTCAAGAGTTTAATGAGTTATTTGGGCAGATTGAGGCGTTGTATCCTGCTCTTCATACTTATTTAGAGGGAGCCGATGTTCGTTTATGGACTCGTGTGCATTTTCCCGGTCATAGATACAACTTCCTGACAAGCAACATAGCGGAATCTATTAATAAGGTCCTATCTCCTGCGCGCGGGTATCCAATAGTGGAACTTCTGGATACTATTAGGTCGATGTTGACAAGGTGGTTTCTACAAGAAGGAAAAAAGCAAGTTTAATGACCACAACCTTGACCACTGCGGTGGAGAAACAGCTTCAGGTAAAATATTTGTTATGGTAGATTTAATAAGCATGTTGTTGTAGATTTAATTTGCATGTGCTAAAGTAGATTTAATAGGCATGTTATGGTTGATTTATAGACAATTGAGGGTAGATTAATACTTGTTTGCCTTTTTTCGTAAACAGGATAGGGTTGAGAACGCTAAGCTTTGGACTCTGCAAGAGATTAATGACAACGAAATAGAAGTAACGTTGGGGTCATCATTGCATGTGGTGAATCTGACATCAAATAGTTGTACTTGCAAAAGGTTTGACAAGGATAGAATTCCTTGTGTTCATGCCATTGCAGCAGCGGAAACAGTGAAGAAGTCACGGATCGCCCTTGCACATCCCTACTTCCATACAAAGAACTTGTTCAAGGGTTACTCAAAAAGTATTATGCCACGAGATATTGCGCTTCCAGCGCCGGAAATTATGGTAACAAAAGTCTGTAAACCTCCGGTTGTGCGGGAACCACCAGGTAGGCCAAGACTTTCCCGGATTAAAAGTGCTTTAGAAATAACCATGGCTCGGAAACGAAGTAGGAAAGAACCCAAGTGCTCAAACTGTCTTCATCATGGCCACAATCGTGCGACTTGCAAAGCTTAATCATGTATGTTATGTTATGTAATTTGATTAACATAATGGTTGCGAAACACATAGGAAACAGAAAATAAGTCTACCATCGAACAACAATAAGTCTACCATCAAAGAGAAAATAAGTCTACCGTCAAACAAATATAAGTCTACCATCGAACAAAAATAAGTCTACCATCAAAGAGAAAATAAGTGTACCATCGAAGGCAAATAAGTCTACCATCAAAGAGAAAATAAGTCTACCATCAAACAGAAATAAATCTACCATTAAAGGAAAATAAGTCTACCATCAAAGGAAAATAAGTCTACCATTAAAGGCAAATAAGTCTACCATGAAAGGAAAATAAGTCTACCATAAAAGAAAAATAAGTCTACCATCAAAGGCAAATAAGTCTACCATCAAAGAGAAAATAAGTCTACCATCGAAGGCAAATAAGTCTACCGTCAAACAAATATAAGTCTACCATCGAAGGCAAATAAGTCTACCATCAAAGAGAAAATAAGTCTACCATCAAACAGAAATAAGTCTACCATCACACAGAAAATTAGTCTAACATCGAACAGAAATTAATCTACCATTAAAGGAAAATAAGTCTACCATCAAAGACCCAAGAAGTCTACTATCAAAGAGCTAAAAAGTCTACCATCAAAGAGCTAAAAAGTCTACCATCAAACAACTATAAGTCTACCATCAAACAACTATAAGTCTACCATCAAACAGAATATAAGTCTACCATCAAAGGAAAATAAGTCTACCATGAAAGGAAAATAAGTCTACCATCAAACAGAAAATGGTCTGATTGAAGGTTTACCATACCATAAAATGAAATTAAGTCTGAAAATGTTGTCAATAAATTTTCGCTACAGAAGTCTACCAAACTTTCGAAGGACCACTAAATCTACTCCAATGGTGATACTAAACATGGTCCTTCGAAAGTATGCAAAATATCCAATAAGTGTACTACCAAATGAAAATAAATCTACCACTGCATACACAAAAGTCTATGACTACATACACATATCCGACTATCCTGAATCTGTCTGTAACGGAACTTTCTCGTCTGGATTAGTGCGTGGGTTTGGGTCGGAGACCTGTATGGCCAGGTCTACAAATGGTGCCTCCTCCAGGATATCAGCCGCAAGTTTTAGACGAATAGCAGGCACAGTTGCATCGCAAATCCCATCCATTGTATGTCCTAGAGCTAGACACTCTAAGAATTTCACAGTGTAGACACCACAGTCACTTGATTGGATGTTTTGGGGTATGTTTTATTTTTTCCTGTAGAATTGAAACGCAGCCTCAGTCATCCCCTTCCTTTTTTCAGGTGGTGCAGCAGCTTTAAGCAACTTAGGAATCATCTTCGTGTATGGTCTGCATGACTCGGCCACAACGTTGTCCTGGTAACCCGAGAGGATGCTATCGTACACTTTGACATTCCTGTTAACTAGGTCTACCACAACACCCACCCAATGCACGTCGTTGATATTATGAGCTATGTACAATGTATCAACATCCGTTACCCATTTCTGGTGGGTTGGACAAAACGTGGGAGTTAGGCCATTGTACATGTTGATATACCCCTCGCCGAATAAAAAGGTCTTCTCTTTACCTTTGAAGTCCCTTTTGTACTCCTGACACCAAAGATTCCCAAATATCGGATCCAGAAAGGCTATCCTTTCACTGGTAAAAGGGGTAGGACGTTGCATAGCCCTTTTTCGCAACATGTCCATTGCAGCCCCCATTTGCTGCAAAATAATTTAACCAAAAGTAAATAAACCTGGCACAAAAATTATAGATAAGTCTACCATCAAACAAAAATAAGTCTACCATCAAACAAAAATAAGTCTACCATCGAACAACAATAAGTCTACCATCAAACGAAAATAAGTCTACCATCAAACAAAAATAAGTCTACCATCAAAGGAAAATAAGTCTACCATCAAACCAAAATAAGTCTACCATCAAAGGAAAATAAGTCTACCATCAAAGGAAAATAAGTCTACCATCAAAGGCAAATAAGTCTACCATCAAAGGAAAATAAGTCTACCATCAAACAAATTTTAGTCTACCATCAAAGGAAAATAAGTCTACCATCAAAGGAAAATAAGTCTACCATCGAACAACTATAAGTCTACCCTCAAAGGAAAATAAGTCTACCATCAAACGAGAATAAGTCTACTATCAAACGAAAAAAGTCTACCATCAAACAGAAAATAAGTCTAACATTTAAACGAAAATACGTCTACCACTAAGTACAAATAAGTCTACCATCAAACGAAAATAAGTCAATAGTAGATTTAATTACCTCACTATTTAGCCATCCATATCGAGTGTGTGGCCACATTTCTTTAGCTGTCATAATTCCCAAATAGAACTCCACTAGTGGCAGAGTGTTTTCAAATGGGTTGTCTCTGACATAGAACCATATGTCAAATGGTTAGAAGGATGAAATTTTTGGTGCATTGAATAAGACGTTTCTATTCAAATGACTATTAAAAGGACAAATGACTTACATATCTTGATTCACGTAGTCCATCAACTTTTCCTGCCTATGCTGGTCCACCGGCGCAAAAGGATTGTAGACAGCGGAAGAAGGAACTGTTCTAGCCATGATTCGTACGGTCCCGGAGTGTCCTATAAATGGGGACTTCTGAGACGGAGCAAGATTTTTATTGCGACCTACGGGGGGAACCTCCAAATCATTTTTGTTTGACAACTTTGTAATAGCATCGAAAGCAGTGGTCAGTGCATCATTGACCTGCTTCGCCTTTATATCATCTTCATCATCAGATGAAGATGAGTACGCGTAATGCATCATTCTGCGCCGACTAGGAGGTGTAACAAAATCAGAATCAGATCTTTCCTTCTCTTTCCCAGCATCAGCAATAGCATCTTTTGTCTACAAGTTAAGTTAAGGATTGAGTCAAATAAGTCCCAATAAGTCTACCACTAAGTACAAATAAGTCTACCGTCAAACAAAAATAAGTCTACCATCCAACAACAATAAGTCTACCATAAAACAGAAAATAAGTCTACCACTAAGTACAAATAAGTCTACCGGCGAACAAAAATAAGTCTACCGTCAAACATAAAATAAGTCTACCGTCAAACATAAAATAAGTCGACACAGTCAGCTCCTGTCTTCCTTTTAACCGGTGTAGATTCCGTCTTGTTCTCTTTAAACGTTAATCTTTTACTCTACAGCTCCAAACAATGTATAAGGAATGAGTGAAATGGAACTAAGATTGTTGAAAATCAAACTACAAAGAAGAATTACTTCCCACCTTCAAACAAAAAAAAGTCTACCATCAAACGGAAATAAGTCTACCATCAAAGGAAAATAAGTCTGCCATCAAAGAGAAATTAAGTCTACCATCAAACGAGAATAACTCTACCATGAAGCGAAAATAAGTCTACCATCAGACGAAAATAAGTCTACCAGCAAACAAAAATAAGTCTACCATCAAACACAAAATAAGTCTACCAACAAACACAAAATAAGTCTACCATCAAACAGAAAATAAGTCTACCATCAAACACAATATAAGTCTACCATCAAACGAAAATAAGTCTACCATCAAACACAAAATAAGTCTACCATCAAACACAAAAGAAGTCATCTATATACGTACCAGATCGTGGATTTCGACACACTCAGCTCCTTTCCTCCTTTTATCCGCTGTAGATTCCGTCTCCTTCTCTTTAAGAGTTATTCTTTTTCTCTACAGCTCCGAACAATGTATAAGTAATGAATCGAATGGAAGTAAGAAAATTTGTTGAAAATCAAACTACAATGGAGAATAACTTCCCACCTTCTTTTTAGCTTCAACCTTCTCCAAGGCTGTTAAAGGTTTGCTTTTCTGTTTGCTTTTCTGCACAGGTGCCACAGATTTGCTTTTCCCTTTCCGCTGGTCAGTTCGTGTAGCCTTTTCATCCAGCTTTCTAACTACACGGCTAACTGCCAAATTTGTTTTTGTTGTTGGTTGTTGTTCCATCTAAGACTGTTAAGAAAAGAATTTGGAAAAATGTTCAAACATCTCTATAAGTTCATATAAGTCTACCATAACACACTAATAAATCTACCACGCCTTAACATAGAAGTTCAGGAAAACATGTAAATAAGTCTAAAACATGGTTCCCATATATCTACCATCGGCTTAGAAAAGACTCTTACGTATCAGATCATCGTCCTCCACAAATGTATCTCCGCCATCTCCCATGTATGACTGTTCATCTACCCCAGTCAAGACATTCCCTTTTCCCTCCAGAGCTGTAAGCCTAGTATCAAAGTTGATAATTGTGCTCGCCATTCCCTGAAGGAGCTTAAGCACTTCAGAAATATCTCCACCTTCGGTCTCCTTCTTTTTCTTTAGTTTTGAAATGTCTTTTATTTGGATACCCAAATCGCATTCCTCGTCACTATCCTCGTCACCCGAAGTGTCAGATCGCATCTTCCTCTTCCCATGCTTCACCTTCTCCTTCTCCTTATTTTTCTCTTTCTTTTCAGCCGGAGAGTCATCCTCATCCTCACTTTCTTCAACAACAACCTTAGCCTTCATCTTCTTGCTCTTCTTTATGTTCTTTTTCTTTTCAACAGGAGAGTCATCCTCATCCTCATCATCACTTTCCTCAACCACCTTAGCCTTCTTCTTCTTTTTCTTAGAACCCGGAGAGTCAGCTTTAGTCTTACTCTTCTTTTTCTTAGAAACCGGAGCATCTAACTCCCAAAAATCTTCATCCATGCATCCACCAAGAATGTCGCGGATCATGTTATTAAGTTTGAAATCTTCTGCATCAATCCATGTAGGGTAAATGAATTCGAGAGGCTTCACCACTAAGTGTCTGATACGAACCTATAAAGAACATTATTGCAAAAACAAAGAAAGAGATTATTAATAAAAGTCTACCATCAAAGGAAAATAAGTCTACCATCAAACAGACAAATAAGTCTACCATTAAAGAGCTAAAAAGTCTACCATCAAACAGACAAATAAGTCTACCATCAAAGTGCTAAAAAGTCTACCATCAAATGAAAATAAGTCTACCATCAAAGACCTAAAAAGTCTACCATCAAAGAACTAATAAGTCTACCATCAAACAAAAATAAGTCTACCATAACTCTACCATCAAACAGACAGTAACTCTACCATCAAACAAAAATAAGTCTACCATCAAACTGAAATTACCTTGTTGTTGTTGGAGGATTTCTTATCCTCCTCCATCACTTGTTCCAGGTTGTACCTTCCTCGGCCTCCACCCCAACGTAGCATAGGAACACCTCCTTCTCTTCTCTTCCCAAATCTTTCCCCTAAAATGGGAACTGCCTCGTAAATCCAAACAAGCAACGCATGAACACACCCATGGAGTGTGATCTTTTTCATGTCCGTCACTTGCATGGACGAAATCAGAGATTCAAAGGACACTCGTCCCTATGGATACCTCTCGAAAGCCTCGGGATCCATCACCCTTTTTGCAGCTTTCAAAGGGATTCTACTATCATGAGCGTAACCATACACTCCAACATGCAAAATAAACAACAGAGCTATCATTCTCTTCTTCTCCTCACTCCACGTCCTGATTTTTTCAAACAGGACCAACAGCTCAGACCACTTTGGTCCCTCCCCAACTGGGACACCAATTTCTTCCCAAAACTGTGTGTGGTCAATGTCCCAACCATCATTTGCATCAGCCTCACCACAGTTCATCTGGGTTACCTCTTCAAACTCATTCAACGAAAATCTAACAGGCCGACCACCAAACAAGGACCACATCTCATAGAACCTTGCAGTTTTCAATTGGTTTGAGAGGAAATGAGTCACCGTCGCACCTGAGAAATTGAATTTCCGTGCAACAAGCTTCAGAATTATTCCAACTGAGGAATTATTCATTATATCATTGTACACGTCTTCACCAACCGCTTCCCCCATTTTCTCAAAGTCGTGCAACATGCAATTGTGATGCATGCTACTTTGCCCCGATGGTGACAATCCAGCCGGAAACCTTCTCGATGGATATATCTTTCGCACAATCGAGGAAGTCATATCTGCACATATCAGTAATTATAAGTCTCCATCACAACAAAATAAATCTACCATCAAATGAAAAGTAAAATAATTCTTCAACAAAAAATAAATCTACCATTACATAAAATAAATCTACCATCAAACGAAAATAAGTCTACCATCAAACGAAAATAAGTCTACCATCAAATGAAAATAAGTCTACCATCAAACAGAAACTAAATCTACCATCAAACGAAAATTAAGTCTACCATCAAACGAAAATAAGTCTACCATCAAACAAAAATAAGTCTACCATCAAATGAAAATAAGTCTACCATCAAACAGAAAATAAATCTACCTTCAAACGAAAATTAAGTCTACCATCAAACAGAAAATAAGTCTACCATCAAACAAATATAAGTCTACCATCAAACGAAAATAAGTCTACCATCAAACAGAAAATAAGTCTACCATCAAACAAAAATAAAGTCCCATTAAACAAAAAATAAGTCTACCATCACATAAAATATAAGTCTACCATCACATAAAATAAATCTACCGCTACTTAAAATAAATCTACCACCACAGAGATTAACAAATCTACAATACCAATCTTTTCTCTTACTTTATCTGCGAATATCGACGCCGGAATCTGGGTTTTCACAACCGAAACTGAAATAAATATACAAATTTCAGATTAGGGTTTTCGTCAATCGTACAAGACTTCCACAAACCAAACCAAAAACGGTTAGAATAAACTGAATACCTCTTTTCAGTGCACGAAATCGATAACCCACCGCTTGACGGAACTTTGCTTCGCCGGAATTTTGAAAACCTAAAACCAACGGACGCAAAATTTACTTCAAATTCCGTAAAAACTCCTTACCGAATACTCGTCATGGATAGGGAAGGCGAAAATTCATTAAAGAAATCGAAACTTACCGTCAAATCAACGTCGCTTGAACAATCGCCAAAATCGACGGTTACGCAGAAGGTGAAGAAGAACGTTTTTTGCGTTTAGTTTTTTTTTTCCTTTTTTTTATATGTTCAGTTTTTTTTTGCGTTTAATAAACGGTTTTGCCATTTTTTAAAGGTCTTTGTAACCTTTTTTTTAGAAATAAAATTAGAGCTCAAACATATAAAGGTCTTTTGAGTAAACCATATATCTAAGAAGGTCTTTTGAGTAATTATCTCTATTTTAATTTATGATATATTAATGAGCAGTGAACCATTAAAAAATTAATGTTGTATATACATTGACTGTCTCCATTCTTGTTAGGGTATCCTAAGTAATACATTGCCCTGGCAGCTCAGTTATAATACATTTCCCCTGGCTGCTCAGATATGTACTTTTGTTTTGTAGGTATATGGCAGGGGCGTGAACCTTGAATTGTTGAAAGGATCTTACTGGATAGCCAAAAGCAGTTCCAAGGTAACTTAATTATTCCATGAATCTTGACATTGTGGAAAAGATCTTAGAAGACATAATCTCCATGTAGCCTCTCATGGTTTATGTTAATAATCCCACATAAAAATAATTTTATATATTTTATACGAAAACCTTTACTCTGCTAGATGCTTTATTTTGTTTCATCAAGTTTCAGGATGTAAGTGCTTCTCTAGAAATAACTGAAAGCTGAAATCCATGTTACTGAACGAAGGCTATCATTTATATTAGCATGGACCATCTATTCTTGATGCAACCTAAAACAGAAAATGGAGGTTACTGGTGAAGTCATAGGCATATATCTGTTTGGCTATTGCTTGCGATCATGGAAATTTTTTCATACTATAGATGCCTGAGATAATTAGAATTCGATTGACGTTAAAAAAAAGAAGAGAATTCAGTTAACGTAT